>CM060854.1:13666606-14266606 GCA_030737835.1 Acorus gramineus | reverse complement strand
GGGTCGCTCGTAACCCAAGTTCTGTTGGACCATTCCCAATGATGTTGGGTCCGGTCTTGCAAAGGATGTTGAATGACATCGTTGGGTGATCATCTAGAGTAGATGATCCGGAGGAGTTAGTGGTATTCTTTTAAATGATGTCTTCTTCCAGTGTTCCTTTCTGGATTAAGGGGCCTTGTGAGGTCGGCGTTGGAACCCGGGCTAGGGTACTTCGTGTTCCTTGTTTGGTTGTTGGGGTATCCTATATCGGGATTCCATGGTGCCCTCCCGAGGTTTCTTTTCCCAGGTAAGGGATGCCATGGAAACATCAGATAGATGAGAGATCAAGTGCGAGTTTGGTTAGAGGTTAAGGCCTTTTGGGCTGAGTGGTTTCTGGTAAGGCATATCTGTGGACCCGGGTAAGACGTTTGCTATGTCGAATTGGCGTAGGCCGTCGAACCCCGCAAGGATTCGGAGCTTCCCGAGTTGGAGGGTTATTGTAGGAAGCTTGACGAGGGACTCTCGAAGATAGCTGTTCCTCTTAACCGCCTTACTTGGAAGGATGTCCGGTTCGAGTGGTCCCCTTCTTGCGAGGAGAGCTTCCTGGAGTTTATCGGAGGCTCACCTCAGCGCCAATTCTTACCTCTCCGTCTTGGAGTGGTGGGTTCGCAGTTGGGTAAGGGTGTGTCCGCGATCCTGCTCACGTCATCCCGTTCGAGCCGCTCGTCTCTGAGCCGGACAGTCATTCGTGGAGCAGTCGATTGAGATCATGGACCGCCGCGTGAGGAGGTTCTGCACCAAGACCGTCCAGTTGGTCGAGGTGCGATGGCAGCACCGTTCCGGTGTTAAGGACACTTAGAAGCTCAAGGGATGCCAGGTGTGACGCGTATCTTCCCCTCCTAGATGTTTTTGCATATTTTGAGGACAAAATTTCCTAAGGGGGGGAGAATGTTATATTTGTGTCACTTTTAGCCTGCTGGTAACCGTTAGAGCGTCCTGGCAGTTTTAAAATTTTTAGGGTTTTTGGTCGGAACCGCATAATTTCAGACTGTTAGCTATCGTCTGAGCTAGAGGACTCCGATTGGAAATCTGACTGCATATTTGGTGTCCTGGCGCCATTTTAGACCTCTCATGAAAATTTCATCGAATTCTGGCATCGTTTGCAAAAATTTCCAGTTCCGGGGCGTATCCGGGTTTTTAAGTCGCGCTCTACTTAAAAGGAATCAAAAAATATCTTTACACTATTCATTGTCTTCCTCGTCGAGATCTCTCTCTCCCCTCTCCGTTTTTCTTCCTTTCAAGCCCCCTAGACCCCTCAAAATCGAAAACCTAAAGCACGGGAAGTGTAGATCGGGTCCCGATCTACGCCCGGTGCCTTCAAATCCGATTCCGACGACTCTAGCCTCCCCGACCTCCCCTCTCTCTCCTCTGTTTCGAGCCAAATCGAGGGCCGTGATAGATCGGGGCGTGAGAGCCTTTGGGAAAGGTTTCGGCGCGCGGAGAGCGTCCGGACTTCGCTCCCTCCCCTCGGTAAGCCTTTTCTTCTTTTCTTGCATAGATGTATGCTAGGAGGGTGGATCTGTGTATGAGGGGTGGTCGGCGGCTGTGGATAGCCTTCGGGGGGCGGTGGAGGTGGTCGGAGGTCGGTGGGTGGTGGTTTGGGTGGTCTCGGGCTGCAGGGGGTGCTCGGCAGGCTGGGGTGTCTCGGGCAGCAGGCAGAGCAGCAGCAGCGCGCAGGCTGGGCGCGCGCGGTCATGCGCGCGTGCGTGCGCGGGCGCGCGTGCGCGCGGCGTGCAAGCTGGCGCGCGCGGGTGGCGTGCTGTGCTGGTCGTGCAGGCGTGCTGTGCCGGTCGTGCAGGCGCTGGGGGCCTCAGGCAGCGGGCAGCGAGCGCGAGGAGCTGGTGCGCGAGGTGCTGGGCCGGCTGGGCGTGCGCGCGTGCTGCGCGCGAGCGTGCGCGCGCGGGCGTGCGCTCGGAGGTGCGTGCGAGGTGTGCGCGAGGCGCAGCGGGGCAGGCGAGGTGCGTGCGAGGTGCGCGCGAGGTGCTAGGCGTGCGCGAGGTGGTGGCCGAGGTGCTAGGCGTGCGCGGCGGAGCGGCGGAGGTGCGCGCGGGGTGCGCGCGGGGCGAGGAGGCGTGCGCGAGGCGTGCGCGGGGCGCGGCAAGGCAGGGATGGTGTGCGCGGGGGCGTGCGGGGTGCTCGCGGGCCAGCGCACGGCGTGCGGGGCGCGTGCGGGCTGCCGCGGCTGGGCTCGGTGGACGCGCGGAGCCCCGGGCGGTGCGCGGAGTGCGCGGGCTGAGGCGCGGCGGCGCGTCCGGGCGGTCGGGTGGCCGTGCGGGTGGTGGCCGGCCGTGCGGGTGGTTGTCGGAGTGCTCGGGCTAGCGTGCGTGCGGGTCGTATGCACGTTTGCCCGAGTGTTGGGAGTTTAATTGTGGGTTTATGTATTTAATAATATTTGTGGATTTATACTTACCAATAATACCCTGTCTTGCAGATCTCGACGGGCGGTCGCGCGACGACCCCGATTCTGGTGAGTGGGACAATCCAACCCAGTAGAGAGGTGTTATACGCACTTGGGCGTATACCGACCTCTCCTGGGGCACCGTGGATTATATTAACCTGTAATAATATGTATTGCATGTGAGCATGATGAAAATGTAGAATGCATGCTACCCTAGGCTTTTATGTTAGGGACTTGCACCCATAGGATATGCGTATGAGCCATGCAGCATGTCCCCTGGTTTTCATGCTAGGAAACCCCGGCCTATGCATGCGTCCTACTAGTTTATTATTAAATTAAATGCTGGTATCTGTTAGATCGCATGCCTTAGGATAATATTATAGGGAGGAGCCTTGCGAGGTCAACGCTGAGACCCGTGTTAGGGTACTCCGTGTTCCTTGTTTGGTTGTCGGGATGTCCTGTATCGGGACCTCGGGCTGCCCTCCCAAGGTTCTAGTCCCAATAATATTATATGTAATGATTGTATGATTGGTATAATTATTAGTATAGTTGGTAGATATTATAGGGGAGGGGCCTTGCAAGGACAGCGGTGAGACCCGGGTTAGGGTACTCCGTGTTCCTTGTTTGGTTGTCGGGGTATCCTATAACGGGAACTCACGCCGCCCTTCCGAGTTTCTTTCCCCCAATGATATTCCAGCCTTACTGATTTTTGTACATGTTCCCGCATCTTGATGATGCACCTGGTTGAATTCAGAGGAATTCATGACATTTGAGTTGTAATGATATGTAGTTGGCGGATCCGAGTGGATCATATGCGTATGGATAGGCTGTTCTGTTCCCTGCGTTGGATTCGGTAGAGGCTACCCCCAGCGTTAGACAGGGCCTTCCTGACAGAGGGCTCCCATTAGTAGGCACCTCCTGATTTGGTTTCGGACTGTGCTGAATGTGGGAGTAGACCAGGCGGCCTACGGAGTGGAGGGAGAGACTATCGGTGGACCAAGGGTGACCAACAGCCTAGTCAGTCCCAAAATCCTATGTCACCCATTGATGGGTGAGGGTGAGGGTGTAGTGGGTTGGCGATGAGCGACCTACTGGATTTGTGAATAGATGATTATCAGTCCCAAAATCCTATGTCACCCATGGATGGGTGAGGGTGAGGGTGTGGTGGTTCGGCGAAGTACGAACCACTGGTTTATGTTGTTATGTATTGATGGCTGGATAAAATAATGGAATATTGGTAAATATTGTCTGTGATGCGTGGGTTGTGCTGTTCACTGAGCGTGTGGCTCACCCCTCGCACATGTTTTTCCCCAGTGGTCACTGAGCCTGAGCTGGAGCCGGAGCAGCAGTTGGAGCTTTCCGAGGGATTTCTTCAGTAGCGGAGCAGCGCTACGTCCGCGAGTACCAGAGGCTATCAGCATCCCTTTCTCAGTGTATGTATTGTATTTCCGTGCTTGGCACGTGTTGGTATATGTTCAGTTGTATTTGTGTATATTGGCTCTCACAGGACGTATGATTGTGTATCGAGTCTGTAGAATGTTTATTCACAGATTCAGTCTTTTGCTTCCGCATTTGGTGTATATATATCATGTCAGCTCTTTTGTTGCATGTGTGTCATTCTAGTTGTCTGTGTATGATATATTATTGATCTCCTGTGTTGGCTTCTGATATGATATATATACACTTGCCGCGTCCCTGGGTTGGCCGCCCTGGGGCGTGACAGAGGTGGTGGTGTTGGTGGTGGCGGTTGAGGTGGTTTTGGTGCGCCAAGGGCACCTGAATACCTCCCCTTTCTTTCCCCTCCTTTGGTAAGCTCTCCTCCTCCTTTATCCTTGTTTTAAATGGTTGTTAGGGCTCTTAGGGTGTTCATGCATGCCATGCATAGGTGGTAGGGTGTGTGTGAGGGCTGAGGAGGGGGTGGGAGAGGTTTGGGCGCACGTGCGGGGCCATCCGCGCGCGTGCGCTTTTCTGCGCGAGCAGTAGGGCGCGCTGGCAGGCGCGCGCGCGTACGCGTAGGCGCGCAAACGTGCACGTGAGGTGCTGGGCGGGCGCGCAGTGCGGGCGAGTGCGCACGGGCGCGCTCGAGCGTGCGCGCGCACGCGACAGCGCGTCTGGGCGCACGGATGGGCGCGCGGCAGTGCGCCAAGGGGTGCTGGGGCGCGTGCGTGCGTACGCGTGCGGGGGGCCATGCGTGTGGCTGCCCGAGGGTTCGGGTAGGTGTCGGGGCACTCGGACTCGCATGCGTACGTGTGTGCTTGCATGCGTGCGAGCCCGTATGCGTGCTTGTCCGAGTTTTTGGTATTTCTAGTAAATTCCATGTATATTTATGTAGTTATACTCACCATATTGAATGCCCTTGTCTTGCAGATCTTGGCGAACGGTCACGCAACGACCCGGGTTGCGGTGAGTGGGTCGATCCAACCCAGTTGGGAGGCGTTCGATGCACGTAGGCGTGCATTGCCCTCCCCTGGGGCACCATAACTGCATATTAACTTGTGTGAATAAAAAACTTATGATAATGCATGTTTTGCTATGATGTAACCATGCCATGTTAGACATTGTATGCTAGGGATATACATCCATGTATCATGTATAGAAGCCCATACATGCCTAGATACCATGTCCCATGTTTGAAAAGCCTTGATCCATGCATGTTCCCATCTAGTTTAATTTAATTAAACCAAAATGAGAATATATTAGTATAAGCATGCCTTAGAAAATATTATAACCTTGTTATTATAATATGTTTTTCCCCGCATCTTAGTTATGCGCCCTGGAGGAATTCTTGAGAATTCGTTACCTTAGTAGTGTTTAGTAACCGTTGTCGACGGATCCAAGAGGATCGTATCCGTGAGTGTAGATTGTTTTCTCCCCTTCGTTGGATCCGTGTAGGAACTAACCGGGTTGGGAAAAGCTGTCCTGACAGAGGGCTCCCATCTGTAGGTACTACCAATGCATTAGAAAAAGTACTGACCATGGGAGTATACCAGGTAGAGGCTACCCGGGGAAAGGGCTACCGGTGGACCAAGGGTGTAGAGCAGTCTAATCTCTCCCAAAAGTCCTATGTCACCTCTAAAGGGTGAGGGTGAGGGTGTGGTGGGTCGGCGTCGCTACGACCCTCCAATTTGTACAGTTACTCCCATCTTGGGACTTTAATGATTTTTAAGGTTAATATGAGTTGTGTTGCATAGATTGTGCCATTCACTGAGCGTGTGGCTCACCCCTCGCATATCATTTTCCTCCAGTTGTCACTGAGTCGGATCTGAAGGAGGAGCTCCCCAAGGCATCGCACCAGTAGCGGAGCAGCGTTCGCATATTTAGATCTTGCGAGTGAGAGGCCATCAGCATCCCTTTTTTTGCTTGTATGTATTGTTACTCGTGCTTGGGCACAATACTTGTATGTGGATGTCTTTGTCTTATATTGGCTCTCACAGGACAGTTGATTATGTATTCTAGTCTGTAATATGTCTTTGAATTACAGACTCAGTCGTTTAAGCTTCCGCTATATGTATATATATTATGTCAGCTACATTGTTAATTGTGTTATTATCTTCCATGTTGTTTGGAGTCTTTTATTGATTTCGTGTATGGACTGCTGATATTATATATATTTGCCACGTATCGGGGACGGCCACCTTGGGGCGTGACATGAGCGTTGACATGGCCTCCGCAAACTCCAGAATGAGCTTCTTCCACAATGGTGTATGCTTCCTCATCATCTAGGCATCTGAGTAACTCCCCGTTGAAGGATGCTCGAGAGAGTATTCCCCCTCGGAGGCAATATTTGATCGCTATCCTTTTAACTATCTTCTGATCGCCGTCGGTAGCGTATTCTGGAAATGAACTGTCTTCGAGGTTGTTGTTGATATCAAAGTACCATGGATTTCCATCATCCATATCTTCTAGATCAAGGGCTAGGATTTTTGTCGTACCAGTGATTCCTTCTGTTTGGTTTTGTTGATTTAGGAGGTTTTGAGTTTTACAATCTCATAGTTTGGTGGCAGGTGTTTCTAGTCTTTGGATAGTAACCATTTCATATCTCTTGGATATGGGGAAGGTGAGCGATGAAGGTAATGAGGCTAAAGAGTCTGCAAGAATATTGCTTGTTCTAGGTATAAAGATGTGGGTGACCTTACAGAACTGTTTCAATAGGATTATAGCTAGCTCTCTATATGGTTTTAATTTTGTGTCCTTGGTCTGAAACTTTTTTAGGGTCTGGCGAATTACTAAAAGTGAGTCTCCAATAATGTCTTGATCTTTGACCCCCAGAGCTAGAGCTGTCTTCAAACCTGCTATCAGATCTTCATATTCGGTAATATTGTTGGTTGCGTTGAATGTGAGCTGAAATGCCCGTGGGATAATGATGCCTTCGGGGGAGATTAATGCTATTCCTATCCCTCTCCCTTGTTGATTAATTGCTCTGTCGAAGTACAGTGTCCATGTCTTCCTATCCTTTTCTTCAATGAGTGTAAATGTTTCTTCTTCTAGGAAGTCGGTCCTCACTGGTTTGTAATTAGGGAGAGGGAGCTGAGCGAGATGGTCAGTGATGGCTTGTCCCTTAACGGACTTCTGAGTGGCGTAAGTGATGTCAAACTCATTTAACTGGACTTGCCATCGCGCCAGGCGACCAATTAATACGGATTTCTCAAATAGGAACCTTACTGGGTCTATTTTGGCAAAGTACTTGACTTCTTGGGCAAGAAAATAATGGCGTAACTTCTGAGAAGCCCATACTAAAGCTAAGAAAGTCTTTTCTATGGGAGGGTAGGCTTATTCATATTCAATTAATGTCTTACTTAGATAGTAAACAACCTTTTCTTTCCTTCCTGTGTTATCGTGTTGTGCATGCACAGCACCAATGTCCACCTAGGTTGCTGCTACATAAAGAAGTAGGGGTCATCCGGGTACCGGGGCTGAGAGTGTTATATATGTGTCACTTTTAGCCTTCTGGTCACCATTGGAGCATTTCTGGCAGTTTTTCAACTTTTTCTTTTTTCGATCGGAACCGCTAAAATTTTGGACTTTTGGCTATCATCATGAGCTTGAGAACTCCGATTGAAAATCTAACTGCACATTATGTGTCATGGTGCCATTTCAAACCACTCACAAAAATTTCATCGAATTCCGGTAACGTTCAGAATTTGGCAGTTCCGAATCGTATCCGGGTTTTGACCGAGCGGGAATGTGAAAGGGGGACTTGACCAAGTCAAGGATGACTTTGACCAAGTCAAGTTTGACCATTGACTTGGTCAAATCATTTTGTTTGTTTGTGTGGTTAGGTTGACCCAAAGTCAAACACAAAAACCTAATTTTTTCTAAGTGTGTGAGTGTGTGAGTGTGTGTGTGTGTGTGTGTGTGAGCTTCATTAGGTGTTCCCCCTTCTCTCCCCTTCCCTTCTCTTTATTTCCCCCATTAGAGGTAGTAGGAGGAGTTGAAATAGGAAGCCCTAGAAGGAGAAAAGATTGGTAAGGGCTTGATCTACCTCTCCATGGTCTTTGTTTGGTTTTCCCCTTTGTTTACCTCCTCTCATGGCTTCTCATAACCCCTGTTTTCAGCCATTCTAGGGTTGAGAAGTGGCTGACGGTGTTGGTTGTTTTGGTGGCGGTGATTTGGTGCGCCAAGGGCACCCGAGCTTCCTCCCTTTCCTTTCCTCTCTTTGGGTAAGCTTTCCTCCTCCCCTAGCTAGTTTAGATGCTTGATTAGGGCATTTAATTGGTTATGCATGCTTGCATGGGTGTTAGGGGGGTGAGGGTGGGCTGAGGAGGGGGTGGAAGGGGCTCGGGCGCGCGCGCGTTTGCGCGCGCAGTCGGGCGCTGGCGCGCTTAGACTGGTGCGTTGGAAGGTGCGCGCGCATACGCGCAGTCACGCGCGGAGTGCTGCACAGGGGCGCAGTACACGCGGGTACGCGTAGGGCTGGACACGCGGTGCGCGTGAGCACGTGGGCGCACGCGGCAGTGTGTCTGGGCGCGCGGGCAAGGGCGCATCAGCGCGTCTGGGCGCGCGGGCAAGGGCGCGACAGTGCGCCCGGGGCGCAGGGGCGCGTGCGTGCGTGCGCATTCGTGCGTGCGCGTGCGGGGGGCCATGCGTATGGCTGCCCATGGGTTCGAGAGGGTGTCGGGGCACTCGGACTCGCGTGCGTACACGCGTGGTCGTGTGCGTGCTGGTCCGTATGCATGCTTGTCCGAGTATTGGGTATTTCTAGTAATTTATTATGTATTTGTGTAGTTTACTCACCATTTTGAATGCTTATGTCTTGCAGATCTTAACGGACGGTCACGCGACGACCCGGGATTCGGTGAGTGGGATAATCCAGCCCAGTATGGAGGCGTTCGATGCACGTAGGCGTGCATTGCCCTCCCCTGGGGCACCATAATTGCATATTATCTAGTAATAAATGTAATCTATGCATGCATGATTAATATGATATATCCATGCCACCTTAGACTTTGTATGCTAGGGATACGCACCCTTATATCATGTATAGCAGCCAATGCATGTTTAGTCACCTTGTCCTTTAATTGGAAAGCCCCGAACTATGCATGTTCCCATCTAGTTTAATTTAATTAAATCAAATGTGAGAATATAGTTACAAGCATGCCTTAGAGAATATTATAACCTTGTTGTTATAATATATGTCTCCCCGCATCTTAGTTATGCGCCCTGGAGGAATTCTTGAGAATTCATGACATTAGTAGAGTTACAATCGGTGTCGACGGATCCAAGAGG
This sequence comes from Acorus gramineus, assembly GCA_030737835.1. NCBI lineage: Eukaryota > Viridiplantae > Streptophyta > Magnoliopsida > Acorales > Acoraceae > Acorus > Acorus gramineus. Next base: position 14,257,443 of record CM060854.1, on the reverse strand, counting down.
ATCGTATCCGTGTGAGTAGGCTGTCTTCTTCTTATTGGTTGGATTCGATGTAGGAACTTCCGGCGTTGGCTGACCTGACAGAGGGCTCCCGTCCGTAGGTACCTCCCATGTGTCGGACAGTACTGATAGTGGGAGTGGACTAGGTGGAGGCTACGAGGGCGGGAGAGGCTACCTGGTGGACCAGGGGTGGAGAGCGGTCTAGTATGCCCCAAGAGGCCCATGTCACCCCCAGTAAAGGGTGAGGGTGAGGGGGGAGGTGGGTTGGCGATGAAACGACCCACTAGAATGTGTAGTTGCTCCCGTGTTAGGGCTATAAATTATATAAGGTTGATATGAATTGTGATGCATGGGTTGTGCTATTCACTGAGCGTGTGGCTCACCCCTCGCATATATTTTTCTCCAGTTATATCTGAGTCGGATCTGAAGGAAGAGCTCCCCGAGGCACATCAGTAGTAGCGGAGCAGCGTCACGTTCTGCGAGTGAGAGGCCATCAGCATCCCCTTCTTGATTGTATGTATTGTTATCCGTGCTTGGGCACATACTTGTATTTGGATGTCATTGTATATATATTGGCTCTCACAGGACAGTTGATTATGTATCAGGTCTGTAATATGTCTTTGAATTACAGACTCAGTCGTTTGAGCTTCCGCTATTTGTATATATTATGTCAGCTACCTTATTGTCTGTGTTGTCATTTCAATGTTGTTTAGAGTATTTTATTGATCTCCTGTATAGACTGCTGATATTATATATACCTGCCACGTCTCGGGGACGGCCGTCCTGGGGCGTGACAAAAGTTGGTATCAGAGCCTAGTCCTGTCAGAGTCAATTGTTTTCTTAGAGATGAGTCCTAGGATTTCTATATGAGTATTTTGATCCTAGTGTCTGTTTTCTTAGTTTGCTGATATGCCTCCTCGCAGAGGAATGCGTGGGCGTGGTCCCTCTTGGCCTTTGGAGGTTCCCAGACCTACCAGAGGCGAGGAGTCTACTGGAGAGTCCTCGACTATGAGGCCAGGACCGGCGCAGGAGCCTCCTGCATGGGAGGGTGCTTACGCTCGTATCGCAGATCTGGTGGAGACTCAGACCAGAGCACCGGAGGCCCAGACTAGGGCGTTAGCTGATCAGGCACGAGAGATCCAGAAGCTGAGGGTGGCCCACGAGGCAGTTCCACAGGTCCCCTTGGTGGCAGATCCACCAGTGGTGCCCGACATACCCCCTGTCCCCGTGGTGATTCCAGTGGTGGGAGTTCAGGATCCCCTGGAGAGGGAGGTGAAACTAGAGGCTGCAGCACGAGTGCATCAGAGTGGCCTCACTGCCTTTCTGAAGCTCCACCCTCCTGAGTTCCATGGCCAGACGGCGGACCCCCTTGCCCCTGAGCGTTGGTTGATGGAGGTGGACAAGATCTTCTCGACCATGCACTGCACCGACTGGTGGGCTACCCGATCGGTGGACATCCCCGAGGGAGTGGAGCGACTTCTATGGGCGGGGTTCCGGAGATACTTCCTGGAGGAGTACTTCCCGTTTTTGACACGCCAGATCGTGATGCGAGAGTTCGAGCAGCTGACGCAGGGCTCCATGTCAGTCGCTGACTACTCCACACGCTTCACGAGGCTTTCCAGGTTCGCCCCCCCTTGGTGATGGATGAGGAGACGCGATGCCGTCGTTTTGAGATGGGTCTCATTAGCACCATCCGGGTGCATGTCACCTCTCAGGCATTCACGAGGTACTCGGACTTGGTGTCTCGGGCGAAGACAGTCGAGCGAGACCTTGGGGTCCCTTTGGGGGTTCCAACCCCTTCTGCAGACCAGAGACCCCCCAGGAGCCAGGACCAGGGACATCGCAAGAAGAAGCGACCCCGCTTTGATCAGTCAGCAGCCGCCGCTACTCCAGTCGATGTGGTGCCAGTGCGAGGTCCAGCACCCATTGCGGCAGTACCAGTCCAGGCCAGGCAACCGGAGAAGCGGCGCTGTTTCCATTGTCGGCGCGTCGGGCATATTTCATATGATTGCCCTGATGCTGGCCGACCCCGTGTGCTGCCTCCGCAGCAGCAGCAGCTACAGCAGCAGCCGTACCAGTAGCAGCCACGCCAGCAGCAGCAGCCTCAGCATCAGCAGCAGCAGCCACAGGGTGGTCGAGTTGACCAGAGGAGGCAGCCAGTGCAGCTTGCGAGGCGTGCCCCTGCTCCTCAGCCGCAGTTTGTTCAGGGCCGAGTTGCAGCACTTTCAGTCGAGGAGGCGCAGGCTTCGGGTAGCGTGGTCCGAGGTATTGTTTTGATCTCCCAGCTCCCTGCATATGTGTTATTTGATTCCAGAGCCACTCACTCGTTCGTGTCTCCCATTTTTGCGAGACGGATGGGCGTGGCGTCCGCCCCTCTTGATGTTATGCTGGAGATATCATTGCCCATCGGAGACCGTATTCTCCTCCGTTCTGTATACCGAGGGTGTACCGTGGTGATTGCGGAGCATGAGTTTCCAGTGGAGTTGGTAGAGCTCGCCATGACGGACTTCGATGCCATCCTGGGAATGGATTGGCTCTCAGCTAGTCACGCCAGCATCGACTGTTTCGCGAAGTCGGTGTCTTTCCACCTTCCGGGTCGGAGGTCTTTCCAGTTCGTGGGCGATCGTGACATAGCCCCTTTGGGGTTCGTGTCATCTATCCAGGCGTGGAGACTCCTTCAGGGAGGATGTGAGGACTTTCTGGCGTATATTGCTGAGGAGGACGCACCACTGCGAGCAGATATCAGTCAGACTCCGATCGTGGCGGAATATCCAGAGGTTTTCCCCGATGATCTTCCGGGATTACCGCCGGATCGCGCGATTGAGTTTGAGATTAATCTAATTCCGGGGACCGAGCCGATTTCGAGAGCTCCGTACCGGATGGCCCCAGCAGAGCTGAAGGTGCTCAAGGAGCAGTTGGAGGAGTTGCTCGAGAAGGGCTTCGCACGTCCGAGTGTCTCTCCGTGGGGAGCCCCTGTTTTGTTCGTCCGGAAGAAGGACGGTTCGCTGCGTCTTTGTATTGATTACCGCCAGCTGAACAAGCAGACCGTGAAGAACAAGTACCCCTTGCCACGGATTGACGATCTGTTTGACCAGCTCCAGGGAGCGCGTGTCTTTTCTAAGATCGATCTCCGTTTGGGCTACTATCAGCTGAAGATCCGGAAGTCAGATATTCCAAAGACGGCCTTTCGTACCCGTTATGGGCACTACGAGTTTCGAGTACTGTCGTTTGGGTTGACGAATGCGCCGACAGCCTTCATGGATCTGATGAACCGGGTGTTTCGGCCCTTCCTCGACTCCTTCGTAGTAGTCTTCATCGATGATATTCTGGTGTACTCGAGGAGTCTTGAGGAGCACGCAGACCATCTCCGCACTGTCTTGGAGACTTTGGCCCGACATCAGTTGTTCGCCAAGTTCAGTAAGTGCGAGTTTTGGTTGGAGCGTATGGCCTTTCTAGGCCACGTGATTTCCGGTGAGGGTATATCTGTGGACCCGGACAAGACGCTCGCCATGTCGAATTGGCGTCGACCATCGAACCCCACAGAGATTCAAAGCTTCCTGGGCTTGGCGGGTTATTGCTGGAGGTTTGTCGAGGGTTTCTCGAAGATAGCTGTTCCTCTGACCCGCCTCACTCGGAAGGATGTCCGGTTCGAGTGGTCCCCAGCTTGCGAGGAGAGCTTCCTGGAGTTGAAGCGAAGGCTCACCTCAGCGCCAGTTCTTACCATTCCGTCTGGGAGTGGTGGATTCGCAGTCTACTCCGATGCATCGCGGTTGGGTGTGGGTTGCGTCCTGATGCAGTATGGTAAGGTGTTGTGGCTTACGCGTCGCGTCAGTTGAAGCCCCATGAGCAGAATTACCCCACCCACGACTTAGAGTTAGCAGAGATCATCTTTGCACTGAAGATGTGGAGGCACTACCTCTATGGCGAGGAGTTCGAGCTCTTCACTGATCACAAGAGCTTGACTTACTTGTAGTCCCAGCCGGAGCTCAACATGCGTCAGAGACGTTGGGTCGAGTTCCTGAAGGACTATGATTGTGACATCGCTTACCATCCGGGTAAGGCGAATGTCGTGGCCGATGCTCTCAACAGGCAGCCCTTGGGCATGGCCGCCCACTTGGCTGTACGTCGTTGGAGGCTTCTGGAGGAGGCCGCTTGCTGGATCAGTGTTCGAGAGACTCCTACGGGTGGCTTTTTGGCCAGGCTAGTGGTGCAGCCCGTTCTTCTCGACGAGATCCGCACGGCTCAGGGGCAGGATCCTCACTTTCTAGTCCTCTCTGAAGGCGTCACCCGGGGCGAGCGTCCGGACTACCAGATTCGCGAGGACGGAATCCTGTGGTTCAGAGGTCGAGTATGCATTCCTGACGACGCAGAGTTGAAGCAGAAGATCTTGGACGAGGCCCATCGTTCGAGGTACACAGTGCATCCTGGTGGCACGAAGATGTACAGGGGCCTTCGTCGTGGCTACTGGTGGCGCGGGATGAAGATGGATATTGGCCGTTTCGTTGCCCGTTGCTTGGTATGCCAGCAGGTGAAGTCGGAGCATCAGCGTCCTGCGGGGAAGCTGCAGTCCATTGAGATTCCTCAGTGGAAGTGGGAGCAGATCACCATGGACTTCATTTTGGGTTTGTCGAGGTCACGTTCGGGTTGCGATGCCATCTAGGTAATCGTCGATCGACTGACAAAGTCCGCTCATTTCCTCCCCATCCGACTCACTGATTCTCTGGACACCCTAGCGCAGTTATTTGTCTCCGAGATTGTTCATCTCCATGGCACTCCCGTCAGCATCATTTCTGATAGAGACGCGCAATTTACTTCGAGGTTCTGGTGTAGCCTTCAGCACGCCCTTGGTACGAACCTCCACTTCAGTACAGCGTTTCATCCGCAGACGGACGGCCAGTCGGAGAGGACGATTCAGACCCTGGAGGACATGCTACGAGCTTGCGTTCTCGATTTTGGGGGCAGTTGGGAGAGGCATCTTCCGTTGGTGGAGTTTGCCTACAACAACAGCTACCACTCGAGTATCAGGATGGCTCCATACGAGGTGCTCTATGGTCACAGCTGCAGGTCCCCCTTGTGTTGGGACGAGGTCGGAGAGCGCCAGTTGGAGGGACCAGAGATCATCCACCAGATCCCAGAGATGGTCAAGACGATTCGCGAGCGTATCCGAGTCGCTCAGAGCCGTCAGAAGAGCTACGCCGATCGTCGTCGCCGTGAGCTCGTCTTCGAGGTTGGTGACCATGTCTTCCTGAAGGTGTCCCCGATGAAGGGCATCTTCCGTTTCGGTGTGCGGGGCAAGCTGAGTCCGCGTTTCATTGGGCCGTTCCTCATCCTCGAGAGGGTTGGAGAGGTGGCCTATCGCATAGCTCTGCCCCCACAGTTGGCTCAGGCGCATGACGTCTTCCATGTCTCGCAACTGAGGCGTTACGTCCACGATCCTGCTCACGTCATCCCGTTCGAGCCGCTCGTCTTCGAGCCGGACTTGTCATTCGTCGAGCAGCCGATCGAGATCCTGGACCGCCGCGAGAAGAGGCTCCGCACCAAGACCGTCCAGCTGGTCAAGGTGCGATGGCAGCACCGTTCTGGTGCTGAGGCCACTTGGGAGCTCGAGGACGCCATGCGTGACGCGTATCCGCATCTTTTCCCTTCCTAGATGTTTTTGTATTTATTTTGAAGACAAAATTTCCTAAGGGGGGAAGAATGTTATATATGTGTCACTTTTAGCCTTCTGGTTACCATTGGAGCATTCTGGCAGTTTTTCAACTTTTTCTTTTTTCGATCAGAACTGCTAAAATTTTGGACTTTTAGCTATCATCTTGAGCCTGAGGACTCTGATTGAAAATCTGACTGCGCATTATGTGTCCTGGTGCCATTTCAAGCCACTCACGAAAATTTCATCGAATTCTGGTAACGTTCAGAATTTTGCAGTACCAAATCGTATCCGGGTTTAGACCAAGCAAAAAGTCATTGGGAGACTTGACCGAGTCAAAGGTGACTTTGACCAAGTCAAGTTTGACCCTTGACTTGGTCAATTGGTTTTGTTTGTTAGTGTGGTTGGGTTGACTAGGGTCAAAGTTCACCTAAACCTAATTAAACCTAAGTGGTGTGTGTGTGTGTGTGAGTCAAATGAAGTCCACGCCCACAAATAGTCCTTCTTCATTTTTCTCTCTCTCACACACCAAAAGCTCTCACATCTCCTCTCTTTAAAACCCCTTTTTGATCTAGTAGGAGTGGTTGAATTGGAAAGCCATTGAAGAAGAAAAGGAAGGTGAGGACCCGATCTACCTTTCCATGGTTTCATTTTTGCTTTCCCCTTTGTTTACCTCCCCTTATGGCCCCCTTTCTCCTCTGATTTTCAGCCTTTGTTAGGGCTGAGGGAGGTCTTGGTAGTGGTGGCTTTGGTGGTGGTGATTCGGTGCGCGAAGGGCACCCGAGTTCCCCTTTGGTTCTTCCTCCCTTGGGTGAGTCTTTCCTCCTCCCTTTTCTTGTTTAAATGGTTGTTTAGGAGGTGAAATGGTGTATGCATGGTATGCATGTGTGTTGGGGGTGTGGGAGGGCTGAGGGAGGTGGTGGGGATGGCTTGGGCGCGCGTGCGGAGTCACCCGCGCGCGTGCGCGCGAGTCTGCGCGCGCAGACAGAGCAGGCGCGCGGAGTCGGGCGTGCGCGCGTACGCGCGTGCGCGCGGGATGCTGCGCAGGGGCGCAGTACGCGCGGGTAGGCGCAGGGCTGGACGCGCGGTGCACGCGGGTGCGCACGGCAGCGTGTCTGGGCGCTCAGGCGGGGGCGCAACAGCGCGTCTGGGCGCGCGGGCTGGGGTGCGGCAGTGCGCCCGGGGCGCGGACGTGCGTGCGCGTGTGCGCACCAGTGCGTGCACGTGCGGGTGGCCGTGCGCATGGCTGTCGTGGGTGCGGGAGGATGTCGGGGTAGTCGGGCTCGCGTGCATGCGGGCCGTATGCATGCTTGTCCAAGTGTAGGGTATTTCTAGCGTATTTTCTTATGTATTTGTGTGGTTTACTCACCGTTTTGAATGCCCTGTCTTGCAGATCTTGACGGACGATCACACGACGACCCGGGCTTCGGTGAGTGGGACAATCCAACCCAGTAGGGAGGCGTTCGATGCACGTAGGCATGCATTGCCCTCCCCTGGGGAACCATAATAGCATATTAGCTTGTAATAAATGTGTAGTTATGCATGCATGATAAATATGATATATCCATGCCACCTTAGACTTTGTATGCTAGTGATACGCACTCTTATATCATGTATAGTGGCCTACGCATGCCTAGACACCTTGCCCCGACCTGTGCATGTTCCCACCTAGTTTAATTTAATTAAATCACTGTGAGCATGCCTTAGCGAATATTATAACCTTGTTGTTATAATATGTGTCTCCCCGCATCTTAGTGATGCACCCTCGAGGAATTCTGGTGAATTCATGACATTATTTAGCGTTACTATCGGTGTCGACGGATCCATGAGGATCGTATCCGTGTGAGTAGACTGTCTTCTCCTTGTTGGTTGGATCCGATGTAGGTACTCCCCGGTGATGGCTGACCTGACAGAGGGCTTCCATCCGGTACCTCCGATGTGTTCAGACAGTACTGGTAGTTGGAGTGGACTAGGTCAAGGCTACGAGGGTGGGAAAGGGCTACCGGGTGGACCAGGAGTGGAGAGCAGTCTAGTCTACCCCAAGAGGCCTATGTCACCCCTCGGACAGGGTGAGGGTGAGGGGAGGGAAAGTGGGTTGGCGATGAGACGACCCACTAGATTGTGTAGTTACTGCCACTTAGGGGCTATAAATTATTTGAGGTTAATATGAATTGTGATGCATGAGTTGTGCTATTCACTGAGCGTGTAGCTTACCCCTCGCATATATTTTTCTCCAGTTATATCTGGGTCGGATCTGAAGGAGGAGCTCCCCGAGGCACATCAGCAGTAGCGGAGCAGCGTCACGTTCTGCGAGTGAGAGGCCATCAGCATCCCCCTTTGATTGTATGTATTGTATTCCGTGCTTGGGCACACATTTGTATTATATTTGGATGTCGTTGTATATATTGGCTCTCACAGGACAGTTGATTATGTATCGGGTCTGTAATATGTCTTTTGAATTATAGACTCAGTCTTTTAGCTTCCGCTATTTGTGTATATATTATGTCAGCCTCATTGTTGTCTGTGTTGTCATTTTTTATGTTGTTTAGAGTATGTTATTGACCTCCTGTATAGACTGTTGATATCATATATACCATTTTCGTGTCCCGGGGACGGCCGCCCTAGGGCGTGACAAAAGTTGGTATCAGAGCCTGGTCCTGTCAGAGCCAATTGTTTTCTTTTTCGTAGAGATGAGTCCTAGGATTTCTATGTGAGTATTCTGATCCTAGTGTCTGGTTTTCTTAGGTTGCTGATATGCCTCCTCGTAGAGGAATGCGTGGATGTGGTCCCTCTCGACCTTTGGAGGTTCCCAGACCTACCAGAGGTGAGGATGCTACTGGAGAGTCCTCGGCTGTGGGGCCAGTACTGGAGCACGGGCAGGGGTGCAGCTGTTATATATGTGTCACTTTTTAACCTTTTGGTCACCGTTGGGACATTCTGGCAGTTTTTCTGTTTTTTTTTCGTTTTTCTATAGGAACCGCTAAAATCTTGGACTGTTAGCTATCGTCCTGAGTTTGAGGACTCCGATTGAAAATCTAACTGCATATTATGTGTCCTGGTGACATTCCAAGCCACTTGTGAAAGTTTCATCGAATTCCGGTAATGTTTCAGAATTTTGCAGTTCCGAAGCGTATCCGGGTTTTGACCGAGCGAGAAGTCATAGGGAGAGTTGACTTGGTCAAAGTGGGCCCATAGACTTGGTCAACCCCTTTTGTTTTTTTATGTGGTTGGGTTGACCCAAGTCAAATCTCACTTAAGCCTCCCTAATCCTCTCTTAAACCTAATCTAAGTGGGGATTAACCTATAAGTGAGCTAAATATCTTCTCTCCCCCACTATTCATCATCTTCTCCATTTGTTTTTCTCTGTCCCTCTCTCTCTTTTTCTTGGTTTTGACCTAGCTAGAGGGGTTAAAATCAAAAGCACAAAGAAGAGAAAGGTTAGATCTCATCCCGATCTATCCACCGGTGGTCTCGGATTCGAGTTCCGAGGTGTTTAGCCCCTTCTCACCCTCTCTTTTCTCCCCTGTTTTCAGCTGGTTTGAGGGCTGGGAGAGATCGGGGTGGTGGTGGTCCCTGAAGAAGTGTTTCGGTGTGCGGAGAGCAACCGAACTCCCCTTCCCTTCCTTTCCTTTCTTGGGTAAGGCTTTCTTTCCTTCATTTCTTGTTTAGATGCTTGTTAGGAGGATGTTTTTGAGTTGGGGTGGCTGTGGGTGGCCGTTGGTGGCGGTCGGAGGCGGTTAGAGGCCATTGGTGGCCGGAGAGAGGTGGTAGGGTGGCTCGGGCAAGGTGGTGGGCTGTCCCGGGTTGGCTGGCAGCGCAGGCAGGCAGCGCAGGCAGGCAAGGGCTGGGTGCTGTCGGGCGTAGGCAGGGCAGCGTGGGCGTGCGCGAAGGCGTGCGCGAGGGTGGAGCTCGGTTCGGGCGCATGCGGGCAGTGGCGCACGCAGGCAGGCAGGCGCAGGCGGGCGAGCTGCGGGCAGGCGCGCTAGGCGCGTGCTGACGGGCACGCTGGGCGTGTGCGGTCGGGCGCACTGGGCGCAGTGCGCGGCGTGCGCGCGGAGCCCTGCGCAGGGGTGCGTGGACGAGCGGTTGGTGTGCGGGTGCTGCGCAGGGGGCGTAGTGTGCGCCGGGCGAGCAGTCGGTGTGAGCGGGCGGGTGCGTGTGCGGGGCGCTGCGCTGGGGCGCAGTGCGCGCGGGTGCACCCGGGGCTGGGCGAGCGGGTGATGCGAGTGGGTGGTGCGCACGAGGTGCGCGCGGGATGCTGCGATGGGGCGTTGGGCGTGCAGGTGTGTGCGCGGGTTGCTGCGCTGGGGCGCAGTGAGTGCGCGGTGAACCGGTGGGGGGCACGGCGAGTGTCCGGGCGTGCAGTGCGGGCTCGCGCGCGGGCTGGGGCGCGGCTGTGCACCTGGGTCGGGTGGCCGCGCGTACGGCTGCCCGGGGGTTCGGGAGTGAGTCGGAGTGCTCGGGCTCGAGTGCGTACAGGCCGTATGTACGCTTGTCCGAGTATTGTGTATTTTAATGTATTTTTGGATTTATTTGGGTATTTTACTCACCGAATTGATTACCCTATTTTGCAGATCTTGACGGACGGTCGCGCGACGACCCGACTATCGGTGAGTGGGACAATCCAACCCAGTAGGGAGGCGTATATGCACTTGGGCGTGTACCGTCCTCCCCTGGGGCACCATGGATTTATATTAACTTGTTGTAATGTGTAATCCATGCAAGCATGATAAAAATGTAGTATGCATGCTACCCTAGACTTTGTATGTTAGGGACTTGCACCCTTAGGATATGTGTAAGAGCCATGCATCCTGACACCATGTCTCATGCTAGGAAGCCTCGGCCTATGCATGCGTCCTACTAGTTTAATTTATATAATTGATTGCTAGCATGTCTTAGATAATATTATAGGGAGGGGCCTTGCGAGGTCAACATTGAGACCCGGGCTAGGGTACTCCGTGTTCCTTGTTTGGTTGTCGGGATGTCCTATATCGGGACCTCATGCTGCCCTCCCAAGGTTTCTTGTCCCAATAATATTATAACCTTGTTAATAATTATTATAATATATGCTTCCCCGCATCTTAGTTATGCGCCCTGGAGGAATTCTGAAGAATTCATGACATTAGAGTTGTTGAGATGTGTTGTCTGCGGATCCGAGTGGATCATATGCGATGGATAGGCTGTTCTGTTCCCTTCGTTGGATCCGTGTAGAGACTACCCCGGCGTTGGAAAGGCTGTCCCGTGCAGGGGCTCCCATCAGTAGGCACCTCCTGATTTGGGACGGACTGTGCTGAATGTGGGGGTGGCCAAACGGCCTACGGAGTGGGGAGAGACTATCGGTGGACCAAGGGTGACCATCAGCCTAGTCAGTCCCAATATCCTATGTCACCATATTGAGGGGTGAGGGTGAGGGTGCGGTGGGTCGGCGATGTAGCGACCCACTGGATTGTAAGTCCCAATATCCTATGTCACCTATTGAGGGGTGAGGGTGAGGGTGTAGTGGGTTGGCGATAGCGACCCACTGGATTTGTGTAGTTCCTGCCATTTTGTGGCTTGAATAATAATTGTGGTTATAATATCTGGTGGTTAATATATTGTGATGCATGGGTTGTGCTGTTCACTGAGCGTGTGGCTCACCCCTCGCATAATATTTTTCTCCAGTGTCATCTGAGTCGGATCTGGAGGAGGAGCTCCCCGAGGGACTTCATCAGTAGCGGAGTAGCGCCACGTCCCGCGAGTATCAGAGGCTATCAGCATCCCTTTTGATTGTATGTGTTATATTCCGTGCTTGGGCACGCGTTTGTATATTATTTGGATGTCTTTGTATATATTGGCTCTCACAGGACAGTTGATTATGTATCGAGTCTGTAATATGTTTTTGGATTACAGATTCAGTCTTTTAGCTTCCGCTATTTGTGTATATATCATGTCAGCCCTGCTTTTGTCTGTGTTGTCATTTTAGCTGTTGTGTGAGTATGTTATTGAACTCCTGTTTAGACTGATATCATATATACACTTGCCGCGTCCCGGGGACGGCCGCCCTGGGGCGTGACAAAAGTTGGTATCAGAGCCTGGTCCTGTCAGAGCCAATGGTCTTCTTTTTCGTAGAGATGAGTCCTAGGATTTCTATATGAGTATTCTGATCCTAGTGTCTGGTTTTCTTAGGTTGCTGATATGCCTCCTCGCAGAGGACGGGGCGGACATGGTCCCTCTCGACCTTTGGAGGTTTCCGGACCTACTAGAGGCGAGGATGCTACTGGAGAGTCCACGGCTGTGAGGCCAGGATCGGCGCAGGAGCCTCCCGCATGGGAACGTGCGTTCGCTCGGATAGCGGATTTGGTGGAGACTCAGACCAAGGCACTGGAGGCCCAGACCAGAGTGTTGGTAGAGCAGGCGCGGGAGATCCAGGAGCTGAGGGCGGCCCGTGATGCAGTTCCACAGGTCCCCTTGGTGGCAGATCCGCCTGTGGTACCCGAAGTACCCCCAATCCCCGTGGTGATTCCAGCGGCGAGAGTTCAGGATCCCCTGGCGAGGGAGGTGGGGCTAGAGGCTGCAGCGCGGGTGCAGCAGAGTGGCCTCGCAGCCTTTCTAAAGCTCCATCCTCCCGAGTTCTATGGCCAGACGGCGGATCCCCTTGCCCCAGAGCGATGGTTGATGGAGGTGGAGGTGATCTTCTCGACCATGCTTTGCACCGATCGCCAGCGAGTCTCCCTGGCCACCTTTATGCTGAAGGGTAGCGCTGCCGACTGGTGGGCTACCCGAGTGGTGGACATCCCCGAGGGAGTGGAGCAGCTTCTATGGGCAGGATTCCGGAGGTATTTCCTGGAGGAGTACTTCCCGTTCTCGACGCGGCAGATCGTGATGCAGGAGTTTGAGCGGTTGACGCAGGGCTCTATGTCTGTCGCCGACTACTCCACGCGCTTCACGAGGCTTTCCAGATTCGCCCCAGCCTTGGTGATGGATGAGGAGACGCGGTGCCGTCGTTTCGAGCTTGGTCTCTGCAGCGCCATTCGGGTGCATGTCTCCTCCCAGGCTTTCTCGAGGTTCTCGGACTTGGTGTCTCGGGCGAAGACAGTCGAGCGAGACCTCGGGATCCTCGTAAGGGTTCCGCCCCCTTCTGCAGACCAGAGTCCTCCCAGGAGCCAGGACCAGGGACAGCGCAAGAAGAAGAGGCCCCGCTTTGATCAGTTAGCGGCTGCCTCTCCTCCAGCAGATGTGGTGCCAGTGTGGGATCCAGCACCCATTGCGGCAGTGCCAATTCAGTCCAGGCGACCAGAGACGCGGTGCTGTTACCATTGTCAGCGCATCGGGCATATCTCGTATAATTGCCCAGATGCTGGCCGACCCCGTGTGCAGCCTCAGCGTCAGCAGCAGCAGCCACAGGGTGGGTGCACCCGGTGAGGCGTGCCCCTGCTCCTCAGCCGCAGTTTGTTCAGGGCAGAGTTGCAGCACTTTCGGCCGAGGAGGCGCAGGTTCCGGGTATCATGGTCTGAGGTAATGTTTTGTTTTCCCAGCTCCCTATAAATATATGTGTGTTGGTTGCTGTTATGCATGTGTGTGATATCTCGATGAGCGGGTATCGAGAGTGGTTGTTCGAGTTGAGGAGGCCGGGTTGTAGCCGTCCTGGCAGAAGGTTCCCATCCGTAGGTACCACCGATGCAGTCGGAGGGGTACTGATCGTGGGAGTATACCAAGTAGAGGATTAAGGAATGATGTTGCGAGTGTGGAATCGTTCTCCCCTTCGCTGGATCCGATGTAGGGACTCCTCAGCGTTAGACAGGCCTTCCTGACAGAGGGCTCCCATCAGTAGGCACCTCCTGATTTGGGTTCGGACTGTGCTGAATTGTGGGAGCGGACCAGGCGGCCTACGGTGTGGAGGAGAGGCTACCGGTGGACCAGGGGTGAAGAACAGTCTAAGTCTCTCCCAAAGTCCCAATATGTCTCCTTTCGGGAGTGAGGGTGTGGATGAGGCGAAGACGTGTCGCTTCGTGACCCAATTGTTGTTCGACCGTTCCCAAGAATGTTGGGTCCGGTCTTGTGATGGAGGTTGAAGGATATCGGTGGGTGATTATCTAGATGTAGATGATCCAGTGAGGTTGGTAGTGTTCTTTAAGAGTGATGTCTTCTTCTAGTGTTCCTTTTCTGGTTTAAGGGGCCGCGTGAGGTCAGCGTTGAGACCCGGGCTAGGGTACTTCGTGTTCCTTGTTTGGTTGTCGGGGTATCCTATGTCGGGACCTCATGTTGCTCTCCCGAGGATTTCTTTTCCCAGTCAAGGAATACTCTGGAAGCATCAGCTGATGGTGGTTTAAGTGCGAGATTTGGTTGGAGCGGATGGTTTTCTGGGCCACGTGATTTCCGGCAAGGGCATATCTGTGGACCCGGTCAAGTTGCTCGCCGTGTCACATTGGCGTCGACCGTCGAACCCCACAAAGATTCGGAGCTTCCTGGGCTTGGCGGGTTATTGCGGGAGGTTTGTCGAGGGTTTCTCGAAGATAGCTGTACCTCCTAACCGCCTCGCTTGGAAGGATGTCCGGTTCGAATGGTCCCCGTCTTGCGAGGAGAGCTTCCTGGAGTTTAAGCGAAGGCTCACCTCAGCGCCAGTTCTTACCCTTCCGTCTGGGAGGGGTGGGTTCGCAGTTTGCTCCGAGGCATCGCGGTTGGGTGTGAGTTGCGTCCACGATCCTGCTCACGTCATCCCGTTCGAGTCGCTCGTCTTTGAGCCGGACTTGTCATTCGTCGAGCAGCTGATTTAGATCATGGACCGCCGCGAGAAGAGGCTCCGCACCAAGACCGTCCATCTGGTCAAGGTGCGATGGCTGCACCGTTCCGGTGCCGAGGCCCCTTGAGAGCTCGAGGACGCCTTGCGTGACGCGTATCCGCATCTTTTCCCCTCCTAGAGGTTTTTGTATTATTTTGAGGACAAAATTTCCTAACGGGGGAAGAATGTTATATATGTGTCACTTTTAACCTTCTGGTCACCGTTGGGACATTCTGGCAGTTTTTCAGTTTTTTTTCGTTTTTCGATCGGAACCGCTAAAATCTTGGACTGTTAGCTATCGTCCTGAGTTTGAGGACTCCGATTGAAAATCTAACTGCATATTATGTGTCCTGGTGACATTCCAAGCCACTCGCAAAGTTTCATCGAATTCCGGTAACGTTTCAGAATTTCACAGTTCCGGGGCGTATCCGGGTTTTGACCGAGCGAGAAGTCATTGGGAGAGTTGACTTGGTCAAAGTGGGCCCATGACTTGGTCAACCCCTTTTGTTTTTTTGTGTGGTTGGGTTGACCCAAGTCAAATCTCACTTAAGCCTCACTAATCCTCTCTTAACCCTAATCTAAGTGGGGATTAACCTATAAGTGAGCTAAATATCTTCTCTCCCCCACTATTCATCATCTTCCCCATTTGATTTTCTCTCCCCCTCTCTCTTTTTCTTGGTTTTGACCTAGCTAGAGGGGTTAAAATCAAAAGCACAAAGAAGAGAAAGGTTAGATCTCATCCCGATCTATCCACCGGTGGTCTCGGATTCGAGTTCCCATGTGTTTAGCCCCTTCTCACGCCCTCTTTTCTCCCTGTTTTCAGCTGGTTTGAGGGCTGGAGAGATCGGGTGGTGGTGGTCCTTGAAGAACTGTTTCGGTGCGCGGAGAGAACCGAACTCCCCTTCCCTTCCTTTCCTTCCTTGGGTAAGGCTTTCTTTCCTTCCTTTCTTGTTTAGATGCTTGTTAGGATGATGTTTTGGGTTGGGGTGGCTGTGGGTGGCGGAGGGTGGCCGTTGGTGGCGGTCGGAGGCTGTTAGAGGCCATTGGTGGTTGGTGAGAGGTGGTAGGGTGGCTCGGGGAGGATGGCGGGCTGTCCCGGGTAGGCTGGCAGGCAGACAGGCAGCACAGGCAGGCGCAGGGCTGGGCACTGGCGGGCTTGCAGGCAGAGCAGCGCGGGCGTGCGCGCGGGCGTGCGCGAGGGCGTGCGCGCGGGCATGCGCGCAGGTGGAGCTCGGTTCGGGCGCATGCGGGCAGCGGCGCGCGCAGGCAGGTAGGCGCAGGCGGTCAGGCGCAGGCAGGCAGGCGTAGGCGGGCGAGCTGCGGGCAAGCGCGCTAGGCGCGTGCTGACGGGCTCGCTGGGCGCGTGCGGTCGGGCGCGCTGGGCGCAGTGCGTGGCGTGCGAGCGGACCACTGCGCAGGGGCGCGTCGACGAGCGGTTGGTGTGCGGGTGCTGCGCAGGGGGCGTAGTGTGCGCAGGGCGAGCAGTCGGTGCGAGCGGGCAGGTGTGCGGGCGCTGCGCTGGGGCGCAGTGCGGGCGGGTGTGCGTGCGGGGCGCTGCGCTGGGGCGCAGTGCGCGCGGGTGCACCCGGGGCTGGGCGAGCGGGTGATGCGAGCGGGTGGTGCGCGCGGGGTGCGCGCGGGATGCTGCGATGGGGGGTTGGGCGTGCGGGTGTGCGTGCCAGTTGCTGCGTTGGGGCGCAGTGAGCGCGCGGTGCACCGGTGGGGGGCTCGGCGGGGTGTCCGGGCGTGCATGCTGGGCTCGGTCGTGCGACTGGGCGCGCGGGCTGGGGCGCGGCTGTGCGCCTGGGTCGGGTGGCCGCGCGTACGGCTGCCCGGGGGTTGGGAGTGAGTCGGTGTGCTCGGGCTCGCGTGCGTACAGGCCGTATGTACGCTTGTCCGAGTATTGTGTATTTTAATGTATTTTTGGATTTATTTGGGTATTTTACTCACCGAATTGATTACCCTATTTTACAGATCTTGACAGACAGTCGCGCGATGACCCGACTATCGGTGAGTGGGACAATCCAACCCAGTAGGGAGGCGTTATACGCACTTGGGCGTGTACCGTCCTCCCCTGGGGCACCATGGGTTTATATTAACTTGTTGTAATGTGTAATCCATGCAAGCATGATAAAAATGTAGTATGCATGCTACCCTAGACTTTGTATGTTAGGGACTTGCACCCTTAGGATATGTGTAAGAGCCATGCATCCTGTTACCCTGTTCTCATGCTAGGAAGCCTCGGCCTATGCATGCGTCCTACTAGTTTATTTATATAATTGATTGCTAGCATGTCTTAGATAATATTATAGGGAGGGGCCTTGCGAGGTCAACATTGAGACCCGAGCTAGGGTACTCCGTGTTCCTTGTTTGGTTGTCGGGATGTCCTGTATCGGGACCTCATGCTGCCCTCCCAAGGTTTCTTGTCCCAATAATATTATAAGTCTTGTTAATAATTATTATTTAACCCTTGTTAACAATTATTATTATATATGTTCCCCGCATCTTGGTTTTGCGCCCTGGAGTAATTCTGAAGAATTCATGACATTAGAGTTTGATGTGATGTGTTGTCTGCGGATCCGAGTGGATCATATGCGATGGATAGGCTGTTCTGTTCCCTTCTTTGGATCCGTGTAGAGACTACCCCGGCGTTGGAAAGGCTGTCCCGTGCAGGGGCTCCCATTAGTAGGCACCTCCTGATTTGGGACGGACTGTGCTGAATGTGGGGGTGGCCAAACGGCCTACGGAGTGGGGAGAGACTATCGGTGGACCAAGGGTGACCATCAGCCTACTCAGTCCCAATATCCTATGTCACCATATTGAGGGGTGAGGGTAAGGGTGCGGTGGGTCGGCGATGTAGCGACCCACTGGATTGTAAGTCCCAATATCCTATGTCACCTATTGAGGGGTGAGGGTGAGGGTGTTGTGGGTTGGCGATAGCGACCCACTGGATTTGTGTAGTTCCTGCCATTTTGTGGCTTGAATAATAAAAATTGTGGTTATTAATATCTGGTGGTTAATATAGCTGTGATGCATGGGTTGTGCTGTTCACTGAGCGTGTGGCTCACCCCTCGCATAATATTTTTCTCGAGTGTCATCTGAGTCGGATCTGGAGGAGGAGCTCCCCGAGGGATTTCACCAGTAGCGGAGTAGCGCCACGTCCCGCGAGTACTAGAGGCTATCAGCATCCCTTTTGATTGTATGTGTTATATTTCGTGCTTAGGCACGTGTCTGTATATTATTTGGATGTCTTGTATATATTGGCTCTCACAGGACAGTTGATTATGTATCGAGTCTGTAATATGTTTTTTTTGAGTTACAGATTCACTCTTTTAGCTTCCGCTATTTGTGTATATATCATGTCAGCCCTGCTTTTGTCTGTATTGTCATTTTAGCTGTTGTGTGAGTATGTTATTGAACTCCTCTTTAGACTGATATCATATATACACTTGCCGCGTCCCGGGGACGGCCGCCCTGGGGCGTGACAGCAGCAGCGCGTCTGGGCGCGTGGGCAGGGGCGCGACATTGAGCTCGGGGCGCAGGGGCGCGTGCGCGCGTGCGCATTCGTGCGTGCGCGTGCGGGGGGCCATGCGTATGGCTGCCCGTGGGTTCGGGAGGGTGTCGGGGCACTCGGACTCGCGTGCGTACGCGCGTGCTCGCGTGCGTGCGGGCCCGTATGCATGCTTGTCCGAGTATTGGGTATTTCTAGTAAATTTATTATGTATTTGTGTAGTTTACTCACCATATTGAATGCCATGTCTTGCAGATCTTGACGGACGGTCACGCGACGACCCGGGTTTCGGTGAGTGGGACAATCCAACCCAGTAGGGAGGCGTTCGATGCACGTAGGCGTGCATTGCCCTCCCCTGGGGCACCATAATTGCATATTAACTAGTAATCAATATAAGCTATGCTTCCATGATTAATATGATATATCCATGCCACCTTAGACTTTGTATGCTAGGGATACGCACCCTTATATCATGTATAGCGGCCAATGCATGTTTAGTCACCTTGTCCTTTAATTGGAAAGCCCCAAACTATGCATGTTCCCATCTAGTTTAATTTAATTAAATCAAATGAGAGCATATAGTTACAAGCATGCCTTAGAGAATATTATAACCTTGTTGTTATAATATATGTCTCCCCGCATCTTAGTTATGCGCCCTGGAGGAATTCTTGAGAATTCATGACATTAGTAGAGTTGCAATCGGTGTCGACGGATCGAAGAGGATCGTATCCGTGTGAGTAGGCTTTCTTCTCCTTTTGGTTGGATCCGATGTAGGGACTCCCAGGCGATGGCTGACCTGATAGAGGGCTCCCGTCCGTAGGTACCTCCGATGTGTCGGACAGTACTGATAGTGGGAGTGGACTAGGTGGAGGCTACGAGGGTGGGAGAGGCTACCGGGTGGACCAGGGGTGGAGAGCTGTCTAGTATGCCCCAAGAGGCCCATGTCACCCCCAGTAAAGGGTGAGGGTGAGGGGGAGGTGGGTTGGCGATGAAACGACCCACTAGAATGTGTAGTTGCTCCCGTGTTAGGGACTATAAATTATATAAGGTTGATATGAATTGTGATGCATGGGTTGTGCTATTCACTGAGCGTGTGGCTCACACCTCGCATGTATTTTTCTACAGTTATATCTGAGTCGCATCTGAAGGAGGAGCTCCCCGAGGCACATCAGTAGTAGCGGAGCAGCGTCACGTTCTGTGAGTGAGAGACCATCAGCATCCCCCTTTTGATTGTACGTATTGTTATCCGTGCTTGGGCACATACTTGTATTTTGATTTCATTGTATATATATTGGCTCTTATAGGACAGTTGATTATGTATCAGGTCTGTAATATGTCTTTGAATTACAGACTCGGTCGTTTGAGCTTCGGCTATTTGTATATATTATGTCAGCTACCTTATTGTCTGTGTTGTCATTTCGATGTTGTTTAGAGTATTTTATTGATCTCCTGTATAGACTGCTGATATTATATATACCTGCCACGTCTTGTGGACGGCCGCCCTGGGGCGTGACAGAGAGGACTGGGGGATTAAGGAGGTATTTTTTAAGCTATTGAAGGCTTTTCAGCATTCGTTATCCCAGTTAAACTTAATTCCCCCTTTTAGTAGTTTGTAAAAGGGACAACATCGTTCGGCATGTTGTGAGATGAATCTCCTGATGAATTGCTGCTGACCGATGAGTCCCCTTAATTCCCTTAAGTTCTTGGGTGGGGGCATTTGGGCAATGGCCCTTTCTTTAGTTGGATCAACTTCAATCCCTCTTTTGCTTACCATGAACCCCAAGAGCTTCCCGGAAGAGACACCGAACTGACATTTCTTTGGGTTCATCTTAAGTGAAAATTCCCTGCATCTTTGTAGTACTTGCTTGAGTATATCTTGTTGTGCCTATGTCATTTGGAGCACTCTGATTTAAAATTTGGGCTACATAATTTTTTTTTCAGTTATGTTTTCCCATTTGGTATTTGGATTTAATTTTGTTAAAATCCAAGATGAAGAGATTTAAATATGATTTTATTATGAGATGTCCAGTTTTGAGTTAGCTTTCGTACAAAAGTGGAATTAGATCAACTGGATTCATGTAGTAAAAGTTATGGGTATTTTTCCAAGTATACCCCGGGGATGAAAATTCTGGCAGCAGCCCTGTTCTATGTTTAGCTCTAATTTCGGAATAGCTGGAGGGATTATTTGATCTTGGCATAAACATGAAAGTTGTAGATAATCTTCTTGGCCTTCCAGCGGACTTTGAATTGTGAAATTCGGTGCTATATTGAGGAAGTTATGGCTATTCTAGTGAAGCATGCGCAGAATTTCTAAGTCAGGGATGAAATGGTCATTTCCATCCCTCTTTAGATATTTAGTTGCCCCAAAATATCTTCTCTCTCTCATCCCCTCCCACTCCCCACGTCTACGTGGGATTCAAGCTCTCTCTTCCTCTCTCTCAAGCCCCCCAAGTGTTTGATTTAACTCCTCAAAGAGAAGGAGATGGTGGAGGAGGAAGTGATGGTGAGTGTTTGTGTTGTAGTTGTTGATCTCCTCTCTTCTCTCAAGTCCCCTCTCATATCTTGTTCTCCCCCCCCCCCTGATTTTCAGCCAAGAAGGAGGCTGAGGAGGTGGTGGTTGAGGTGGTCGCGGGTGCATCGAGGGCCCCCGAGTCTCCCCCTTTCTTTCCCCCTCCAAGGTGAGCTACTCCCCTTCTTTTCTTGGTTTTCATGGCATAGGGGGCTGTTAGGGTGTTCTTGCATGCTATGCATATGGGTTAGAGTGTGTGTGAGGGTTTGGGGAGGGTTAAAAATAGGTTGGAATAGGCTGGGCGCGCGTTGGGGGAAGTCTGCGCGCGTGCGCGCGCAGGCGTGCGCGCAGGCCGGCGCTGGCAGGCGTAGGCGGGCGCGCAAACGCGCGCAGGCAAGAGAGCACGGGTGCGTGCAGGAGTGCGCGTGACTGTGCGCGGGCGTACGCGAGGCAGTGGCATGCGCCTGGGCGCGGGGATGGGGGCCAGTGCGCGCACGCGCGTGCGTGCGCGTGCTGGGGCATGCGCGGGGTTCTGCACGGGCGCGCAGTGCACGCGAGGGCGCACGGCAGTGCGCCAAGGGTGCTGGGACGTGTCCGTGCGTGCGTATGCGTGCGTGCGCGTGCGGGAGGGCACGCGTGTGGCTGCCCGAGGGTTCAGGTAGGTATCATGGCACTCGGACTGTCACGCCCCAGGGCGGCCGCACCCGGGACGCGGCAGGTGTATATATCATATCAGAAGCCTACACATGAGGTCAAATATATATACTCTAAAACCACAGATAAAAATGACAACACAGATCAAACAGGGCTGACATAATATATACACAATATAGCGGAAGCTAAAACTGAGTCTGTAACTCAAAACATATTACAGACCCGATACACAATCATATGTCCTGTGAGAGCCAATATACATAGTAACAACTGAATATATACAAACGCGTGCCAAGCACGGAAATAAAATACATACAGCCAAGAAAAGGGATGCTGATAGCCTCTGGCACTCGCGGAACGTAGCGCTGCTCCGCTACTGAAGGAATCCCTCGGACGGCTCCAACTGCTGCTCCGGCTCCGGCTCAGTGACAACTGGGGAAAACATATGCGAGGGGTGAGCCACACGCTCAGTGAACGGCACAACCCATGCATCACAGACAATATTGACCATAACATACTAATCCAGCTATTCATCCCGCCTCCAAGGGGCAGGAACAACATAAACATTAATCTATCTTAAACCACAATTTCCATAACCCAGATCATACCCTCACCCTTACCCCTCAACAGGGGACTCAGGATTTTGGGACTAACAATCATCCATAAACAAAACCAACGGGTCGCTCATCGCCAACCCACTACACCCTCACCCTCACCTTTCCAAAGGTGACATAGGATTTTGGGACTGACTAGGCTGTTGGTCACCCTTAGTTCACCGGTAGTCTCTCCTCCACTCCGTAGGCCGCTTGGTCTCCACCCACAACTTCAGCACAGTCCGAAACCAAATCAGGAGGTGCCTACTGATGTGGGTCCTCCGAAGGACGGCCTTTCTAACGCTGGGGGTAGCCTCTACCGGATCCAACGAGGGGAACAGAACAGCCTATCCATACGCATATGATCCACTCGGATCCGCCGACTACACATCTCTACAACTCAAATGTCATGAACTCTTCAGAGTTCCTCCAGGGCGCATATCCAAGATGCGGGGAAACAAGTACAATCAAAAGCAATGTTGGAATATCATTGGGGGAACGAAACTCGGGAGGGCGGCGTGAGTTCCCGATATAGGATAACCCGACAACCAAACAAGGAACACGGAGTACCCTAACACGGGTCTCACCGCTGTCCTCGCAAGGCCCCTCCCCTATAATATTCACTACTCATGCTAATAATCATACCAAGCATACAACATTACTTATAATATTAGTGGGACTAGAAACCTTGGGAGGGCAGCGTGAGTTCCCGATACAGGACACCTCGACAACCAAACAAGGAACACGGAGTACCCTAACACGGGTCTCAATGTTGACCTCGCAAGGCTCCTCCTGATAATATTATCTAAGGCATGCGATTTAACATACACTAGCATTTAATTTAATAAATAAACTAGTAGGACGCATACATAGGTCGAGGTTTCCTAACATGAAACAGGGGACATGGTGCATGGCTCATACACATATCCTAAGGGTGCAAGTCCCTAACATACAAGTCTAGGGTAACATGCATTCTACATTTAAATCATGCAAGCATGGAATACATATTACAACAGGTTAATATAATCCATGACGCCCCAGGAGAGGTCGGTATACGCCCAAGCGCGTATAACGCCTCTCTACTGGGTTGGATTGTCCCACTCACCGGTATCTGGGTCGTCGCGCGACCGTCCGTCTAGATCTGCAAGACAGACATTCAATATGGTGAGTTAAAATCCACAAATACTACAAAATATACAAGAACATACATAAACCCACAACTATACTCCCAACACTCGGGCAAACGCGCATACGACCCGCACGCACGCTAGCCCGAGCATCCCGGCAACCACCCGCACGGCCACGGCCACTCGACCGCCCGGGTGCACCGCCGCGCCTCAGCCCACGCACCACGCGCCCCGCCGGGCCCCTGCCCGCCGCCTGGACACGCCGCCGAGCCTCCCGGGTGCACCGCGTGCCCCCTGCGCCCCAGCGCAGCCGCTCGCGCACACCCCGCACGCCATCGCTGGCCCGCGAGCACCCCGCACGCCCCGCGCGCACCCCGCGCGCACCTCCAGCCCCCATCCGCACGCACTCCGCGCGCACCTACCACCCTCTACCCGCGCGCGCCACCCGCTCGCACCCACTGCACCCCCCGAGCGCACGCCCGCGCGCGCGCCCGCGCGCACGCCCTCGCGCGCCCGGCAAACTGGTGCGCCTGCTGCCTGCCGCACGCCCGAGTGCCCTGCGCCCCATGCGCAGCACCCGCGCGCGCCCTGCCCTCACGGCCATCACCCCCAGCACCGCCGCCCAGCACCTCGCGCTCAGCTCGCCCAGCTCCAGCCGCTCGGCCAGCACGCCCAGCGCCTGCAGCACCACCCGAGCGCACTCCGTGCGCACGCCACGCGCACACCGCGCGCACGCCTGCGCGCACGCACCCGCACGCCCGACCACCTGGTGCCCCACGCTGCTGCGCCTGCTGCCAGCGCTCCTGGGACAGCCACCTCACCTACCCGAGCAGCCTAGCTCCCCTACCCGAGCACCCACTCACCACCACCGGCCACCCACGGCCTCCAACCACCACCCCAGCCCTCCGACGGCCACCCACCACCTCCGACCACCACCCAACCTCATTTCCCACCTCCTAAAATCCATCTAAACAAGAAAAGAGGGGAAAATAGGGCTTACCAAGGGAGGAAGGGAAGTCCGGACGCTCTCCGCGCGCCGAAACCTTTCCCCAAGGGCTTCCACCGCCCGGATCTCACTCGGCCTCCGAAACAGCCCTGATCAGAGGTGAAAAGAGGGTGGATGGGGAGGCTAGGATCGCCGGAATCGGGATTTGAAAGCACCGGGGTGTAGATCGGGACCCGATCTACACTTCTTGTGCTTTAGGTTTTAAGCTTTGAGGGCTCTAAGGGCTTCAAATGGGTGAAAAAGAGAGAGGGAGGAGAGAGAGAGATTTGGTAGGGATGATGAATAGTGACATAAGATATTTCTCACCCACTATTTATTGCCGGGTCACTTAAAACCCCAGATACGCCCCGAAACTGTGAAATTTCGGGAACGTTATCGGAATTCAATGAAATTTTCGTGAGAGGCTTAAAATGGCACCAGGACACCAAATATGCAGTTAGATTTTCAATCGGAGTCCTCTAACTCAGGACGATAGCTAACAGTCCAAAAATAAGCGGTTCCGATCGAAAACCGGTAAAAACCAAAAAACTGCCAGAACGCTCCAACGGTTACCCGCAGGCTAAAAGTGACACATATATAACACGGACTCGCGTGCGTACGTGCGTGGTTCGATTCCAATCCCCCCCCCCTCTCTAGGGATGCGCTCGACGCGCGTAGACGCGCGTCGCGCATCGATGGGGCCCCCTAGCTATAATATGTAGATATCTTGATAATGCATATTTTGCCATGATGTAACCATGCCATATTAGACATTGTATGCTAGGGATATACATCCATGTATCATGTATAGAGGCCCATACATGCCTAGACACCATGTCCCATGCTTGAAAAGCCTCGATCTACGCATGTTTCCCATTTAGTTTAATTTATTTAAATCAAAATGAGATTATATTGGTATAAGCATGCCTTAGAGAATATTATAACCTTGTTGTTATAATATATGTTTCCCCGCATCTTAGTTATGCGCCCTGAAGGAATTCTTGAGAATTCATGACATTAGAAATGTTAGGAATCGTTGTCGACGGATCCAAGAGGATCGTATCCGTGTGAGTAGGCTGTTTTCTCCCCTTCGTTGGATCCGAGTAGGGACTCCCCAGCGTTGGAAAGCTGTCCTGACAGAGGGCTCCCATCTGTAGGTACCTCCGATGCGTCGGACAGTGCTGATCGTGGGAGTATACCAGGTAGAGGCTACGGAGTGAGGGAGAAGCTACTGGTGGACCAAGGGTGGAGAGTAGTCTAGTCTATCCCAAAAGGCCAATGTCACCCCCTAAAGGGTGAGGGTGAGGGTGGGGTGGGTCGACGATGTTACGACCCACTAGCTTGTACAGTTACTCCCATTTAGGGACTTTAATTATTTTAAGGTTAATATGAGTGTGTTGCATAGATTGTTGTTATGCTTGTGTTGTGATATCTCGATAAGTGATTTTGGAGAGTAGTTGTTTTTCGTTGGGTTCGCTTTGCGAACATGGGATCGTTCTCCCCTTCGTTGGATCTGAGTAGGGACTCCCCGGCGTTGGAAAGCTGTCCTGACAAAGGGCTCCCATCTGTAGGTACCTCCGATGCGTCGGACGGTGCTGATCGTGGAAGTATACCAGGTAGAGGCTACGGAGTGAGGGAGAAGCTACTGGTGGACCAAGGGTGTAGAGCGGTGAGTTGAAGAGGCCGGGTTGTAGCTGTCCTGACAGAGGGCTCCCATCCGTAGGTACCACCGATGCATTTGGGAGCGTACTGATCGTGGGAGTATACCAGGTAGAGGCTACCCGGGAGAGGTTTAACGAATGATATTGGTGAGGGTGAGGATGAAGCGAAGACACATCGCCGCGTGACCCATTCATTGTGTTATATATGTGTCACTTTTTACCTTCTGGTAACCATTGGACCATTCTGGCAGTTTTTTAGCTTTTTCGTTTTTCGATCAGAACCGCTAAAATTTTAAACTTTTAGCTATCATCCTGAGTTTGAGGACTCCGATTGAAAATCTAACTGCATATTATGTGTCCTGGTGCCATTTCAAGCCATTCACGAAAATTTCATCGAATTCCGGTAACGTTTCAGAATTTCGCAGTTCCTAATCGTATCCGGGTTTTGACCGAGCGAAAAGTGATTGGGAGACTTTACTTGGTCAATGTGGGCCCATGACTTGGTCAACTCTTTTGTTTTCTAGTGTGGATAGGTTGACCCAAGTCAAAGTGCACCTAAACCTCCCCTAAACCTAGTTTAACCTAATTAATCTCAAGGTGTGAGTGTGTGAGTGGTGTGTGTGTGGTGTGCCCCCCCCCCCCTTTAAGTCCACGCCCATGTATAGTTGCACCGCCCACTATTCATCATCTTCTCCACCAAAATTTCTCTCTCCCCTCTCCTTATTTCCATGGTTTGACCTAGCTAGAGGTGTTGGATTGAAAAACCCTAGAAGGAGAAAAGCTTGGTAAGGACCCGATCTACCTTTGTATGGTTTCATTTTCGAGTTCCCTCTTGTGTGACCCCCTCTCATGGCCCCTTTTCTCCTCAGTTTTCAGCCATTTTTAGGGCTGAAGGAGGCTTGGTTGTGGTAGCCATGGAGGTGGTGTTTCGGTGCGCGAAGAGCACCCGATCTCCTCCCCTTCCTTTCCTCTCCTTGGGTGAGTTTTCTTTCTTTCCTTTCTCGCTTAGATGCATGTATAGGAGGTGTTTATGGGTGTGCTTGGGGAGCTTGGTGGTTTGGGGGTTGATGGGGGGTTGTTGGTGGCTGATGGAGGTGGTTGGGTTCGGCTCGGGCAATGCGGGCTCGCTGGTGCGTGCGCGCAGGCAGGTGGCGCAGGCAGGAAGCGTTGGCAGGCAGGCAGGCAAGCTGGCAGGGCACGCGCGCGTGCGTGCGAGAGTGCGCGCCGGCGTGCGCGCGGGTGCTGCGCAGGGGGCGCAGTACGCGGGGCGAGCGGGCGGTGTGCAGTTGGGGGCGCAGTGCACGCAGGGCGAGTGGGGAGTGCGTGCGGGTACTGCGCTGGGACGCAGTGAGTGCGGGTGCGCGTGCGCGGCGCTACGCTGGGGCGCAGTGCGTGCGTGGTGCACCCGGGGCTGGACGCGCGGTGCGCACGGGCGCTCACGTGCGTGCGCTCGAGCGTGTGGTGTGTCTGGGCACGCGGGCTTGGCGCGGCAGCGTGTCTGGGTGTGCGGGCAGGGGCTCGGCAGCGTGTCTGGGCATGCGGGCGGGGGGCTCGACAGAGCGTCTGGGCGCGCGGGATGGGGCGCGGCTGTGCGCCCGTGGCGGGTGGCCGTGCGTATGGCTGCCCGGGGGTTCGGGTGAGTTGGGGTGCTCAGACTCGCGTGCGTTTGGCCGTATGTACGTTTGTCCGAGTGTTGGGTATTTTTAGTGTATTTTTGTATGTATTTGTGTATTTTACTCACCATGTTGAATGCCCTGTCTTGCAGATCTTGACGGACGGTCACGCGACGACCCGGGTATTGGTGAGTGGGACAATCCAACCCAGTAGGGAGGCGCTATATGCACTTGGGCGTATACCGTCCTCCCCTGGGGCACCATAGTTAATATTAACTTGTATAATATGTAATCTATGCAAGCATGATTAGTATGTAGTATGCATGCCACCCTAGACCTTGTATGTTAGGGACTTGCACCCTTAGGATATGTGTAAGAGCCATGCATCCTGACACCATGTTTCATGCTAGGAAAGCCTCGACCTATGCATGTGTCTTATTAGTTTAATTTATTAAATTAAATGCGAACTTATGGTATTTTGCATGCCTTAGTAAATATTATAACCTGGTGGTTATTATATATATGTTCCCCGCATCTTGGTTATGCGCCCTGGAGGAATTCTGAAGAATTCATAACATTAGAGTTGTAGAGATGCGTTGTCGACGGATCCGAGTGGATCGTATACGTGTGGATAGGCTGTTTCTGTTCCCTTCGTTGGATCCGTATAGAGACTACCCCAGCGTTAGACAGGCCTTCCTGACAGAGGGCTCCCATCAGTAGGCACCTCCTGATTTGGGTTCGGACTGTGCTGAATTGTGGGAGTAGACCAGGCGGCCTACGGAGTGGAGGAGAGACTATTGGTGGACCAAGGGTGATTTACAGCCTAGTCAGTCCCAATAGACCGTGTCACCTATTTAGAGGGTGAGGATGAGGGTGTGGTGGGTCGGCGATGTTGCAACCCACTGGATTGTGTATTTCCTACCACTTTGAGGCTTTGAATAAATGATTTGGGGTTAATACGAATTGTGATGCATGGGTTGTGCTATTCACTGAGCGTGTGGCTCACCCCTCGCATATATTTTTCTCTAGTTATCACTGAGTCGGATCTGAAGGAGGAGCTCCCCGAGGGACTTCATCAGTAGCGGAGCAGCGCCACGTCCCGCGAGTGTTAGAGGCCATCAGCATCCCTTTTTTATTGTATGTATTATATTTCCGTGCTTGGGCACCTGTTTGTATTATATTGGATGTCATTGTATATATATTGGCTCTCACAGGACAGTTGATTATGTATCGAGTCTGTAGTATGTTTTTGAATTACAGACTCAGTCTTTTAGCTTCCGCTATTTGTGTATATATCATGTCAGCCTTGCTTTTGTCTGTGTTGTCATTTTTAGCAGTTGTTTAGAGTATGTTATTGACCTCCTGTATAGACTGCTGATATCATATATACACTTGTCGCGTCCTGGGGACGGCCGCCCTAGGGCGGGACACATTGTTCGTCCGTTCCCATAGTTGTTGGGTCTAGTTGTGTATCGATTTTCCAAGACATCGTGGGTCAGTTATCTAGATGTAGATGATCCAGTAGTGTTGTGTAGACCAGCAATTTCGGGTCTCTTCGACCGACGGTATGGTCTCTCCCCAAAAGTCCCAAGGGTCTCCCTCCGGGAGTGAGGGTAAGGGTGAGGTGGGTCGCGCCGCCGCGTGACCCTGTTATCCATTGGGTTTCCACCCATGTTTTCCTTGAAAGGAAAGTGTATATGTATTGAACTGTAGTATGGTGATTGGTTTCCAGCCACTCACTGAGCTTGTATCTCACCCCTCGCATACTGCTTCTTTTCAGGGGCAGTGTTGGGCATGGAGTTGGAGCTTCCTGTGGCGTGGTCTTATGGGCGTGGAGCGTTCTTCCGGCGGATGGCGAGTGCGAGGCTGTCAGCAGTCCTAGAGTCATGTATGTATTGTAATTCGTGCATGTGGCACAGGTTGTATTTTTCTTTGGTCTAGACTTGGCTCTCACAAGAAAGTGATTGTGTATTCGAGTCCGTAATAATGTTTTTGATTTACAGATATTGTTTATATATTATGCTTCCACTTTTCAGTCAGTTATCATTATCTTGCTTTGCCACCTTCTGTATTGTGGTTGGAGTCTTTATTGACCTCAGGTATTGATAGCTTGTCACACCCCGGGCGTCCCCGGGACGCGGCAAGTGTATATATGATATCAGTATAAATAGGAGTTCAATAACATACTCACACAACAGCTAAAAATGGCAACATAGACGAAAGCAGGGCTGACATGATATATACACAAATAGCGGAAGCTAAAAGACTGAATCTGTAATCCAAAAACATATTACAGACTCGATGCATAACCAACTGTCCTATGAGAGCCAATATATACAAAGACATCCAAATAATATACAAACGCGTGCCCAAGCACGGAATATAACACATACAATCAAACGGGATGCTGATAGCCTCTGATACTCGCGGGACGTGGCGCTACTCCGCTACTGATGAAGTCCCTCGGGGAGCTCCTCCTCCAGATCCGACTCAGATGACACTGGAGAAATATAATTATACGAGGGGTGAGCCACACACTCAGTGAACAGCACAACCCATGCATCACAGATATATTAACCACCAGATATTAATAACCCCAATTTTATTATTCAAGCCACAAAATGGCAGGAACTACACAAATCCAGTGGGTCGCTATCGCCAAACCACTACACCCTCACCCTCACCCCTCAATAGGTGACATAGGATATTGGGACTAAACAAACCAGTGGGTCGCTACATCGCCGACTCACCACACCCTCACCCTAAACCCTCAATATGGTGACATAGGATATTGGGACTGACTAGGCTGATGGTCACCCTTGGTCCACCGATAATCTCTCTCCACTCCGTAGGCCGTTCGGCTACCCCCACATTCAGCACAGTCCGTCCCAAATCAGGCTGTGCCTACTGATGGGAGCCCCTCCACGGGACAGCCTTTCTAACGCCGGGACAGTCTCTACACGGATCCAACGAAGGGAACGGAACAGCCTATCCATCGCATATGATCCACTCGGATCCGCAGACAACACATCTCAACAACTCTAATGTCATGAATTCTTCAGAATTCCTCTAGGGCGCATAACCAAGATGCGGGGAACATATATAATAATAATTATTAACATGGTTTATAATATTATTGGGAAAAGAAACTTTGGGAGGGCAGCATGAGGTCCCGATATAGGACATCCCGACAACCAAACAAGGAACACGGAGTACCCTAACCCGGGTCTCAATGTTGACCTCGCAAGGCCCCTCCCTATAATATTATACAATATACAAGGCATGCTAGCATTTAATTTAATAAATTAAACTAATAGGACGCATGCATAGGTCGAGGCTTTCCTAGCATGATAACAAGGTGACAGGATGCACGGCTCTTACACATATCCTAAGGGTGCAAGTCCCTAACATACAAAGTCTAGGGTAGCATGCATACTACATTTTTATCATGCTTGCATGGATTACACATTACAACAAGTTAATATAAATCCATGGTGCCCCAGGGGAGGACGGTACACGCCCAAGTGCGTATAACGCCTCTCTACTGGGTTGGATTGTCCCACTCACCGAAGTCCGGGTCGTCGCGCGACCGTCCGTCTAGATCTGCAAGACAGGGTAACCAACTAGGTGAGTAAAATTCACAAATACCCCCAAAATACATTAAAAATACACAGCACTCGGACAAGCGTACATACGGCCTGTACGCACGCGAGCCCGAGCACCCCGACTCACTCCCAAACCCCCGGGCAGCCGTACGCACGGCCACCCACCCCGGGCGCACAGCCGCGCCTCAGCCCGCGCGCCCAGTCGCACGGCCGAGCCCAGCCCGCACGCCCGGACACCCCGCCGAGCCCCCCACCAGTGCACCGCGCGCTCACTGCGCCCCAGCGCAGCAACCCGCACGCACACCCGCACGCCCAGCGCCCCTTCACCGCATCCCGCGCGCACCCCGCGCGCACCACCTGTTATATATGTGTCACTTTTAACCTTCTGGTAACCGTTGGGACATTCTGGCAGTTTTTTTATTTTTTTCGTTTTTCGGTCGGAACCGCTAAAATTTCGGGTTGTTAGCTATCGCCTTGAGATTGAGGGCTCCGATTGAAAATATAACTGCATATTATGTGTCCTGGTGCCATTCCAAGCCGCTCATGAAAATTTCATCAAATTCCGGTACGTTTCAGAAGTTCGCAGTTCCGGGGCGTATCCGGGTTTTGACCGAGCGAGAAGTCATTGGGAGACTTTGACTTGGTTAATGTGGACCCTTGACTTGGTCAAATGATTTTGGATTTTTGTGTGATTGGGTTGATTAGGGTCAAACCACACTTAAGCGTCCCTAAGCTAGCTTAAACCCTAATTAACCTAGCTTAGCCTAATCTAAATGAGGTTTGACTTATTTAAAGGAAGCAAAAAGGTGCTCTTCACTATTCATTGTCTTCTCCAACTCTTTTTCTCTCTCCCCCTCTCTTTTTCAAGCTTTTGAGCTACCTAGGGTCCTCAAAGCTTAAAACCTAAATCATAGAAAGGCTAGATCAGGTCCCGATCTACGTAATGGTGTTCTCGGATTCGAATTCCGAGAAGTTTGGCCCCTTCATCCCCCCTCTTTTCTCCCCTGATTTGGGCCATTTCGAGGGCCAAGGGAGATCCCGGCGTTACAGGCCTTTGGGGAGAGGTTTCGGTGAGCGGAGGGCAACCGAGCATCCTTGCTTTCCCTTGGTAAGCCCTTTTTCCTCTCTTTCCTTGCATAGATGCTTGTTAGGATGATGGTTTTGGGGTTGGGTGCTGGTCGGCGGCTGTGGGTGGCTGTTGGTGGTGGTTGGGATGCGGTCGGAGGCCATTGGCGGCCGGTAGTTGGTGGTAGAGGTGCTCGAACAGGGTGTTGGGCAGTCCCGGGCAGGATGCCAGGGCTGGCAGGGCTGTTCCGGGCGGGTAGCAGGGCTGGCTGGGCTGGCTCGTGTTGGCTGTGCGCGCTGGCAGGCCGGACAGGCAGGCTGCACGCGCATGCAAGTAGGGCGGACCGGTTGGGCAGTGAGGTTAGCAGTCTTGGGTAGCAGGCAGCACAGGCAGCGCATCAGGCAGGCGGGCAGTGCTCGGGCAGCAGGCGAGCGGTACTCGGGCCACTCGGTAAATGCGCGCAGGAAGGCAGCGCGGGCGAGCAGCGCGGGTAGGCTGGCAGGCACGCTGGGCGCGTGCTGCCAGGCGCGCTGGGCGCGCGTTGCCGGGCGTGCGCATGGGCGCTGGGTGAGGGTCCCGGGTGCTGGGCGCTGGGCGGTGGGTCGCGGATGCTGGGCGCTGGGTGTGCTGGGCGAGGGTGCTGGGCGCTGGGCGTTGGGGCGCTGGGCGCTGAGCACTGTGCAGGAGCATGCGCGCGGGGCACTGGGCAGAGGCGCAGGCGTGCGCGCGGTGAGGTGAGCAGCGGATGCGCGCGGATGGGTGAGCGTGCGGGGCGCTGCGCTGGGGCACAGTGCGCGCGGGTGCACCGGTGCGGGGCTGGTCGAGCGGATGGTGCGAGCTGGTGGTGCGCGCGGGGTGCGCGCGAAGCGTGGCGAGGGCAGCAGAGGTGCGCGTGGGGTGCGCGCGGGGCGAGGTGCTGGGCGCGTGGGGCGGGCAGTGTGCTCGCGGGCCAGCGCGGGGCGTGCAGGGTGCGCGCGGGCTGCTGCGATGGGGCGCAGGGGTCGCGCGGTGCACCCGGGTGGCTCGACTGCATGTCCAGGTGTGCGGGCAGGGGCCCGGCGGTGTGCCTGGGTGCGCGAGCTGAGGCGCGGCGGTGCATCCGGGGGGGGGGGGTGACCGTGCGGGTGGTTGCCGAGGGTGCGGGAGTGAGTCGGGGTGCTCGGGCTAACGTGCGTACAGGCCGTATGTACGTTTGCCCGAGTGTTGGGTACTTTTAGAGTGTGTTTGTGTATTTTGTGGTATTTGTGGATTGTACTCACCATATTAAATACCTGTCTTGCAGATCTTGACGGACGGTCGCGCGACGACCCGGATACCGGTGAGTGGGACGATCCAACCCAGTAGGGAGGCGTTACATGCACTTGGGCGTGTACCATCCTCCCCTGGGGCATCGTAGTGAATATTAACCTTTTTAATGTGAAAACCGTGTAAGCATGATAATCTGTAGTATGCATGCCACCCTAGACTTTGTATGCTAGGGACTTATACCCTTAGGACCCGTATAAGAACCATGCACCCTGTTATCATGTTTCCATGCTAGGAAAGCCCCGACCGATGCATGTTCCCATTTAGTTTAATTTGTTTAAATAAAATGCGAGCATGTGATTATTAGCCTGTCTTAGTGAATATTATAGGGGAGGGGCCTCGCGAGGACAGGGGTGAGACCCGGGCTAGGGTACTCCGTGTTCCTTGTTTGGTTGTCGGGATGTCCTATATCAGGACCTCACGCTGCCCTCCCAAGGATTCTTTCCCCGTTAATATTCCAACCTCTTTATTTTATAATGCATGTTTCCCGCATCCTGGCTATGCGCCCTATTGGAATTCCGAAGAATTCAAGGCATTAGAGTTGTAGAGATGTGTGGTCGGCGGATCCGAGTGGATCATATGCGTATGGATAGGCTATTCTGTTTCCCTTCGTTGGATCCGTGTAGAGACTGCCCCAGCGTTGGAAAGGCCGTCCCTTCCGAGGGCTCCCATCAGTAGGCGCCTCCCGATATTTGTGACGGACTGTGCTGAAGTTGTGGGTGAAGGCCAAGCGGCCTACGGAGTGGAGGAGAGACTATCGGTGGACCAAGGGTGACCAACAGCCTAGTCAGTCCCAATATCCTATGTCACCCATAGAAGGGTGAGGGTGAGGGTGTGGTGGGTCAGCAATGGGGTAACCCACTGGTTTGTGGAATTGTGGTCTAAGGATGATTATTAGATTAGTCAGTCCCAATATCCTATGTCACCCATAGAAGGGTGAGGGTGAGGGTGTGGTGGTTCGGCGATGTACGAACCACTGGATTTATGATGTTATGCCACTTTGAGGCTGGTTGTTGTTTAATTGTGGTTAATATAGCTGTGATGCATGGGTTGTGCTGTTCACTGAGCGTGTGGCTCACCCCTCGCATATGTTTTCTCCAGTTGCCACTGAGCCGGATCAGCAGGAGGAGCCTTCTGAGGGATTCCTTCAGTAGCGGAGCAGCGCTACGTCCCGCGAGTGTTAGAGGCTATCAGCATTCCTTTTTGGCTGTATGTATTTATTTCCGTGCTTGAGCACGCGTTTGTAAATATTCAGTTGTATATTGTGTATATTGGCTCTCACAGGACAGATGATTGTGTATTGAGTCTGTAGTATGTTTTATTTACAGATTCAGTCTTTCGCTTCCGCATTTGGTGTATATATCATGTCAGCCTCCTTGTTGTCTGTGTGTCATTCTAGTTGCTTGTTTATGGTATATTATTGAACTCCTGTGTAGATTCTGATATTATATATACACTTGCCGCGTCACAGGGACGGCCGCCCTGGGGCTTGACACCACCAGCTCGCATCACCCACTCGCCCAGACCCGGGTGCACCCGCGCGCACTGCGCCCCAGCGCAGCGTCCCGCACGCGCACCCGCCCGCACTGTGCCCCGGCGCAGCGCCCGCACATTTGCCCGCTCACACTCCCCACTCGCACCGACTGCTCGCCCTGCGCGCACTACGCCCCCTGCGCAGCACCCGCACACCACCCGCTCGCCACGCGCCCCTGCACAGCGCTCCGCGCGCACGCCGCGCACTGCGCCCAGCGCGCCCGACAGCACGCGCCCAGCGCGCCTGCCCACAGCTCGCCCGCCTGTGCCTGCCTGCCTACGCCTGACCGCCTGCGCCTGCCTGCCTGCCTGCGTGCGCCACTGTTCGCATGCGCCAGAACCGAGCTCCACCCGCGCGCACGCCCGCGCGCACGCCCTCGCGCACACCCGCGCGCACGCCCACGCTGCCCTGCCAGCATGCCCGACAGCACCCAGCCCCTGCGCCTGCCTGCGCTGCCAGCCAACCCGGGACAGCCCACCACCACTCCGACCGCCTCCAACCGCCACCAACGGCCACCCACAGCCACCCACAGCCACTCCTACTCAAAAACACCCTCCTAACAATCATCTAAACAAGAAAAGAAGGAAAGAAAGCCTTACCCAAGGAAAGGAAAGGAAGGAAGGGGAAGATCGGTTGCCCTTCGCGCACCGAAACACCTCCACAAAGGCCACCACCACCAAGATCTCCCTCAGCCCCAAAACCAGCTGAAATCAGAGGAGAAAAGAGGGCGTGAGAAGGGGTCACGCAAGTGGGAACTCGAATCCGAGACCACCGGAAGGTAGATCGGGAGCTCACCTATCCTTTCTCTTCTTAAGATTTTTGGTTTCAACCCCTCTAGCTAGGTCAAAAGGGAGAAAAAGAGAGAGGGGGAGAGAGAAATCTAATTGGGGAAGATGATGAATAGTGGGGGAGAGAAGATATTTAGCTCACTTATAGGTTAATCCCCACTTAGATTAGGGTTAAGAGAGGATTAGTGAGGCTTAAGTGAGATTTGACTTGGGTCAACTCAACCACACAAAAAAACAAAAGGGGTTGACCAAGTCATGGGCCCACTTTGACCGAGTCAACTCTCCCAATGACTTCTCGCTCGGTCAAAACCCGGATACGCCCCGGAACTGTGAAATTCTGAACGTTACCGGAATTCGATGAAACTTTCACGAGTGGCTTGGAATGTCACCAGGACACATAATATGCAGTTAGATTTTCAATCGGAGTCCTCAAACTCAGGACGATAGCTAACAGCCCAAAATTTTAGCGGTTCCGATCGAAAAACGAAAAAACAAAAAAACTGCCAGAATGTCCCAACGGTTACCAGAAGGTTAAAAGTGACACATATATAACATTCTTCCCCCCTTAGGAAATTTTGTCCTCAAAATAATACAAAAACATCTAGGAGGGAAGAGATGCGCATACGCGTCACGCAAGGCGTCCTCGAGCTCTCAAGGGGCCTCGGCACCGGAACGGTGCAGCCATCGCACCTTGACCAGATGGACGGTCTTTGCGGAGCCTCTTCTCGCGGCGGTCCATGATCTCAATCGGCTGCTCGTCGAATGACAAGTCCGGCTCGAAGACGAGCGGCTCGAACGGGATGACGGGAGCAGGATCGTGGACACAACTCACACCCAACCGCGATGCCTCAGAGCAAACTGCGAACCCACCCCTCCTAGACGGAAGGGTAAGAACTGGCGCTGAGGTGAGCCTTCGCTTAAACTCCAGGAAGCTCTCCTCGCAAGACGGGGACCATTCGAACCGGACATCCTTCCGAGCGAGGCGGTTAGGAGGTACAGCTATCTTCGAGAAACCCTCGACAAACCTCCCGCAATAACCCGCCAAGCCCAGGAAGCTCCGAATCTCTGCAGGGTTCGACGGTCGACGCCAATTGACACGGCTAGCAACTTGACCGGGTCCACAGATATGCCCTTGCCGGAAATCACGTGGCCCAGAAAACCATCCGCTCCAACCAAATCTCGCACTTAAACCACCATCAGCTGATGCTTCCAGAGTATTCCTTGACTGGGAAAAGAAATCCTCGGGAGAGCAACATGAGGTCCCGACATAGGATACCCCGACAACCAAACAAGGAACACGGAGTACCCTAGCCCGGGTCTCAACGCTGACCTCACACGGCCCCTTAAACCAGAAAAGGAACACTAGAAGAAGACATCACTATTTAAAGAACACTACCAACCTCACTGGATCATCTACCTCTAGATAATCACCCACCGATATCCTTCCACATCCATCACAAGACCGGACTCAACATCCTTGGGAACGGTCGAACAACAATTGGGTCACGAGGCGACGCGTCTTCGCCTCATCCACACCCTCACTCCCAAAAGGAGACATATTGGGACTTTGGGAGAGACTTAGACTGCTCTTCACCCCTGGTCCACCGGTAGCCTCTCCTCCACACCGTGGGCCGCCTGGTCCGCTCCCACAATTCAGCACAGTCCGAACCCAAATCAGGAGGTGCCTACTGATGGGAGCCCTCTGTCAGGAAGGCCTGTCTAACGCTGAGGAGTCCCTACATCGGATCCAACGAAGGGGGAGAACGATTCCACGCTCGCGACATCATTCATTAATCCTCTTCCGGGTAGCCTCTACCTGGTATACTCCCATGATCAGTACCCCTCCGACTGCATCGGTGGTACCTACGGATGGGAACCTTCTGCCAGGACGGCTACAACCCGGCCTCCTTAACTCGAACAACCACTCTCGATACCCGCTCATCGAGACATCACACACATGCTTAACAGCAATCAACACACACACATATATAAGGAACTGGGAAAACAAAACATACCTCGACCATGATGCCCGGAACCTGCGCCTCCTCGCCGAAAGTGCTGCAACTCTGCCCTGAACGAACTGCGGTTGAGGAGCAGGGGCACGCCTCGCCGGCTGCATTGGCTGCCTCCACTGGTCAATACGGCCACCCTGTGGCTGCTGCTGCTGACGCTGAGGCTGCACACGGGGTCGGCCAGCATCTGGGCAATTATACGAGATATGCCCGATGCGCTGACAATGGTAACAGCGCCGCGTCTCCGGTCGCCAGGCCTGGATTGGCACTGCCGCAATGGGTGCTGGATCCCACACTGGCACCACATCTGCTGAAGGAGAGGCAGCCGCTAACTAATCAAAGCGGGGCCTCTTCTTCTTGCGCTGTCCCTGGTCCTGGCTCCTGGGAGGACTCTGGTCTGCAGAAGGGGGCGGAACCCTTACAGGATCCCGAGGTCTCGCTCGACTGTCTTCGCCCGAGACACCAAGTCCGAGAACCTCGAGAAAGCCTGGGAGGAGACATGCACCCGAATGGCGCTGCAGAGACCAAGCTCGAAACGACGGCACCGCGTCTCCTCGTCCATCACCAAGGCTGGAGCGAATCTGGAAAGCCTCGTGAAGCGTGTGGAGTAATCAGCGACGGACATAAAGCCCTGCGTCAGCTGTTCAAACTCCTGCATCACGATCTGCCGCGTCGAGAACGGGAAGTACTCCTCCAGGAAATACCTCCGGAATCCTGCCCATAGAAGCTGCTCCACTCCCTCGGGGATGTCCACCACTCGGGTAGCCCACCAGTCGGCAGCGCTACCCTTCAGCATAAAGGTGGCCAGGGAGACTCGCTGGCGATCGGTGCAAAGCATGGTCGAGAAGATCGTCTCCACCTCCATCAACCATCGCTCTGGGCAAGGGGATCCGTCGACTGGCCATAGAACTCGGGAGGATGGAGCTTTAGAAAGGCTGCGAGGCCACTCTGCTGCACCCGCGCTGCAGCCTCTAGCCCCACCTCCCTCGCCAGGGGATCCTGAACTCTCGCCGCTGGAATCACCACGGGGATTGGGGGTACTTCGGGTACCACAGGCGGATCTGCCACCAAGGGGACCTGTGGAACTGCATCACGGGCCGCCCAGCTCCTGAATCTCCCGCGCCTGCTCTACCAACACTCTGGTCTGGGCCTCCAGTGCCTTGGTCTGAGTCTCCACCAAATCCGCTATCCGAGCGAACGCACGTTCCCATGCGGGAGGCTCCTGCGCCGATCCTGGCCTCACAGCCGTGGACTCTCCAGTAGCATCCTCGCCTCTAGTAGGTCCGGAAACCTCCAAAGGTCGAGAGGGACCATGTCCGCGCCGTCCTCTGCGAGGAGGCATATCAGCAACCTAAGAAAACCAGACACTAGGATCAGAATACTCATATAGAAATCCTAGGACTCATCTCTACGAAAAAGAAGACCATTGGCTCTGACAGGACCAGGCTCTGATACCAACTTTTGTCACGCCCCGGGCGTCCCCGGGACGCGGCAAGTGTATATATGATATCAGTCTAAACAGGAGTTCAATAACATACTCACGCAACAGATAAAAATGACAACAAAGACAAAAGCAGGGCTGACATGATATATACACAAATAGCGGAAGCTAAAAGACTGAATCTGTAATCCAAAAACATATTACAGACTCGATACATAATCAACTGTCCTGTGAGAGCCAATATATACAAAGACATCCAAATAATATACAAACGCGTGCCCAAGCACGGAATATAACACATACAATCAAAAGGGATGCTGATAGCCTCTGATACTCGCGGGACGTGGCGCTACTCCGCTACTGATGAAGTCCCTCGGGGAGCTCCTCCTCCAGATCCGACTCAGATGACACTGGAGAAAAATAATTATGCGAGGGGTGAGCCACACGCTCAGTGAACAGCACAACCCATGCATCACAGCTATATTAACCACCAGATATTATTAACCACAATTTTATTATTCAAGCCACAAAATGGCAGGAACTACACAAATCCAGTGGGTCGCTATCGCCAACCCACTACACCCTCACCCTCACCCCTCAATAGGTGACATAGGATATTGGGACTTACAAACCAGTGGGTCGCTACATCGCCGACCCACCACACCCTCACCCTCACCCCTCAATATGGTGACATAGGATATTGGGACTGACTAGGCTGATGGTCACCCTTGGTCCACCGATAGTCTCTCCCCACTCCGTAGGTCGTTCGGCCACTCCCACATTCAGCACAGTCCGTCCCAAATCAGGAGGTGCCTACTGATGGGAGCCCCTTCACGGGACAGCCTTTCTAACGCCGGGCAGTCTCTACACGGATCCAACGAAGGGAACAGAACAGCCTATCCATCGCATATGATCCACTCGGATCCGCAGACAACACATCACAACAACTCTAATGCCATGAATTCTTCAGAATTCCTCCAGGGCGCATAACCAAGATGCGGGGAACATATATAATAATAATTATTAACAGGTTTATAATATTATTGGGAAAAGAAACTTTGGGAGGGCAGCATGAGGTCCCGATATAGGACATCCCGACAACCAAACAAGGAACACGGAGTACCCTAGCCCGGGTCTCAATGTTGACCTCGCAAGGCCCCTCCCTATAATATTATACAATATACAAGGCATGCTAGCATTTAATTTAATAAATCAAACTAATAGGACGCATGCATAGGTCGAGGCTTTCCTAGCATGATAACAAGGTGACATGATGCACGGCTCTTACACATATCCTAAGGGTGCAAGTCCCTAACATACAAAGTCTAGGGTAGCATGCATACTACATTTTTATCATGCTTGCATGGATTACACATTACAACAGTTAATATAAATCCATGGTGCCCAGGGGAGGACGGTACACGCCCAAGTGCGTATAGCGCCTCCCTACTGGGTTGGATTGTCCCACTCACCAAAGACCGGGTCGTCGCGCGACCGTCCGTCGAGATCTGCAAGATAGGGTAACCAACTTGGTGAGTAAAATACACAAATACGATAAAAATACATTAAAAATATACAACACTCGGACAAGCGTACATACGGCCTGTACGCACGAGAGCCCGAGCACCCCAACTCATTCCCGAACCCCCGGGCAGCCGTATGCACGGCCACCCACCCCGGGCGCACAGCCGCGCCTTAGCCCGCGCGCCCAGTCGCACGGCCGAGCCCAGCCCGCACGCTCGGACACCCCGTCGAGCCCCCCACCGGTGCACCGCGCGCTCACTGCGCCCCAGCGCAGCAACCCGCACGCACACCTGCACGCACCCAGCGCCCCTTCGCCGCATCCCGCGCGCACCCCGCGTGCACCAGCGCGCACTGCGCCCCAGCGCAGCGCCCCGCACGCGACCCCGCCGCACTGCGCCGCAGCGCAGCGCCCGCACACCTGCCCGCTCACACTCCCCGCTCTCATCGACTGCTCGCCCTGCGTGCACTACGCCCCCTGCGCAGCACCCGCACACCACCCGCTCGTCCACGCGCCCCTGCGCTGCGCTCCGCGTGCACGCCGCGCACTGCGCCCAGCGCGCCCGACCGCACGCGCCCAGCGAGCCCGTCAGCACGCACCCAGCGCGCCTGCCCGCAGCTCGCCCGCCTGCGCCTGCCTGCCTGCGCGCGCCACTGCCCGCATGCGCCCGAGCCGAGCTCCACCCGTGCGCACTCCCTCGCGCACGCCCACGCTGCCCTGCCAGCATGCCCAACAGCGCACAGCCCTGTGCCTGCCTGCGCTGCCTTGCCTGCTTGGCAGCCAACCCGGGACAGCCCACCACCACTCCGACGGTCACCAACGGCCTCCAACCACCTCCAACCGCCACCAACGGCCACCCACAGCCACCCCCACTCAAAAACACCCTCCTAACAATCATCTAAACATGGAAAAGAAGGAAAGAAAGCCTTACCCAAGGAAAGAAAGGAAGGAAGGGGAAGATCGGTTGCCCTTCGCGCACCGAAACACCTCCCCAAAGGCCACCACCACCAAGATCTCCCTCAGCCCCAAAACCAGCTGAAATCAGAGGAGAAAAGAAGGCATGCGAAGGGGTCACGCATGTGGGAACTCGAATCCGAAACCATAGGAATGTAGATCGGGTGCTTACCTAACCTTTCTCTTCTTAGGGTTTTTGGTTTCAACCCCTCTAACTACGTCAAAAGGGAGAAATAGAGAGAGAGGAGAGAGAGGGATGAGTGGAGAAGATGATGAATAGTGGGGGAGAGAAGATATTTAGCTCACTTATAGGTTAATCCCCACTTAGATTAGGGTTAAGAAAGGATTAGTGAGGCTTAAGTGAGATTTGACTTGGGTCAACCCAACCACACAAAAAAACAAAAGGGGTTGACCAAGTCATGGGCCCACTTTGACCAAGTCAACTCTCCCAATGACTTCTCGCTCGGTCAAAACCCGGATACGCCCCGGAACTGTGAAATTCTAGAACGTTACCGGAATTCGATGAAACTTTCGCGAGTGGCTTGGAATGTCACCAGGACACATAATATACAGTTAGATTTTCAATCGGGGTCCTCAAACTCAGGACGATAGCTAACAGTCCGAGATTTTAGCGGTTACGATCAAAAAATGAAAAAAATTGAAAAACTGTCAGAATGTCCCAACGGTGACCAGAAGGTTAAAAGTGACACATATATAACATAGCTGATATTTTATTATTGCCACGTCTCGGGGACGGCCGCCCTGGGGCGTGACATATCTGCATGTCCTATTCGAGTCCTAGATTTAACTAGGATGTCATCCACGTAAACCTCTACTAGCTTGTGCATCATATCATGAAATATTGAAGTCATAGCTCTTTGATATGTTGCACCCACATTTTTAAGTCCGAAAGGCATTACCACATAGTAGTAGGTCCCCCACGGTGTGGTGAAGGAAGTTTTTTCCTGGTCATCTTCTGCCAACCGAATCTGGTTGTATCTGGAAAAGCCATCCATAAAAGAGAGCATTTCATATCCTGCCGTGTTATCGACAAGGAGATCAATATGTGGAAGTTGGAAATCATCCTTCGGGCATGCTCGATTGAGGTCCCGGAAGTCAATGCATACCCAGATCTTGCTGTCTTTTTTGGATAACTGAACAATATTAGCTACCCACTTCGGGTACAAGACTACCCGGATAAATTTAGGCTGGTGGAGTTTGTCCACCTCATCTTTAATTTTTAAAGCCACCTCCGGATAAAGGCGCCTTAGCTTCTACTTTACTGGTTTTGTGTTAGGTTCTAAAATTAACCAGTGCTCAACCAAAGGGGTGTCGAGCCCGGGCATGTCTTTGTAAGACAAGGCGAAGGCGTCAATATACTCACGTAGTATTTTAACTAGACTTTCTTTTTCATCGAGCTTCAGCTCCGCACTAATCAGAATGACCTTGGGGCTAGCTTCAGGTTTCAGGTTTAGTTCTTCAACCTTTTCATCTG
The DNA here is from genome assembly GCA_030737835.1 of Acorus gramineus. NCBI lineage: Eukaryota > Viridiplantae > Streptophyta > Magnoliopsida > Acorales > Acoraceae > Acorus > Acorus gramineus. The sequence goes on along the minus strand of CM060854.1, from coordinate 14,214,666 downwards.
CTTCTTCTGTCCTCTCATCAAACCTCTGGAGGCTCTGCTCAAATTCTTCGGAGATGTCTTCTTCTTCTTTGCTGTCTTCATCGCAGATTTTGAAGACTCCCAAACCGTCATCTAAGTTTTCTATATTATCTAGGTCTGGTTCTTCTATAACTGTTATAGACTCAAATTTCTCTAGGCCAAAAAAGGTCCCACTATGTCCTTTTATGTGGTTAATGATATGGTTAGGTATCTGACTTCTAGAGGGCTTGACTGTTTTAAGTGGGGTACTGGGGCTGGAATGTTTAGTTTGGCTGGCTAGATGTCGCAAGTTATTTAGAAGATCAGAGTCAGCACTGAAGGGGTGCCATGCTGGGGTGAAGTCATCTTTGTCAAATAAGGACCCTAAGGTTTTGGTTTCCATTTTTTTGTTTTGTTGTTTTTTTTGTTTCTTTTTTTTGTTGTTTTTTTATTTTTGTTTTTTTTGAAAGGAAAAGACAACTAATATTTACAACTTACTGGATTAATTTTGCTGCTTCAACCGGCCTTCCTCCAACAGCTGGCGCTCCTTTGTTGCGATGCTTGCGCACTGCGAGGAAAGAGCGCTTGGTCAGCTGGAGTTTCACTGACTGGTGGTGTGTCTAAGAGTTTATCGGGGTGTGGAAATAACCAGTTAAGGGAGCCTGAGAGATAGTCCGGCTCTCTTTCCTGGATAGAGGTTAAGGGACAAGGATACATGGCTTCTTCAACCTGCTCTACGGTTGTTCCCTTTTATGAAGTGTTCATATAGTCCCCAATTACATTTCCTTTTTAAATCAGTATGTTGGTTAGATGAGCCAAGGCCCTTCTTATCTAGCCAGGCTGCGAGTTTGATGGGTTCTAGGATCCCACCTTTAACCCTAATGTTTTTCCCGGGATGTGACCCATGGCTTTCATCATGTGCCAACCTGGGTTTTTAGGCTTAGGGTGATTTGCCTTTACAGCACTAGTGAGGGTGTCTTGAGGGTTCAGCCAATTGGCTGGGAAGTCCAGAATGTGGATGGTGGTTTCTTTTGGCCTTGGGTTGATGGTTTTGATAGTGGTAGTCTCATTATTAGTGAACCCTGATTTGGGTTCCTTAATTGCGTCTCCCCGTATTTTGATTATTTGATTTCCCAAGCTGAATTTCAAACACTGGTGTAGGGGAGAAGAGACTCCTTTGATTGAGGCTAACCATTTACGTCCTAGGATCATGTTATAGTCAGAATCCATTTCTAAAACATGTGCTTCAACGATTGTTTCTAAGGACCCTATTTTTAATGGGAAGTTTTTAAAACCAAGAACTGGGCGAGCTGTCTTGTCATAGGCGAATATCCGAGTATCTGTTTCCAGGAGTGTGGTGATATGTCCGCCAATGTGTTCAAAGGTACGTAGTTACATAAGGTTTACTCCTGCACCGGTATCGACCAGTTCTTTATCTATGGGATGCCCGTCGATATCAACTGTGATGCTCCAAGATACTCCCTAACCGATAACATATCAATTAATTATAGGGATACTCCCTAACATGGATAGAAAGCATAAAAAAATATACATATACAACATACATATCATGCATGGCTAAATAATATGCATACAAGCGTGCAAGCATATAAGCATACCACGGTGGGAAATCTTCGCTTTCCTAGAGGGGTGATGGCATTCTAGTCAGGTTTATAAAGAAGAAGCAGAAGAGGATTACCTTTTGTTGTCTTTCACGAGGAAGGTCCCACCGTGGTCGCCCGGAGCATCACAGTTGATATCGACGGGCATCCCCTTTTAATGCTTTGGGAAAAAGGGGAAGAGGCGCGGTTAGTTGGGGGGATGCTCCGGGAAGCCTTCCTCCCTCTCTTCCTCCTCTTCTGGTCCTCTGGGGTTGTGCATGTGTGGGGTTCTTCGGAGGCTCGGATCTGGAGAGCTGCGCCTTGGCAGGCTCGATCGGATCATCTCTCGGAAGGGGTGGTGGGGGGTTTGTTCCTGGCTGAGGCGGCCGACGTGTCACGCCCCAGGGCGGCCATCCCCGAGACGCGGCAATATATAAAGTATCAGCTATCAAGTACAAGAGGTCAACAATGACTCCAATAAATAACACACAAGCTGGCAAAGCAATGATAACTGATAACTCAACTGAAAAGCGGAAGCATAAAAATATCAATAAGTCTGTAAACCAAAAATATCATTACAGACTTGAATACACAATCAATGTCTTGTGAGAGCCAAGTCTAGTCCAAATAAAATACAACATGTGCCACATGCACGATTTACAATACATAAAATGACTCTAGGACTGCTGACGGCCTCGCACTCGCCACCCGCCAGACAGAACGTTCCACGCACATAAGACCACGCCACAGGGAAGCTCCACCTCCACGCCCAACACTGCCCCTGAAAAAGAAACAGTATGCGAGGGGTGAGCTACAAGCTCAGTGAGTGGCTGGAAACCAATCACCAATACAACAGTTTAATGTTAAGGCAATTTCCTTTCAAGGAAAACATGGGTGATAACCTAATGGATAACAAGGTCACGTGGCGGCGTGACCAACCTCACCCTCACTCCCGGAGGGAGACTCTTGGGGAGAGACCATACCGTTGGTCAAAGAGACGCAGAATTACTAGTCTACACAACACTACTGGATCATCTACATCGAGATAACTGCCCAACAAAATCTTTGAACATCGATACGTAACCGGACCCAACAACTATGGGAACAAACGAAAACGAATGGGTCACGCGGCGATGTGACTTCACCTCATCCTCACCCTCACCCCTAAGGGTGACACAAGACTGTTGGAAGAAAACCTTTTGTTCTACACCCTTCATCATCCGGTAGCCCTCTTTCGAGTAGCCTCTATCTGGTATACTCCCATGATCAGTACATCTGCCAAACGCATCGGTAGTACCTACAGGTGGGAGCCCTCTGTCAGGACAGCTTTAACGTCGGGTAGCTTCAACACAGATTTGAAGAAGGGGAGAACGATTCCACGCTCGCAATATCATCTGGTAGCCCTCTCCCGCGTAGCCTCTACCTGTCGGCCTTCCACGATCGGTACATCAGCCAGATGTGTACCGCGATACGCATCAGTAGCACCTACAAGTGGTGGCACCCAAACAGGACAGCTTCGACGCTGGGGTGTTTTGACACACGATGATGTCGGGAGGAAGCACCCCACGTTCGCAAAGCGAACCCTATGGAAAGTCAACTACGCTCGATAATCACATATCGATGATATCGAATACTCTTGTACTCCCACACGGGTGCGTCGCTCGGACGCGAGGGGTGACCTCTTGTTGTGCCTGTGTCATTTGGAGCACTCTGATTGAAAATTTGGGTACATAATTTTTTTCCTCGAAGTTATGTATTTCCGATTTGGTATTTGGATTTGATTTTGTTAAAATCCAAGATGAAGAGGTTTAAATATGATTTTATTATGAGATGTCCAGTTTTGAGTTAGATTTCGTACAAAAGTTGAATTAGATCAACTGGATTCATGTAGTAAAAGTTATGGGTATTTTTCCAAGTATACCCCGGGGATGAAAATTCTGGCAGCAGCCCTGTTCTATGTTTAGCTCTAATTTCGGAATAGCTGGAGGGATTATTTGATCTTGGCATAAACATGAAAGTTGTAGATAATCTTCTTGGCTTTCCAACGGACTTGGAATTGTGCAATTCGGAGCTATATTGAGGAAGTTATGGCTGTTCTAGTGAAGCATGCGCAGAATTTCTAAGTCAGGGATGAAATGGTCATTTCCATCCCTCTTTAGATATTTAGTTGCCCCAAAATATCTTCTCTCTCTCATCCCCTCCCACTCCCCACGTCTACGTGGGATTCAAGCTCTCCCTTCCTCTCTCTCAAGCCCCCTAGGTGTTTGTTTTAATTCCCCAAAGAGAAGGAGATGGTGGAGGAGGAAGTGATGGTGAGTGTTTGTGTTGTAGTTGTTGATCTCCTCTCTTCTCTCAAGTCCCCTCTCATATCTTGTTCTCCCCCCCCCTGATTTTCAGCCAAGAAGGAGGCTGAGGATGGGGGCTGAGGAGGTGGTGGTAGTGGTGGTGGTGGTTGAGGTGGTCGCGGGTGCATCGAGGGCCCCCGGGTCTCCCCCTTTCATTCCCCCTCCAAAGGTGAGCTCTTCCTCTTCTTTTCTTGGTTTTCATGGCATAGGGGGCTGTTAGGGTGTTCTTGCATGCTATGCATAGGGGTTAGAGTGTGTGTGAGGGGTTGGGGAGGGTTAAAAAGAGGTTGGGAGAGGCTGGGCGCGCGTTGGGGGCAGTCTGCGCGCGTGCGCGCGCAGGCGGGCGCTGGCAGGCGCTGGCGGGCGCGCAGACGCGCGCAGGCGCGTGCGCGCGAGTGCGCGGGTGCGCGCGGAGTGGGCGCAGGGGTGCTGGGGCGAGCGGGGGTGCTCGTGGGAGTGCGCGCGAGTGTGCACGGGCGCGGGCGAGCGTGCGCACGCGCTGGGCAGTGCACCTGGGCGCGGGGCTGGGGGCCAGTGTGCGCACGCGCGTGCGTGCGCGTGTTGGGGCATGCGTGGGGTTCTGCACGGGCGCGCAGTGCGCGCGAGGGTGCGGGGCTGACGCGCAGTGCGCGCGGGCGCGCGCGCGCGGCAGTGCGCCAAGGGTGTTGGGGCACGTGCGTGTGTGCGCATGCGTGCGTGCGCGTGCGGGGGGGCATGCGTGTGGCTGCCCGAGGGTTCAGGTAGGTGTCGGGGCACTCGGACTCGCGTGCGTACGTGCGTGCTCGCATGCGTGCGAGTCCGTATGCATGCTTCTCCGAGTATTTGGTATTTCTAGTAAATTTCATGTATATTTGTGATGTTACTCACCAAATTTGATGCCCTTACCCTGCAGATCTCGTCAGATGGGATGCGCGAGGTCCCGGATAATGGTGAGTGGTTCGATCCAATCCCCCCCCCCTCTCTAAGGATGCGCTCGACGCGCATAGACGTGCGTCGCGCATCGATGCGGCCCCCTAGCTATAATATGTAGATATCTTGATAATGCATGTTTTGCTATGATGTAACCATGCCATATTAGACAATTGTATGCTAGGGATATACATCCATGTATCATGTATAGAGGCCCATACATGCCTAGACACCATGTCCCATGCTTGAAAAGCCTCGATCTACGCATGTTTCTCATTTAGTTTAATTTATTTAAATCAAAATGAGATTATATTGGTATAAGCATACCTTAGAGAATATTATAACCTTGTAGTTATAATATATATTTCCCCACATCTTAGTTATGCGCCCTGGAGGAATTCTTGAGAATTCATGACATTAGAAATGTTAGGAAGCGTTGTCGACAGATCCAAGAGGATCGTATCCGTGTGAGTAGGCTGTTTTCTCCCCTTTGTTTGATCCGAGTAGGGACTCCCCGGCGTTGGAAAGCTGTCCTGACAGAGGGCTCCCATCTGTAGGTACCTCGATGCGTCGAACGGTGCTGATCGTGGGAGTATACCAGGTAGAGGCTACGGAGTGAGGGAGAAGCTACTGGTGGACCAAGGGTGGAGAGCAGCCTAGTCTGTCCCAAAAGCCCATGTCACCCCTAAAGGGTGAGGGTGAGGGTGAGGTGGGTCGGCGATGTTACGACCCACTAGCTTGTACAGTTACTCCCGTTTACAATTATTTTAAGGTTAATATGAGTGTGTTGCATAGATTGTTGTTATGCTTGTGTTGTGATATCTCGATAAGTGATTTTCGAGAGTAGTTGTTTTTCATTGGGTTCGCTTTGCGAACATGGGATCGTTCTCCCCTTCGTTGGATCCGAGTAGGGACTCCCCGGCGTTGGAAAGCTGTCTTGACAGAGGGCTCCCATCTGTAGGTACCTCCGATGCGTCGGACGGTGCTGATCGTGGGAGTATACCAGGTAGAGGCTACGGAGTGAGGGAGAAGCTACTGGTGGACCAAGGGTGTAGAGCGGTGAGTTGAAGAGGCCGGGTTGTAGCTGTCCTGACAGAGGGCTCCCATCCGTAGGTACCACCGATGCATTCGGGAGCGTACTGATCGTGGGAGTATACCACGTAGAGGCTATCCGGGAGAGGGTTAACGAATGATATTGGTGAGGGTGAGGATGAGGCGAAGACACATCGCCGCGTGACCCATTCATTGTTCGTCCGTTCCCATAGTTGTTGGGTCCAGTTGTGTATCGATGTTCCAAGACATCGTGGGTCAAATATCTAGATGTAGATGATCCAGTAGTGTTGTGTAGACGAGTAATTCCAGGTCTCTTCGACCGACGGTATGGTCTCTCCCCAAAAGTCCCAAGAGTCTCCCTCCGGGAGTGACGGTAAGGGTGAGGTGGGTCGCGCTGCCGCGTGACTCTGTTATCCATGGGGTTTCCACCCATGTTTTCCTTGAAAGGAAAGTGTATATGTATTGAACTGTAGTATGGTGATTGGTTTCTAGCCACTCACTGAGCTTATAGCTCACCCCTCGCATACTGCTTCGTTTTAGGGGCAGTGTTGGGCGTGGAGTTGGAGCTTCCTGTGGCATGGTCTTATGGGCGTGGAGCGTTCTTCTTGTCACGCCCCAAGCGTCCCCGAGACGTGGCAAAATAAATATAATATCAGTTATCAATACCTGAGGTCAATAAGGACACCAACAACAATACACAAGGCGGCAAACCAAGATAATGATAACTGGCTGAAAAGCGGAAGCATAATATATAACAATGTCTGTAAATCAAAAACATTATTACAGACCCGAATACACAATCAATGTCCTGTGAAAGCCAAGTCTAGACCAAAGAAAATACAACCTGTGCCACATGCATGATTTACAAAGCATAAAATGACTCTAGGAATGCTGACAGCCTCGCACACGCCACCCGCCGGCAGAACGCTCCACGCCCATAAGACCACGCCACAGGAAGCTCCAGCTCCACGCCCAACACTGCCCCTGAAAAGAAACAGTATGCGAGGGGTGAGCTACAAGCTCAGTGAGTGGTTGGAAACCAATCACCATTCTACAGTTCAATACATAAGCCATTTCCTTTCAAGGAAAACATGGGTAGAAACCCATGGATAACTGGGTCACGCGGCGGCGCGACCAACCTCACCCCCACCCTCACTCCCGGAGGGAGTCTTTTGGGACTTATGGGGAGAGACCATACCGTCGGTCGAAGAGACCCGGATTTACTGGTCTAGAGACCATACCGTCGGTCGAAGAGACCCGATTTACTGGTCTACTCAACACTACTGGATCATCTACATCTAGACAATCGCCCAACGATGTCCTTCAACATCGATCACGAGACATCTAGACAATCGCCCAACAACTATGGGAACGGTCGAACAATGAATGGGTCACGAGGCGACGTGTCTTCGCCTCATCCACACCCTCACTCCTGAAAGGAGACATCTTGGGACTTTGGGAAGAGACTTAGACTGCTCTACACCCCTGGTCCACCCGGTAACCTCTCCCACCCTCGTGGCCTCTGCCTAGTCCTCTGACAGGTATAGCCAACGCCGGGGATGTCACGCCCCAGGGCGGCCATCCCCGGGACGCGGCAATGGTATATATGATATCAGCAGTCTATACAGGAGGTCAATAACATACTCTAAACAACATCAAAAATGACAACACAGACAACAATGAGGCTGACATAATATATACACAAATAGAGGAAGCTAAAAGACTGAGTCTGTAATTCAAAGGACATATTACAGACCCGATACATAACCAACTGTCCTGTGAGAGCCAATATATACAACGACATCCAAATATAATACAAACGTGTGCCCAAGCACGGAATACAATACATACAAACAAAGGGGGATGCTGATGGCCTCTCACTCGCAGAACGTGACGCTGCTCTGCTACTGCTGATGTGGCTCGGGGAGCTCCTCCTTCAGATCCGACTCAGATATAACTGGAGAAAAATATATGCGAGGGGTGAGCCCCACGCTCAGTGAATAGCACAACCCATGCATCACAATTCATATTAACCTCAAATAAACATAGCCCCTAAGTGGCAGTAACTACACAATCTAGTGGGTCGTCCCATCGCCAACCCACTTTCCCTCCCCTCACCCTCACCCTCTCCGATGGGGTGACATGGGCCTCTTGGGGTAGACTAGACCGCTCTCCACTCCTTGTCCACTCGGTAGCCCTTTCCCACCCTCGTAGCCTCGACCTAGTCCACTCCAACTACCAGTACTGTACGAACACATTGGAGGTACCGGGACGGAAGCCCTCTGTCAGGTCAGCCATCGCCGGGGAGTACCTACATCGGATCTAACCAATAAGGAGAAGACAGCCTACTCACACGGATACGATCCTCATGGATCCACCGACACCGATGGTAACGCTAAATAATGTCATGAATTCACAAGAATTTCTCCAGGGAGCATAACTAAGATGCGGGGAGACATATATTATAACAGCAAGGTTATAATACTCTTTAAGACATGCTCACATTGATTTAATTAAATTAAACTAGGTGGGAACATGCACAGGTCGGGGCAGGGTGTCTAGGCATGCATAAGCCTCTAACATGATGTAAGGGTGCATATCCCTAGCATACAAATCTAAGGTGGCATGGATATATCATATTTATCATGCATGCATTGCTTTACATTAATTACATGTCAATATGTAACTATGGTGCCCCAGGGGAGGGCAATGCACACCTACGTGCATCGAACGCCTCCCTACTGGGTTGGATTGTCCCACTCACTATAACCCGGGTCGCTACGTGACCGTCCGTCAAGATCTGCAAGACAGGGCATTCAACACGGTTAGTATAATACACAAATACATAAGAAATACGCTAGGAATACCCAACACTCGGACAAGCATGCATACGGGCCCGCACGCACGCGAGTCTGAGTGCCCCGACACACTCCCGCACCCCCGGGCAGCCATGCGCACGGCCACCCGCACGCGCACGCACGGGTGCACACGCACGCCCGTGCCCCGGGCGCATTGCCACACCCCAGCCCACGCGCCCAGACGCGCTGCTGCACCCCTGCCCGAGCGCCCAGACACGCTGCCGTGCGCGAGCACCGCGCGTCCAGCCCTGCGTCTACCCGTGCGTACTGCGCCCCTGCGCAGCACACCTCATGCACCCCCGCGCGCACCCCGCGCACTCCGCCCCAGCGCAGCACCTTGCGCGCACCGCGCGCATGCCCCCAGCGCGCCCGACTGCGCGCGCCTGCTCTGCCTGCGCGCGCAGACTCATGCGCACGCGCGCGGATGACCCCGCACGCGCGCCCGAGTCCTTCCCACCACCTCCCTCAGCCCTCCCACACCCCTAACACACATGCATACCATGCACACCCCAAAACACACCCTACTCATGCATCTAAACAAGAAAAGAGGGAGGAGGAAAGACTTACCCAAGGGAGGAAGAACCAAAGGGGGAACTCGGGTGCCCTTCGTGCACCGAATCACCACCACCAAAGCCACCACCACTAAGCCTCTTCTCAGCTCAAGAATGGCTGAAAAACAGAGGAGAAAGGGAGTCATAAGGGGAGGTAAACAAAGGGGAAAGCAAATCTAACACCATGGAAAGATAGATCGGGTCCTCACCTAGCTTTTCTCCTTCTAGGGCCTCTTCTTTCTTCCACCCCTACTAGATCAAAAGAGGGATATAAAGAGAGGAGATGTGAGAGCTTGAGAGAGAGAAGAAGATGAATAGAAACACTATTGGTGGGCGTGGACTTCACTTAAAGGCCACACACACACCACACACACACACACTCACTCACACATAGAAAAAAAATTAGGTTTAGGTGAACTTTGACTATGGTCAACTCAACCATACAAACAAACAAAGAGATTTGACCAAGTCAATGGTCAAACTTGACTTGGTCAAAGTCCTCTTTGACTTGGTCTAGTCTCCCAATGACTTTTCGCTTGGTCAAAACCCGGATACGATTCAGAACTGTGAAATTCTGAACGTTACCGGAATTCGATGAAATTTTCGTGAGTGGCTTGAAATGGCACCAGGACACATAATGTGCAGTTAGATTTTCAATCGGAGTCCTCAGGCTCAGGATGATAGCTAAAAGTCTGAAATTTTAGCGGTTCCGATCGAAAAAAGAAAAAGTTAAAAAACTGCGAGAATTCTCCAATTGGTGACCAGAAGGCTAAAAGTGACACATATATAACATTCTTCCCCCCTTAGAAAATTTTGTCCTCAAAAAAAATAAAAAACATCTAGGAAGGGAAAAGATGCGGATACGCATCACGCATGGCGTCCTCGAGCTCCCAAGTGGCCTCGGCACTGGAACGGTGCTGCCATCGCACCTTGACCAGCTGGACGGTCTTGGTGCGGAGCCTCTTCTCGCGGCGGTCCAGGATCTCAATCGGCTGCTCCACGAATGACAAGTCTGGCTCGAAGACGAGCGGCTCGAACGGAATGACGTGAGCAGGATCGTGGACGTAACGCCTCAGCTGCGAGACATGGAAGACGTCATGGGCCTGAGCCAGCTGTGGGGGCAGAGCTATGCGATAGGCCACCTCTCCAACTCGCTCGAGGATGAGGAACGGCCTAATGAAACGCGGACTCAGCTTGCCCCGCACACCGAAACTGAAGATGCCCTTCATCGGGGACACCTTCAGGAAGACATGGTCACCAACCTCGAAGGCGAGCTCACGGCGACGACGATCAGCGTAGCTCTTCTGACGGCTCTGAGCGACTCGGATACGCTCGCGAATCGTCTTGACCATCTCTGAGGTCTGGTGGATGATCTCTGGTCCCTCCAACTGGCGCTCTCCGACCTCGTCCCAACACAAGGGGGACCTGCAGCTGCGACCATAGAGCGCCTCGTATGGAGCCATCCGGATACTCGAGTGGTAGCTGTTGTTGTAGGCAAACTCCACCAACGGAAGATGCCTCTCCCAACTGCCCCAAAAATCAAGAACGTAAGCTCGCAGCATGTCCTCCAGGGTCTGAATCGTCCTCTCCGACTGGCCGTCCATCTGCGGATGAAACGCTGTACTGAAGTGGAGGTTCGTACCAAGGGCGTGCTGGAGGCTACGCTAGAACCTCGAAGTAAATCGCGCGTCTCGATCAGAAATGATGCTGACGGGAGTGCCATGGAGACGAACAATCTCGGAGACAAACAACTGCACCAGGGTGTCCAGAGAATCGGTGAGTCGGATGGGGAGGAAATGAGCGGACTTCGTCAGTCGGTCGACGATTACCCAGATGGCATCGCGACCCGAACGTGACCTCGGCAAACCCGAAACGAAGTCCATGGTGATCTGCTCCCACTTCCACTGAGGAATCTCAATGGACTGCAGCTTCCCCATAGGACGCTGATGCTCCGACTTCACCTGCTGGCATACCAAGCAATGGGCAACGAAACGGGCAATATCCGTCTTCATCCCGCGCCACCAGTAGCCACGACGAAGGCCCCTGTACATCTTCGTGCCACCAGGATGCACTGTGTACCTCGAACGATGGGCCTCGTCCAAGATCTTCTGCTTCAGCTCTGCGTCGTCAGGAATGCATACTCGACCTCTGAACCACAGGATCCCGTCCTCGCGAATCTGGTAGTCCGGACGCTCGCCCCGGGCGACGCCTTCAGAGAGGACTAGAAAGTGAGGATCCTGCCCCTGAGCCATGCGGATCTCGTCGAGAAGAACAGGCTGCACCACTAGCCTGGCCAAAAAGCCACCCGCAGGAGTCTCTCGAACGCTGATCCAGCAAGCAGCCTACTCCAGAAGCCTCCAACGACCTACAGCCATGTGGGCGGCCATGTCCAAGGGCTGCCTGCTGAGAGCATCTGCCATGACATTCGCCTTAACCGGATGGTAAGCGATGTCACAATCATAGTCCTTCAGGAACTTGACCCAACGTCTCTGACGCATGTTGAGCTCCGGCTGGGACTGCAAATAAGTCAAGCTCTTGTGATCAGTAAAGAGCTCGAACTCCTCGCCATAGAGGTAGTGCCTCCACATCTTCAGCGCAAAGATGATCGCTGCCAACTCTAAGTCGTGGGTGGGGTAATTCTGCTCATGGGGCTTCAACTGACACGACGCGTAAGCTACAACCTTACCGTGCTGCATCAAGACGCAACCCACACCCAACCGCGATGCATCGGAGTAAACTGCGAACCCACCACTCCCAGACGGAAGGGTAAGAACTGGCGTTGAGGTGAGCCTTCGCTTCAACTCCAGGAAGCTCTCCTCGCAAGCTGGGGACCACTCGAACCGGACATCCTTCCGAGTGAGGTGGGTAAGAGGAACAGCTATCTTCGAGAAACCCTCGACAAACCTCCTGTAATAACCCGCCAAGCCCAGGAAGCTCCAAATCTCTGTGGGGTTCGACGGTTGACGCCAATTCGACACGGCGAGCATCTTGTCCGAGTCCACAGATATGCCCTCGCCGGAAATCACGTGGCCCAGAAAGGCCATACGCTCCAACCAAAACTCGCACTTACTGAACTTGGCGAACAACTGATGTCGGGCCAAAGTCTCCAAGACAGTGCGGAGATGGTGAGCGTGCTCCTCAAGACTCCTCGAGTACACCAGAATATCATCGATGAAGACTACTACGAAGGAGTCGAGGAAGGGCCGAAACACCCGGTTCATCAGATCCATGAAGGCCGCCGGCGCATTCGTCAACCCAAACGGCAGTACTCTGAACTCGTAGTGCCCATAACGGGTACGAAAGGCCGTCTTCGGAATGTCTGACTCCCGGATCTTCAGCTGATAGTAGCCCGAACGGAGATCGATCTTAGAAAAGACACGCGCTCCCTGGAGCTGGTCAAACAGATCGTCAATCCGTGGCAAGGGTACTTGTTCTTCACGGTCCGCTTGTTCAGCTGCCTGTAATCAATACAAAGCCGCAGCGAACCGTCCTTCTTCCGCACAAACAAAACAGGGGCTCCCCACGGAGAAACACTCGGACGTGCGAAGCCCTTCTCTAGCAACTCCTCCAACTGCTCCTTGAGCACCTTCAGCTCTGCTGGGGCCATCCGGTACGGAGCTCTCGAAATCGGCTCGGTCCCCGGAATCAGATTTATCTCAAACTCGATCGCGCGATCCGGCGGTAATCCCGGAAGATCATCGGGGAAAACCTCTGGATATTCTGCCACGACCGGAGTCTGACTGATATCTGCCCGCAGCGGTGCGTCCTCCTGAGCAATATACGCCAGAAAGCCCTCGCATCCTCCCTGAAGGAGTCTCCACGCCTGGATGGACGACACGAACCCCAAAGGGGCTACGTCACGATCGCCCACGAACTGGAAGGACCTCCGACCCGGAAGGTGGAAAGACACCGACTTGGCAAAACAGTCGATGCTGGCGTGACTAGCTGAAAGCCAATCCATTCCCAGGATGGCATCGAAGTCCGTCATGGCGAGCTCTACCAACTCCACTGGAAACTCATGCTCCGCAATCACCACAGTACACCCTCGGTACACAGAACGGAGGAGAATACGGTCTCCGACGGGCAATGATATCTCCAGGATAACATCAAGAGGGCGGACGCCACGCCCATCCGTCTCGCAAAAGCGGGAGACACGAACGAGTGCGTGGCTCCGGAATCAAATAACACATATGCAGGGAGCTGGGAGATCTGAACAATACCTCGGACCACGCTACCCGAAGCCTGCGCCTCCTCGGCCGAAAGTGCTGCAACTCTGCCCTGAACAAACTGCGGCTGAGGAGCAGGGGCACGCCTCGCAGGCTGCACTGGCTGCCTCCTCTGGTCAGCTCGGCCACCCTGTGGCTGCTGCTGCTGACGCTGAGGCTGCTGCTGCTGGCGCTGAGGCTGCTGCTGGTACGGCTGCTGCTGCGGAGGCAGCACGCGTGGTTGGCCAGCATCAAGGCAATCATATGCAATATGCCCGACTTGCTGACAATGGTAGCAGCACCGCCTCTCTGGCTGCATGGCCTGGACTGGTACTGCCGCAATGGGTGCTGGACCTCGCACTGGCACCACATCGACTGGAGTAGCGGCAGCCGCTGACTGATCAAAGCGGGGCCGCTTCTTCTTGCGCTGTCCCTGGTCCTGGCTCTTGGGGGGTCTCTGGTCTGTAGAAGGGGTTGGAACCCCCATGGAGACCCCGAGGTCTCGCTCGACTGTCTTCACCCAAGACACCAAGTCCGAGTACCTCGTGAACGCCTGAGAAGAGACATGCACCCGAATGGTGCTAATGAGACCCATCTCGAAGCGACGGCACCGCGTCTCCTCATCCATCACCAAGGCTGGGGCGAACCTGGAAAGCCTCGTGAAGCGTGTGGAGTAGTCCGCGACTGACATGGAGCCCTGCGTCAGCTGCTCAAACTCCCGCATCACGATCTGGCGCGTCAGAAACGGGAAGTACTCCTCCAGGAAATACCTCTGGAACCCCGCCCATAAAAGCGCTCCACTCCCTCGGGAATGTCCACCGATCGGGTAGCCCACCAGTCGGCGGCGCTACCCTTCAGCATGAAGGTGGCCAGGGAGACACGCTGGCGGTCGGTGCAGTGCATGGTCGAGAAGATCTTGTCCACCTCCATCAACCATCGCTCAGGGGCAAGGGGGTCCGCCGTCTGTCCATGGAACTCGGGAGGGTGGAGCTTCAGAAAGGCAGTGAGGCCACTCTGATGCACTCGCGCTGCAGCCTCTAGCTCCACCTCCCTCTCCAGGGGATCCTGAACTCCCACCGCTGGAATCACCACGGGACAGGGGGTACGTCGGGCACCACAGGTGGATCTGCCACCAAGGGGACCTGTGGAACTGCCTCGCGGGCCGCCCTCAGCTCCTGAATCTCTCGTGCCTGCTCAGCTAACGCCCTAGTCTGGGCCTCTAGTGCTCTGGTCTGAGTCTCCACCAGATCTGCTATCCGAGCGTAAGCACGCTCCCATGCAGGAGGCTCCTGCGCCAGTCCTGGCCCCATAGCCGAGGACTCTCCAGTAGCATCCTCACCTCTGGTAGGTCCGGGAACCTCCAAAGGCCGAGAGGGACCACGTCCACGCATTCCTCTGTGAGGAGGCATATCAGCAACCTAAGAAAACCAGACACTAGGATCAGAATACTCATATAGAAATCCTAGGACTCATCTCTAAGAAAAACAATTGGCTCTGACAGGACCAGGCTCTGATACCAACTTTTGTCACGCCCCAGGGCGGCCGTCCCCGAGACGCGGCAATGGTATATATGATATCAGCAGTCTATACAGGAGGTCAATAACATACTCTAAACAACATCAAAATGACAACAGACAACAATGAGGCTGACATAATATATACACAAATAGCGGAAGCTAAAAGACTGAGTCTGTAATTCAAAAGACATATTACAGACCCGATACATAATCAACTGTCCTGTGAGAGCCAATATATACAACGACATCCAAATATAATACAAACGTGTGCCCAAGCACGGAATACAATACATACAATCAAAGGGGGATGCTGATGGCCTCTCACTCGCAGAACGTGACGCTGCTCCGCTACTGCTGATGTGCCTCGGGAGCTCCTCCTTCAGATCCGACTCAGATATAACTGGAGAAAAATATATGCGAGGGGTGAGCCACACGCTCAGTGAATAGCACAACCCATGCATCACAATTCATATTAACCTCAAATAAATAGCCCCTAAGTGGCAGTAACTACACAATCTAGTGGGTCGTCTCATCGCCAACCCACTTTCCCTCCCCTCACCCTCACCCTCTCCGAGGGGGTGACATGGGCCTCTTGGGGTAGACTAGACCGATCTCCACCCTTGGTCCACCCGGTAGCCCTTTCCCACCCTCGTAGCCTCGACCTAGTCCACTCCAACTACCAGTACTGTCCGAACACATCGGAGGTACCGGACGGAAGCCCTCTGTCAGGTCAGCCATCGCCGGGGAGTACCTACATCGGATCCAACCAATAAGGAGAAGACAGCCTACTCACACGGATACGATCCTCATGGATCCGTCGACACCGATGGTAACGCTATATAATGTCATGAATTCACAAGAATTCCTCCAGGGCGCATAACTAAGATGCGGGGAGACATATATTATAACAACAAGGTTATAATATTCTTTAAGACATGCTCACATTGATTTAATTAAATTAAACTAGGTGGGAACATGCACAGGTCGGGGCAAGGTGTCTAGGCATGCATAGGCCTCTAATATGATGTAAGGGTGCATATCCCTAGCATACAAATCTAAGGTGGCATGGATATATCATATTTATCATGCATGCATAACTATACATTTATTACATGTCAATATGTAACTATGGTGCCCCAGGGGAGGGCAATGCACGCCTACGTGCATCGAACGCCTCCCTACTGGGTTGGATTGTCCCACTCACCGGAACTTGGGTCGCTACGTGACCGTCCGTCAAGATCTACAAGACAGGGCATTCAACACGGTGAGTAAAATACACAAATACATATAAAAATACTCTAGAAATACCCAACACTCGGACATGCATGCATACGGCCCATACGCACCGCGAGTCCGAGTGCCCCGACACACTCCCGCACCCCCGGGCAGCCATGCGCACGGCCACCCGCACACGCACGCACGGGTGCGCACGTACGCCCGCGCCCTGGGCGCACTGCCGCACCCCAGCCCTCGCGCCCAGATGCGCTGCTGTGCCCCTGCCCGAGCGCCCAGACACGCTGCCACGCGCGCGCACCGTGCGTCCAGCCCTACGTCTACCCGCAAGTACTGCGCCCCTGCGCAGCACCCACCGCGCACCCCCGCCCGCACCCCGCGCACTGTGCCCCAGCGCAGCACCCCGCGCGCACACCCGTGCACACCGCGTGCACTGCGCTCCCCGCGCAACACCCTGCGCGCACACCCGTGCGCACCGCGTGCGGTGCGCTCCCCGCGCAGCACACCGCGCGCATGCCCCCAGCGTGCCCGACTGCGCGCGCCTGCTCTGCCTGCACGCGCAGACTCGCCCGCACGCGCGCAGATGACCCCGCATGCGCGCCCGAGTCCTTCCCACCTCCTCCCTCAGCCCTCCCACACCCCTAACACACATGCATACCATGCACACCCAAAAACACACCCTACTCATGCATCTAAACAAGAAAAGGGAGGAGGAAAGACTCACCCAAGGGAGGAAGAACCAAAGGGGGACCTCGGGTGTCGTTCGCGCACCGAATCACCACCACCAAAGCCACCACCACTAAGCCTCTTCTCAGCCCAAGAATGGCTGAAAAACAGAGGAGAAAGGGAGTCATAAGGGGAGGTAAACAAAGGGGAAAGCAAATCTAACACCATGGAAAGATAGATCGGGTCCTCACCTAGCTTTTCTCCTTCTAGGGCCTCTTCTTTCTTCCACTCCTACTAGATCAAATGAAGGATTTAAAGAGAGGAGATGTGAGAGCTTGAGAGTGAGAAGAAGGTGAATAGAAGCACTATTGGTGGGCGTGGACCTCACTTAAAGGCCACACACACACACACACACACTCACACACCCACACTTAAAAAAAAATTAGGTTTAAGTGAACTTTGACTATGGTCAACTCAACCACACAAACAAACAAAGAGATTTGACCAAGTCAATGGTCAAACTTGACTTGGTCAAAGTCCTCTTTGACTTGGTCAAGTCTCCCAATGACTTTTCGCTTGGTCAAAACCCGGATACGATTCGAAACTGTGAAATTCTGAACGTTACCGGAATTCGATGAAATTTTCGTGAGTGGCTTGAAATGGCACCAGGACACATAATGTGCAGTTAGATTTTCAATCGGAGTCCTCAGGCTCAGGATGATGGCTAAAAGTCCAAAATTTTAGCGGTTCCGATCGAAAAAAGAAAAAGTTGAAAAACTGCCAGAATGCTCCAATGGTGACCAGAAGGCTAAAAGTGACACATATATAACAGGGGAGTTCCTACATCGGATCCAACGAAGGGGAGAACGATTCCACGCTCGTGTTATCATTCATTAACCCTCTCCTGGGTAGTATCTACAACCCGATCTCCTCAACTCACCGCTCTACACCCTTGGTCCGCCAGTAGCCCTTTCCCACCCTCGTGGCCTCCACCTAGTCCACTCCCACCATCCGTACTGTCCGACACATCGGAGGCACCTACGGACGGGAGCCCTCTGTCAGGTACAGCCAACGCCGAGGAGTTCCTTGTTATATATGTGTCACTTTTAACCTTCTGGTCACCATTGGGACATTCTGACAGTTTTTCGTTTTTTTTGTTTTTCGATCTGAACCGCTAAAATTTTGGGCTTTTAGCTATCACCCTGAGGTTGAGGGCTCTGATTGAAAATCTAACTGCATATTATGTGTCCTGGTGCCATTCCAAGCCGCTCACGAAAATTTCATCGAATTTCGGTAATGTTTCAGAATTTTGCGGTTCCGAGGCGTATCCGGGTTTTGACCAAGCGAGAAGTCATTGGGAGAGTTGACTTGGTCAAAGTAGGCCCATGACTTGGTCAACCCTTTTTTTTTGTGTGGTTGGGTTGACCCAAGTCAAATCTCACTTAATCCCCTCTAATGCTAGCTTAAACCCCAATTAACCTAGCTTAACCTAATTTAAGTGAGGGGATTATATATAAGTGAGAGCAAAAATATCTCCCCCACTATTCATCATCTTCCCCATTTGATTTTCTCTCTCCCCCTCTCTCTTTTTCTTGGTTTTGACCTAGCTAGAGGGGTTAAAATCAAAAGCACAAAGAAGAGAAAGGTTAGATCTCATCCTGATCTATCCACCGGTGGTCTCGGATTCGAGTTCCTGCGAGTTTGACCCCCCTCTAACACCCTCTTTTCTTCTCTGATTTCAGCCCCCCTTGGGCTAGGTAGAGATCTTGGTGGTGGAGGTCTTTGGGGAGGTGTTTCGGTGCACGAAGATCTCCCGATCCCCTTCCCTTCCTTTCCTCTCCTAGGGTAAGCTTTCTTTCCTTCCTTTTCTTGCTTAGATGCTTGTTTAGGAGGTGTTTTGGGTGCTGGTGGCTGTGGGTGGTTGTTGGTGGCTGTTGGAGGCCATTGGTGGCCGGTGAGAGGTGGTAGGGTGGCTCGGGCAGGGTGGTAGGTTGGCTCGGGTAGGCTGGCAGCGCAGGCAGGCAGGGCAGGCAGGCTGGCAGGCGCAGGGCTGGGCGCTGTCGGGCGTGCGTACGGGCGTGCGCGCAGGTGGAGCAGGGGTATTCGGGTGCTGCGCGCTGGGCGCTGTGCGGGGGCGTGCGCGCGGGGCGCTGCGCGAGGCGTAGTGTGTGCCGTGCGTGCGGGACCGCGTGCCGGTGCTGCGCGCAGGGCACCGAGCGGGGAGTGTGTGCGGGGCACTGCGCTGGGGCGCAGTGCGCGCGGGTGCACCCGGGGCTGGGCGAGCGGGTTGTGCGAGCGGGCGATGCGAGCTGGTGGTGAGCGCGGGGTGTGCGCGGGATGCTATGAAGGGGCGCTGGGCGTGCGGGTGTGCGCGCGGGTTGCTGCGCTGGGGCGCAGTGAGCGCGCGGTGCACCGGTGGGGGGATCGGCGGGTGTCCGGGCATGCGGGCTGGGCTCGGCCGTGCGACTGGGCGCGCGGGCTGAGGCGCGGCTGTGCGCTTGGGTCGGGTGGCCGTGCGTACGGCTGCCCGGGGGTTCGGGAGTGAGTCGGGGTGCTCAGGCTCGCGTGCGTACAGGCCGTATGTACGCTTGTCCTAGTGTTGTGTATTTTTAATGTATTTTTGTCGTATTTGTGTATTTTACTCACCAAGTTGGTTACCCTATCTTGCAGATCTCGACGGACGGTCGCGCGACGACCCGGTCTTTGGTGAGTGGGACAATCCAACCCAGTAGGGAGGCGCTATACGCACTTGGGCGTATACCGTCCTCCCCTAGGGCACCGTAGTTGATATTAACCTGTGTAGTATGTAATCCATGCAAGCATGATTAATATGTAGTATGCATGCCACCCTAGACTTTGTATGTTAGGGACTTGCACCCTTGGGATATGTGTAAGAGCCATGCATCCTGTCACCCTGTTCTCATGTTAGGAAGCCTCGGCCTATGCACGCGTCCTACTAGTTTAATTTGTTAAATTCAATGCGAGCCTATGATTAATTGCATGCCTTAGATAATATTATAGGGAGGGGCCTTGCGAGGTCAACATTGAGACCCGGGCTAGGGTACTCCGTGTTCCTTGTTTGGTTGTTGGGATGTCCTATATCGGGACCTCACGCTGCCCTGCCAAGGTTTCTTTTCCAAATAATATTACAACCCTCATTAATTATTATTATATATGTTCCCCGCATCTTGGTTATGCGCCCTAGAGGAATTCTGAAGAATTCATGGCATTAGAGTCGTTGTGATGTGTTGTCGGCGGATCCGAGTGGATCATATGCGATGGATAGGCTGTTCTGTTCCCTTCGTTGGATCTGTGTAGAGACTGCCTCAGCGTTAGAAAGGCTGTCCCGTGAAGGGGCTCCATCAGTAGGCACCTCCTGATTTGGGACGGACTGTGCTAAATGTGGGGGTGGCCAAACGGCCTACGAAGTGGGGAGAGACTATCGGTGGACCAAGGGTGACCATCAGCCTAGTCAGTCCCAATATCCTATGTCACCATATTGAGGGGTGAGGGTGAGGGTGTAGTGGGTTGGCGATAGCGACCCACTGGTTTGTAAGTCCCAATATCCTATGTCACCTATTGAGGGGTGAGGGTGAGGGTGTAGTGGGTTGGCGATAGCGACCCACTGGATTTGTGTAGTTCCTACCATTTTGTGGCTTGAATAATAAAATTGTGGTTAATAATATCTGGTGGTTAATATAGCTGTGATGCATGGGTTGTGCTGTTCACTGAGCGTGTGGCTCACCCCTCGCATATATTTTTCTCTAGTGTCATCTGAGTCGGATCTGGAGGAGGACCTCCCCGAGGGACTTCATCAGTAGCGGAGTAGCGGCATGTCCCGCGAGTATCAGAGGCTATCAGCATCCCTTTTGATATATGTATTATATTCCGTGCTTGGGCACACGTTTGTATATTATTTGGACGTCATTGTATATATTGGCTCTCACAGGACATTTGATTGTGTATCGAGTCTGTACTATGATATATACACCAAATGCGGAAGCTAAGACTGAATTTGTAATTAAAACACACTACAGATTCCATACATAATCACATGTCCTGTGAGAGCCAATATACATACAAAGACATCCAAATACAACACAAACGCGTGCCCAAGCACGGAAAATAATACATACAAGCTCAAGGGATGCTGATAGCCTCTGAAACTCGCGGGACGTGGCGCTACTCCGCTATTGATGAAGTCCCTCGGGGAGCTCCTCCTCTAGATCCGACTCAGATGACACTGAAGAAAAATATTGTGCGAGGGGTGAGCCACACGCTCAGTGAACGGCACAACCCATGCATCACAGACAATATTGACCACAACCAGGAAATCCTTAACATCCACAATCTCATTACCAAAACCACAAAAGATAACAATTCCGCAACCTAGTGGGTCGCTACCGCCAACCCACTACACCCTCACCCTCACCCTCAATGGGTGACCAAGGATATTGGGACTAACTGCACAAAACCAGCGGGTCGCTTCAGCCAACCCGCTACACCCTCACCCTCACCCTCAATGGGTGACCAAGGATATTGGGACTTACTATCCAGTGGGTCGCCACATCGCCGGCCCACCATACCCTCACCCTCACCCTCACCCTCAATAGGTGACCTAGGCTCTTGGGACTGACTAGGCTGTTGGTCACCCTTGGTCCACCGATAGTCTCTCCTCACTCCGTAGGTCGTTTGGCCACTCCCATGTTCAGCACAGTCCTTCTACCAAATCAGGAGGCGCCTACTACTGGGAGCCCCTGCACGGGACAACCTGTCTAACGCTGAGGTAGTCTCTACAAGGATCCAACGAAGGGAACAGAACAGCCTATCCATCGCATATGATCCACTCGGATCCGCAGACAGCACATCCTAACAACTCTAGTGTCCTGAATTCCTCAGAACACCACCAGGGCGCATAACTAAGATGCGGGGAACATGCATAAAGTTATAACAAGGGTGGAATATCATTGGGGGAAAGAAACTCGGGAGGGCAGCGTGAGTTCCCGTTATAGGACACCCCGACAACCAAACAAGGAACACGGTGTACCCTAACCCGGGTCTCACCGCTGTCCTCGCAAGGCCCCTCCCCTATAATATTCACTAAAGCATGCAATTAACATTTACTAGCATTTAATTTAATAAATAAACTAGTAGGGCACATTCATCGGTCGGGCTTCCTAACATGGAAACAGGGGACATGGTGCATGGCTCATACCCATATCCTAAGGGTGCAAGTCCCTAACATGCAAAGTCTAGGGTAACATGCATTCTACAATTAAATCATGCTCGCATGATATACACATTACAACATGCCAATATTCATCCATGGTGCCCCAGGAGAGGTCGGTATACGCCCAAGTGCGTATAACACCTCTCTACTGGGTTGGATTATCCCACTCACCGAAATCCGGGTCGTCGCGCGACCGTCCGTCAAGATCTGCAAGACAGGCATTTATACGGTGAGTAAAATCCATAATTACCCCAAAATACCCAAAAATACATTAAACATACTCTAAAAATACCCCATACTCGGGCAAACGTACATACGGCACGTACGCACGCTAGCCCGAGCACTCCGGCTCACTCCCGCACTATCGGCAACCACCCGCACGGCCACCCGACCCCTCGGGTGCGCCGCCGCGCCTCAGCCCGCTCGCCCAGGCGCCGCCGGGCCCCTGCCCGCCGCCCTGGACCCGCAGCCGAGCCACCCGGTGCACCGCGCCCACTGCGCTCCGCCGCAGCAGCCCGCGCGCGCCCCCGCGCTCCCCGCGCACACCACACGAGCACGCCGCACGCCCGGCGCGCGCCCCGCGCGCACCGCCAGCTCCGCCCCGCGCGCACTCCGCTCGCACCACCAGCTCCCACACCGCGCGCACACCTGCCTCTGCCCAGCGCCCCGCGCGCACGCCCCACAGCAGTGCCCAGTGCCCAGCGCCCAGCACCCTCGGCCAGCACCCGGTACCCGCGACCCAGCGCCCAGCACTCTGCGCCCAGCACCCGGGACCCTCACCCAGCGCCCACGCGCACGCTCGGGCAACACGCGCCCAGCGCGCCTGGCAGCATGCGCCCAGCGCGCCTGCCAGCCTGCCCACGCTGCTGCCCGCGTTGCCTGCCTGCGCGCGTCACCGAGTGGCCCGAGCACCGCTCGCCTACACGCCCGGGGCACTGCCCGCCTAATGCCCTAGCGCCCCTGCCCTGCTCGCTTGCGCGCCCAGCCTGCTCGCCCGGCCTGCCAGCGCGCACAGCCCAGCTAGCCTACCCGCACGCATCTCCCTGCACCCTGCGAGCGCACGCCTGCGCGCGCACCCGCGCGCACGAGCTCGCGCGCCCGGCAAACTG
Organism: Acorus gramineus; assembly: GCA_030737835.1. Lineage (NCBI taxonomy): Eukaryota > Viridiplantae > Streptophyta > Magnoliopsida > Acorales > Acoraceae > Acorus > Acorus gramineus. The sequence continues at coordinate 14,191,392 of CM060854.1, read as the reverse complement.
GTGCACTTGCTCCCAGCCTACCCGAGCTAACCCTGCCAGCCTGCCTAGCACGCACGCCCAGCCCTGCTGGCCCCCAGCGCCAGTCGAGCGCCCGCACGCCCAGCCCTGCTGGCCCCCAGCACCGCCCGAGCGCATGCACGCGCGCACGCCCGCGCGCGAGCCCGCGCCAACCACTGCGCCTGCACCACTCTGCGCTGCTGCCCTGCCCGAGACAGCAGCCAGCCAGCCCGAGCTGCAAGCCTGACAGCCCGAGCTCCTCTTCCACCAACCTCCGACCACCACCACAGCCTCCGACCACCTCCCACAGCCCTCCGACGGCCACCCACCGCCGCCGACCGCCTCCCAACCTCATTTCCACCCTCCTAACATACATCTAAGCAAGAAAGAGAGGAAAAAGAGGTTTACCAAGGGGAGGAAAGGAAATCCGGTTGCTCTCCGCGCACCGAAACCTCTCCCAAAAGGTTTCCCACGCCCGGATCTACCCCCACCACCAAAATGGGCCAAAACAGAGGAGAAGAGAGGGCGGACAGAGGGGCAAATCTCAGCGGAATCGAGATTTGAAACCACCGGGGTGTAGATCGGGACCCGATCTACACTTCCTAGGTTTTAGGTTTTAAGCTTTGAGGGGTCTAAGGGGCTCAAAAGGGAGAAAAATGGAGAAGAGGAGAGAGGGAGCTCAAGGAAGGAGATGATGAATAGTGCCAAGCTATTTTTAGATTTCACTTTATATAGCAAGCGACTTAAAAACCCAGATACGCCCTGAAACTGCGAAATTTCAGAAACGTTACCGAAATTCAACGAAATTTTCGTGAGAGGCCTAAAATGGCACCAGGACACCAAATATGCAGTCGGATTTTCAATCGGAGTCCTCTAACTCAGGACGATAGCTAACAGTCCAAAAATTAGCGGTACCGATCGAAAACCGAAAAAAAATGAAAAACTGCCAGAACGCTCCAACGGTTACCAGCAGGCTAAAAGTGACACATATATAACAGGAGTAGCGCCACGTCCCGCGAGTATCAGAGGCTATCAGCATCCCTTTTGATTGTATGTATTATATTCCGTGCTTGGGCACGCGTTTGTATATTATTTGGATGTCTTTGTATATATTGGCTCTCAAAGGACAGTTGATTATGTATCGAGTCTGTAATATGTTTTGAGTTACAGATTCAGTCTTTTAGCTTCCGCTATTTGTGTATATATCTTGTCAGCCCCTTTGTTGTCTGTGTTGAAATTGTTGATGTTGTTTAGGATATATTATTGACTTCCTGTATTGACTGCTGAAATCATATATACACTTGCCGCATCCCGGGGACACCCGAGGCGTGCCATTCCTACATCGGATCCAACGAAGGGGAGAACGATCCCATGTTCGCAAAGCGAAACCCAAAGGAAAACAACCACTCTCGATACTCGCTTATCGAGATATCACACACATGCATAACAACAACCAACACACTCATATTAACCTTAAAGTAGTCATAGTCCCTAAACGGGAGTAACTACACAAGCTAGTGGGTCGTAACATCGCTGACCCACCCTCACCCTCACCCTTTAGGGGTGACATGGGCCTTTTGGGACTGACTAGACTGCTATTCCACCCCTGGTCCCACCGGGTAGCCTCTCCCACCCTCGTAGCCTCCACCTGGTATACTCCCACGATCAGCACAGTCCGACGCATCGGAGGCACCTACAGATGGGAGCCCTCTGTCAGGCCAGCTAATGCCGGGGAGTTCCTACCTCGGATCCCAACCAATAAGGAGAAGACAGCCTACTCACGCGCGTACGATCCTGTTCTATCCGTCGACAACGATTTCTAACACTACTAATGTCATGAATTCTCAACAATTCCTCCAGGGCGCATAACTAAGATGCGGGGAAACATATAGTACAACCACAAGGTTACAATATTCTCTAAGGCATACTTGTAACTATATGCTCACACTAGATTTAATTAAATTAAACTAGATGGGAACATGCATAGTCCGGGGTTTGGTGTCTAGGCATGCATAGGCCTCTATACATGATATAAGGGTGCATATCCCTAGCATACAAAGTCTAAGGTTGTTGTGTCTGTGTCATTTGGAGCGCTCTGTTTGAAGATTTGGGTACATAATTTTTTTTTCCTAAGTTATGTATTCCTGATTTGGTATTTGGATTTGATTTTTTTAAAATCCAAGATGATGAGGTTTAATTATGATTTTATTATGAGATGTCCAGTTTTGAGTTAGCTTTCACACAGAAGTGGAATTAGACCAACTGGATTCTTGTAGTAAAAGTTATGGGTATTTTTCCAAGTATACCCCAGGGATGGAAATTCTGGCAGCAGCCCTGTTCCATGTTTAGCTCTAATTTCGGATTATCTGGAGAGATTACCTGATCTTTCCATGAACATGAAAGTTGTAGATAATCTTCTTAGCTTTCCATCGGTCTTGGAATCAAGCAATTCGGAGCTGTATCGGGGAAGTTATGGCTGTTCCAGTGAAGCTTGCGCAGAATTTCTAGTCGAAGGGCGACTTAGTAAATTCTCCTTAAGATATTTATTGATAAATATCTTCCCCTCTCTCTCTCCCCTCCCAAATCCCACGACCAGCACATTTTGCTCTCCTTCTCTTTTCATTTAACCCCCCCCCCCCCAAGTGTTTGATGAAAGTCCCCAATGAGAAGAAGGGAAGGTGGAGGTGGGTTGTGTTGTTGTTGCTTGTTTCTTCCCTTCTCCCAAGCTCCCCTTGCATGGATCCCCCCCCTGATTTTCGGCTGAAGAGGAGGCTGAGGAGAGGCTGAGGAGGTGGTGGTAGTGGTGGTGGCGGTTGAGGTGGTCGCGGGTGCATCGAGGGCCCCCGAACCTCCCCCTTCCGTTCCCCCTCCAAAGGTGAGCCCCTCCCCTTCTTTTCTTGATTTTTGGGGCTTAGGGTTGGTTGGGGAGGCCATGCTTGCTAGGTAGTTGGGTTTGGGTGTGTGTGATGGGTTGGGATGGGTGAAAAAGGGGTTAAAATGAGGTTAAGAGGGCTTGGGCTCGTGCTGGGCGTCGTCTGCACGCGTGTGCGTGCAGGCGGGCGCTGGCCGGCGCGCAGACGTGCGCGGGTGAGCGCGCGGGTGCGCGCGCAAGCAGGGGTGCGCGCGGGCGCGCGCGGGCAGGGCGCCTGGGTGCGGGGCAGGGCGCCTGGGCAGTGCGCCTGGGCGCGGAGCTAGGGACCAGTGCGCGCGTGCTGGGGCGTGCAGCAGTGCGTCAGGGCGCGCAGGCAGGCGCGCGGCAGTGCGTCGATGGTGCCGGGGTGTGTGCGTGCGTGCGCATTCGTGCGTGCGCGTGCGGGTGGCCGTGCGTATGGCTGCCCGGGGGTTCGGGAGTGAGTCGGGGTGCTCGGACTCGCGTGCGTACGGGCCGTATGTACGCTTGTCCGAGTGTTGGGGTATTTTAATGTATTTTAGTTGTATTTGTGCATTTTATTCGTGGGACAATCCAACCCAGTAGGGAGGCGTTACATGCACTTGGGCGTGTACCGTCCTCCCCTGGGGCACCATGGATTTATATTAACTTGTGTAATGTGTAATCCATGCAGGCATGATAAAAATGTAGTATGCATGCTACCCTAGACTTTGTATGTTAGGGACTTGCACCCTTAGGACAAGTGTAAGAGCCATGCATCTGTCACCTGATCTCATGCTAGGAAGCCTCGACCTGTGCATGTGTCCCACTAGTTTAACTTATTAATTTTAAATGCAAACTTTAGTATGCTAGCATGTCTTATATAATATTATAGGGAGGGGCTTTGCGAGGTCAACATTGAGACCCGGGCTAGGGTACTCCGTGTTCCTTGTTTTATTATCGGGATGTCCTGTATCGAGACCTCATGCTGCCCTCCCAAGGTTTCTTGTCCCAATAATATTATAACGTTGTAAATAATTATTATTATACCTCTTGTTGATAACTATTATTATATATGTTCCCCGCATCTTGGTTATGCGCCCTGGGGGAATTCTGAAGAATTCATGACATTAGAGTTGTTGAGATGTGTTGTCTGCGGATCCGAGTGGATCATATGCGATGGATAGGCTGTTCTGTTCCCTTCGTTGGATCCGTGTAGAGACTACCCCGGCGTTGGAAAGGCTGTCCCGTGCAGGGGCTCCCATCAGTAGGCACCTCCTGATTTGGGACGGACTGTGCTGAATGTGGGGGTGGCCAAACGGCCTACGGAGTGGGGAGAGACTATCGGTGGACCAAGGGTGACCATCAGCCTAGTCAGTCCCAATATCCTATGTCACCATATTGAGGGGTGAGGGTGAGGGTGCGGTGGGTCGTCGATGTAGCGACCCACTGGTTTGTAAGTCCCAATATCCTATGTCACCTATTGAGGGGTGAGGGTGAGGGTGTAGTGGGTTGGCGGTAGCGACCCACTGGATTGTTTAGTTGTTGCCATTTTGTGGCTTTTAATAATGTGATGGTGGTGAATAAATCTGGTTGTGGTTAATATAAATTGTGATGCATGGGTTGTGCTGTTCACTGAGCGTGTGGCTCACCCCTCGCATAATATTTTTTTCTCCAGTGTCATCTGAGTCGGATCTGGAGGAAGAGCTCCCCGAGGGACTTCATCAGTAGCGGAGTAGCGCCACGTCCCGCGAGTATCAGAGGCTATCAGCATCCCTTTTGCTTGTATGTATTATATTCCGTGCTTGGGCACGCGTTTGTATTCTATTTGGATGTCTTTGTATATATTGGCTCTCACAGGACATTTGATTGTGTATCGAGTCTGTTGTATATTTTTTGGATTACAGACTCAATCTTTTAGCTTCCGCTATTTGTGTATATATTATGTCAGCCCTGCTTTTGTCTGTGTTGTCATTTAGCTGTTGTGTGAGTATGTTATTGAACTCCTGTTTGGACTGGTATCCGATATACACTTGCCGCGTCCCGGGGACGCCCGGGGCGTGACAATGGTGGCATGGATATATCATATTAATCATGCATACATAGCTAGGGGGCCCCATCGATGCGCGATGTGCGTCTATGCGGGTCGAGTGCATCCCTAGAGAGAGGGGGGGGGGGATTGAAATCAAACCACTCACCTTAACAACCCGGGACCTCGCGCATCCCATCCGACGATATCTGCAAGGTAGGGGCATCCAACAGGTGAGAAACAACACAATTTACACATAGACAACATTAGAAATACCCCATACTCAGCCAAGCATGCATACGGCTCGCACGCATGCGAGCACGCACGTACGCACGCGAGTCCGAGTGCCCCGACACCTACCTGAACACTTGGGCAGCCAAACCCATGGCCCCCCGCACGCGCACGAACGAATGCGCACGCACGCACGCACCCCAGCACCATCGGCGCACTGCCGCGCGCCTGCCGGCGCGCTGACGCACGCGCGCGCACTCCCACACGCACTCCCGCGCGCACCCCCTCTCGCGCCAGCACCAGCGCGCACTCCCGCGCACACCTGCGCACTCGCGCGCACCCGCCCGCGCGCGTCTGTGCGCCCGCCAGCGCCTGCCTGCGCCCGCTTGCGTGCGCACGCGCGCAGACAACCAAAACGCACGCCCAGCCAACCCTTACCCCGTTTTAACCCTCCCCAACCCCTCACACACTCTCTAACCCCTATGCATGGCATGCATGAACACCCTAAGCATCCCAACAACCCTAAAAATAAAAAAGAAGGGGAAGAGGACTTACCAAAAGAGGGAAACGGAAAGGGGGAGGTGCGGGGCTCTCGACACGCCCACGGCCACCTCAACCGCCACCACCACTACCACCACCTCCTCAGCCTCTCCTTAGCCTCCTCTTCTGCTGAAAATCAGGGGGGAAGGATCATGAGAGGGCTTGAGAGAAGAGAAGATCAACAACACCACAACAAAACCTACACATGCTTCTTCACCTTCTCCTTCACTTCTCTTTGAAACATTAAATCAAACACCTAGGGGGGGCTTGTGAAAGAGAGAAAGAGAGGCCAGCAGAGGTTGACGTGGGGAAAAATGGGAGGGGAGAGAGAGAGAGAGAGAGAGAGAGAGAATATTTATTCCACAAATATCTAAATGGGAAAGACTAAGTCGTCCTTTGACTAGAAATTCTGCGCAGGCTTCACTGAAACAGCCATAACTTCCTCAATACAACTCCGAATTTCACAATTCCAAGTCCGTTGAAAAGCCAAGAGGATTATCTACAACTTTCATGTTTATGCCAAGATCAAATAATCCCTCTAGCTATTCCGAAATTAGAGCTAAACATAGAGCAGGGCTGCTGCCAGAATTTCCATCCCCGGGGTATACTTGGAAAAATACCCATAACTTTTACTACAAGAATCCAGTTGATCTAATTCCACTTCTGTACGGAAGCTAACTCAAAACTGGACATCTCCTAATAAAATCATATTTAAACCTCTTCATCTTGGATTTTAACAAAATCAAATCCAAATACCAAATCAGGAATACATAACTTCTAGGAAAAAAAATTATGTACCCAAATTTTCGAACAGAGTGCTCCAAATGACATAGGCACAACACTTCCGGCGGATGGCGAGTGCGAGGCTGTCAGCAGTCCTAGAGTCATTGTATATATTGTAATTCGTGCATGTGGCACATGTTGTATTTTTCTTTGGTCTAGACTTGGCTCTCACAGGACAGTGATTGTGTATTCGAGTCTGTAATATTGTTTTTGATTTACAGACATTGTTTATATATTATGCTTCCGCTTTTCAGTCAGTTATCATTATCTTGCTTTGCCACCTTGTGTATTATTGTTGGAGTCTTTATTGACCTCAGGTATTGATAGCTGATATTTATTATTGCCACGTCTCGGGGACGGCCGCCCTGGGGCGTGACACCTCTGCTCTCACACAGAAATAAGCCCAAGGAATATAATCCAACAGGCGGTTCTAATATGCGCCTAGCATGAGTAAGCCTAACTTAATGCCATAGCCACCGGTTTAACAAAACCGATACAACAAATGAATTCTCTTGAATTCCATTCAAGTGCATCACACGGATGTAGGGGTGATTACATGGCTCGCGCTCTAACTAATGAGGTACATCCCGACAACGGGTCGTACCCACTCCTATTTCATATAGGCCTAATTAGTTTTAACATGCGCATATATATTACAGGAGAATTATATCTTAGTTATGTACATGAACTACAAGCACGATAACATATCAATTAATTATAGGGATACTCTCTAACTTGGATAGAAAGCATAAAAAAATATACACCCGGGGCTGGACCCGGGGCTGGACGAGCGAGTGGTGCGAGCGGGTGATGCGAGCGGGTGGTGCCCGCGGGGTGTGCGCGGGGTGCGGCGTTGGGGCACTGGGCGTGCGGGTGTGCACGCGGGTTGCTGTGCTGGGGCGCAGTGAGCGCGCGGTGCACCGGTGGGGGGGGGGGTGGGGGGGGGGGGGCTCGGCAGGGTGTTCGGGCATGCGGGCTGGGCTCGGCAGTGCGCCTGGGTGCGCGGGCTGGGGCGCGGCTGTGAGCCTGGGTCGGGTGGCCGCGCGTACGGCTGCCCGGGGGTTCGGGAGTGAGTCGGGGTGCTCGGACTCGCGTGCGTACAGGCCGTATGTACGCTTGTTCAAGTGTTGGGTATTTTAGTGTATTTTGTGTGTAATTGTGTATTTTACTCACCGAGTTGATTTCCCTGTCTTGCAGATCTTGACGGACGGTCACGCGACGACCCGGTTAAGTGTGAGTGGTACAACCCAACCAAGTAGGGAGGCGTTATATGCACTTGGGCGTATACCGTCCTCCCCTGGGGCACCATAGACTATATTAACTTGTGTAATGTGTAATCCATGCAAGCATGATTAATATGTAGTATGCATGCTACCCTAGACCTTGTATGTTAGGGACTTGCACCCTTAGGATATGTGTAAGAGCCATGCATCCTGTCACCTTGTTATCATGCTAGGAAGCCTCGACCTACGCATATGTCCTACTAGTTTAATTTATTAAATTAAATGCAAACTTATAGTATTTTAGCATGCCTTAGATAATACTATAGGGAGGGGCCTTGTGAGGTCAACATTGAGACCCGGGTTAGGGTACTCCGTGTTCCTTGTTTGGTTGTCGGGATGTCCTATATCGGGACCTCATGCTGCCCTCCCAAGGTTTCTTTTCCCAATAATATTATAACCTTGTTATTATTATTATGCATGTTCCCCGCATCCTGGTTATGCGCCCTGGAGGAATTCTGAAGAATTCATGACATCCATAGAGTCTCCCTTCTCTGGATTAAAGGGCCTTGCGAAGTCAGCGTTGAGACCCGGGCTAGGGTACTCCGTGTTCCTTGTTTGGTTGTCGGGATATCCTATATCGGGACCTCATGGTGCCCTCCCAAGGTTTCTTTTTTTTTCAGTTAAGGGATGTCGCGGATCCGAGTGGATCATATGCGTATGGATAGGCTGTTCTGTTCCCTTCGTTGGATCCGTGTAGAGACTGCCTCAGCGTTAGAAAGGTCATCCCGTGAGAGGGCTCCCATCAGTAGGCACCTCTTGATTTGGGACGGACTGTGCTGAATGTGGGAGTGGCCAAGCGACCTACGGAGTGGAGGAGAGACTATCGGTGGACCAAGGGTGACCAACAGCCTAGTCAGTCCCAATATCCTATGTCACCTATTGAGGGGTGAGGGTGAGGGTGTGGTGGGTCGGCGATGTAGCGACCCACTGCTTTGTAAGTCCCAATATCCTATGTCACCATATTGAGGGGTGAGGGTGAGGGTGTGGTGGGTCGGCGATGTAGCGACCCGCCGGATTTGTGTAGTAATCAGTCCCAATATCCTATGTCACCTATTGAGGGGTGAGGGTGAGGGTGTGGTGGGTCGGCGATGTAGCGACCCACTGGATTGTGGAGTTCTTGCCACTTTAAGGCTTTTAAATGATAAATTGTGGTTAATATGAACTGTGAAGCATGGGTTGTGCTGTTCACTGAGCGTGTGGCTCACCCCTCGCATAATATTATTCTCCAGTGCTATCTGAGTCGGATCAGGAGGAGGAGCTCCCCGAGTGACCTCAGCAGTAGCGGTGCAGCGCCACATTTCTGTGAGTTTTAGAGGCTATCAGCATCCCTTTTGATTGTATGTATTATATTCCGTGCTTGGGCACGTGTTTGTATTGTATTTGGATGTCATTGTATATATTGGCTCTCACAGGACAGTTGATTATGTATCGAGTCTGTAATATGTCTTTGAATTACATATTCAGTCTTTTTAGCTTCCGCTATTTGTGTATATATCATGTCAGCCTCTTTGTTGTCATTTTTAGCTGTTGTGTGAGTATGTTATTGAACTCCTGTTTAGACTGATATCATATATACACTTGCCGCGTCCCGGGGACGGCCGCCCTGGGGCGTGACAAGCATACCTCATACAAGCATACTAGAATACAAGCATACCTCATACAAGCATATAAGCATACAAGGTATACCCTAAAATGCGTTGGATATCACCAACTTAAAAGGGAAGGGTCAAGCGCGATCTCGCACACTAACAGGTGCATGCCAATATTCCAAACGAACCTGAGTCGAGTAGGAAATCACATTTACTTACTCAGTTCGTGCAAAGGGAGAGGGCGAGAGAGAGAGCTCATCATCTCTTGAAGTTGGTCATAGCTTTGCCCCATTAGCATGGGCGCAACAACTACACCACGCCTCGAGTCTCATCGCAAGGGAATATTAGGCATGTGCTCATTATTAACCCAGACTTAATCATGCTGGATATTCCAATTAATATGGTAGTATTACTCATAGGGACTACCTAAGGCATGCTTATTCTATACATTCATGAAACACACATCACACATGACCATACATCAAGGGCGCATGCATACATAATAATTCACACAAGAATATACATAGGCAAGTATATGGTAGAAAAGGGGGTTCTAAGCAATATACGAGCTATACAGGCCTAGCATGCAAATATCTAGCATATTTAGGGTGCAAAGAAGCCCCATGGATGCGCGATGCACGACTACGTACATCGAGCGCATCCCGAAGGGTTGGATCGAACCACTCACCGCAACCCGGGTCCTCGCGCATCCCATCCAACGAGATCTGCAAGGCAAGGGTATCCAATTTGGTGAGTAAAATCACATTAAAACACTTAGAATTTAACTAGAAATGCCAAAGACTTAGACACGCACATACGCACGCATGCCTGAGTGCCCCAGCACCTACCCGAGCCCTTAGGCAGCCACACGCGCGGCCCCGCACATGCACGCACACGTGCACGCGTCCCCAAGCCTGCTGACGCCCTGCCGCGTGCCCAGACGCGCTGCCTCGCGCGTGCGAACAATCGTGCGACTGCGCCTGCCTGCGCCCCTCTATGCGCGCACGTGCGCGGACAGACCCAGCCACTTTTAACCCCTTCCCAGCCCCCCTCACACACCCTAACCCATCTACCTAGCTTGCATGACCTCCCAACCTTGCCAAAAGTGCTACACATCAGGAAAGAAGAGGGAAGAATAACTCACCAAGGGAGGGGGAGGGAAGGGGGAGATGTCGGGGCTCGCAAGCACGCCCTTGACCACCTCGACCGCCACCACCACTACCACCACCTCAACTTGGGTGCTCTTCTTCTTGGCTGAAACCAGGAGGGAGCATGAGAGGGAGCATGAGAGAGCTAGATAAGGAGGAGGAAGAAGAGGCAACAACACAATATATGCACACACACAAACCTTAATTATCTTCTCTACTTGATCCACCTCCTTCATGTGCCTCTTTTTCTCCTTCTTTTCTCACCTAGAACACACAAGAAAAAAGGGGAGCAAAAAGAGAGCTCGAATGGATTTCTCTAAGGGTGGGAGAGAGAAGGAGAGAAAAGAGAGAGAGGGGTAATTAATTCACAAAAAGGGGGGGGGGGGTTTGGTGGATTTTGACCTAGGTCAACCCAACCAAGGAAACAAACAAAACCCCTTGACTTCTAGATCATCCTTGACTGGTCAAAGTCTTCATTTGACTTGGTCAAAGTCACCCTTTGAAAATCCAGCATCGACCAAAACCCGGATACGGTTCAAAACTACATATTTTTCCAAAACGATATCGGAATTCGATGATTGGGAATTCCAGGATCCATAATATGCAATTAGATTTTCAATCAGAGTACTCCAACTCCTGCAGGTGGTTAAAAGACAAAATTTTAGCGACTCCGATCGAGAAAAAAAGGGCTCCAAATGACACAGGCATAACATGACGGGTCCTCAGGAGGATTCAAAGGTTATTGTGATCGCCACCTGCTTTTCTAAAAAAGCAGGAAAAGTTGGGGCGGATTTGATCGCTTGCGTGGGGAGTTTGTGGGGTCTCTGCTCTGAGACACGAATATGCCGTATACAAAGGTGAAGACAGAGATCCTTTTCTGCTTTGGGAACCTGACTAAAGGAGAATTGGGACTGAGATGGGCTAGGGAAGGGCCCTCTAGTTGTATTTAGCCGCCTGGTGGGGGGCGGCTAGTTGGGCGTAGCCGCCTGGTGTCTGGTTTAATTTGGGCAGAACCTGGGTAGGGTTTGATTTGGGTGTTTGGCAGAGGTTAAGCTAGGTTTAACCTGGGTTTTGGAGAGTGATTTGGTGTAGGAAATGGGTTTCTCTCTCACTTTCTTTCTCAAGGGTTTTGAAATGGTCGTGTGGGAGGTATAGATTTGTGAGTGTGGGTGTGGATTGGTTGCTTGGGAATGTTAATTGTTAATGAATATGAATAGGATGTCTACTGGACAATAAATCAAAATGGGTAATAAGGTGCTTGATTTGACCTTCCATTAGATCTTTATTCTCTGACAATATCCAGGTTAGGGGCGGCTAGTTGGAACTAGCCACCCGGTGAGGGGCGACTACTCTCAGGTAGCTGCCCCCATCATAACCTGCCAAACGTCCCATCTCTGACAAGCGATGGCTTGGGTCGGTTACTAAGGTTGAACTGGTTGAGATGGGGCGGCTAGAAGGGACAATCCGCCACAATCATGCTTGCTTTATGTCTCATCCAGGAAGGCGGTTTGGGGTCGGTCAATGGGGCGGCTAGTTGGAACTAGCCGCCTCGTATGGGGCGGCTACTCTCAAGTAGCCGCCCCTGTCTAGGTCCTAGGTTTTCCTAAGGGGTTTGGACCAGGGTTTCCGGTTTTTGGTTTCTAAGGGAGTTTTCTTTTAGATGTCCAAATGCGGTAATTTCTTAAGTGTTACTTGAACTATTTTTGTCTCTTTGGACGGTCAAAATTGGGGTATCTACAAGGAGTTGAGCTAGGCCTTGCCGAGGTCAGCTGGATCTATTAGGTCAAGGGCTCATCCTGTAGTGACTCTGACTTTTTATTCCATAATTAACCTGCTTCTATGGTATGCTTAGTATACCAAATTTCTAATAATTTGGCATGGTTAGATTTCTCGTTTTGTTGGCTTTCCAGCGCTTTTTACGGATTGTAAATTGGATGGGTATCGATCAAGTTATGGACCACACAGTATCAGGGTGTTAGACAGTGTCTGATAGATCTTATAGCTGCTGTCGGGCACATGGGCGATGGATCGGGGAGAGCAGTCGGAAGCATGGGCGACGGATCAGGGAGAGCCGTCAGAAGCCTGGGCGACGGATGCTATAAGAGCCGTCGATCTGGAAAATCGTATTTTTGAAAATAGGTTCCGTTTTTGGATGGAACAGGTGCATTAATCAGGATTAATGCAAATTATTGGCATCGTAATTGTTTCCTCACGTGTATGAGAGGCTTATAAACCTCTTTTTCTCTTTCATTGCCTTGAAACCCTATAAATTTCAAACCCTAAAAGATCTTCTTCTTGTTTTTGGCACCATTGTTGAGGAGCTCGGGAAGGGGTTCAAATAGAGGGTTCTTGTGAGTATTATCCTCTGTTTATGAAGAGTTTTTGGTTTATAATGATTCCCTTTAGATGTTCTTTTAATATGATCTCGTTTTCAAGGTTTTCCAAGCAAAGAGGATAGTTTTCTTCTTGTTTCTTAGGTGTTTTCGCACGATTTTGAATTGCTATGTTTTAACAATGATATAATGATGATTTTATGATGTTTTTGTAAGTCTTTCATGTAAAAATAAATATGCTTATGTATATACCATGTTTAGGTTAATTCGTTAAGGTAGAAATCATGTTTTTATGATCTTTAGGTCTTGTTTGACCCTTATATGCATAGATCCAAACCTATACATGCTTTTATGATTTTTTAAAAGAGTTTTTATAATAAATCCATGTTAGTTGTTTCTACATATAATAGATCTATGGTTTTTGAAGATTTTTGTAATATGGTTTAATTATTTTTATATATGTCCTTTTTATGAATCCTTTTAAATCTAGGGTTTTGAATAGAAGAATATCATGCTAGGTATAATAATATGTTATCTCTTGTGGTTTTCAAAGGATTTCATAAAGTATATTCAGACCCTTGGGTGTACCAAGTATTTTATGTTTCATCGATGTTTTTATCATTTTTCCATAAGCTAGGATTTCGAATGGATTTTCTTTATATGATCTTTGATCTATCTCATAAATGATTTGTATCGTTTTATCTATTTTATATTACTTTTATACCTATGTTAAATATACGGTTTTTCAATGATGTTTTAAATGAGTTTTTGGATTGATTTTAATTGGATTTTTGAGATGAGTTCTTTTCTGTTTTACGCCGTTTTAAACGACTCGTGTATGGTTTTCCATGATAGAACGTGTTAGGATGTTTTAATAAAGGTAGGGTTTCATGTTTTCTGCCTCGGTATGGCTCCCTTGAGAGCCGTTGGACATGTTCTGGATGGCTCCCAGAGGGGCCATCGGTTTGTTTGGGACTGTCCCAGTAGGAGCCGTTAGATTTTTGGTAAGTACGGACCCCATCAGGCCGTACTGTTTGATCATACTGTGACCTAGCCATATCGTTTCTTGTCAGATTAGATTTACTGTAAGACTCGGTTGTGGTTTTGCGAATCGTTGGACCGGAGGTGAGTGGGTCTAGTCTCTACGTAGATTTTGAAACTATTTATATTTATATCATGACCGCATCATGCCTATTTTATGAATACAACTGTTATCTTGATTATGGAATACATGAGCATGACACCATGATTTTAAGGTATTATTTTACGTATAATCTATATTGGAGACTATGTTATTCTTGCATGCAAATTGCTGTTTGATAAATTGATCTTGCATGCATATCATCTGTCTGCGTGACACCTGTTTGCGTGACATCGTCTGCGTGACGACCGGTCTGTGTGACCCAGTTCAGTGGGACCTTGTCTGCGTGACGACCGGTCTGCGTGACCAAGCTCTAGATGGAGCATCTTTCGGCTGCGTGCCATACGGGCATGCGTGTCCGTTGCATCATACGCATCATGTAGTTAGTATGAGATTGTGGCTATTCCTCTAAAGAGATGCATTATGTTTTATCGTTACACTTGTGACAATTATATGTATATGTTTATAATATGTTAGTTTGGATTTGTGGGACTATTTTATTATTATTGTTATTATTATTATTGGGATGCTATAGGTCCATTTACTGAGCGTGTGGTAGTCACCCATCTTTTCCAAACCTTTCAGGGTAGTTGTTGGTTATCGTTGTTCGTGGAGGGGCATTGGCAATCTAGTTTGCGTTTTACCTTCATTGCATCGTAGGTGTTGAATAAGCCTTCTTCTTGGCATGTAGTAGACGTCCTTAGCCTTATCAGCAAAACCGGAGGAATTATTATTAGTGTTAAATAAAGAACCCGTGTGTATTCATTCAAACTGAAGAATGAATTATAGAGATCCTTTGGTTGGTTTTGTTTTAAATCCTAAGAGTATTTTATGAGTTTATTTATATTATCCGATATATTGTGGATGGTGTTTACGTAACGCACCGTATCGCATGCCTTAATTAAGGATAATGGGTACGGGGGCGTTACACATCCTCCGGGCGGTTTCCTTCCTTCTATATCTCTCACCGGGCTTGGGTGCCAGAACTGGTTCTCGGTATGTCCCGGGGTGATATCCATGATTGGGAGAATCGTCGGATCCGGGTTCGGGGTCCTTGGATGCTAGATGGTTGGGATTCATCCCATCGCCACCTGTGCCATCCCCGGAAGCCGATGGTGGATGCCCCTAGGCCGGAGGTCGAGGAGGTGAAGATGGATGACATCTCCCGGGTGATGGAGTATCCTGACCAATCATGGTGAGAGTTACTTGGATTGGAGGAACTGCGACGCGCTCCTCCTGATGCAACATTTCCTGGCGATGCGGTTGCGCCTAGCGATGGCATCGGTTTGGTTCCTCCTCCAACTGCTCCACACAATGGGGTGAGGCGGCGCTCTTTGAGGCTCCTTCGGATGGGTTTTGGATCAAATTCCATTGCCCTACCGGTGGATTTAACCTTATTGCCACCGCTTTCTGTCTCTCCATCACCCGCCGTTCGATCGTCTTCCTTGTCCGCTTCTTCTTCTTCTTCTTCATCGTCTTCCTCGTCTTCTGCCACCCCTAGGAGTACCGTTTCTCCCACCATTGGCATGGAGGTCGACACCCCGCCAATGGTGCCCCCGGTGACCCTAGAGTGTTCTTCTCCCTCCTAGTGGCTTTTCGAGGAGCTTGCAAGCCTTTGTTCATGCTGCTGCCCTCTCCATTGACCATCAGCTACAGTCTCTCTGCGATGCTTGTGAGGGTGATGAAGAGGATCGCCTTCTGGGCTTCATCAGTGGCTACCGCCTGGGCTATTCTGACCACTCACGTGGTTTTTGAGAATTCAGCAACGAGGAGCTACCCGAACTGCATCTGTTATATATGTGTCACTTTTAACCTTCTGGTAACTATTGGAGCATTCTGGCAGTTTTTCATTTTTTTCGGTTTTCGATCGGAACCGCTAAATTTTGGATTGTTAGCTATCGTCCTGAGTTAGAGGACTCCGATTGAAAATATAACTGCATATTATGTGTCCTGGTGTCATTTTAGGCCTCTCACGAAAATTTCGTCGAATTCTGGTAACGTTCTGAATTTCACAGTTTCGGGGCGTATCCGGGTTTTGACCGAGCGAGAAGTCATTGGGAGACTTTGACTTGGTCAATGTGGACCTTGACTTGGTCAAATGATTTTGGCTTTTAGTGTGGTTGGGTTGACTAGGGTCAAACCTCACCTAAGTTAACCTAAACCTAGCTTAAGCCCTAATTAATCTTGATTAGCCCTAATCCAAGTGAGTTGACTATTTAAAGAGAGCAAAAAGGGTTGCCCACTATTCATTGTCTTCTCCAACTCTTTTTCTCTCTCCCCCTCTCTCTTTTTCAAGCTTTTGAGCCATTTAGGGTCCTCAAAGCTTAAAACCTAAATCATAGAACGGCTACATCGGATCCCAATCTACGCCCCGGTGTTCTCGGATTCGAATTCCGAGAAGTTTGGCCCCTTCATCCCCCCTCTTTTCTCCCCTGATTTGGGCCATTTCGAGGGCCAAGGGAGATCCCGGCGTTGGAGGCCTTTGGGGAGAGGTTTCGGTGCGCGGAGAGCAACCGAGCATCCTTGCTTTCCCTTGGTAAGCCCTTTTTCCTCTCTTTCCTTGCATAGATGCTTGTTAGGATGATGGTTTTGGGGTTGGGAGGCGGTCGGTGGCTGTGGGTGGCTTTCGGAGGTGGTTGGGGGCGGTCGGAGGTCATGGGTGGCCGGTGGTTGGTGGTGGAGGTGCTCGGACAAGGTGTTGGGCAGTCCCAGGCAGGATGCCAGGGCTGGCAGGGCTGTTCCGGGCGGGTAGCAGGGCTGGCTAAGTTGGCTCGTGTTGGCTGTGCACGCTGGCAGGCCGGGCAGGCAGGCTGTGCGCGCAAGCAGGCAGGGCGGACCGGTTGGGCAGAGAGGTTAGCAGTCTCGGGTAGCAGGCAGCACAGGCAGCACATCAGGCAGGCGGGAAGTGCTCCGGCAGCAGGCGAGCAGTACTCGGGCCACTCGGCGATGCGCGCAGGCAGGCAGCGCGGGCGAGCAGCGCGGGCAGGCTGGCGGGGCTGGTCGAGCAGATGGTGCGAGCCGGTGATGCGCGCAGGGTGCGCGCGAAGCGAGGCGAGGGCAGCGGAGGTGCGCGCGGGGTGCGCGCGGGGCGAGGCGCTGGGCGCGGGGCGTGTGGTGTGCGTGCAGACAGCGCGGGGCGTGCGGGGTGCGCGCGGGCTGCTGCGATGGGGCGTAGTGGGCGCGCGGTGCACCCAGGAGGCTCGGCTGCATGTCCAGGCGTGCGGGCAGGGGCCTGGCGGTGCGCCTGTGTGCGCGAGCTGAGGCGCGGCGGTGCATCCGGGGGCGGGTGGCCGTGCGGGTGGTTGCTGAGGGTTTGGGAGTGAGTCGGAGTGCTCGGGCTCGCGTGCGTACAGGCCGTATGTACGCTTGTCTGAGCGTTGGGTATTTTTAGAGTATTTTTAGAGTATTTTGTGGTATTCTTGTGTATTTTACTCACCTAGTTGGTTACCCTGTCTTGCAGATCTTGACGGACGGTCGCGCGACGACCCGATCTCCGGTGAGTGGGACGATCCAACCCAGTAGGGAGGCGTTACATGCACTTGGGCGTGTATCATCCTCCCCTGGGGCACCATAGTAAATATTAACCTGCTTAATATGAAAACTATGTAAGCATGATAATCTGTAGTATGCATGCCACCCTAGATTGTATGCTAGGGACTTATACCCTTAGGACCCGTATAAGAACCATGCACCCTGTTATCATGTTTCCATGCTAGGAAAGCCCCGACCGATGCATGTTCCCATTTAGTTTAATTTGTTTAAATAAAAATGCGAGCATGTGATTATTAGCCTGCTTAGTGAATATTATAGGGGAGGGGCCTCGCGAGGACAACGGTGAGACCCGGGCTAGGGTACTCCGTGTTCCTTGTTTGGTTGTCCGGATGTCCTATATCGGGACCTCACGCTGCCCTCCCAAGGATTCTTCCCCCGTTAATATCCAACCTCTTTATCATATAATGCATGTTCCCCACATCCTGGTTATGCGCCCTGGAGGAATTCTGAGGAATTCAGGACACTAGAGTTGTAGAGATGTGTGGTCGGCAGATCCGAGTGGATCATATGCGTATGGATAGGCTGTTCTGTTTCCCTTCGTTGGATCCGTGTAGAGACTGCCCCAGCGTTGGAAAGGCCGTCCCTTCCGAGGGCTCCCATCAGTAGGCGCCTCCCAATATTTGTGACGGACTGTGCTGAAGTTGTGGGTGAAGGCCAAGCGGCCTACGGAGTGGAGGAGAGACTATCGGTGGACCAAGGGTGACCAACAGCCTAGTCAGTCCCAATATCCTATGTCACCCATAGAAGGGTGAGGGTGAGGGTGCGGTGGGTCAGCAATTGGGTGACCCACCAGTTGTGGTCTAAGGATGATTATTAGATTAGTATGTCCCAATATCCTACGTCACCTATTGACGGGTGAGGGTGAGGGTGTGGTGGTTTGGCGATGTACGAACCACTGGACTTATGTTGTTATGCCAATTTGAGGCTGTTTGTTGTTTAATTGTGGTTAATATAGCTGTGATGCATGGGTTGTGCTGTTCACTGAGCGTGTGGCTCACCCCTCGCACAATTGTTTTCTCCAGTTGCCACTGAGCCGGATCAGCAGGAGGAGCCTTCCGAGGGATTCCTTCAGTAGCGGAGCAGCGCTACGTCCCGCGAGTGTTAGAGGCTATCAGCATCCCTTTTTGGCTGTATGTATTTATTTCCGTGCTTGAGCACGCGTTTGTATATATTCAGTTGTATATTGTGTATATTGGCTCTCACAGGACAGATGATTGTGTATCGAGTCTGTAGTATGTTTTATTTACAAATTCAGTCTTTTGCTTCCGCATTTGGTGTATATATCATGTCAGCCTCCTTGTTGTCTGTGTGTCATTGTAGTTGCTTGTTTATGGTATATTATTGAACTCCTGTGTAGATTCTGATATTATATATACACTTGCCGCGTCACGGGGACGGCCACCCTGGGGCGTGACAGCATCAAGCTTCGAGGGAGAAGAAACTTCGTGGGAAGGGGCGAGTAGAGGATTGAGCAAGGGGTCGAACTTGTATATATACACATATATATATTTTAGTCTTTATCCAATCAATGAATAAAAAATACCTTTTCTACTCAACCTTGCTCAAATTTTATCTACTTGTATACTTCGCATATTATCTCTTCCCGTCGTACGATTCTGTTCGTGAATCATGAAGTTCCAAAAACTTGTCGTATCCACGAACATCCGCGAACAGGATCCACGAACAGGATTTACGAGTAGGGTTTATGAGTAGGATTTCTCTGGTCGTGCCCTCCTGTCCGTAAAGGCTTTCTCGTCGTTCCGTCTATTCTCCATGCCACGTGGAAATTTTGTGACAATAAATTCACCACGTGTGCTGGACGTTCATCGAAAATGATGCATCGTTTCTTGTGCTAGTTGTCCCTCGATATCTGCAGAAGATTTCAGCGGCAAATCTTCATGATTTGGATTTTTGCACCTCTACCATGAGTGCAGGAAGTTCTCGAAGGAGAACCATCCTATAGGTATCCATCATTTGATGAGAAGAGGAGAGAGAATTCAAAAACCAAATCCCCTGCTCGTTTTCAAACTTTGCCTCTTCTCGAATTCCTTTTCACGCCACCATGTCGATGGACATTGTTCAGAGACTAAGGTCCTCCCTGTCGATTCTTGAATCCATCATCATCACACCTACTCCTTTCATAATCGTAGATGAGCTTACGGACAGCGGCCCCGAGAAGCTCTTCACGCATCCTTCACAGATTCTAAGGAGCTCCCTTTCTTTTCCTCTCCCTGAACTGATCAGGGACTTCATGCCCCGATTCAAACTTCACTCGGTGCAATGCTCCCCTAGTCTGCTAACGGTGCTGATGTGCATTGTCACGACCACAAGCTGCAGCTTCGACTCGGGATAGATGACATCTACCACCTGTACGATCTGAGGAAGTCGGAGCATGCTTACTATTTGCGGGTGAGACCGGGTGCGGTCTCTCTCATGGAAAGCTTCCTTCATCCGACAACGGATGGAGGGATGAGTGCCTTGTGCAACTGACCGGCCTGTGGGTGCTTCCTGCCTCTGTTTCAAGTGAAGAGTCGAGGATGCCATGTTGTCTTTGCCAACGAAATTGGGCCAGCATAAAATTCATCGGACTTTTACGCCTTATTTGCCCTCTTTTTCATAGTCAATGAGCCTCATGTGCTCCCTACATATGATTTGGAGCGCGTGCCCCCAGACCCATCTGTGGTGAAACTCAATCAGATCGCCAGGGCTCAGGAGTTAGAGGAAAAGGATTTCCGTAAAATCCTTAACCTCCTCGCACCCAGGGCCTCTAGTTCCTCCTCGAAGGTCATCGGCTAGTCTTCGGAAGTTGACGCATCTTTCACCCTCGCCGAAGCTTCGTCGCCTGCTGTTTTGAGGAAGTGGGTGAGCAGTCAGCCGCCCCTAAGGCCATGTCAGCTTTGAAGAAGAGATCTAGGTTTACACTTCCTTCAAAGTGGCGGAATAAGGTTGCTCGCCTGGCTTCAGAGTGTGAAAGATCGGATCGTGAGGGCAGAGTCAGCGCCCTGCCGGACGTCTCTCGGGCTTCCCCTACAGGGAGCGATTCACCTTCCAGCGCTGTCGGTGTGGCTGCTGTTGAGCCTCCCGTGCCTTCCGACGAAGAGGGACACCCACCAAGTCTTGAAATCATTTGTGCATTAGAGACGGTGGAGGTTCTCTCCTCTCCAGAAATTGAGGCGGTTGCGGATCCCACCTTCGATCTTCCGGTTGCTGCTTCTAGTGTTTCAGTTGGAGCAACTCGTGCTGAGCCCTCCCTTGCCAAGGAGGTAGCAACCGTTGTTTCTTCAATTTCCTCACCTGGGTTACTCCAGTTGCAAATGGCAGGCTCAGTGTCTGTGATCGTTGACGAGTCGGAGGTGCCCCCAGCTGAGATGATGGAAACTACTTCCTTCCCGACTTCTCCCCCAACGGTGCCCTCAATTGCTTCGACTGCGGCAGGGATGCCCACAGACTCTTCGACTGTGGCAGGGATGCCCCCAGTCGCTTTGACTACGGTTTATTCTTCAGGCCCTTCTCGCTCGGATGTACCCTTCGTCACAACGTCAGTGGCTGCTTCTCCTGTTGTCGTGGGTGCTGAGGTTCCTCGTTCGACTCCTTTGAAGATCCCTTCAGCCCCTGCTCTTGTAGGTACGACCGACACTTTCTCGGGAGGTCTTCTGGTTGATTGTGCTAGCAAAGTGTTAGCCAGTACTCAGCTCAGGGGTTGTCTTCTCGAGGGCGACTTGGACTGTTCTCGCTGGGCTACAACGGAGGCGCTTTTCACCCAGCTAGGTTGGAGCTTTTACAATATAAGTGTTTCAAGGTCTTAACCATTTTCTCTCCAGAACTCTGTCATCTGGCAGGTGCTCAATGAACGAAGCCTGGATTGGATGAGGTCTAAAGCTCTCTTGAAGTCAGCTCAAGAACTCGCCCATCGAAGAGAAGCACATCTGAAGTAAGTCAAGGAGCAGTTTGTGACTACGAAGCGACCTCGCCTCGTAGCAGAACTCCCTGAATCTTCAGCTCATCGAGACTTGTCCACCACTCAAGTTCAGGTCGTTGTTGCTGAAGAGCGAGTGAGAGAGCTACTCGAGCTGAAGCTCTCCCAATCCTTCGATCAGGCTTCCTTTTCCTTGCGGGTGCACAACGCGGAAAAGCGAGTTGAGGCCCTGATGCGTGAGTGGCAAGATTAGCAAGTCAAGCTCTGCGAACTTCGAGCCGACTGTGCTGCTGCTTTTGAGGATGGCTTGTCGAAGGGTCGAGCAGAAGCCTTTACAACTATGAGGGACCAGATGAAGGAGATCACAGATTCTTTGACGACTTGCGCTGAGAAAAACTATAATTGCGGATATCGTCAAGGATATGAAGATAGATCCAACAATGTTTCCCCTCGCATACCTCCTAGTTCTGATTATGGCCCCGATGATGGGTCTCAAATCTAGACCTTTTGTAAAGAACAATGTTTTCATTAATGACTTGTCTTTTACATGTCTGCTTGTTTTTCACGTGATCTGAATGTTTGGAGTGCTTATTGTCGTGATAATAGAGCTTTGTGCCCACTCGAAGGACTAACTCTTGTTTATCACGTCATTGCGACCTCCGTGGGGCTGGGCCCGTCGAAACTTGCTGAACATAGGGGAAGATTATCCTTCTTTTCATCCTCGCAGTGTGAGGGTGTCTTGTACGTCCCTTCTCCTCCCACTTGAGAGCTCTGAAGATGGAGTGCTTAGGACAAGAAGGTAGTACCCCTTTCAGAATTTTAAGTCTATAGACTATGTCTGCTCGTTCTTTCCTAGCGACCTTGAAAGATTGGTCACAGAGCCTGGGCTCTTTGTGACTGTGTGAGCATAGGGGGAAGCTTGTACTTCTTAATGACCTCATCGTTTGAGTGTAACCTATGTGTCTCACTTTTGCATGCATTTTACTCGAGTGCTTATCGATGGATGGGGCGTCCCCCGCGTGACCTCTTACAAAGAGTGCTTATCCGACCGACCTGAACTGGATCAACGCGCGACCTCCGCAGAGTGCTATTCTTGTGACCTCTTTGGAGTGCTTTTCTCGCGACCTCTCTACAATAGTGCTTTATTTGAATCCAAGTTCACGCGCGACCTCAAACGGGCTTCCATTCACATAAAATATTCATAATGAATTTGAAGCTAAGTGAAAAACCAAATTTCATTTCAAAAGTAATACTTTTTCAAATGCATTACATCGCAAGGTCTTATGAGTGTCTCTCCATTCATTCGTTCTAAATAATAAGCTTCTTTGGGACCCAGTCCAACGACCTTGTACGGGCCCTCCCAACTGGGTCCGAGCTTACCATCGGATCGTTTTTGGGATTCAGGGAATACCTCCTGAAGGACCAGGTCTCCAACTCAAAAGCTTCGGCGCGAAACCCTTTTGTTGTAGCTTCGTGCGATCTGGTTCCGGTAGTTTGCCATCTTGTGAAAGCTGCTTCCCTTCGCTCTTCCCTCAAGTCCAGGTCAGACGCGAGAGCTTCTTCATTAGCCTACGGCTCAAAGTTCTCGATCCGAAAGGTTGGGATCCCGAGCTCTATGGGAATCACGGCCTCGACGCCAAAAGCCGGAGAAAAAGGAGTTTCCCCTGTAGCCCTTCGCGTCGTGGTGCAGTACGCCCATAGCACTTAGGGAAGTTCATCCACCCAGTTACCTTTGGCCACGTCGAGCCGCTTCTTGATCCCGTCCAGGATAGTACGGTTGGTGATTTCCGCCTGACCATTTCCTTGGGGGTAGCGTGGAGATGAGAAAAGGTGTTTTATACCCAACTCCTCGCAAAACTCCCTCATGGTGGCATTATCCAATTGTGTTCCATTTGTTATATATGTTTCACTTTTTAGCCTATTGGTCACATTTGGGTCATTTTTGGCCATTTTTCAATTTTTCTTTTTTCGATCGAAGCCTCTAAAATTTTAGACTTTTAGCTATCTGTGAGAGTTCGAGTACTCTGATTGGAAATCTAACTGCATATTATGGGTCCTGGTACCATTTAGTACTACCCATAAAAATTTCATCAAATTCTAATAACATTTATAAAATTGTGCAGTTCTGAACCGTATCCGGGTTTCGGTCATTCCTGGTTTGTTTGATGGAATAGTAATTAGATATTTTGGTGGTTATGATGACCCTAGGTAACCTCACCCCCCTCTTGCTTAATGGTTAAGGAACCATTGGTTGTTTTGAGTGTTAGAAGGTGATGTTAGGCTTAAAATTACCTCCCCCTTTTTCTCTTCTCATCACCCCCCCCCCTTTAGGGTTGCATTTCATTCTTCCTTTCATTGGGTTTTTTTTTTTTTTTTTTGGTTAAGTGTGTATGAAGTGGAGAAGGCGATTACGGTGGTTTTGGTGTGCCAAGAGCACTCGAATACCTCCCCTTTTCTTTACCCTCCTTTGGTAAGCTCTCCTCCTCCCTTATCTTTGTTTTAATGGTTGTTAGGGCTGTTAGGGTGGTCATGCATGCTATGTATGTGGGTTAGGGTGTGTGTGAGGGCAGTGGAGAGGATGGGAGAGGTCTGGGCGAGCACGCGGGGCAGACGCGCGCGCAGAGGGGTGCTGGCATGCGCAGTCAGGCACGCTGGCTAGCGCGCGCGCGTACGCGTAGGTGCGCGAGCGTGCGCGCGGGGCGCTGGCGCGGGCGTGCAGTGCCCGCGAGTGCGTGTGAGCTGGTCGCACAGTGCTCGAAGGCGTGCACGGCAGCGAGTCTGGGAGCCCGGCAGTGCGCCAGGGGGCGCGGGGGCGCGTGCGCGCGTGCTTATGCGTGTTTGTGCGTGAGGGGGCCACGTGTCACGCCCCAGGCGTCCCCGAGACGTGGCAAAATAATAAAATATCAGCTATCAATACCTGAGGTCAATAAAGACTCCAACAACAATACACAAGGCGGCAAAGCAAGATAATGATAACTGACTGAAAAGCGGAAGCATAATGTATAAACAATGTCTGTAAATCAAAAACATTATTACAGACTCGAATACACAATCACTGTCCTGTGAGAGCCAAGTCTAGACCAAAGAAAATATAACCTGTGCCACATGCACGATTTACAAAGCATAAAATGACTCTAGGAATGCTGACAGCCTCGCACTCGCCACCCGCCGGCAAAATGCTCCACGCCCATAAGACCACGCCACAGGAAAGCTCCAGCTCCACGCCCAACACTGCCCCTGAAAAGAAACAGTATGCGAGGGGTGAGCTACAAGCTCAGTGAGTGGCTGGAAACCAATCACCATATGTCACGCCCCAGGGCGGCCGTCCCCGGGACGCGGCAAGTGTATATATGATATCAGTCTAAACAGGAGTTCAATAACATACTCACACAACAGCTAAAATGACAACACAGACAACAAAGAGGCTAACAAGATATATACACAAATAGCGGAAGTTAAAAAGACTGAATTTGTAACTCAAGACATATTACAGACTTGATACATAATCAACTGTCCTGTGAGAGCCAATATATACAATGACATCCAAATACAATACAAACGCGTGCCCAAGCACGGAATATAATACATACAATCAAAAGGGATGCTGATAGCCTCTGATACTCGCTGGACGTGGCGCTACTCCGCTACTGATGAAGTCCCTCGGGGAGCTCCTCCTCCAGATCCGACTCAGATGACACTGGAGAAAAATATTATGTGAGGGGTGAGCCACACGCTCAGTGAACAGCACAACCCATGCATCACAATTTATATTAACCACCAGAAATTATTAACCACAAACTCAATTATTCAAGCCTCAAAGTGATAGGAACTACACAAATCAAGTGGGTCGCCATCGCCAACCCACTACACCCTCACCCTCACCCCTCAATAGGTGACATAGGATATTGGGACTTACTAGGCTGATAATCAACCTTACACAAATCCAGTGGGTCGCCACATCGCCGACCCACCACACCCTCACCCTCACCCCTCAATATAGTGACATAGGATCTTGGGACTGACTAGGCTGTTGGTCACCCTTGGTCCACCGATAGTCTCTCCCCACTCCGTAGGCCGCTTGGCCACTCCCACATTCAGCACAGTCCGTCCCAAATCAGGAGGTGCCTACTGATGGGAGCCCTCCATGGGACAACCTTTCTAACGCCGGGACAGTCTCTACACGGATCCAACGAAGGGAACAGAACAGCCTATCCATACGCATATGATCCACTCGGATCCGCCGACAACACATCTCAACAACTCTAATGTCTTGAATTCTTCAGAATTCCTCCAGCGCGCATAACCAAGATGCGGAGAATATATATAATAATAATAACATGGTTATAATATTATTGGGAAAAGAAACCTTGGGAGGGCAGCATGAGGTCCCGATATAGGACATCCCGACAACCAAACAAGGAACACGGAGTACCCTAGCCCGGGTCTCAATGTTGACCTCGCAAGGCCCCTCCCTATAATATTATCTAAGACATGCCAATAATCATATGCTAGCATTTAATTTAATAAATTTAAACTAGTAGGGCGCATGCATAGGCCGAGGCTTCCTAGCATGAGAACATGGAGACAGGATGCATGGCTCTTACATATATCCTAAGGGTGCAAGTCCCTAACATACACGGTCTAGGGTGGCATGCATACTACATATTCATCATGGATTATATATTACACAAGTTAATATTGACCATGGTGCCCCAGGGGAGGACGGTATACGCCCAAGTGCATATAGCGCCTCCCTACTGGGTTGGGTTATACCACTCACCAAAGACCGGATCGTCGCGCGACCGTCCGTCGAGATCTGCAAGATAGGGTAACCAATTTGGTGAGTAAAATACACAAATACCACAAAAAACACTAAAAATACACAATACTCGGACAAGCGCACATACGGCCTATACGCACGCGAGTCCGAGCACCCCGACTCACTCCCGAACCCCCGGCAACCATCCGCACGGCCACCCGCCCCGGCGCACCGCCGCGCTCCAGCCCGCGCGCCCAGGCGCACTGTCGAGCCCAGCCCGCACACCCGGACACCCTGTCGAGCCCCCCATCGGTGCACCGCGCGCTCACTGCGCCCCAGCGCAGCGACTCGCGCGCACACCCGCACGCCCAGCGCCCTAACGCCTCACTCCGAGCGCACCACCAGCTCGCACCTCCCGCTCGTCCAGCCCCGGGTGCACCCGGGCGCACTGCGCCCCAGCGCAGTACCCCGCACGCGCACCCACCCGCGCTGCACCCCAGCGCAGTGCCCCGCACGCACTGCGCCTCGCGCAGCGCCCCGCGCGCACGCCCCCGCACGGCGTCCAGCGCGCAGCACCCGAACACTCCTGCTCCACCCGCGCGCACGCCCGCGCGCAAGCCTGACAGCGCCTCGCCCTACGCCTGCCTGCCTGCCTGCCTGCGCTGCCAGCCTACCCGAGCCAACCTACCACCCTGCCCGAGCCACCCTACCACCCCTCACCGGCCACCAATGGCCTCCAACCGCCACCAACCGCCACCAACAGCCACCAGCACTCAAAACCACCCTCCTAACATGCATCTAAGCAAGAAAAGGAAGGAAAAAGAGCTTACCCTAGGAGAGGAAAGGAAGGGAAGGGGACCGAGAGCTCTTTGCGCACCGAAACACCTCCTCAAAGACCTCCACCACCAAGATCTCTTTCAGCCTTCAAAGGGGCTGAAATCAGAGGAGAAAAGAGGGCGTGAGAAGGGGCCACGCATGTGAGAACTCGAATCCGAGACCACCTGAAGGTAGATCGAAAGCTCACCTATCTTTTCTCTTATTAAGATTTTTGGATCCAAGCCCTCTAGCTAGGTCAAAAGGTGGAAAAAGAGAGAGAGGGAGAGAGAAAATCAAATGGGGAAGATGATGAATAGTGGAGGAAGAAATATTTTAGCTCACTTATATATAATCCCCACACTTAGATTAGGCTAACCTAGGTTAATTAGGGTTTAAGCTAGCATTAGGGAGGCTTAAGTGTGGTTTGACCCTAGTCAACCCAACCACACTAAAATCCAAACATATTTGACCAAGTCATGGGGCCCACTTTGACCAAGTCAAGTCTCCCAATGACTTCTCGCTCGGTCAAAACCCGGATACGCTTTGGAACTGCAAAATTCTGAAACGTTACCGGAATTCGATGAAATTTTCGTGAGCGGCTTGGAATGGCACCAGGACACATAATATGCAGTTAGATTCTCGATCGGAGCCCTCAAACTCAGGACGATAGCTAACAGTCCAAAATTTTAGCGGTTCCGATCAAAAAATGAAAAAAACTGCAAAACTGCCAGAATGGTCCAATGGTTACCAGAAGGTTAAAAGTGACACATATATAACACATACGACAGTTCAATACATAATCAATTTCCTTTCAAGGAAAACATGGGTGGAAACCCATGGATAACTGGGTCACGCGGCGGCGCGACCAACCTCACCCCCACCCTCACTCCCGGAGGGAGTCTTTTGGGACTTTTGGGGAGAGACCATACCGTCAGTCGAAGAGACCCGGATTTACTGGTCTACACAACACTACTGGATCATCTACATCTAGATAATTGCTCAAACGATGCCTTTAAACATCGATTCAAGACCGGACCCAACAACTATGGGAACAGTCGAACAACGAATGGGTCACGCGGCGATATTCTTCACCTCATCCTTACCCTCACTCCTGGAGGGAGACTTTTGGGACTTTTGGAAGAGATTTAGACTGCTCTACACCCCTGGTCCACCCGGTAGCCTCTCCCACACTCCGTAGCCGTCAGGACAGCTTTCCAACGCCGGGGAGTCCCGACTCGGATCCAACCAAAAGGGAGAACGATTCCCACGCCCGTAACATCATTTGTTAACCCTCTCCCGGGTAGTATCTACAACCCGATCTCCTCAACTCACCGCTCTACACCCTTAGTCCGCCAGTAGCCCTTTCCCCGAGTAGCCTCTACCTGGTATACTCCCACGATCAGTACTCCTCCGAATGCATCGGTGGTACCGACGGATGGGAGCCCTCTGTCAGGACAACTAAACCCGAGAAGTTCCTACATCGGATCCAACGAAGGGGAGAACAATCCCATGTTCGCAAAGCGAACCTAATGGAAAACAACTACTCTCGATACTCACTTATCGAGATATCAAACATAGGCATAACAACAATCAACACACTATATTAACCTTAAAGTAGTCATAGTCCCTATATGGGAGTAACTACACAAGTTAGAGGGTCGTAGCATCGCCGACCCACCCTGCCCTCACCCTTTAGGGGTGACATGGGCCTTTGGGACAGACTAGACTGTTCTCCACCCTTGGTCCACCTGGTAGCCTCTCCCACACTCCGTAGCCTCTACCTGGTATACTCCTACGATCAGAACTGTCCAACGCATCGGAGGTACCTACAGATGGGAGCCCTCTGTCAGGTTAGCTTTCCAACACCGGGGAGTCCCTACATCGGATCCAACCAAAAGGAGAAGACAACCTACTCACGCGTATACGATCCTCTTGGATCCGTCGACAACGATTTCTAACACTACTAATGTCATGAATTCTCAAGAATTCCTCCAGGGCGCATAACTAAGATGCGGGGAAACATATACTATAACAACGAGGTTATAATATTCTCTAAGGCATGCTTATAACAATATGTTCTCATTTTGATTTAATTAAATTAAACTAAATGGGAAACATGCATAGGTCGGGGCTTTCCAATCAAGGGACATGGTGTCTAGGCATGTATGGGCCTCTATACATGTATCATGGATGCATATCCCTAACATACCAGGTCTAATGTTATATATGTGTCACTTTTTACCTTCTGGTAACCATTGGAGCATTCTGGCAGTTTTTCGGTTTTTTTCGTTTTTCAATCGGAATCGCTAAAATTTTGGAATTTTAGCTATCACCCTGAGTTTGAGGGCTCCGATTGAAAATCTAACTGCATATTATGTGTCCTGGTGCCATTCCAAGCCACTCACAAAAATTTCATCGAATTCCGGTAACGTTTCAGAATTTCACAGTTCTAAAGCGTATCCGGGTTTTGACCGAGCGAGAAGTCATTGGGAGACTTG
The DNA here is from genome assembly GCA_030737835.1 of Acorus gramineus. Classification (NCBI taxonomy): domain Eukaryota; kingdom Viridiplantae; phylum Streptophyta; class Magnoliopsida; order Acorales; family Acoraceae; genus Acorus; species Acorus gramineus. The sequence continues at coordinate 14,161,908 of CM060854.1, read as the reverse complement.
ACTTGGTCAAGGTGGGCCCATGACTTGGTCAAATTGTCTTGGATTTTTGTGTGGTTGGGTTGACTAGGGTCAAACCACACTTAAACCTCCCTAATCCTAGCTTAACCTAATCTTTTTCACTAATTGAGGGTGTGAGAGTGTGTGGTGTGTGTGTGAGGATAAATAAATCCCACGACCAAGACAAATTCCCCCACTATTCATCATCTTCTCCAAAATTTCTCTCTCTCCCTCTCTTTAAAACCCTCATATGACCTAGTTAGGGTGGACAAAACCAAAAACCCTAAGAAGAGAAAGGATAGGTGAGCTCCCGATCTATCTTCCGGTGGTCTCGGATTCGAGTTCCCTCTTGTGTGACCCCCTCTCATGCCCCCTTTTCTCCTCTGTTTTCAGCCTTGCTTTGGCTGAGGGGAGGTCTTGGTGGTGGTGGTCTTGGAGGTGGCGAATCGGTGCGCGAGGAGCACCCGTTCTTCCTCCCCTTCTCTTCCTCTCCTAGGGTAAGCTTCCTTTCCTTCCATTTCTTGTTTAGATGTATGTTAGGGTGTGTTTTTGGGAGTGAAAGATGTGCTTGGTTGTTTGGGAGTGGTTGTGGTGGCTGTTGGTGGCGGTTGGGGTGGTTGAGCTCGGCTCGGGTGCATGCGGGCAGCGGTGCGCGCAGGATGGTAGGCGCAGGCAGGCAGGCGCAGTCGGGCGAGCTGCTGGCAGGCGCGCTGGGCGCTTGCTGTCGGGCTCACTGGGCGCGTGCGGTCGGGCGCGCTGGGCGCAGTGCACGGCGTGCGCGCGGAGCGCTGCGCAGGGGCGCGTGGCGAGCGGGTGGTGTGCGGGTGCTGCGTAGGGGGCGCAGTGCGCGCAGGGCGAGCAGGGAGTGTGTGCAGGGCACTAAGCTGGGGTGCAGTGCGGGTGGGTGCGCGTGCGGGGTGCTGCGCTGGGGCGCAGTGCGCGCGGGTGCACCCGGGGCTGGACGAGCTAGTGGTGCGCGCGGGGTGCGCGCATGGTGCTGTGCTGGGGCGCAGGGCGTGCGGGTGTGCACGCGAGTTGCTGCGCTGGGGTGCAGTGAGCGCGCTGCACCCGAGGGCTCCGCAGCATGTCCGGGCATGCGGGCAGGGGCTCGTCGTGCATCTGGGCGCGCGGGCTGGGGCGCGGCTGTGCGCCCGGGGCGGGTGGCCGTGCGGATGGTTGCCCGAGGGTTCGGGAGTGAGGTCAGGGTGCTCGGACTCGCGTGCGTACGGGCCGTATGTACGCTTGTCAGAGTGTTGGGTATTTTAGTGTATTTTTGTATATATTTGTGTATTTTACTCACCGAGTTAATTCCCCTGTTTTGCAGATCTTGACGGACGGTCGCGCGACGACCCGGTTATTAGTGAGTGGTACAATCCAACCCAGTAGGGAGGCGCTATAGGCACTTGGGCGTGACATCTAATGTGGCATGGTTACATCACATTAATCGTGCATTAACATCGTATCTACATATTATAGCTAGGGGGGCCCCATCGATGCGCGACACGCGTCTACGCGGGTCGAGCGCATCCCTAGAGAGGGGGCGGGGAGATTGGAATCGAACCACTCACCATACGACCCGGGACCTCGCGCATCCCATCCGACGAGATCTCCAAGGTAGGGACATCGAATTTGTTGAGTAACAACACAATCTACACATAGAAATCATTAGAAATATGAAATACTCGGACAAGCATGCATACGGACTCGCACGCATGCGAGCACTCACGTACGCACGCGAGTCCGAGTGCCCCGACACCTACCCGAACCCTCGGGCAGCCACACGGATGGCTATCCGCACGTGCACGCACGAATGAGCACGCACGCATGCGCCCAAGCACCCTCGGCGCACTGCCGTGCGCCGGCCCTCGCACTGCGCAGTGCACGCTCACGCTCGCCCGCGCGCACTACGCGTCCAGCCCGTGCGCCCCAGCACGCCCACGCACGCGCACTGGCCCCCCAGCTCCGCGCCCAGGCGCATTGCACCGCGCACGCGCGCGCACCCCCGCGCGCACCCCCTCGCGCCAGCGCCCGCGTGCACCCGGGCGTCTGCGCGCCCGCCTGCGCCTGCCAGCGCCCGCCCGCGCGCGCCTACGCGCGCACGCTCGCAGACTGCTCTCCACACGCGCGCAGCCAACCCTAACCCCATTTTAACCCTCCCCAAACCCTCACACACACTCTAACCCATCTACCTAGCATGCATGACCTTCCCAACCATCCCTAAGCCATAAAAACCAAGAAAAGAAGGGGAAAGGCTCACCTTGGGTGGGGAAAAGAAAGGGGGAGGTTCGGGGGCCCTCGACGCACCCGCGACCACCTCAACCGCCACCACCAACACCACCCCCTTCAGCCTCTCCTCAGCCTCCTTCATGGCTGAAAATCAGGGCGGGGAGGATCAAGAAAAGGGAGCTTGAGAGAGGGGAGATCAACAAAACAACAAAACCTACACAAGCTTCTCTTGCACTTGCACCATGTCCTTCTCCATCTCATTGAGGAGATATAACAAACACTTGGGGGGCATGAGAGAGAGGAAGAGAGGGCAAGATGTGTAGATGTGGGGAATGGGAGGGGAGAGAGAGAGAGAGAGAAGATATTTGTTTGCACAAAAATATCTAAAGAGGGATGGAAACGACCAAATCATCATTTGACTTGAAATTCTGTACAAGCTTCACTAGAACAGCCATAACTTCCTTGATATGGCTCCGAATTGCACAATTCCAAGTCCGTTAGAAAGATAAGAAGATTATCTACAACTTTCATGTTCATGCCAAGATCAAATAAGCTGTCCAGCTATTTCAAAATTAGAGCTAAACATGGAACAGGGCTGCTGCCAGAATTTCCCTCCCCGGGGTATACTTGGTAAAATACACATTACTTTTACTACATGAATCCAGTTTACCTAATTCCACTTCTGTAAGAAAGCTAACTTAAAGCTGGACATCTCATAATAAAATCATATTTAAACCTCTTCATCTTGGATTTTAAAAAATCAAATTCAAATACCAAATTGGAAATACATAACTTCTAGGAAAAAAATTATGTAGCCAAATTTTCAAACAGAGCGCTCCAAATGACACAAGCACAACACCACGCGTGTGGCTGCCCGAGGGTTCGGGTAGGTGTCGGGGCACTCGGACTTGCGTGCGTACGTGCGTACTTGCATGCATGCGAGCCCGTATGCATGCATGTCCGAGTCTTTGGCATTTCTAGTTAATTCTATGTATATTTATGTAGTTATACTCACCATTTTGGATGCCCTCGTCTTGCACATCTCGGCGAACGGTCACGCAACAACCCAGGTTGTGGTGAGTGGGTCGATCCAACCCAGTTGGGAGGCGTTTGATGCACGTAGACGTGCATTGCCCTCCCCTGGGGCATCATAACTGCATATTAACCATATTTGCATTTATACATCCTAATATCATGTGTAGGGACCAATGCTTGTTCATGCATCATGTCCCATGTTAGGATAACATTTTATTCCTACTTGCACCCCGACCTTGCCTAAGTATACCCTTAGCTATCTATGAAAAGCATAAGTGTAAGCATGCCTTAGAAAATATTATAACCTTGTTATTATATTATTTAAATGCTTCCGTGATGAATTCCTTGTATATTTTTTATCCATGTTATATGCTTAAGTTAAGCCTTAAATCTTGCCTAATGAGTTTAGGCAACTGTATGACCACTTATGGGGGTCATACTTGGCAATTGTCACTATGAATAATATATTTTTCCTTGCATCTGAGTTATGCGCCCCGGAGGGAATTCTTGAGAATTCGTTACCTTATCGGTGTTTAGTAACCGGTGTCGATGGATCCAATAGGATCGTATCCGCAAGTGTAGATTGTTTTCTCCCCTTCCTTGGATCCGTGTAGGAACTATCCGGCATTGGAAAAGCTGTCCTGACAGAGGGCTCCCATCCGTAGGTACTACCGATGCGTTCGGGAATGTACTGATCATGGGAGTATACCAGGTAGAGGCTACCCGGGGAAAGGGCTACCGGTGGACCAAGGGTGTAGAGCAGTCTAATATCTCCCAAAAGTTTTATGTCACCTCTAAAGGGTGAGGGTGAGGGTGTGGTGGATCAGCGTCGCTACGACCCACCAATTTGTGCAGTTACTCCCATCTTAGGGACTTTAATGATTTTAAAGGTTAATATGAGTTGTGTTGCGTGTATTGTACCATTCACTGAGCGTGTGGCTCACCCCTCACATACTTTTCCTCCAGTTGTCGCTGAGTCGGATCTGAAGGAGGAGCTCCCCGAGGCGTAGCACCAGTAGCGGAGCAGCGTTCGCGTTTTGGGTCTTGCGAGTGAGAGGCCATCAGCATCCCCCTTTTTCCTTGTATGTATTGTTACTCGTGCTTGGGCACAGTACTTGTATGTTGATGTCTTTGTTTTATATTGGCTCTCATTGGATAGTTGATTATGTATTCTGGTTTGTAATATGTCTTTAAATTACAGACTTAGTCGTTTAAGCTTCCGCTATATGTATATATATTATGTCAGCTACCTTGTTAATTGTGTTATTACCTTTGATGTTGTGTAGAGTCTTTTATTGATCTCGTGTATGGACTGCTGATATTATATATATTTTCCACGTATCGGGGACGGATGCCCTGGGGCGTGACACCATTGTCGGAGATTATGGTGTTCGGCACTCCGAACTGGCACACAATCTCCTTCCAAAGGAAACTTTGCACCTCAACGTCACGGATCCTAGCCAGGGCCACAGCTTCCACTAATTTGGTGAAATAGTCAGTGGCTGTTGTGCCTGTGTCATTTGGAGCGCTCTGTTTGAAAATTTGGGTACATAATTTTTTCCTCGAAGTTATGTATTCCTGATTTGGTATTTGGATTTGATTTTGTTAAAATCCAAGATGAAGAGTTTTAAATATGAGTTTACTATGAGATGTCCAGTTTTGAGTTAGGTTTCGCACAGAAGTGGAATTAGATAACTGGATTCTTGTAGTAAAATTTATGGGTATTTTTCCAAGTATACTCCGGGGATGGAAATTCTGGCAGCAGCCCTTCTCGATGTTTAGCTCTGATTTCGGAATAGCTGAAGAGATTATTTGATCTTGGCATAAACATGAACGTTGTAGATAATCTTCTTAGCTTTCCAACGGAATTAGAATTGTGCAATTCGGAGCTATATCGAAGAAGTTATGGCTGTTCCAGTGAAGCATGCGCAGAATTTCTAGTCAAAGGGCGACTAGGTCATTTCTCCTTAAGATATTTGTGCATAAATATCTTCCTCTCTCTCTCTCCCCTCCCAAATCCCCACGTCCACGCCTATTTTTTTGGCCCTCTCTTTCTCTCATTCATGCCCACCAAGTGTTTGTGGATTTGCCCCAATGAGAATGAGATGGTGGTGGGGGAAGTGTTGCTGAAGGGTTGTGCAAGTTGTTGTTGTTGCTTGTCTTCTCTCCTCTCAAGCTCCCTTTCTCATGGTTTCCCCCCCCCCTGATTCTCAGCTGAGGAGGAGGCTGAGGAGAGGCCGAGGAGGTGGTGGTGGTGGTGGTGGCGGTTGAGGTGGTCGCGGGCGTGTCGAGGGCCCCCGAACCTCCCCCTTTTGTTCCCCCTCCAAGGTGCGCTCCTCCCCTTCTTTTCTTCATTTTTATGGCTTAAGGGGTTGTGGGAAAGTCATGCATGCTAGGTAGAGGTGTTAGGGACATGTTCAATGACCTCACCGACTACCACCAGGCCAAGACCTTGAAGTAGAAAACTCCTGTTAAGACCCCCCAAGGATTGCCCCACCCCCAATACACTACCAACACCTGGCTTCCCGGCAAATCCAAGTCCAAGCCTCTTTTCCTTTGCCCCACCTTCCCCCACGAATCCAATATTCCCAACCTCTTTTGCCCCGAGCCCTTACCAGGCTACCTCCAACCCGGGACCACTAAATAGCCCTCCCAGGGGAGAAACGTTGGATGAAACCATCCGGAGAATTCTCTCTGAGACTGGCCCTTCCACCCCCAAGCACTTGTCTCTACACAACTTGAGACAGATCCCGTCAGTCCACCTACCGGAGGGATTTAAAATCCTGAAATTTTTCCGGTACAACGGTCGTGGAGACCCAGACATTCATTTGACCGCCTTTTATCTAGATGCCCGACCGTTTCTAGATAACCAACCTCTGCTAGTATTCCTCTTCCAAAAATCATTGGAAGGAGAAGCACTGCAATGGTTCTCCACCCTCCCTGTAGATCATTTGTCAAACTTCTCGGCTGTAAGCGAGAAGTTTTTAGGGCGCTACTGTTATCATAGGATTAGGACCCCCTCTATTTCAGACCTAACCGTAGAAAGAATGAGGCCTAGGGAGGAATTTGAGCAATACGTGTCCAGGTGGCGCACCCTCATCCACCAAACTGGCCTGCAGTTAATGGAATGTCAAGAAATTGACATGATGTTGCAAAGCCTGAGTCCAGAGCTCCGTACGAGTTTTTTGTACGGAGACTGTACCACGTACCAGCTTCTCATTGACCGCCACAACAGGATTTCCCGTTGTGCAGCCCCAGCAGTCCAAACCTAGTCCCCACCTATCAGCCATAGGGTTGGACAACCGCCGAGAAAGGCGCACACCCCCACGGTAGAGGGGATAACACATGTTTCAACACTCTACCCGAATGGAGCGCGAGTTCCTGATCAAGGACCAGCTCTGAGACAGTATACACCCGGTTCATCCGGATATGTGCTGCCTCGGCAAGCCAATCAAAACCTCATTCCTCGATCAATACCCGCCCCCGTGCCGATACGAAAAAACCCAGTAGTCTGAAGTCCTTTAGTCCAGAGCCCCATAATTCAAAGCCAAGGCCAAACTAGGACTCCCCCTGCTTATTCCGCTCCCCCAAGAGTGCAAAACCTAACCCCTAGGCGGCCGCCACAAAGCTCCTACAATGAAGTCTCCCCTCCAACCTCCTATGGCCCATGACGGATGGGAAGGAAGGACTCTTACCCACCCCTCCCAGAAACCTTAACGAGGATTTTTAGGGTAATGATGGACACCAATAGTATCTCCCTCCCTGCTGCTAGGCCCTCACTCCCCGGGGCCAGCACCACGCGTTACTGTCAGTACCATCAACAGCATGGTCACACCGTAGAACAATGCATTGTCTTTTGAGACTTTGTTTATGATTTAAATGATGACATGCGCCTTGATTGGGCCATGATCAAAGGCCATCTGAACCGGGGCAATCCCCAAGCAAACAAGCCACTTGGCATATTCACTGACCCTATGCTAGATCACGACCAAGCCTCCACTTCTAGAGCCCACGCTGTCAACATGGTTAGGAGGGAGAGACATCCATCACCAGAGCCAAGCAGCTCAGAAAATACTACCGACGGCAGTTCATCCGAAGAGTCCGAGGAGGAAGGACAGGACGAGCCTTTCCAGCTGAACCTCGACGACCACGACCTCGCCGTACTATATGGCGAGAAAGAACAAGTAGTCCCTGTCCTACATGAAGTCATCAACATATAGTCCGATGAAAGCGGACTGGACAACCCAGGAGAAGAAGAGGGGAGGAACCATTCGAAGAGGTTCCCGAAGGAGCGAACGAAGGACCCGAAGAAGGGGAATGTACTTCGGATGATCTGCATATGGACGACAACGGGTCCTCCAAAAGCACTGATACAGTAGACGGCCCCTGCCATCCAATGACCATCTCCTTCACTGACAAAGACCTTCCTGATCGAAGGCTGCGAGTATATCCCCTCCATGTTCACGGGCGACTCCAGGCCATCCCGCTAAACAACATCTTCATTGATCCAGGATCAGGGATGAATATCATGACTTGTTCCACCTACCAAGAAATGCCCAGGCGAGGTCGCCCCTTTGTTCAACCGGTACACTCCACTATCCAGGCTTTCAACCATTTCAGAAAGATCATCTACGGTCCTGGGATATTTGAATTGGCAGTTGGTCCCTTGATTTGCGAGATGGAGTGCTTCGTAGCTGACATCAACATGAGATACGCTTTGATGCTAGGGTGTCCATGGCTAGACAACATCCAGGCCATTTTCTCCCCAAGACATCAATGTCTCCAACTACCATTCATGGGTCACATACTGACCATCTGGGGGGAAGCACGCCTCCGATAAGAGAACAAAGACAACTGGGTATTGCATAATATGTTCACATTTGCCGTACATCCATGGGCTGAATCCGAAGGTGACAGTCCGTCCAGATCACCCCACAACGGCTTATGTCCAATCAAAGGACCAGTTGGGACCATGAATTCAGCTAACAACAACATGGGTCCCAACCCCATTGCTTTCCTACCTGACGAGGTTGGACCAGTTGGAGTATGCTCAGCACCCCTTGTGATAACTGCAAGCCTAGGAGGGAGAGAATTCTGACATATCTTGGTGGACACCGGGGCAGAAACCAATGTCCTGACCTACTCAGCCTACAACAAGATAAAAAACCGAACCTACAAGCTGCAGCCGACAGACGAGTTCATCTTCGCTTTCAACAACACACGAAGAGGCGTCTGCGGATTAGTGACACTTCCTCTAAAAATTGGTCCAGTCTCCACCATAGTCAATTGCATGGTGATGGATATCAGGTCACTACATCCCCTAATTGTCGGAAGAACCTGGCTCGACGGAATTGAACCTGCTCCGATTCCCGTATCACGGATGTCACGCCCCAGGCGTCCCCGTGACATGGCAATAATAAAATATCAGCTATCAATATCTGAGGTCAATAAAGACTCCAACAACAATACGCAAGGCGGCAAAGCAAGATAATGATAACTGACTGAAAAGTGGAAGCACAATATATAAACAATGTCTGTAAATCAAAAACATTATTACAGACTCGAATACACAATCACTGTCCTGTGAGAGCCAAGTCTAGACCAAAGAAAATACAACCTGTGCCACATGCACGATTTACAAGGCATAAGATGACTCTAGGAATGCTGACAGCCTCGCACTCACCACCCGCCGGCAGAACGCTCCACGCCCATAAGACCACGCTACAGGAAAGCTCTAGCTCCACGCCCAACACTGCCCCTGAAAAGAAACAGTATGCGAGGGGTGAGCTACAAGCTCAGTGAGTGGCTGGAAACCAATCACCATACTACACTTCAATACATAATCAATTTCCTTTCAAGGAAAACATGGGTGGAAACCCATGGATAACTGGATCACGCGGCGGCGCGACCAACCTCACCCCCACCCTCACTCCCGGAGGGAGTCTTTTGGGACTTTTGGGGAGAGACCATACCGTCGATCGAAGAGACCCGGATTTACTGGTCTACACAACACTACTAGATCATCTACATCTAGATAATTTCTCAAACGATGCCTTTAAACATCGATACAAGACCGGACCCAACAACTATGGGAACGGTCGAACAATGAATGGGTCACGCGGCGATATTCTTCACCTCATCCTTACCCTCACTCAAGGAGGAAGACTCTTGGGACTTTTGGAAGAGATTTAGACTCCTCTACACCCTTGGTCCACCCGGTAGCCTCTCCCACACTCCGTAGCCTCTACCTGGTATACTCCCACGATCAGCACTGTTCGACGCATCGGAGGTACCTACAGATGGGAGCCCTCTGTCAGGACAGCTTTCCAACGCCGGGGAGTCCCTACTCGGATCCAACGAAGGGGAGAATGATTCCCACGCCCGTAACATCATTCGTTAACCCTCTCCCGGGTAGTATCTACAACCCGATCTCCTCAACACACCGCTCTACACCCTTGGTCCACCGGTAGCCCTTTCCCCGGGTAGCCTCTACCTGGTATACTCCCACGATCAGTACTCTTCCGAATACATCGGTGGTACCTACGGATGGGAGCCCTCTGTCAGGACAGCTAAACCCGAGAAGTTCCTACATCGGATCCAACGAAGGGGAGAACGATCCCATGTTCGCAAAGCGAACCCAATGGAAAACAACTACTCTCGATACTCACTTTCGAGATATCAAAACACAGGCATAACACAATCTATGCAACACACTATATTAACCTCAAAATAATTAAAGTCCCTAAACGGGAGTAAATACACAAGTTAGTGGGTCGTAACATCGCCGACCCGCCCCTCCCTCACCCTCACCCTTTAAGGGGGTGACATGGGCCTTTTCAGACTAGACTGCTCTCCTCCCTTGGTCCACCCGGTAGCCTCTCCCACACTCCGTAGCCTCTACCTGGTATACTCCCACGATCAGCACTGTCTGACGCATCGAAGGTACCTACAGATGGGAGCCCTCTGTCAGGACAGCTTTCCAACACCGGGGAGTCCCTACTTGGATCCAACGAAGGGGAGAAAACAACCTACTCACGCGGATACGATCCTCTTGGATCTGTCGACAACGATTTCTAACACTACTAATGTCATGAATTCTCAAGAATTCCTCCAGGGCGCATAACTAAGATGCGGGGAAACATATATTCTAACAACAAGGTTATAATATTCTCTAAGGCATGCATATAACAATATGCTATCATTTTGATTTAATTAAATTAAACTAAATGGGAACCTACATAGTTCGGGGCTTCCCAATCAAGGGGCATGGTGTCTAGGCATGTATGGGCCTCTATACATGATATATCGTAGTATATCTCTAGCATACAAAGTCTAATGTGGCATGGTTACATCATATTAATCATGCATTGCATAGTTTCTACATATTATGTCTACGCGCGTCGAGCGCATCCCTAGAGAGGGGGGGAGGGATTGGAATCGAACCACTCACCTTACAACCCGGGACCTCGCGCATCCCATCCGACGAGATCTACAAAGTAAGGGCATCCAATTTGGTGAGTAACAACACAATTTACACATAGAAATCATTAGAAATATCAAAATACTCGGACAAACATGCATACGGACTCGCACGCATGCGAGCACGCACGTACGCACGCGAGTCCGAGTGCCCCGACACCTACCCGAACCCTCGGGCAGCCACACGCATGGCCCCCCGCACGCGCACGCATACGCATGCACGCACGCGCCCCAGCACCTTTGGTGCACTGCCGCGTGCCTGTCCGCGCGCCCAGACGTGCTGCCGTGCTTTTGCCCCAGCACGCGCACGCATGCGCACGCACGCGCGCGCGCGCATTGGTCCCCAGCCCCGCGCCCAGGTGCATGCCCAGGCACACTGCACCGCGCGCGCGCACGCTCGCGCCAGCGCTCGCGCGCCCTCGCGCGCCCACTCCGCGCACACCCGCGCATTCGCGCGCATGCGCCTGCGCGCCCGCCAGCGCCTGCCAGCGCCCGCCTGCCCGCGCACACGTGCAGACGGCCCACTCTTCCCTAACCCTTTTTTAACCCTCCCCAACCCCTCACACACACTCTAACCCCTATGCATAGCATGCATGAACACCCTAAGCATCCCAACAACCCTAAAAATCAAAAAGAAGGGGAAGAGGACTTACCAAAAGAGGGAAACGGAAAGGGGGAGATGCGGGGCTCTCGACGCGCCCACGGCCACCTCAACCACCACCACAACCTCTTCGGCCACTCCTCAGCCCTTCTTGGCTGCAAATCAGGGGGGGGAGAACAAGATATGAGAGGGGGCTTGAGAGAAGAGAAGATCAACAACAACAACAACACATGAACAAACCCTCACCATTTCTTCTTCTTCCACCACCTCCTTCTCTTTGGGACATTAAAACAAACACCTAGGGGGGCTTGAGAGAGAGGAAGAGAGAGCTTGAAGAAGGTTGACGTGGGAGTGAGAGGGAGAGAGAGAGAGAGAGAGAAGATATTTGTTGCAACTAAATATCTAGGGAAGGAGGGAAATGACTAAGTCGTCCTTGACCAGAAATTCTGTACATGCTTCACTGGAACAGCCATAACTTCCTCAATATAGCTCCGAATTACACAATTCCAATTCCGTTGGAAAGCTAAGAAGATTATCTACAACTTTCATGTTCATGCCAAGATCAAATAATCTCTCCAGCTATTCCGAAATTAGAGCTAAACATAGAACAGGGCTGCTGCCAGAATTTCCCTCCCTGGGGTATACTTGGTAAAATACCCATAACTTTTACTACAAGAATCCAGTTGATCTAATTCCACTTTTGTACGAAAGCTAACTCAAAACTGGACATCTCATAATAAAATCATATTTAAACCTCTTCATCTTGGATTTTAACAAAATCAAATCCAAATACCAAATTGGAATACATAACTTCGAAGAAAAAAATTATGTAGCCAAATTTTCAATCAGAGTGCTCCAAATGACACAGGCCCAACATTCTTCCCCCTTAGGAAATTTAGTCTCGAAATTTAAAGAAACCCAAAAGGGAAGACCGAATATAGCAAGTATCTCGCATAGACCTTTTGCTTCCAAGTGGTCTTTGCACCGGACTGGCGCTACCAACACACTATAATCAAAGGAACGGTCTTAGCATGGAGCCTCTTCTCATGCTGGTCTCTGACCTCGATCCACTGCTCCACAAACGACAAATCCAGCTCGAGAATGAGACAGTCGAACTGAATGACTGAGCAGGATCGTGGACATAACGCCTCGGCCATGAGACAAGGACGACGTCGTGGGCATGAGCCAGCTGTTGGGGAAAGGCTACATGATAAGCCACCTCCCCAATGCACTCAATGATGAGAAACGGTCCCATTAAAGAGGCAACTCAGCCTGCCTCAAACGTCGAAACAGAGGGTGCCCTTAAACCAGGACACCTTCTTGAAAATATGATCGCCAAACCCAAAGGTAAGCCCCTGGCGACGATGACCTGGGTAGCCCTTCTATCTGTTCTGGGAGGTGCAAATGCACACATGAACCAACCTGGCCACCGCAAGGTCAAACAACTAACTTATGGCCAATCCAACTGGCGCTCCACAACCGTCCAGACACAAGGGAGGTATAAAACTGCGCCTGTAGAGTGCCTTTCATAGTACCATCAGGATGCTCGAATGGCAGTCGTCTTGCAGGCATACCCCAACAAATGGGTGGTGCCTCACCCAACTGCCCTCATCATCGAGCACGCAGGCACTTAGCATGTCCTCCAAGGTCTGAATCGTCCTCTTTGTCTGGCTGTCCATCGGCGATGAAACGCTATACTTAAATGGAGGCTCGCGCCAAAGGCTGCGCCACAACCTCAAAGTAACCCTCGCGTCTCAACCGAAAATAGCGCCGACTGGAGTGCCATGAAGACGAACAATCGCGAAGGTGAAAACCCACTCAAGGCGTCCAAAGACTCAATCAGTTGGATAGGGAGGGAAGCGCAGACTTAGTTAGTCGGTCAGTGATCACCTAAACGGCGTCGTGACCCGAACGTGACATTAGCGAGTCCGCAACAATCCCTGATAACCCACTCTCACGTCCACTGAGGAATCTCGATGGACTGACGCTTTCCACTCAATGATGATTCTCGAACTTTGCCTGAGGGCATGCTAACCTGGGGAAACAAGGTCACCCACATCACCTTTTCATCGCACTACTAGCAATCTCAATGAAGACTACCCCAAAGTAGTCCACGGAAGCCCAATAAAACTTTTGAGATCCACGAAGGCATCCGGCATTCGTCAACCCCGACGGCAGTACTTAAAACTCGTAGTGCCTGAACGGTCACGAAAGGCCATCTACGGGATGTCCAACTCTCGGATCTCAAACTTGTGGTACCCTTGTGCGAAGATCGATCTAACAGCAGACACTCGCTCCCAGAGCTGGTCAAATAGATCATCGATTCGCGGCAAAGGTAATTGATCTTCAACCTCCACGGGGAGATCAAAACAACACCTCGAACAATTAAGTCCAGATTCTGCTCCTCGAGCATGGCTGGCGCTCATGATGACACTTACACGCTTGGTAAGCCGCTCAACCGCACTTAATCCACAAGACACGCAATAAGGGGTCGTCGGACCTCGACAATGCCTATGCGACATCATCTATCTGATAGGGCGGTTGTGTCCAGTCACGAATGCTAGCATCGCGTCTCCTTATTTGTGACCATGTGGGGCAAAACGCGACAGTATCCACAACTGTGCTTCACATGCCGCCAGAGATAGGTCGCTCATCTATAACCATTGGAACTCCAGCATCCTGCACTCCATGGGCAGATTCATCACGGGGTGTCCACGCTCTCGACATCATTTAGTAGCACTCTCCCGGTGTGGCCTCTACCTGGTAGCCTCCCAAGCCTGCTATCTCTGCCATATGGGCGCACCAACAAGCATAGCATCAGGGAGCACCTCACAGGGCTCTAGCCTCAACCGGGCAGCTACAACGCACAATGATATATCGAAGCGACTCCAGATGCCACTATGGAACTCAGTCCACAAGCAATCGCCCACCAAGCTGCAATAGGATGCACCCAATCCCTATCGTACGCATCACCACTCGCTACAGCACCTTCCAAGTGAGAGGGAAAATCCACCATCAATTTGATGCTTCAAAGGTATTCCTTGACTGGGAAAAGAAACCTTGGGAGGGCACCATGAGGTCCCGATATAGGATATCCCGACAACCAAAAAGGAACACGGAGTACCCTAGCCCGGGTCTCAACGCTGACCCTGCAAGGCCCCTTAATCCTGAGTAGGAAGACTAGAAGAAGACATCGCCCCTTAATGAGCAATACTCCACATCCTCAACACTTTACACAGGCGCCGCACGCGAACTCCATGGTTACTAGCGATACCGATGCACGGGAAAGAAGCTCCATTATCGAGACGCAATTCATACCTTAGAAATTGCAACCAATTCATCACTATCACACTACTGGGCTGGAATCTCCTACCCAAACCTTAATCCCGCACAAGAGATCTAACAACTGACCCTAACCAGTCGACCCAGTCGACAACTTAAGGGTGGGTCCAGGGGGTCACGTCCACGTCAACGGATGCGAGGAGGCATGTCAGCAACCTAAGATAACTTCTAAAACAAGAGTACTCGGATGACAATCCTATGACTCATCATCTATACGACTAGACTTAGGCTCTGACAGGACCAGGCTCTGATACCAACTTTTTTGTCACGCCCCAGGCGTCCCCGAGATGTAGCAAAAATAAAATATCAGCTATCAAAACCTGAGGTCAATAAAGACACCAACAACAATACACAAGGCGGCAAAGCAAGATAATGATAACTGACTGAAAAGCGGAAGCATAATATATAAACAATGTCTGTAAATCAAAAACATTATTACAGACTCGAATACACAATCACTGTCCTGTGAGAGCCAAGTCTAGACCAAAGAAAATACAACCTGTGCCACATGCACGATTTACAAAGCATAAAATGACTCTAGGAATGCTGACAGCCTCGCACTCGCCACCCGCCGGCAGAACGCTCCACGCCCATAAGACCACGCCACAGGAAAGCTCCAGCTCCACGCCAAACACTGCCCCTGAAAAGAAACAGTATGCGAGGGGTGAGCTACAAGCTCAGTGAGTGGCTGGAAACCAATCACCATACTACAGTTCAATACATAATCAATTTCCTTTCAAGGAAAACATGGGTGGAAACCCATGGATAACTGGGTCACGCGGCGGCGCGACCAACCTCACCCCCACCCTCACTCCCGAGGGAGTCTTTTGGGACTTTTGGGGAGAGACCATACCGTCAGTCGAAGAGACCCGGATTTACTGGTCTACACAACACTACTGGATCATCTACATCTAGATAATTTCTCAAACGATGCCTTTAAACATCGATACAAGACCGGACCCAACAACTATGGGAACGGTCGAACTATGAATGGGTCACGCGGCGATATTCTTCACCTCATCCATACCCTCACTCCTGGAGGGAGACTCTTGGGACTTTTGGAAGAGATTTAGACTGCTCTACACCCTTGGTCCACCTGGTAGCCTCTCCCACACTCCGTAGCCTCTACCTGGTATACTCCCACGATCAGCACTGTCCGACGCATCGGAGGTACCTACAGATGGGAGCCCTCTGTCAGGACAGCTTTCCAACGCCGGGGAGTCCCTACTCGGATCCAACGAAGGGGAGAACGATTCCCACGCCCGTAACATCATTCGTTAACCCTCTCCCGGATAGTATCTACAACCCGATCTCCTCAACTCACCGCTCTACACCCTTGGTCCACCGGTAGCCCTTTCCTCGGGTAGCCTCTACCTGGTATACTCCCACGATCAGTACTCTTCCGAATGCATCGGTGGTACCTACGGATGGGAGCCCTCTGTCAGGACAGCTAAACCCGAGAAGTTCCTACATCGGATCCAACGAAGGGGAGAACGATCCATGTTCGCAAAGCGAACCCAATGGAAAACAACTACTCTCGATACTCACTTATCGAGATATCAAAACACAGGCATAACAACAATCTATGCAACACACTCATATTAACCTCAAAATAATTAAAGTCCCTAAACGGGAGTAACTACACAAACTAGTGGGTCGTAACATCGCCGACCCACCCCACCCTCACCCTTACCCTTTAAGGGGGTGACATGGGCCTTTTCAGACTAGACTGCTCTCCTCCCTTGGTCCACCCGGTAGCCTCTCCCACACTCTGTAGCCTCTACCTGGTATACTCCCACGATCAGCACTGTCCGACGCATCGGAGGTACCTACAGATGGGAGCCCTCTGTTAGGACAGCTTTCCAACACCGGGGAGTCCCTACTCGGATCCAACGAAGGGGAGAAGACAGCCTACTCAAGCAAATACGATCCTCTTGGATCCGTCGACAACGATTTCTAAGACTACTAATGTCATGAATTCTCAAGAATTCCTCCAGGGCGCATAACTAAGATGCGGGGAAACATATATTATAACAACAAGGTTATAATATTCTCTAAGGCATGCTTATAACAATATGCTCTCATTTTGATTTAATTAGATTAAACTAGATGGGAACATACATAGTTCGGGGCTTTCCAATCAAGGGACATGGTGTCTAGGCATGTATGGGCCTCTATACATGATATATGAGTGCATATCCCTAGCATACAAGGTCTAATGTGGCATGGTTACATCATATTAATCATGCATTGCATAGTATCTACATATTATAGCTAGGGGGCCCCATCGATGCGCGACACGCGTCTACGCGCGTCGAGCGCATCCCTAGAGAGGGGGGGGGGGGATTGGAATCGAACCATTCACCTTACAACCCGGGACCTCGCGCATCCCATCCGACGAGATCTGCAAGGTAGGGGCATCCAATTTGGTGAGTAACAACACAATTTACACATAGAAATCATTAGAAATACCAAAATACTCGGACAAGCATGCATACGGACTCGCACGCATGCGAGCACGCACGTACGCACGCGAGTCCGAGTGCCCCGACACCTACCCGAACCCTCGGGCAGCCACACGCATGCCCCCCCCGCACGCGCACGCACCCCAGCACCTTCGGTGCACTGCCGCGCGCCCAGACGCGCTGCCGCGCTCATGCCCCAGCACGCGCACGCACACACTAGTCCCCAGCCCCGCGCCTAGGCGCATGCCCAGGCGCACTGCACCGCGCGCGCGCACGCTCGCGCGCGGCGCGCACTCGCCCGCACCCCCTCCCCCCCGCGCACCCCCGCTCGCGCCAGCACCCGCGCACACTCGCGCGCCCACTCCGCGCGCACGCGCCCGCGCGCGTCTGCGCGCTTGCCAGCGCCTGCCAGCGCCCGCCTGCTCGCGCACGCGCACAGACAGCCCCCAACGCGCTCCCACTCTTCCCTAACCCCTTTTTAACCCTCCCCAACCCCTCACACACACTCTAACCCCTATGCATAGCATGCATGAACACCCTAAGCATCCCAACAACCCTAAAAATAAAAAAGAAGGGGAAGAGGACTTACCAAAAGAGGGAAACGGAAAGGGGGAGATGCGGGGCTCTCGACGCACCCACGGCCACCTCAACCACCACCACCACCTCTTCGGCCTCTCCTCAGCCCTTCTTGGCTGCAAATCGGGGGGGGGGGGAGAACAAGATATGAGAGGGGGCTTGAGAGAAGAGAAGATCAACAACAACAACAACACATGAACAAACCCTCACCATTTCTTCCTCTTCCACCTTCACTTCTCTTTGGGAATTAAAACAAACACTTGGGGGGCTTGAGAGAGAGGAAGAGAGAGCTTTGAAGAAGGTTGACGTGGGGTTGGGAGGGAGAGAGAGAGAGAGAGAGAGAGAGAGGAAGATATTTGTTGCAACTAAATATCTAAGAAAGGATGGAAATGACTAAGTCGTCCTTGACCAGAAATTCTGCGCATGCTTCACTGGAACAGCCATAACTTCCTCAATATAGCTCCGAATTGCACAATTCTAATTCCGTTGGAAAGCTAAGAAGATTATCTACAACTTTCATGTTCATGCCAAGATCAAATAATCTCTCCAGCTATTCCGAAATTAGAGCTAAACATGGAACAGGGCTGCTGCCAGAATTTCCCTCCCCGGGGTATACTTGATAAAATACCCATAACTTTTACTACAAGAATCCAGTTGATCTAATTCCACTTTTGTACGAAAGCTAACTCAAAACTGGACATCTCATAATAAAATCATATTTAAACCTCTTCATCTTGGATTTTAACAAAATCAAATCCAAATACCAAATTGGAAATACATAACTTCGAGGAAAAAAATTATGTAGCCAAATTTTCAATCAGAGTGCTCCAAATGACACAGGCACAACAATGGAGAAGTGGTATCTATCAGGGGTGAGGCACGCTTCAATGGAGCGCGAGTCCGCAACTGGACCATCTGCGCCATGCACATCAAGTGGGAGATGTACTCATACAAGATGAAGAATTACTCGCCCGAAGATATGCTCGGTCGGGGGTGGAAACCCAAGAGGACAAGAGAAGAAGAACGAGCTGAACCTGTAGAACCTCCACCAGAGATGAGTCGGCCCACAAAGGCTAGCCGGCTCGAAGAAGTGGTTCAAATCCACAAGCCTGGGACTAATCCACCCAAGTAAGCCTTCATTCCCCAACTCCTGTATATATATTTGTTTCCCTGCTTTTCAAAAACAAAAAAATCCAAAAAAATGCTAAACAGCTTTCATTCCTCCATCTTGTACATATTTGTTTACATGCTTTCAGAAAAAAAAAAAAAACAAAAAAGATTTGTTTATCAGCTTATGCTTTCAACTCCTGTATATATTTGTTTCCATGCTTTTCAAAAACAAAATCCAAAAAAATGCTAAACAGCTTTCATTCCTCATTCATGCACATACTTGTTTACATGCTTTCCAAAAAGAAAAAAAAAAACCCACAAAACAAAAAGAGGAGATGAAAAGAAGTAAGAGCCGCGGACCATGCCCAGGCCTACCAGAGGAGGGTGGCAAGGGCATTTGAAAAGAAAGTAATAGAGAGAAAATTTAAAATTGGGGAGCTTGTACTCAAGCAAATCATGCCATCAAGGCAGCCCCACCCCAAAGGCAAGCTGCAACCCACATGGGAGGGACCCTATGTGATCACCCATGCCTATTCTGGGAATGCCTACTGCTTGGTGGACGTTGAAGGAGTCAAAGTCTCAAGTTCGTGGAATGCACTTTATCTAAAGAAATTCCATGCATAGAAACTCTCGATACTTGAGAAATATTATTCTTCCTTCCTGTGATTTCCAGTGTTTTAACCTGATGATAGAATTGTAAGACTCTCAAAGACAACTTGTATTTTATTTGAACTCATATATTCACCACTCATGCCACCTCCATCACACCAGTATGACTTAGGAACTGGTTTATCTGATAAAAGGAGAAATTGCCTACCCTGTAGACTGGGACAATTTTGTAAACCCAAAGCATCTCCCCTTATTTCTCGCCCCCACTCGTATCAACCCAAAGGCAAAATGAAGGATTACTTGGACCTGGCATATGTCCCAAAACTAGCTCTCGCCCTATATAAACACTTCTAGAGGGGAAGCAAAAAAAGAACAGGGTGAAAAACAGAAACCCCCCCCTCAAAACAAAACAAAACAAAACAAAAGAAAGGCAATGAGAGGCCAAAGATCAAAACAACACCCAGACAACGGGTTAAACTCTCTACTTTAGCAGGCATGAACGCCTTTGCGCACAGTATGTTGTGCCTGTGTCATTTGGAGCGCTCTGATTGAAAATTTTGGCTACATAATTTTTTTCGTAGAAGTTATGTATTCCCGATTTGGTATTTGGATTTGATTTTGTTAAAATCCAAGATGTAGAGTTTAAATATGATTTTATTATGAGATGTCCAGTTTTAAGTTAGCTTTCGTACAAAAGTGGAATCAGATCAACTGGATTCATGTAGTAAAAGTTATGGGTATTTTACCAAGTATACCCCGGGGAGGAAAATTCGGGCAGGAGCCCTGTTCTATGTTTAGCTCTAATTTCGGAATAGCTGGAAAGATTATTTGATCTTGGCATAAACATGAAGGTTGTAGATAATCTTCTTAGCTTTTCCACGGACTTAGAATTGTATAATTTGGAGCTATATCGAGGAAGTTATGGCTGTTCTTGTGAAGCATGTACAGCATTTCTAAGTCAGGGATGAAATGGTCATTTCCATCCCTCTTTAGATATTTATTTGGGCAAAATATCTTCTCTCTCTCATCCCCTCCAACTCCCCACATCAACGTGGGATGCAAGCTCTCTCTTCCTCTCTCTCAAGCCCCCAAGTGTTTGTTTTAACTCCTCAAAGAGAAGGAGATGGTGGAGGAGGAAGTGATGGTGAGTGTTTGTGTTGTAGTTGTTGATCTCCTCTCTTCTCTCAAGTCCCCTCTCATATCTTGTTCTCCCCCCCCCCTGATTTTCAGCCAAGAAGGAGGCTGAGGAGGTGGTGGTAGTGGTGGTGGTGGTTGAGGTGGTCGCGGGTGCATCGAGGGCCCCCGAATCTCCCCCTTTCTTTCCCCCTCCAAAGGTGAGCTCTTCCCCTTCCTTTCTTGGTTTTCATGGCATAGGGGGCTGTTAGGGTGTTCTTGCATGCTATGCATATGGGTTAGAGTGTGTGTGAGGGGTTGGGGAGGGTTGGGAGAGGCTGGGCGCGCGTTGGGGGCAGTCTGCGCGCGTATGCGCACAGGCGTGCGCTCAGGCTGGCGCTGGCAGGAGCAGGTGGGCGCGCAGACGCACGCAGGCACGTGCGCGCGGAGTGGGCGCGCCGGTGCTGGGCGAGCGGGGATGCGCGCGGGCGCGCGCGCGAGGCAGTGCGCCTGGGCATGCGCTTGGGCGCTGGGCTGGGGGCCAGTGCGCGCGCGCGCGTGAGTGCGCGTGCTGCGGCATGCGCGGGGTTCTGCAGGGGCGCGCAGTGCGCCAAGGGTGCTGGGGCGCGTGTGTGCATGCGTATGCGTGCGTGCGCATGCGGGGGGCCATGCGTGTGGCTGCCCGGGGGTTCGGGTAGGCGTCGGGGCACTCGGGCTCTCGTGCGTACGTGCGTGCTCGCATGCGTGCGAGTCCGTATGCATGCTTGTCCGAGTATTTGGTATTTCTAGTAAATTTTAAGTGTATATTGTGTAGTTTACTCACCATATTGAATGCCCTTACCCTGCAGATCTCTTCGGATGGGATGCGCGAGGTCCCGGGCCGTGTGGTGAGTGGTTCGATCCCAACCCCCCCCCCCCCCCGCTCTCTAGGGATGCGCTCGACGAGCATAGACGCGCGTCGCGCATCGATGGGGCCCCCTAGCTATAATATGTAGATATCTTGATAATGCATGTTTGCCATGATATAACCATGCCTTATTAGACATTGTATGCTAGGGATATACATCCATGTATCATGCATAGAGGCCCATACATGCCTAGACACCATGTCCCATGCTTGAAAAGCCTCGATCTACGCATGTTTCCCATTTAGTTTAACTTGTTTAAATCAAAATGAGATTATATTGTTATAAGCATGCATTAGATAATATTATAACCTTGTTGTTATAATATATGTTTCCCCGCATCTTAGTTATGCGCCCTGGAGGAATTCCTGAGAATTCATGACATTAGAAATGTTAGGAATCGTTGTCGACGAATCCAAGAGGATCGTATCCGTGTCAGTAAGCTGTTTTCTCCACTTCGTTGGATCCGAGTAGGGACTCCCCGACGTTGGAAAGCTGTCCTGACAGAGGGCTCCCATCTGTTGGTACCTCCGATGCGTCGGAGGGTGCTGATCGTGGGAGTATACCACGTAGAGGCTACGGAGTGAGGGAGAAGCTACTGGTGGACCAAGGATGAAGAGCAGTCTAGTCTGTCCCAAAAGGCCCATGTCACCCCCTAAAGGGTGAGGGTGAGGGTGAGGGGGGTTGGCGATGTTACGACCCACTAGCTTGTACAATTACTCCCGTTTAGGGACTTTAATTATTTTAAGGTTAATATGAGTGTGTTGCATAGATTGTTGTTATGCATGTGTTTTGATATCTCGATAAGTGAGTATCGAGAGTGGTTGTTTTTTATTGGGTTCGCTTTGCGAACATGGGATCGTTCTCCCCTTTGTTGGATCCAAGTAGGGACTCCCCGGCGTTGGAAAGCTGTCCTGACAGAGGGCTCCCATCTGTAGGTACCTCCGATGCGTCGGAGGGTGCTGATCGTGGGAGTATACCAGGTAGAGGCTACGGAGTGAGGGAGAAGATACTGGTGGACCAAGGGTGTACAACGGTGAGTTGAAGAGGCCGGATTGTAGCTGTCCTGACAGAGGGCTCCCATCCGTAGGTACCACCGATGCATTCGGGAGCGTACTGATCGTGGGAGTATACCAGGTAGAGGCTACCCGGGAGAGGGTTAACGAATGATATTGGTGAGGGTGAGGATGAGGCGAAGACACATCGCCGCGTGACCCATTCATTGTTCGTCCGTTCCCATAGTTGTTGGGTCCGGTTGTGTATCGATGTTCCAAGACATCGTGGGTCAGTTATCTAGATGTAGATGATCCAGTAGTGTTATGTAGACTAGTAATTCCGGGTCTCTTAGACCGACGGTATGGTCTCTCCCCAATAGTCCCAAGAGTCTCCCTCCGGGAGTGAGGGTGAGGGTGAGGTTGGTCGCGCTGCCGCGTGACCCTGTTATCCATGGGTTTCCACCCATGTTTTCCTTGAAAGGAAAGTGTATATGTATTGAACTGTAGTATAGTGATTGGTTTCCAACCACTCACTGAGCTTGTAGCTCACCCCTCACATACGGCTTCTTTTCAGGGGCAGTGTTGGGCGTGGAGTTGGAGCTTCCTGTGGCGTGGTCTTATGGGCGTGGAGCTGTCACTGTCATATATGTGTCACTTTTAACCTTCTGGTCACCGTTTGGACATTCTCGCAGTTTTTTGGTTTTTTTCGTTTTTCGATCGGAACCGCTAAAATCTTGGACTGTTAGCTATCGTCCTGAGTTTGAGGACTCCGATTAAAAATCTAACTGCATATTATGTGTCCTGGTGACATTCCAAGCCACTCGCGAAAGTTTCATCCAATTCCGGTAACGTTTCAGAATTTCACAGTTCTGGGGCGTATCCGGGTTTTGACCGAGCGAGAAGTCATTGGGAGTTTTGACTCGGTCAAAGTGGGCCCATGGCTTGTTCAACCCCTTTTGTCTTTTTGTGTGGTTGGGTTGACCCAAGTCAAAGTTCACTTAATCCTCTTTAATCCTCTCTTAAGCCCTAATTAAACCTAGTTAACCCTAATCTAATTGTGTTGACTTATTTAAGTGAATGCTAAATTATTCCTCCACTATTCATCATCTTCCCCAAATTGTTTTCTCTCTCCCCCTCTCTCTTTTTCCACCTTTTACCCTAGTTAGAGAGCTTGGATCTCAAAACCCAAAGAAGAGAAAGGTAAGGGGAGCCCCCGATCTATCCACCGGTGGTCTCGGATTCGAGTTTCGATGTGTTTAGCCCCTTCTCACGCCCCTCTTTTCTCCTCTGATTTCAGCCATTTCGAGGGCTGAGGAAGAGCACGGTGGTGGTGGCCTTGGCGGAGGTGTTTCGGTGCACGGAGAGCAACCGAACTTCCCTTCCTTCCCTTCCTTCCTTGGGTAAGCTGTCTTTCCTTCCTTTTCTTGCTTAGATGCTTGTTAGGAGGGTGGTTTTAGGTATGAGTGGCCGTTGGCGGCGGTGGGTGGCCGTTGGCAGCAGTTGGTGGCCGGTGGGAGGTGGTTGGGTGGCTCGGGCAGGCAGGCAGGGCAGGCGGGCTGTCCCGAGTAGGCTGGCAGGCAGGGCAGCGCAGGCTGGGTGCTGTGGGGCGTGCGCGCCAGCGTGCGCTCGGGTGGAGAAGGAGGGTGTGCTGGGCGCTGGACGCTGGGCGATGGTCGCGGGCGCTGGGCGCTGGACACTGGGCGATGGTCGCGGGTGATGGGCGCTGGTCGCGAGTGCTAGGCGCTGGGCGCCTTGCGCGGGTGTGCGCGTGGGGCGCTGCGCAGAGGCGCGGTCCGTGCCGCGCGCAGGGGGCCGCATACGGGTGCTGCGCGCAGGGCGCCGGGCGGGTGTGCGCGATGGGGGGAGCGGTGGTGGGCGCGGGGTGCGCGCGGGGCGAGGCGCTGGGTGCTGGGCGCAGGGCATGCGGATGTGCAGGGTGGGGTCAGCCGGTGGTGCGTGCGGGGTGCGCGCGGGGCGAGGAGATGGGGCGCTGGGCGTGCGGGTGTGGGCGAGAGTCGCTGCGCTGGGGCGCAGTGGGCCCGCGGTGAACCTGGGGGGGGGGACTTGGCGGAGTGTCCGGGCGTGCAGGCTGGGCTCGGTAGTGCGCTGGGCGCGCGGGCCGGGGCTCGGCTGTGCGCCTGGGGCGGGTGGCCGTGCGGGCGGCTGCCCGGGGGTTCGGGAGTGAATCGGGGTGCTCAGACTCGCGTGCGTACAGGCCGTATGTAGGCTTGTCCGAGTGTTGGGTATTTTTTGCATATTTTTGTGTATTTTTGTGGTATTTTGTGTATTTTACTCACCTAGTTGATTACCCTGTCTTGCAGATCTTGACGGACGGTCGCGCGACGACCCGGTAATCAGTGAGTGGGACAATCCAACCCAGTAGGGAGGCGCTATACGCACTTGGGCGTGTACCGTCCTCCCCTGGGCACCATGGATTTATATTAACTTGTTGTAATGTGTAATCCATGCAAGCATGATAAAAATGTAGTATGCATGGTACCCTAGACTTTGTATGTTAGGGACTTGCACCCTTAGGATATGTGTAAGAGCCGTGCATCCTGTCACCTTGTTATCATGCTAGGAAAGCCTCGACCTATGCATGCGTCCTATTAGTTTGATTTATTAAATTAAATGCTAGCATGCCTTGTATAATATTATAGGGAGGGGCCTTGCAAGGTCAACATTGAGACCCAGGCTAGGGTACTCCGTGTTCCTTGTTTGGTTGTCGGGATGTCCTATATCGGGACCTCATGCTGCCCTCCCAAGGTTTCTTTTCCCAATAATATTATACCCTTGTTATTATTATTATATATATATTCCCCGCATCTTGGTTATGCGCACTGGAGGAATTATGAAGAATTCATGACATTAGAGTTTGTAGAGATGTGTTGTCGGCGGATCCGAGTGGATCATATGCGATGAATAGGCTGTTCTGTTCCCTTCGTTGGATCCGTTAGAGACTGCCCCGGCGTTAGAAAGGCTGTCCCGTGAAGGGGCTCCCATCAGTAGGCACCTCCTGATTTGGGACGGACTGTGCTGAATGTGGGAGTGGTCGAACGGCCTACGGAGTGGGGAGAGACTATCGGTGGACCAAGGGCGACCATCAGCCTAGTCAGTCCCAATATCCTATGTCACCATATTGAGGGGTGAGGGTGAGGGTGTAGTGGGTTGGCGATAGCGACCCACTGGATTGTGTAGTCCAAATATCCTATGTCACCATATTGAGGGGTGAGGGTGAGCGTGTAGTGGGTCGGCGATATAGCGACCCACTGGATTGTTTGGTTCCAGCCACTTTGAGGCATGAATAATGAGATAGTGGTTAATAAAATCTGGTGGTTAATATAAGTTGTGATGCATGGGCTGTGCTATTCACTGAGCGTGTGGCTCACCCCTCGCATAATATTTTTCTCCAGAGTCATCTGAGTCGGATCCGGAGGAGGAGCTCCCCGAGGGACTTCATCAGTAGCGGAGTAGCGCCACGTCCCGTGAGTATTAGAGGCTATCAGCATCCCTTTTTTATTGTATGTGTTATATTCCGTGCTTGGGCACGTGTCTGTATATTATTTGGATGTCTTGTATATATTGGCTCTCACAGGACAGTTGATTATGTATCGAGTCTGTAATATGTTTTTGAGTTACAGATTCAGTCTTTTAGCTTCCGCCATTTGTGTATATATCATGTCAGCCCCTGCCTTTGCCTGTATTGTCATTTTAGCTGTTGTGTGAGTATGTTATTGAACTCCTGTTTATACTGATATCATATATACACTTGCCGCGTCCCGGGAGCGGCCGCCCTGGGGCGTGACAAAAGTTGGTATCAGAGCCTGGTCTTGTCAGAGCCAATTGTCTTCTTTTTCGTAGAGATGAGTCCTAGGATTTCTATATGAGTATTCTGATCCTAGTGTCTGGTTTTCTTAGGTTGCTGATATGCCTCCTCGCAGAGGACGGCGCGGACATGGTCCCTCTCGACCTTTGGAGGTTTTCAGACCTACTAGAGGCAAGGATGCTACTGGAGGGTCCACGGCTGTGAGGCCAGGATCGGCGCAGGAGCCTCCCGCATGGGAACGTGCGTTCGCTCGGATAGCGGATTTGGTGGAGACTCAGACCAAGGCACTGGAGGCCCAGACCAGAGTGTTGGCAGAGCAGGCGCGGGAGATCCAGGAGCTGAGGGCGGCCCGTGATGCAGTTCCACAGGTCCCCTTGGTGGCAGATCCGCCTGTGGTACCCGAAGTACCCCCAATCCCCGTGGTGATTCCAGCGGTGAGAGTTCAGGATCCCCTGGCGAGGGAGGTGGGGCTAGAGGCTGCAGCGCGGGTGCAACAGAGTGGCCTCGCAGCCTTTCTAAAGCTCCATCCTCCCGAGTTCTATGGCCAGACGGCGGATCCCCTTGCCCAGAGCGATGGTTGATGGAGGTGGAGACGATCTTCTCGACCATGCTTTGCACCGATCGCCAGCGAGTCTCCCTGGCCACCTTTATGGTGAAGGGTAGCGCTGCCGACTGGTGGGCTACCCGAGTGGTGGACATCCCCGAGGGAGTGGAGCAGCTTCTATGGGCAGGATTCCGGAGGTATTTCCTGGAGGAGTACTTCCCGTTCTCGACGCGGCAGATCGTGATGCAGGAGTTTGAACAGCTGACGCAGGGCTCTATGTCCGTCGCTGATTACTCCACGCGCTTCACGAGGCTTTCCAGATTCGCCCCAGCCTTGGTGATGGACGAAGAGACGCGGTGCCGTCGTTTCGAGCTTGGTCTCTGCAGCGCCATTCGGGTGCATGTCTCCTCCCAGGCTTTCTCGAGGTTCTCGGACTTGGTGTCTCGGGCGAAGACAGTCGAGCGAGACCTCGGGATCCCGTAAGGGTTCCGCCCCCTTCTGCAGACCAGAGTCCTCCCAGGAGCCAGGACCAAGGACAGCGCAAGGAGAAGAGGCCCCGCTTTGATCAGTTAGCGGCTGCCTCTCCTCCAGCAGATGTGGTGCCAGTGCGAAGTTCAGCACCCATCGCGGCGCTGCTACCACTGTCAGCGCATCGGGCATATCTCGTATAATTGCCCAGATGCTGGCCGACCCCGTGTGCAGCCTCAGCGTCAGCAGCAGCAGCCACAGGGTGGCCGTATTGACCAGTGGAGGTAGCCAATGCAGCCGACGAGGCGTGCCCCTGCTCCTCAGCCGCAGTTTGTTCAGGGCAGAGTTGCTGCACTTTCGGCCGAGGAGGCACAGGTTCCGGGTATCATGGTCTGAGGTATTGTTTTGTTTTCCCAGTTCCCTATGTATATATGTGTGTTGATTGCTGTTAAGCATGTGTGTGATGTCTCGATGAGCGGGTATCGAGAGTGGTTGTTCGAGTTGAGGAGGCCGGGTTGTAGTCGTCCTGGCAGAAGGCTTCCATCCGTAGGTACCACCGATGTAGTCGGAGGGGTACTGATCGTGGGAGTATACCAGGTAGAGGCTACCCGGAAGAAGATTAATGAATGATGTCGCGGGCGTGGAATCGTTCTCCCCTTCGTTGGATCCGGTGTAGGACTCCTCAGCGTTAGACAGGCCTTCCTGACAGAGGGCTCCCATCAGTAGGCACCTCCTGATTTGGGTTCGGACTGTGCTGAATTGTGGGAGCGGACCAGGCGGCCTACGGTGTGGAGGAGAGGCTACCGGTGGACCAGGGGTGAAGAACAGTCTAAGTCTCTCCCAAAGTCCCAATATGTCTCCTTTTGGGAGTGAGGGTGTGGATGAGGCGAAGACGCGTCGCCTCGTGACCCAATTGTTGTTCGACCGTTCCCAAGGATGTTGAGTCCGGTCTTGTGATGGATGTTGAAGGATATCGGTGGGTGATTATCTAGATGTAGATGATCCAGTGAGGTTGGTAGTGTTCTTTAAGAGTGATGTCTTCTTCTAGTGTTCCTTTTCTGGTTTAAGGGGCCGCGTGAGGTCAGCGTTGAGACCCGGGCTAGGGTACTTCGTGTTCCTTGTTTGGTTGTCGGGGTATCCTATGTCGGGACCTCATGTTGCTCTCCCGAGGATTTCTTTTCCCAGTCAAGGAATACTCTGGAAGCATCAGCTGATGGTGGTTTAAGTGCGAGATTTGGTTGGAGCGGATGGTTTTCTGGGCCACGTGATTTCCGGCAAGGGCATATCTGTGGACCCGGTCAAGTTGCTCGCCGTGTCAATTGGCGTCGACCGTCGAACCCTGCAGAGATTCGGAGCTTCCTGGGCTTGGCGGGTTATTGCGGGAGGTTTGTCGAGGGTTTCTCGAAGATAGCTGTACCTCCTAACCGCCTCGCTTGGAAGGATGTCCGGTTCGAATGGTCCCCGTCTTGCGAGGAGAGCTTCCTGGAGTTTAAGCGAAGGCTCACCTCAGCGCCAGTTCTTACCCTTCCGTCTAGGAGGGGTGGGTTCACAGGTTGCTCAGAGGCATCGCGGTTGGGTGTGAGTTGTGTCCACGATCCTGCTCACGTCATCCCGTTCGAGCCGCTCGTCTTCGAGCCGGACTTGTCATTCGTCGAGCAGCTGATTTAGATCATGGACCGCCGCGAGAAGAGGCTCCGCACCAAGACCGTCCATCTGGTCAAGCTGCGATGGCTGCACCGTTCCGGCGCCGAGGCCCTTGAGAGCTCGAGGATGCCTTGCGTGACGCGTATCCGCATCTCTTCCCTTCCTAGATGTTTTTGTATTATTTTGAGGACAAAATTTCCTAAGGGGGGAAGAATGTTATATATGTGTCACTTTTAACCTTCTGGTCACCATTGGGACATTCTGGCAGTTTTTCAGTTTTTTTCGTTTTTCGATCGGAACCACTAAAATCTTGGACTGTTAGCTATCGTCCTGAGTTTGAGGACTCCGATTGAAAATCTAACTGCATATTATGTGTCCTGGTGACATTCCAAGCCACTCGCAAAAGTTTCATCGAATTCCGGTAACGTTTCAGAATTTCACAGTTCCGGGGCGTATCCGGGTTTTGACCGAGCGAGAAGTCATTGGGAGAGTTGACTTGGTCAAAGTGGGCCCATGACTTGGTCAACCCCTTTTGTTTTTTTGTGTGGTTGGGTTGACCCAAGTCAAAGATCACTTAATCCTCTAATCCTCTCTTAAGCCCTAATTAAACCTAGTTAACCCTAATCTAATTGTGTTGACTTATTTAAGTGAGCTAAATTATCTCCCCCACTATTCATCATCTTCCCCAAATTTTTTTCTCTCTCCCCCTTTCTCTTTTTCCACCTTTTACCTAGTTAGAGGGCTTGGATCTCAAAACCCAAAGAAGAGAAAGGTAAGGGGAGCCCCCGATCTATCCACCGGTGGTCTCGGATTCGAGTTCCGATGTGTTTAGCCCCTTCTCACGCCCTCTTTTCTCCTCTGATTTCAGCCATTTCGAGGGCTGAGGAAGAGCTCAGTGGTGGTGGCCTTGGAGGAGGTGTTTCGGTGCGCGGAGAGCAACCGAACTTCCCTTCCTTCCTTCCTTCCTTGGGTAAGCTCTCCTTCCTTCCTTTTCTTGCTTAGATGCTTGTTAGGAGGGTGGTTTTGGGTATGAGTGCCCGTTGGCGGCGGTGGGTGGCCGTTGGCGGCTGTTGGTGGTCATTGGTGGCCGGTGGGAGGTGGTTGGGTGGCTCGGGCAGGCAGGCAGGGCAGGCGGGCTATCCCGGGTAGGCTGGCAGGCAGGGCAACGCAGGCAGTTCAGGCTGGGTGCTGTGGGGAGTGCACGCGCGCGTGCGCGCGGGCGTGCGTGAGGGCGTGCGCTCGGGTGGAGCAGGAGGGTGTGCTGGGCGCTGGACGCTGGGCGATGGTCGCAGGTGCTGGGCGCTGGGCGCGGGTGCTGGGCGCTGGGCGCCGTGCGCGGGTGTGCGCGTGGGGCGCTTCGCAGAGGCGCGGGCGTGCCGCGCGCAGGGGGGCGCGTACGGGTGCTGCGCGCAGGGCGCCGTGCGGGTGTGCGCGATGGGGCGAGCGGTGGTGCGCGCGGGGCGAGGCGCTGGGCGCAGGGCGTGCGGATGTGCGCGGTGGGGCGAGCCGGTGGTGCACGCGGTGTGCGCGCGGGGCGAGGCGATGGGGCGCTGGGTGTGCGCGCGAGTCGCTGCGCTGGGGCGCAGTGGGCGCGCGGTGCACCTGGGGGGGACTTGGCGGAGTGTCCGGGAGTGCGGGCTGGGCTCGGCAGTGCGCCTGGGGCGGGTGGCCATGCGGGCGGCTGCTCGGGGGTTCGGGAGTGAGTCGGGGTGGTCGGACTCGCGTGCGTACAGGCCGTATGTACGCTTGTCAGAGTGTTGGGTATTTTTAGCATATTTTTGTGTATTTTTGTGGTATTTTGTGTATTTTACTCACCTAGTTGATTACCCTGTCTTGCAGATCTTGACGGACGGTGGCACGACGACCCGGTTATCGGTGATTGGCACAATCCAACCTAGTAGGGAGGCGCTATACGCACTTGGGCGTGTACCGTCCTCCCCTAGGGCACCATGGATTTATATTAACTTGTTGTAATGTGTAATCCATGCAAGCATGATAAAAATGTAGTATGCATGCTACCCTAGACTTTGTATGTTAGGGACTTGCACCCTTAGGATATGTGTAAGAGCCGTGCATCCTGTCACCTTGTTATCATGCTAAGAAAGCCTCGACCTATGCATGGTCCTATTAGTTTGATTTATTAAATTAAATGCTAGCATGCCTTGTATAATATTATAGGGAGGGGCCTTGCGAGGTCAACATTGAGACCCGGGCTAGGGTACTCCATGTTCCTTGTTTGGTTGTCGGGATGTCCTATATCGGGACCTCATGCTGCCCTCCCAAGGTTTCTTTTCCCAATAATATTATAACCTTGTTAATAATTATTATTTTATATATGTTCCCCGCATCTTGGTTATGCGCCCTGGAGGAATTATGAAGAATTCATGACATTAGAGTTTGTTGTGATGTGTTGTCGGCAGATCCGAGTGGATCATATGCGATGGATAGGCTGTTCTGTTCCCTTCATTGGATCCGTGTAGAGACTGCCCCGGCGTTAGAAAGGCTGTCCCGTGAAGGGGCTCCCATCAGTAGGCACCTCCTGATTTGGGACGGACTGTGCTGAATGTGGGGGTGGCCGAACGGCCTACGGAGTGGGGAGAGACTATCGGTGGACCAAGGGTGACCATCAGCCTAGTCAGTCCCAATATCCTATGTCACCATATTGAGGGGTGAGGGTGAGGGTGTAGTGGGTTGGCGATAGCGACCCACTGGATTGTGTAGTCCAAATATCCTATGTCACCTATTGAGGGGTGAGGGTGAGGGTGTGGTGGGTCGGCCATATAGCGACCCACTGGATTGTTTGGTTCCAGCCACTTTGAGGCATGAATAAAGTGATTGTGGTTAATAAAATCTGGTGGTTAATATAAACTGTGATGCATGGGCTGTGCTGTTCACTGAGCGTGTGGCTCACCCCTCGCATAATATTTTTCTCCAGTGTCATCTGAGTCGGATCTGGAGGAGGAGCTCCCCGAGGGATTTCATCAGTAGCGGAGTAGCGCCACGTCCCGCGAGTATCAGAGGCTATCAGCATCCCTTTTGATTGTATGTGTTATATTCCGTGCTTGGGCACGTGTCTGTATATTATTTGGATGTCTTGTATATATTGATTCTCACAGGACAGTTGATTATGTATCGAGTCTGTAATATGTTTTTGAGTTACAGATTCAGTCTTTTAGCTTCCGCTATTTGTGTATATATCATGTCAGCCCCTGCTTTTGTCTGTATTGTCATTTTAGCTGTTGTGTGAGTATGTTATTGAACTCCTGTTTAGACTGATATCATATATACACTTGCCGTGTCCCGGGGACGGCCGCCCTGGGGCGTGACAAAATTTGGTATCAGAGCCTGGTCCGGTCAGAGCCAATGGTCTTCTTTTCGTAGAGATGAGTCCTAGGATTTCTATATGAGTATTTTGATCCTAGTGTCTGGTTTTCTTAGGTTGCTGGTATGCCTCCTCGCAGAGGATGGCACGGAGATGGTCCCTCTCGACCTTTGGAGGTTTCCGGACCTACTAGAGGCAAGGATGCTACTGAAGAGTCCACGGCTGTGAGGCCAGGATCAGCGTAGGAGCCTCCCGCATGGGAACGTGCGTTCGCTCGGATAGCGGATTTAGTGGAGACTCAAACCAAGGCACTGGAGGCTCAGACCAGAGTGTTGGTAGAGCAGGCGCGGGAGATCCAGGAGCTGAGGGCGGCCCGTGATGCAGTTCCACAGGTCCCCTTAGTGGCAGATCCGCCTGTGGTACCCGAAGTACCCCCAATCCCCGTGGTGATTCCAGCGGCGAGAGTTCAGGATCCCCTGGCGAGGGAGGTGGGGCTAGAGGCTGCAGCGCGGGTGCAGCAGAGTGGCCTCGCAGCCTTTCTAAAGCTCCATCCTCCCGAGTTCTATGGCCAGACGGCGGATCCCCTTGCCCTAGAGCGATGGTTGATGGAGGTGGAGACGATCTTCTCGACCATGCTTTGCACCGATCGCCCAGCCAGCGCGTACTCGAGCGCATGCCTGCGCGTCTACGCATACGCGTGCGTGCCCGCCAGCACGCCCGTCTGCGTGCGCCAGTGCCTATCTGCGCGCACAGACGCGCCCGCACCCAAGCCCCTTCCACCCCCTCCTCAGCCCTCCCACACCCCCTAACACCCATGCATAGCAGGCATAACCATTTACACACCCTAAACAAACATCTAAGCAAGCTAAGGGAGGAGGAAAACTTACCCAAAGAGAGGAAGAACAAGGGAGGAAGCTCGGGTGCCCTTTGCGCACCAAATCGCCACCACCAAGACCACCACCACCTCAGCCACTCTCAGCCCTAACAATGGCTGAAACAGGGGGGGAGGAGAAGCCATGAGAGGGAGGTAGAGAAAGGGGAAATCCAAAACAAAAACCATGGAGAGGTAGATCATAACCTTACCTCTCTTTTTCCCTTCTAGGGTTTCCTTTTTCTTCTCCTCCTACTACCTCTAATGGAAGCAAATAAGAAGAGGGGATGAGTGAGTGGAGTGAGTGAGAGATGGTGAGATGGGGAAGAAGAGAGGGGACGCCCACTAATAGGGCACACACACTCACACACACACACTCACACACTTGAACAATTTGAGTTGGTGGGATTGACTTTGAGTCAACCCAACCACACAAAAAAACAAAACCATTTGACCAAGTCAATGGTCAAACTTGACTTGGTCAAAGTCTTCTTTGACTTGGTCAAGTCCCCCCTTTGACATTCCCACTCGGTCAAAACCCGGATACGATTGGAACTGCCAATTCTGAACGTTACCGGAATTCAATGAAATTTTTGTGAGTGGTTTGAAATGGCACCAGGACACATAATGTGCAGTTAGATTTTCAATCGGAGTTCTCAAGCTCATGATGATAGCTAAAAGTCCAAAATTTTAGCGGTTCCGATCGAAAAAAAAAAAAGTTAAAAACTGCCAGAAATGTCCCAAAGGTGACCAGAAGGCTAAAAGTGACACATATATAACAGGAGCGTTCTTCCGGCGGATGGCGAGTGCGAGGCTGTCAGCAGTCCTAGAGTCATGTATGTATTGTAATTCGTGCATGGGCACAGGTTGTATTTTTCTTTGGTCTACACTTGGCTCTCACAGGACAGTGATTGTGTATTCGAGTTTGTAATAATGTTTTTGATTGACAGACATTGTTTATATATTATGCTTCCACTTTTCAGTCAGTTATCATTATCTTGCTTTGCCACCTTGTGTATTGTTGTTGGAGTCTTTATTGAACTCATGTATTGATAGCTGATATTTTATTATTGCCACGTCTCGGGGACTGCCGCCCTAGGACGTGACATAGTATATGCTGAACAAAAGGCTATACTAGTACACATCCAAGCAAACGGATTGTATTCTCCACTCGAAATACGGGTATACGCCCAACGAGCTGTACTCTCCACCAAAATAAAGAAGTTGTAAAAAGAAGAAAGTCAGAGGGACCTAGAAAGTAAGACATGTGTTAGACGGGACAATTCTAAAATATTGCCCCAAAAAAAATATTACTCTTACCCCATTCAGCCCCCACCCTTTTATTTCTTGCTATGGAGTTGGAATTGAACTATGTCTACTCGGAAAGGCAAGATCTCAACCAAAGATAGACCTTTTCCTATGTTTACAATAGCACACACTCACATGAGTTCACTTAAAACACTTGCCTATCTAAAGGAAGCTTACTTGACTTAAATCTTGGTGCATTCATGGATTTCCCAGCATGTTTAGAATAATATGATCAAGCATTTGAGAACCATGAACTTGAGAAATTAACACCTAGAACCAACACCTTTCAAATACAATCCTGGTTTGGACATGAGTGACCACAAGGACTTGATGGCATGTTTTTTACTTTGGGAAATTGAAAACATTGCCCTCCCACATAAAAGATCCTTTGAAGAACTAAAATGCTCCCTTATGTCACTCACACTTATGCATAAGATTGTATTTTTCTTTTCCAAACATTTAGGCATTCAATTTTCTCAAATACCACAATTAACTCCCATGCCAAAAGAAAATTGCCCCTATAGATTATTTTTCATACCCTTCCACACACATTCAAGAACGAAAACTGCCCCACTCTCATACACACCAAAAGCTTTTCCATTCTCACATTATCCTCACGCTCAGAGTCATCTAGGCCCCCTCCTTTATATACCGGACACAGCTTCTTGGATCTTTTTCTTTGCTTTACTACCTTAGATGGTTTGTAGCCCTTGACAATTCAAACAAGACGGACTTGAAAGTTAGTGCAGGGGCACAATCTGGACAGATTTAACACTTGGTCCATGGAAAGAATGTTTTTACAGGTCTTGAAGGTTGAACAAACACTCACAAAGACTTTCAGCAGCAACAGACAAATGACAGAATCAAAAAATTGTCCTAGGCCAGCGGCGGCTAAACCCGACTAGCCGCCTGCCATCGGACGGTTGAAACCAATTAGCCGCCACCCTACAGGTAAATTCTACCAGTCCTGGGGTGGCTAAACACAACTAGCTGCCCCTCACTGGGTGTTATGCCTGTGTCATTTGGAGCTTTATTTTTCGATCAGAGTCGCTAAAGCTTTGGCTTTTAGCTACTTGCAGGTGTTGGAGTACTCTGATTGAAAAGCTAACCGCATATTATGGGTCCTGGTACCATTTTGTACTACCCATAAAAATTTCATCGAATTCGGTAATGTTTTGGAAAATACACAATTCCGAATCGTATTCGGGTTTGGCTGTTACTGGGTTTCGGTGGGTGAGATATTTTTGATGATGTGGTGACCTTTGGTAACCTTACCACCCTTTGATTAGTGGTGAAGCAACCACTTGGTTATTTAGTGTGTTAGTGGGTGAGTTTAGGTTAGATTCACCCCCACATTTTTCCATTACACCCACCCCCCCCCCACAAGATGAGAAAAATCTCTCTCTCCCTCTCCCACTCCCACTCCTTACGTCTCCCTCTCTTTTGGCTCTCCTTCTCTCTTTCACACATTCCCCATGTGTCTGATAAAATGTCAAGGAGAAGAAGATGGAGCAAGAAGAGGAGGTGCATGTGCAAGACTAGGTGAGTGTGGGTGCATGTGTTGTTGATTGTTTCTCCTCCCTCTCCTCCTCCCATGTTGGATCCCCTGATTTTTCCTTTCTCCCTCTGGTCAGCCAAGTAGAAGAGAAGCAAAAATGGGGGTGGTGGTAGTGGTGGTGGTGGTCGAGGTGGTCAAGGCGCTTGCGAGCCCCTACATCTTCCCCTTCCCTTCCCCCTCTCTTTTGGTAAGTTTTCCCTCTTCTTTTATTGGTTTTTATGCATGTTTGGGGGTTAGGGAGGTCATGCATGTTAGATGTGTTATATATGTGTCACTTTTATCCTTCGGTCACCATTGGAGCATTCTGACAGTTTTTCAACTTTTTCTTTTTCGATCGGAACCGCTAAAATTTTAGACTTTTAGCTATCATCCTGAGCTTGAGGACTCCGATTGAAAATCTAACTGCATATTATGTGTCCTAGTGCCATTTCAAGCCACTCACAAAAATTTCATCGAATTCCGGTAACGTTGTAGAATTTCGCAGTTCTGAATCGTATCCGGGTTTTGACCAAGCGAAAAGTCATTGGGAGACTTGACTTGGTCAATGTTAACCCTTGACTTGGTCAATTGGGTTTGTTTTCTAGTGTGGTTGGGTTGACAAGGGTCAAAGTGCACTTAAACCTAACTAACCTAGCTTAACCTAATTATTTTTTTCTAAGTGTGAGTGGTGAGTGTGTGTGTGGTGTGTGTGTGTGCTTAAGTGATGTCCACGCCCAAGAATAGTTCCCCCTCCCTATTCATCATCTTCTCCATTTCAAGCTCTCTCTCTCTCTCTCTCTCTCTCTCTCTCTCTCTCTCTCCCTCTCTTTAAATCCCCCATATGATCTAGCTAAGGTGGTTAAAATCAAAAACCCTAGAAGGAGAAAAGGAAGGTATGGACCCGATCTATCTTTCCATGGTCTCGGATCTTCATTCCCCTTTGTTTTTCGTCCTCTCTTACCTCCTTTTCTCCTCTGTTTTCAGCCCCTTTTAGGCTGAGAAGAGGGCTTGGTGGTGGTGGTCTTGGTGGTGGCAAATCGGTGCGCGAAGAGCACCCGAATTCCTCCCCTTCCCTTCCTCTCTTTGGGTAAGCTTTCCTCCTCCCTTTTTCTTGTGTAAATGCTTGTTTAGGGTTGCATATGGGTATGCATGGCATGCATGGTGGTTAGGGGGTTGGGGGGGGGCTGTTGGGGGTGTGGGAGTGGCTCGGGCGCGCGTGCGGGGTCATCCGCGCGCGTGCGCGCGAGTCTACGCGCGCAGGTAAGCACGGGCAGGCGCAGGCGCGCAGTCGGGCGCGCTAGCAGGCGTGCCCGCGTACGCGCAGGCTGTACGCGCGGGCGTGCGAGCGGGTGCTTTGCAGGGGGCGCAGTGCGCACGGGGGTACTGCGCTGGGGCGCAGTGCGTGCAGGTGTGGGCGCGAGGTGCTGCGCTGGGGCGCAGTGCGCGTGGGTGCACTCGGGGCGCGCGAGCGTGTGCGCGCGCGCGGCAGCGTGTATGGGCGTGCGAGCAGGGGCACGGCAGCGCGCCTGGGTGCTCGGGTTGGGGCACGGCAGTGCGCCCGGGGTGCGGGGCTGCGTGCGTGCTTGCGCACCCGTGCGGGTGGCCGTGCGCATGGCTGCCCGAAGGTGCGGAGTGTGTCAGGGCACTCGGACTCGCGTGCGTACGGGCCCGTATGCATGCTTGTCCGAGTGTTGGGTATTTCTAGCGTATTTATTGCGTATTTGTGTATTTTACTCACCAGTTTGATTTTCATGTCTTGCAGATCTCGACGGACGATCACGCGACGACCCGGGTATTGGTGAGTGGGACAATCCAACCCAGTTGGGAGGTGTCCGATGCACGTAAGCGTGCATTGCCCTCCCCTGGGGCACCATAGTTGCATATTAGCTAGTATTAATTGTAAACTATGCTTACATGATTATTATGTAGTATCCATGCCACCCTAGGCCTTGCATGTTAAGGATATGCACCCTTATGATATGTGTAAAGGCCCAAGCATCCTGATACCATGCTTTCATGCTAGGGAAGCCCCGACCTACGCATGCGTCTCATTTAGTTTAATTTATTTAAATCAAATGCGAGTTTTGTAATTAGCATGCCTTAGAGAATATTATAACCTTGTGGTTATAATATATGCTTCCCTGCATCTTAGTTATGCGCCCTGGAGGAATTCTGAAGAATTCATGACATTTGTAGAGTAGAGATCGGTGTCTGCGGATCCAAGTGGATCGTATCTGTGTGGGTAGGTTGTTTCTCTTCCCTTCGTTGGATCCGTGTAGGGACTCCTCAGCGTTAGACAGGCCGTCCTGACAGAGGGCTCCCATCAGTAGACACCTCCTGATTTGGTTTCGGACTGTGCTGAATCGTGGGAGTAGACCAGGCGAGCTACGGTGTGCAGGAGAGGCTATCGGTGGACCAAGGGTGATTAACAGCCTAGTCAGTCCCAAAAGACCATGTCACCAGTTTGAGGGTGAGGGTGAGGGTGTAGTGGGTTGGCGATGAGCGACCCACTGGTTTGTGTAGTTGTTGCCACTTAGAGGCTATGAATGATTTGAGGTTAATATGAATTGTGATGCATGGGTTGTGCTATTCACTGAGCGTGTGGCTCACCCCTCGCATATATTTTTCTCCAGTGCTATCTGAGTCGGATCTGGAGGAGGAGCTCCCCGAGGCACATCAGCAGTAGCAGAGCAGCGTCACGTTCTTCGTGTGAGAGGCGATTCAGCATCCCCCCTTTGCTTGTATGTATTGTATTCCGTGCTTGAGTACGCGTTTGTATTATATTTGGATGTCGTATATATTGGCTCTCACAGGACATTTGATTATGTATCGAGTCTGTAATATGTCTTTGATTTACAGATTCAGTCTCTTAGCTTCCGCTATTTGTGTATATATCATGTCAGCCTCTTTGTTGTCTGTGTTGTCATTGTCGATATTGTTTGAGTATATTATTGACCTCTTGTATAGACTGCTGATATCATATACACCCTTGCCGCGTCCCGGGGACGGCCGCCCTGGGCGTGACAAGATGAATGGGTTAGGGTGAGTGAGGAGTGTGGGGGAGGGCGTTAAAGGGGTCTGGGCGCTCGCACAGGTCTATCCGTGCGCGTGTGGGCGCAGGCGGGCACAAGCGGGCGCGTGTGCGCAGGTTCTCGCGGGCGCTGGCAGATCACGTCGTGCATCCGAGCGCGTGTGGGGCAGCGCGTCTGGGCGTGTGGCAGGGCGCCAGTGCGCACGTGGGTGCGGGGGCACACGCGGGGCTGTCCAGGCGCTCGGGTAGGTGCTGGGGCACTCGGGCATGCGTGCGTACGTGCGTGCTCACATGCGTGCAAGCCCGTATGCGTGCATGTCTAAGTCTTTGGCATTTCTAGTTGAATTCTAAGTGTTTTAATGTGGTTATACTCACCATTTTGATGCCCTTACCTTGCAGATCTCGTCGGATGGAATGCGCGAGGACCCGGGTTGTGGTGAGTGGTTTGATCCAACCATTCAAGATGCTCTCAACGCGCGTAGTCGTGCGTCGGGCATCGATGGGGCACCCTAGTTACACTACTTGTGTAGATAAGTAATATGGCCATGCTTAAGCTATAATATGTTAGATATCTTGCATGCTAGGCTTATATTACATGTATTGTATTCATGTATGAATGACTGTATCGCATTCGCCCCTCTAGTATGGGCATGTATTTCTGTAATGTGTATGGATGTTTGGAATAGGGCATGCCTTAGGTAGTACTGTAATACTACTCCCACTATATTAATAATATCTAGCATGAATAACCTGAGTTAATAACCGGGTGCATACTTAATATTCCCTGGTCATAAGACTGGAGGACGTGGTATGGCTGTTGCACCTATCTTGTTGGGGCAAAGCTATGACCAGCTTCCGAAGAGGAGGAGACTTTCCCTCTCTCTCCCCCTCCCTCTTTGCGTAAACTGAGTAAGTAGATGTGGTTCCTACTTGACTCAGGTCCGCTTGGGATTATCGGCATGCACCGGTTAGTGTGCAAGATCATGCTTAACCCTTCCCTTTTAAGTTGGTGATATCCAACACATGCTTAAGTTATACCTTGTATGCTTATATGATTAATGGCCTTGTATGCATGTTTAAGTGGGCCATACCTTGTATGCATGTTGTATGATTTGTTGTTTATGATGTAAATCCATGTTGGGGGATCTTGCATATGGTTCATGCACATAGCTATGATATGATTCTCCTTTAATATATATGCGCATGTTAAAACTAATTAGGCCTATCTGAAATAGGCGTGGGTACGACCTGCTGTCGGGATGTACCTCATTAGTTAGAGCGTGAGCGATGTAATCACCACCCTACATCCATGAGATGCACTTGAATGAAGTTCAGGAGAATTCATTTGTTGTATCGGTTTTGTTAAACCGGTGACTATGGCATTAAGTTAGGCCTACCCGTGCTAGGTGCGTATATGAACCGCCTGTTGGGTTATATGCCTTGGGCTTATTTCTACGTGAGAGCAGAGGTAACCCCTCGTGTCCGAGCGATGCACCCGTGTGGGAGTACAAGAGTATTCGATATGATCGATATGTGATTATCGAGCGTAGTTCACTTTCCCATAGGGTTCACTTTGCAAACGTGGGGTGCTTCCTCCCGACATCATCGTGCGTCGAAACACCTCAACGTTGAACTGTCATGTTTGGGTGCCACCACTTGTAGGTGCTACCGATGCGTATCGCGGTACACATCTGGCTGATGTACCGATCGTGGAAGGCCGACAGGTAGAGGCTACGTGGGAGAGGGCTACCGGATGATATTGCGAGCGTGGAATCATTCTCCCCTTCTTCGGATCCGCGTTG
Organism: Acorus gramineus; assembly: GCA_030737835.1. Classification (NCBI taxonomy): domain Eukaryota; kingdom Viridiplantae; phylum Streptophyta; class Magnoliopsida; order Acorales; family Acoraceae; genus Acorus; species Acorus gramineus. The sequence goes on along the minus strand of CM060854.1, from coordinate 14,121,102 downwards.
AAGCTACTTGACGTTAAAGTTGTCCTGACAGAGGGCTCCCACCTGTAGGTACTATCGATGTGTTCGGAAGATGTATTGATCATGGGAGTATACCAGGTAGAGGCTACTCGGGAGAGGGCTACCGGATGATGAAGGGTGTAGAACAAAAGGTTTTCTTCCAACAGTCCTGTGTCACCCTTAGGGGTGAGGGTGAGGATGAGGTGAAGTCACGTCGCCGCGTGACCCATTCATTTTTTTCCGTTCCCATAGTTGTTGGGTTCGGTTACGAATCGATGTTCAAAGACATCGTTGCGTCTCTTCGACAAACGGTATGGTCTCTCCCCAAGAGTCCCAAGAGTCTCCCTCCGTGAGTGAGGGTGAGGATGAGGTTGGTCGCGCCGCCACGTGACCTTGTTATCCATTGGGTTCCACCCATGTTTTTCTTGAAAAGAAATTGCCTTAACATTAAACTGTTGTAATGGTTATTGGTTTCCAGCCACTCACTGAGCTTGTAGCTCACCCCTCTAATACTATTTCTTTTACAAGGGCGGTGTTGGCCGTGGAGCTGGAGCTTCCCTGTGGTGTGGTCTTATGTGCGTGGAGCGTTCTGTCCAGTGGGTGGCAAGTGCGAGGCTGTTAGTAGTCCTAGAGTCATTTTATGTATTGTAAATCGTGCATGTGGCACATGTTGTATTTTATTTGGACTAGACTTGGCTCTCATATGACATTGATTGTGTATTTGAGTCTGTAATGATATTTTTGATTTACAGACTTATTGATATTTTTATGCTTCCGCTTTTCAGTTGAGTTATCTGTTATCATTGCTTTGCCGACTTGTGTGTTATTTATTGGAGTCATTGTTGACCTCTTGTACTTGATAGCTGATACTTTATATATGTCCACACCTCGGGGATGGCCACCCCATGGCGTGACACTGGGCGGCTAAGAACAACTAGCCGCCCCACACCTACTGCCCAACCTGCAATGTCAGTCCAGTTTTAAATCAACTCTTGAAACCTTTGAGACCTATTAGGAATATTTCTTCCCAAAACCTGCATACACGCATTTCATACACATATACATTCATAAAACCTGTATAAATACGCTTCAAAAACAACTATATTTTGAAATCATACGTCCATCCATGAATCAAACCTATAAAACCAAAATTCATTCATACACATACGCGTCCACATACCTTTTCAAAATGCCAAAGAACTTCCACATTAATTGCACCAAACCACACATATACTAGAAAATTATCCCATAAAGATATAAATTGTCTCTAAAAACATAAGAACTATACAAAACAAAGTCTTTATAAACAAAAAGAAAAGATAGGTCCCCCAAAGGCTTCAAACTCCGATGTCTTGAGTTGTGCATCATCAAAACAATCACCTAAGCCAAAAGAAAAGAAGAAAAGCGTGAATTCCTTGCATATATACATTTCTTCTACCAAAACAAAGACACAAAAAAATTATACCTAGGAGTGTCGTCATCCCCGGGAGGCTGGGTCGAAGGAGGAACATCCTGGCCTGGCTGAGAAGATGGTAGCTATGGAGAATACTAAACTTCTAAAGCATTTGGAGTAGAAGGAGTCTCCCTCATCGAAGAAGCCGCCCTCGCGTATCTCCCACGGCTATGTGTCACCAAAGGACGAGAAGCCCGACTGAATGTGGCCCCCGTAGCAAAGGAAGTAGAGACCGAATGGTCTGGCTCGATAGGGAGAAGGTCGAGGTCTGCCTCCATCATAGACCCTCCGCCACCCAGCTTCCCCCTCATGGTGGCCTCCCAGAGGTGGATTTGCTGAATATCCCAATCTCTTCTCTCCAACCTCTAGCAGAGGTGGCCCTCCATGTTTCTGGATTGATCCTCGGCCACCCTCAACCTCTCTTCCAGCTCCCGTGCCCTTGCTTCAGAGACTCTGAGAGCCTCCCAATCCTTGTCTCCGACCGTCTGAAGAGAACGGACCAGATCCCCCATCAAACCACCAGGCACGCCGGTCGACACCTCCAACTCCGACACTCTAGCCTGGAGGGAGTCCCGCTCATGACCCAGAATGGAAGACTCCTCCTCCCTCAGCATGATACGAGACTGCTGCTGGTCCATCTCCTCCTCTCTCAAAACCCTCTCAAACCGCAACAGGTCCACCTCATCCTCAGCCCTGGCAACCCTCTCCCTAGCAAGATCAAGCTCCAACTGAGTAGCAAGGAGCTCGCTACGGACCAAGCCTAGCTCGTTCATCAACTCGAGCTCTCGATCGGAGGCACTGGTTGGAGGAGGAGCAGAGGAGGAACAAGCGCCATCAGCTCTTGATCTTGATACAGCATCAACCTGAACCTCAAGGACCCGAACCTGGTCCTCCAAGCGTCGCCTCTACACCCGCAACCCCTCTACCTTCCCGGCCCGCGCTTGGAGGTGTTCATTGGCAGTCTTGAGCTTCTTCTCCAACTCATTTAGCTCAGCCTGCACCAAGAACACATGTCTTAATGTGTAGTAGAAGAAAGAAAGGACGGAGAAGAAAGAGAGTTTTTCTTTCGTAAGCATCCGAGATCTCCTCCTCCATAGTCCCAAGGATGTCAACATATTCTTGGCAGAACCAGGCCATGTACTCCTCGCTGCCAACCACCTCGGGGCGACGCTCGACCAAGGTCCCTCTCGCATCCCATCCCGCCACGTACACTTTGTAGTTCCTCGGGAGGTTCGTATCCCAGGGAATTCCGGCCACCGGGATCAGAGGACTCTTCGGTAGATGATCAGGAACCCACTGGTGGTACCCAAGCTGGCGGACGACCCGGTTGATCTCATGAAAGACCACCTCGTTGAAGAAGACCAGCCAAATGTCCCGCGACAGCTCCTCAGGGACCTTCTCCTCAGCATAGGACCTCCAAGTCATCTACAATATACGACAGACATGAGAAGAGAGCTTAGTCAAAAATAAAATCAAGTACAAGCTAGAAATCTAGAAGATATATACCTCTTCTTCCTTTAAGGCACAGAACGCCTCCTGGAACTGAGCAAGGCGACGCAATCAAGAAGCCCCTGGAGGTGCCCATCTCATAGCCCAAGGGAGGGCGCGGTCAAAGATCAGCTGAGTCAGACGAGTGATGGCGAAGTGCTCGTACCAAAAAATCTACAGAAGGAAAACCAAAACCAAAGTCAGGTGAAGTAAATAAACAAAGATCAAATCGTATCTATTTTCACTAACTATACCTGAAGAAAAGCGGCAAAACCGCCGAGATTCTTGCCCCCAGCCCTCTTCACCTTCTTTGACAACTCCACGAAGAGATGAGCCATCTGACGGCGCGTGAGAGAACCGAGGCCATACTGCCTTGAAAGCTGTCTGAGAGGGATCCGGTTCAACGTCCTCTCCCACTCCACATACTCCCAGTCACCAATCAACTCTCGGAAGAGTGCCTTGTAGTCCGGACTTGTCACGCCCCACTGCGGCCATCCCCGAGACGTGGCAATAATGAAATATCAGTTCAAGTACAAGAGGTCAACAAAGACTCCAATAAACAATACACAAGCTGGCAAAGCAATGATAACTGATAACTCAACTGAAAAATGGAAGCATAAGATATCAACAATGTCTGTAAACCAAAAACATTATTACATACTCGAATACACAATCACTGTCCTGTGAGAGCCAAGTGTAGACTAAATAAAATACAACCTGTGCCACATGCACGATTTACAATACATAAAATGACTCTAGGACTGCTGACAGCCTTGCACTCGCCACCCGTCAGAAGAACGCTCCACGCCCATAAGACCACGCCACAGGGAAGCTCCAACTCCACGCCCAACACTGCCCCTGAAAAGAAATAGTATGCGTGTCACGCCCCAGGGCGGCCGTCCCCGGGACGCGGCAAGTGTATATATGATATCAGTAACAAGAGTTCAATAATATACCACAAACAACAACTAAAAATGACATCACAGATAAAAGCAGGGCTGACATAATATATACACCAAATGCGGAAGCTAAAAGACTGAGTCTGTAGTCAAAACATACTACAGACCCGATACATAATCATACGTCCTGTGAGAGCCAACATGTCCATATATACACAACAAAAATCCATACATAATCCAAACTAGGTGCCCAAGCACAGAATATATACATACAACAGAAAGAAGGATGCTGATGGCCTCAAAACTCGTGGGACGCGGCGCTACTCCTCTACTGGTGTAGTCGCTCGGGAAGCTCCTCCCTCAGAGACCACTGAAAAAGATAATATGCGAGGGGTGAGCCACACGCTCAGTGAATAGCACAACCCATGCATACAGTTCATATTAACCACATTTAATCAAACCACTAGCCTCAAAACTGGCATAAATATCACAAATCCGGGGGTTCGTCACATCGCTGAACCGCCACACCCTTACCCTCACCCTCACCCTCAATAGGTGACCTAGGATGTTGGGACTTAATGGGTGGATAATCATCCATTCACAATCCTGTGGGTCGTCGCATCGCCGGCCCACCATACCCTCACCCTCACCTCTCAACAGGTGACCCAGGTTCTTGGGACTGACTAGGCTGTTGGTCACCCTCGGTCCACCGATAGTCTCTCCACACTCCATAGGTCGTTTGGCCACTTCCACGTTCGGCGCAGTCCTTCTACCAAAGCAGGAGGCGCCTACTGATGGAAGCCCCTGCACGGGACAACCTTTCTAACGCCGGGGTAGTCTCTACACATATCCAACGGAGGGAAACAAAACAGCCTATCCATCGCATATGATCCACTCGGATCCGCTGACAGCACATCTCTACAACTCTAATGTCTTGAATTCCTCTGAATTCCACCAGCGCGCATAACCAGGATGCGGGGAATATAAATAATGCATAAAGGGGAAAAGAGACCTTGGGAGGGTAACCTGAGGTCCCGATGTAGGACATCCGACAACCAAACAAGGAACACGGAGTACCCTAATCCGGGTCTCAATGTTAACCTCGCAAGGCCCCCTATATTCCCAAGGCATGCTAACATATATATATCGCAGTTTGCATTTAAATAAATAAATCAAACTAATAGGACGCATACTCAGGTCGGGGCTTTCCTAACATGATAACGTGGTGACAGGATGCATGGCTCATGCACAAATCCTAAGGGTGCAAGTCCCTAACATACAAGTCTAGGGTGGCATGCATTCTACACACACAACATGCTTACATGGATTCAAAACAAACAGTTAATAATAACTATGTGCCCCAGGCGAGGACGGTACACGCCCAAAGCATTTAGCGCCTCCCAAACTGGGTTGGGTTGTCCCACTCACCGGAACTCGGATCGACGCGCGACCGTCCGTCGAGATCTGCAAGACAGGGTATTACTTGGTAAGTATAAATCCACAATATCATTAAATACACAAATAAATACCCCAAAACCCCAAATCAAACACCCAACACCCCCGGCAACCACCCGCACGGCCACCCGACCGCCCGGGTGCACTGCCGCGCCTCAGCCCACGCACCCCGCACGCCTTGCGCCGGCCCGCGAGCACCCCGCACGCCCCCGCGCGCGGCGCCTCGCCCCGCACGCACCCCGCGCGCACCTCTGCCACCTCGCCGCGCCTCGCGCGCACCTCTGCCGCCTCGCCCTGCCTCGCGCGCACCACCGCCGCCTCGCCGCTCCTCGCGCGCACCACGGCCACCTCACCGCGCCCCATGCGCACCACACCGCCTCGCCGCGCCTAGCACCCGCGCACGCTGCACGCCCTCCCGCGCGCACTGCCCCCGGCCAGCACCTCGCGCACGCACCACCACTGCCCGCCAGCACCTCGCGCACGCACCACCACTGGCCGCACGTCTAGCACCCGCGCGACCAGCTCCTCGCGCCCAGACCACGCGACCAGCATCTCGCGCGCAGCTTGCCATCAGCTCCTCGCGCACAGGTCCCTAGCTGGCCTCCAGCTCTCCCCGAGCGCACGCCCGCGCGCACGCTCGCGTGCACGCACGCGCGCTCCCTGCCAGCCCCTGTGCCTGAGCTGCCCGAGGCCACCAGCCCACACGCCAGCACTGCCAGCCCACCCAGCGCACCCAGCACGCCCCCCTGCATGACCAGCTCCTCGCACCAGACCCGCGCACACCCGCGCGCACGCCGCGCGCACGCGCGCCGCGCACGCACGCGCGCACGCCCGCGCGCGCCCAGCCTGTGCGCTGCCTGAGCCGCTGCCGCTGCTGCCTGCTGCCCGGAACAGGGCTTGCCACTGCTCGAGCACCTCCACCACCACCAAAAGGCCTCCGACGGCCTCCGACCGCCTCCCACTGCCCCCCGACGGCCACCCACCACCGCCGACCACCACCCAACCCTAGATCCATCCCCCTAGCATACATCTATGCAAGAAAAGAGAAGAAAAAGACCTTACCAAGGGGAGGAAGCGAAGTCCGGTTGCTCTCCGCACGCCGAAACCTTTCCCAACGGTTCTACGCCCCGATCTATCACGGCCCTCGAAATGGCCCGAAACAGAGGAGAGAGAGGGGAGGTCGGGGAGGCTAGGATCGCCGGAAACGGGATTTGAAACACCGGGACCCGATCTACACTTCTCGTGCTTTAGGTTTTTGGTTTTGAGGGGTCTAGGGGCTTAAAATGGAGAAAAAGAGAGAGAGGAGAGAGAAATTGGTAGGGATGATGAATAGTAACTCGAAATTTTATCCACTTATATAGTGTGCGACTTAAAAACCCAGATACGCCCCGGAACTGCGAAATTTCAAACGTTGCCGGAATTCGATGAAATTTTCATGAGTGGCTTAAAATGGCACCAGGACACATAATATGCAGTTAGATTTTCAATCGGAGTCCTCTAGCTCAGACGATAGCTAACAGTCCAAAATTATGCGGTTCCGATCGAAAAATGCAAAAAAAAATTTAAAAACTGCTAAAATGCTCCAATGGTTACCAAGGCCAAAAAGTGACACATATATAACATTCTCCCCCCCTTAGGAAATTTTGTCCTCAAAATAAATACAAGAATATCTAAGAAGGGAAAAGATGCGGATACGCGTCACGCATGGCGTCCTCGAGCTCCCAGGTGGCCTCGGCACCGGAACGGTGCTGCCATCGCACCTTGACCAGCTGGACGGTCTTGGTGCGGAGCCTCTTCTCGCGGCGGTCCATGATCTCAATCGGCTGCTCCACGAAAGACAAGTCCGGCTCGAAGACGAGCGGCTCGAACGGGATGATGTGGGCAGGATCGTGGACGTATCGCCTCAGCTGCGAGACGTGGAAGACGTCATGGGCCTGAGCCAACTGTGGGGGCAGAGCTATGCGATAGGCCACCTCTCCAACTCGCTCGAGGATGAGGAACGGCCCAATGAAACGCGGACTCAGCTTGCCCCGCACACCAATCGGAAGATGCCCTTCATCGGGGACACCTTCAAGAACACATGATCACCGACCTCGAAGGCGAGCTCACGGCGACGGCGGTCGGCGTAGCTCTTCTGACGACTCTGAGCGACTCGGATACGCTCGCGGATCGTCTTCACCATCTCGGAGGTCTGGTGAATGATCTCTGGTCCCTCTAGCTGGCGCTCTCCGACCTCATCCCAACACAGGGGGGACCTGCAGCTGCGGCCATAAAGTGCCTCGTAGGGAGCCATCCGGATGCTCGAGCGATAGCTGTTGTTGTAGGCAAACTCCACCAACGGAAGATGCCTCTCCCAACTGCCCCCAAAATCGAGCACACAGGCCCGCAGCATGTCCTCAAGGGTCTGGATCGTCCTCTCCGACTGGCCGTCCGTCTGAGGATGAAACGCGGTACTGAAGTGGAGGTTCGTACCAAGGGCGTGCTGGAGGCTACGCCAGAACCTCGAAGTAAAACGCGCGTCTCGATCAGAGATGATGCTGACTGGAGTGCCATGGAGTCGGACAATCTCGGAGACAATAACTGCGCCAGGGTGTCCAGAGAATCGGTGAGTCGGATGGGGAGGAAATGAGCAGACTTCGTCAGCCGGTCGACGATCACCCAGATGGCATCGCGACCCGAACGTGACCTCGGCAGACCCGAGACGAAGTCCATGGTGATCTGCTCCCACTTCCACTGAGGGATCTCAATGGACTGCAGCTTCCCCGCAGGGCGCTGATGCTCCGACTTCACCTGCTGGCATACTAGGCATCGGGCAACAAATGGCGATATCCGTCTTCATCCCGCGCCACCAGTAGCCGCGACGAAGGCCTCTGTACATCTTCGTGCCACCAGGGTGCACGGTGTACCTCGAGCGATGGGCCTCGTCCAGAATCTTCCGCCTCAGCTCTGCGTCGTCGGGGATGCACACTCGGCCTCTGAATCTCAGGATCCCGTCCGCACGAATCTGGTAGTCCTGACGCTCGCCCCGGGCGACGCCTTCAGAAAGGACTATAAAATGCGGGTCCTGAGCCTGAGCCGTGCGGATCTCGTCGAGAAGAACCGGCTGCACCACCAGCCTGGCCAAAAGCCACCCGCAGGGGTCTCTCGAACAATGATCCAGCAAGCCGCCTCCTCCAGAAGCCTCCAACGACGGACAGCCATGTGGGCGGCCATGCCCAGGGGCTCCCTACTGAGCGCATCTGCAACGACATTCGCCTTACCCGGATGGTAAGCGATGTCACAGTCGTAGTCTGTAAGGAACTCAACCCAACGCCTCTGTCGCATGTTGAGCTCCGGCTGAGACTGCAGATATGTCAAGCTCTTATGGTCAGTAAAGAGCTCGAACTCCTCTCCGTAGAGATAATGCCTCCACATCTTCAGCGCAAATATGATCGCAGCCAACTCGAGGTCATGGGTGGGGTAGTTCTGCTCATGGGGCTTCAACTGACGAGACGCGTAAGCCACCACCTTACCGTGCTGCATCAGGACGCAACCCACACCCAACTGCGATGCATCTGTGTATACTGCGAACCCACCACTCCCAGATGGAAGGGTAAGAACTGGCGCTGAGGTGAGCCTACGCTTCAGCTCCTGGAAGCTCTCCTCGCAAGAAGGGGACCACTCGAACCGAACGTCTTTCCGAGTGAGGCGGGTAAGAGGAACGGCTATCTTGGAGAAACCCTCCACAAACCTCCTGTAATAACCCGCCAAGCCCAAGAAGCTCCGAATCTCAGTGGGGTTCGACGGTCGACGCCAATTCGACACGGCGAGCGTCTTCTCCGGGTCCACAGCTATACCCTCACCGGAAATCACATGGCCCAGAAAGGCCATCCGCTCCAACCAGAACTCGCACTTGCTGAACTTGGCGAACAACTGATGTCTGGCCAAGTCTCCAAAACAGTGCGAAGATGGTGAGCGTGCTCCTCAGACTCCTCGAGTACACCAATATGTCATCGATGAATACTACCACAAAGGAGTCGAGGAAGGGTCGAAATACCCGGTTCATCAGATCCATGAAGGCCGCCGGCGCGTTCGTCAACCCGAATGGCAGTACTCTGAACTCGTAGTGCCCATACCGGGTGCGAAAGGCCGTCTTCGATATGTCTGACTCCCGGATCTTCAACTGGTAGTACCCCGAGCGGAGATCGATCTTGGAAAAGACGCACGCTCCCTGGAGCTGGTCAAACAGATCGTCGATCCGCGGCAACGGGTACTTGTTCTTCACTGTCCGCTTATTCAACTGCCTGTAATCAATACACAGCCGCAGTGAACCGTCCTTCTTCCGGACGAACAGGACAGGGGCTCCCCACGGAGACACACTCGGACGTGCGAAGCCCTTCTCCAGCAACTCCTCCAACTGCTCCTTCAGCACCCTCAGCTCTGCGGGAGCCATCCGGTACGGAGCCCTCGAAACCGGCTCGGTCCCCGGAAGCAGATTGATCTCAAACTCAATCGCGCGGTCCGGCGGTAATCCCGGAAGATCGTCGGGGAAAACCTCAGGAAACTCTGCCACGACTGGAGTCTGACTGATATCTGCCCGCAGCGGTGCATCCTCCAGAGCAATATAAGCCAGAAAGCCCTCGCACCCACCCTGAAGGAGTCTCCACGCCTGCATGGACGACACGAACCCCAGAGGAGCTACGTCTCGATCGCCCACGAACTGGAAAGACCTCCGACCAGGAAGGTGGAACGACACCGACTTGGCGAAACAGTCGATGCTGGCATGACTAGCTGCAAGCCAATCCATCCCCAGGATGGCATCAAAATCCGCCATCGCAAGCTCCACCAGCTCCACCGGGAACTCATGCTCCGCGATCTCCACCGTGCACCCTCGGTACACCGAACTGAGGAGAATCCGGTCTCCCACGGGCAATGCTACCTCTAACACAGCATCTAGAGGAGCGGACGCCACACCCGTCCGTCTCGCGAAAGCGGGAGACACGAACGAGTGGGTGGCTCCGGAATCAAATAGCACATAAGCAGGAAGCTGGGAGATCTGAACAGTACCTCTAACCACGCTGCCTGATGCCTGGGCCTCCTCTGCCGAAAGCGCTGCCACTCGGCCCTGGACGAACTGAGGCTGAGGAGCAGGGGCACGCCTCGCCTGCTGCGCTGGCTGCCTCCTCTGATCAGCACGGCCACCCTGTGGCTGCTGCTGCTGACGCTGAGGCTGCTGCTGCGGCTGGCGCTGCTGCTGCTGAAACGGCTGCTGGAACGGCCTCTGCTGCAACTGCTGCTGGGGCATCACTGCGGTCGGCCAGCGTCGGGGCAATTATACAGAATATGCCCGACGCGCTGACAGTGATAACAGCGCCTCGTCTCTGGCGCCTCATCTGGACCGGCACTGCTGCGATGGGTGCTGGACCTCGCGCTGGCACCACATCTGCTGGAAGAGAGGAAGCCGCTGACTGCTCGAAGCGGGCCCTCTTCTTCTTGCGCTGCCCTCTGTCCTGGCCTCTGGGTGGCCTCTGGTCTGTCGGCGGGGTCGGAGCCCGCACCTGGATCCCGAGGTCTCTCTCGACAGTCTTCGCCCGAGACTAAGTCGGAGAACCTCGTGAAAGCATGGGCGGTGACGTGCACTCGGATGGCACTGCTGAGACCGAGCTCGAACCGACGGCACCTCGTCTCCATCGTGGACAGCCTCGTGAACGCGTGGAGTAGTCAGCGACGGACATAGTGCCCTGAGTCAGCTGCTCAAACTCCCGCTCCACTATCTGTCGCGTCGAGAAGGGGAAATACTCCTCCAAGAAATATCCCCTGAATCCCGCCCAGTGAGCTGCTCCAATCCCTCTGGAATGTCAACTGATCTAGTAGCCCACCAGTCGGCGGCGCTACCCTTCAGCATAAACGCAGCCAGGGAGACTCGCTGGCGGTCTGTGCAAAGCATCGCCGTGAAGATGGTATCCACCTCCATCAGCCATCTCTCTGGGGCAAGGGGGTCCTCCGTCTGACCCTGGAACTCGGGAGGATGGAGCTTCATAAAGGCTGAGAGTCCACTCTGCTGGACCCTCGCTGCTGCCTCTAGCCCCATCTCCCTCTCCTGAGGACCCTGAGCTCTGGCCGCCGGAATCTCCACCACGGGGACTGGGGGTGTATCGGGTACCTCAGGTGGATCCGCCACCAAAGGAACCTGCGGAACTGCCTCGCGGGCTGCCCGCAGCTCCTGAATCTCCCGCGCCTGATCTGCCAACACCCTCGTCTGGGTCTCTACCAATCTGCTAACCGCGCAAACGCGCGCTCCCAGGCAGGAGGCTCCTGCGCTGTCTGGCCTCACTCCTGAGGACTCACCAATATCATCCTCGACTCTGGCAGGTCCGGAGACCTCCAAGGGTCGAGAGGGGCCACGTCCGCGTCGTCCTCTGCGAGGAGGCATATCAGCAACCTAAGAAAACCAGACACTAGGATCAGAATACGCATATAGAAATCCTAGGACTCATCTCTATGAAAAGGAAGACACTTGGCTCTGACAGGACCAGGCTCTGATACCAACTTTTGTCACGCCCCAGGGCGGCCGTCCCCAGGACGCGGCAAGTGTATATATGATATCAGTAACAGAGTTCAATAATATACCACAAACAACAACTAAAATGATCACACAGATAAAAGCAGGGCTGACACAATATATACACCAAATGCGGAAGCTAAAAGACTGAGTCTGTAGTCAAAACATACTACAGACTCGATACACAATCATAAGTCCTGTGAGAGCCAACATGTCCATATATACACAAAAAATCCATACATAATCCAACTAGGTGCCCAAGCACAGAATATATACATACAACTGAAAGAAGGGTGCTGATGGCCTCAAAACTCGTGGGACGCGGCGCTACTCCTCTACTGGTGTAGTCGCTCGGGAAGCTCCTCCCTCAGAGATCACTGAAAAAGATAATATGCGAGGGGTGAGCCACACGCTCAGTGAATAGCACAACCCATGCATACAGTTCATATTAACCACATTTAATCAAGCCAATAGCCCAAGGCATAAACATCACAATCCGGGGGTTCGTCACATCGCCGAACCGCCATACCCTTACCCTCACCCTCACCCTCAATAGGTGACCTAGGATGTTGGGACTTAATGGGTCATCCATATCCTGTGGGTCGTCGCATCGCCGGCCCACCATACCCTCACCCTCACCTCTCAACAGGTGACCTAGGCTCTTGGGACTGACTAGGCTGTTGGTCACCCTCGGTCCACCGATAGTCTCTCCCCACTCCGTAGGTCGTTTGGCCACTCCACGTTCGGCGCAGTCCTTCACCAAATCAGGAGGCGCCTACTGATGGAAGCCCCTGCACGGGACAACCTTTCTAACGCCGGGTAGTCTCTACACGGATCCAACGGAGGGAACAGAACAGCCTATCCATCGCATATGATCCACTCGGATCCGCTGACAGCACATCTCTACAACTCTAATGTCTTGAATTCCTCTGAATTCCACCAGCGCGCATAACCAGGATGCGGGGAATATAAATAATACATAAAGGGGAAAAGAGACCTTGGGAGGGTAACCTGAGGTCCCGATGTAGGACATCCGACAACCAAACAGGAACACGGAGTACCCTAACCCGGGTCTCAATGTTAACCTCGCAAGGCCCCCTATATTCCAGAGGCATGCTAATATATATATCGCAGTTTGCATTTAAATAGATAAATCAAACTAATAGGACGCATGCTCAGGCTCCTAGCATGATAACGGGGTGACATGATGCACGGCTCATGCACAACATCCTAAGGGTGCAAGTCCCTAACATACAAGTCTAGGGTGGCATGCATTCTACACACACATCATGCTTACATGGATTCAAAATAACAGTTAATACTAACTATGTGCCCCAGGGGAGGACGGTACACGCCCAAAGCATGTAGCGCCTCCCAAACTGGGTTGGGTTGTCCCACTCACCGGAATCCGGGTCGTCGCGCGACCGTACGTCAAGATCTGCAAGACAGGGTATTAACTGGTAAGTATAAATCCACAATATCATTAAATACACAAATAAATACCCAAAACCCCAAATCAAACACCCAACACCCCCGGCAACCACCCGCACGGCCGGCAACCACCGCACGGCCACCCGACCGCCCGGGTGCACCGCCGCGCCTCAGCCCACGCACCCCGCACGCCCCCGCGCGCGCCGCCTCGCCCCGCACGCACCCCGCGCGCACCTCCGCCACCTCGCCGCGCCTCGCACGCACCTCTGCCGCCTCGCCGCGCCTCGCGCGCACCACCGCCGCCTCGCCGCGCCTCGCGCGCACCACGGCCACCTCACCGCCCCCGCGCACCACACCGCCTCGCCGCGCCTAGCACCCGCGCACCCTGCACGCCCTCCCGCGCGCACTGCCCTCGGCCACCACCTCACGCATGCACCACCCCTGCCCCGGCCAGCACCTCGCGCACGCACCACCACTGCCCGCCAGCACCTCGCGCACGCACCACCACTGGCCGCACGTCTAGCACCCGCGCGACCATCTCCTCGCGCCCAGACCAGCGCGACCAGCACCTCGCGCCCAGACCAGCGCGACCAGCACCTCGCGCGCAGCTCGCCATCAGCTCCTCGCGCACAGCTCCCTAGCTGGCCTCCAGCTCTCCCCGAGCGCACGCCCGCGCGCACGCTCGCGCGCACGCACGCGCGCTCCCTGCTAGCCCCTGCGCCTGAGCTGCCCGAGGCCACCAGCCCACACGCCAGCACTGCCAGCCCACCCAGCGCACCCAGCACGACCAGCTCCTTGCACCAGACCCGCGCACACCCGCGCGCACGCGCGCGCCCAGGCTGTGCGTTGCCTGAGCCGCTGCCGCTGCTGCCTGCTGCTCGGGACAGGGCTTGCCACTGCTCGAGCACCTCCACCCCCACCCAAAGGCCTCCGACGGCCTCCGACCGCCTCCCACAGCCCCCCGACGGCCACCCACCGCCGCCGACCACCACCCAACCCCAAATCCATCCCCCTAGCATACATCTATGCAAGGAAAGAGAAGAAAAAGACCTTACCAAGGGGAGGAAGCGAAGTCCGGTTGCTCTCCGCGCGCCGAAACCTTTCCCAACGGTTCTCTTACGCCCCGATCTATCACGGCCCTCGAAATGGCCCGAAACAGAGGAGAGATAGGGGAGGTCGGGGAGGCTAGGATCGCCGGAAACGGGATTTGAAAACACCGGAGTGTAGATCGGGACCCGATCTACACTTCTCGTGCTTTAGGTTTTTAGGTTTGAGGGGTCTAGGGGGCTCAAAATGGAGAAAAAGAGAGAGAGGAGAGAGAAAAACTCTTTGGTAGGGATGATGAATAGTAACTCGAAATTTTAGATCTCAACCTTATATTGTGTGCGACTTAAAAACCCAGATACGCCCCGGAACTGCGAAATTTCGGGAAACGTTACCGGAATTCGATGAAATTTTCATGAGTGGCTTAAAATGGCACCAGGATACATAATATGCAGTTAGATTTTCAATCGGAGTCTTCTAGCTCAGACGATAGCTAACAGTCCGAAATTATGCGCTTCCGATCGAAAAATGCAAAAATTTTAAAAACTGCCAGAAATGCTCCAATGGTGACCAGAAGGCCAAAAGTGACACATATATAACAATGCGAGGGGTGAGCTACAAGCTCAGTGAGTGGCTGGAAACCAATCACCAAACAACAGTTCAATACTAAAACAATTTCCTTTCAAGGAAAACATGGGTGGAAACCCAATGGACAACAAGGTCACAGGGCGATGGGACCAACCTCACCCTCACCCTCACTCCCAGAGGATGACTCTTGGGACTTTTTGAGAGAGACCATATCGTGGGTCGAAGGGACGCGAAATTACTGGTCCACACAACACTACTCAATCACCAACCTCACCCTCACCCTCACTCCCGGAGGGAGACTCTTGGGGAGAGACCATACCGTTGGTCAAAGAGACCCGGAATTATTGGTCTACACAGCACTACTAGATTATCTACATCGAGATAACTGCCCAACGATGTCTTCGAGCATCGATACGCAACCGGACCCAACAACTATGGGAACGGACGAACATCGAATGGGTCACGCGGCGACGTGTCTCCACCTCATCCTCACCCTCCCCCCCCCGTTTAGAGGTGACATAGGACTTTTGGAGAGATTAGAATCCTCTACACCCTAGGTCCACCGGTAGCCCTTTCCCCGCATAGCCTCTACCTGGTATACTCCCACGATCAGTATGCTTCCGAACGCATCGGTGGTACATACGGATGGGAACCCTCTGTCAGGACAGCTTTTCCAACCCGGGGAGTTCCTACATTGGATCCAACAAAGGGGAGAACGATTTGACGCTCGCAATATCATTCGTTAGCCCTCTCCCGGGTAGCCTCTACCTGGTATACCCCCATATCAGTACATCTTGCCGCATGCATCGATAGTACCTACAGGTGGGGGCCCTCTGTCAGGACAGCTACAACCCGGGCCGCTTCAACACGGATGACATTGGGAGGAAAACACTCCATGTTTGCAAAGCGAACCCAATGGAAAAACAACTACTCTCGATAATCACATATCGGTGATTCGAATACTATTGTACTCCCACACGGTTGCGTCGCTCAAACACAAGGGGGTTGCCTCTGCTCTCACGTAGAAATAATCCCAAGGCACATAACCCAACAGGTGGTTCATATACACGCCTAGCACGGGTAGGCCTAGCTTAATGCCACAACCGGCTTAACAAAATCGATAAGATAATGAATTCTCCTAAATTCCAAACGAGTGCATCGCTCGGATGCACGGGGGCGATTACATCGCTAGCGCTCTAACTAATAAGGTACAACCCGATAACGGGTCATACCCACGCCTATTTCAGATAGGCCTAATCAGTTTTAACATGCACATATATATATCTAGGAGATTATATCTAGTTATGTACATGAACTACAGGCACTATAATCTATCAAATAATTATAGGGATACTCCCTAACATGGATTTACATCATAATAAATCATACAACATGCATACATGGCCATTAATCACATAAGCACACAAGGCCTAACTTAAGCATGCGTTGGATATCACCAACTTAAAAGGTAAGGGTCAAGTGCAAATCTCGCGCACTAACAGGTGCATGCCAATATTCCAAACGAACCTGAGTCGAGTAGGAAATCGCATCTACTTACTCAGTTCGTGCAGAGGGAGAGGGCGAGAGAGATCATCATCTCATGAAGTTGGTCATAGCCTTGCCCCATTAGCATGGACGCAACAACTACACCACGCCCTCGAGTCTTATCGCAAGGGAATATTAGGCAGGTGCCCGTTATTAACCCAGACTTAATCATGCTGGATATTCCAATTAATATGGTGGGAGTAGTATTACAATACTACCTAAGGCATGCCATATTCTATACATCCATACACATTACAGAATACATGCCCATACTAGAGGGGCACATGCGATACAATCATTCATACATGGATACAATACATGCAATAATATAAGCCTAGCATGCAAGATATCTAACATATTATAGTTTAAGCATGGCCATAGTACTTATCTACACAAGTAGTATAGCTAGGGGGCCCCATCGATGCGCGACGCCCAACTACGCGCATCAAGCGCATCCCGAGGGAGGGGATTGGATCGAACCACTCACCGATACCTGGATCGCCACGCGTCCGGTCTACGAGATCTGCAAAACACAACCAATGATCCATAATTAAATTATGGAACTTCCTATCACACATATAAGCCTACTTCATGAAGGCCCTAACCCCTGATACTTCCATATTATCACCCAAGACACATGCAAACAACTCCTTGACACTCAACCAAACAAAACTGCCAAACCTGCTGCAACCAGCCCTACTAATTGGTCTCCACAACACCCAATACACTTCCAAATATTATGAAATAAATCATGCACATTCTCTGATATTCTGGGATCATAATCTATGAAGACATTAGAGCCTAATTGTTCCTCTACAAGCCCAAAACAAATTATTTCCAGAAGCAGATCAATTCCTACGCGAATCTGGACAGGCCATGCAAAACAGGTTCTAACTTACACCACAGATATCATAATGATCCCAAATTACATATATAACAACTAGGCACATGGATGATCATATCATATGAAGACATAATCCTAAAAATGTGCCTCTAAATACTAGATTCACTGAGATCTTTAAAAGACAGAGTGCTGCCTTACCGAAACAGGGGGAGGGAAATGGGGAGATGCGAGGTTCTCGACACACCTACGACCACCTCAACCACCACCACCACTACCACCACCTCATTAGCATCTCCTAAAGCCCTTCATGGCAGAAAACAGGGGTGCAAGGGCATGAGAAGGGGATTGAGAAAAGAGAAACAACAACAACACATACTCACCTTTTCTCACCCTTTCTCACTCTTTCTTGTGCTTCTTCTTCATCTTTTCCTCCATTAACAACACACACACAACAAAAAAAAAACAGAGAGGGAGAGGGAGACGAGAGTGAGAGAGAGTGAGAGCTTTCCACAAAAAGGGGGCTTAAATGGAATTAAAGTGAGTTGGTGGGGGGGAACAAGACCAAATCGTCCCTGACCAGAAATTCTGGACGGGCTTCACTAGAACAGCCATAACTTCCACGATATAGCTCCGAATTGCACAATTCAAGATCCTTTGGAAAGCCAAGAAGATTATCTACAATTTTATTGTTTATGCAAAGATCAAATAATCTCTTCATCTATTCCGAAATGAGAGCTAAACATTGAACAGGGCTGCTGCCAGAATTTTCTCATCCCCGGGGTAATACTTGAAAAAATGCTCATAACTTTTACTACATGAATCCAGTTGATCTAATTAAACTTTTATATGAAAGCTAACTCAAAACTGAGCATTTCATGATAAAAGCATATTTAAACGTCTTCATCGTGGATTTTAATAAAATTAAATCCAAATACCAAATTGGAAATGCATAACTTGTAGGAGAAAAAATTATGTAGCCAAATTTTCAATCAGAGCACTCCAAAAGCAAAAATTTTAGCAACTCCGATCGACAAATAAGGCTCCAAATGACACAGGCATAACAGGACTGGTAGCCGCTATCACCGCCTCGCCCAAGGCGAGAAGGCCTATGATCCGCTCCACATCCTCGAGCGTCGCCATCACTGCACCAGTGGGGAGGATGAAGGCGCAGCTCTCCGGATCCCATCTCTCTGCCAAGGCCTCCAGATAAGAACGATGGATGTGGAAGGGCTCGATCAAGAAGAAGGAACGGAAGCCCGCTTCATCCACCAAGTCCCTCTCCCCCTGCCCCAAGGCGGAATACCACCTCTTCGTCCCATGCCACAAAGCCCTCACACAATTCGGTCGCTAAGAGAAATGAGAGAAAACGTTAATCAGAGGTGAGAATCTCTATTTTAAAAATTCTAAGATCAAAACCATGCTTAGATAAATAAATATACATATGCAAGCATGAAATATTCAAAACATGAATACACCTCTTTTTACCCCATAAACACTCCCACCGTGGTCTATCTCCAAAAACAAATCAAAATTATTTAAAGTTCACCATGCTTACAACTACTTAAACACACTTTCTTCTTGTCATGTAAAGCATGCTTATAACACTCCCACCGTGATCATAAAACACATGCTTACACTATCACTTCTAAAAACATACTTATTCAACAAAAACAACAAAATTATTATTCCCTTTTACCATCTCTTGTATCAAAACCAAACACCATATTTCTATAACACAAATGAAGCACCATATGAGCCATAAAGAAATCATGCTTGTGAAATCCCACCGTGACCATCTCTCATATACACATCAAACATGCCTATTCAAGAAACACATATATACATTTGTTTTTTTTTTTTGTTTTTACGCATTTTATGTACTATACATATCACAAAGACATATATGCTAGACAAAGGCAAATAGAGGCATACCACGGCTTGTGTGGCCCCGGGAGTCTCCGCCTCGGCCTCATCGGGATCGTCCATCCCGTCGTCGTCTGCCTCCTCATCATCCAACCCTCCTCAGCCATGGCCTCTTTGGCCCCGACCCCAACATGGACACTCTCGGCCCCCGCGGCCTCAGTCCCAACACCCTCGCCTTCCTCCCCGCCCACCACACCGGAGGCCAAAACCTCAAAATCCCCTAGAACCCTTCTTTCCTCCTCCTCAGCCCTGGCCTCTTCGGCCTCTCTCTCTAACATCCCCACAATGGCATCCAAAGATGCCCTTTCACTCTAACTAACCCCCTCGGCCCCCACTTCTCCACCTACACCTATGGCCAACCCTCTGGCCTGTTCTCCACCTACACCTATGGCCAACCCTCTGGCCTCCAAACCCGCGCCCTCGGCCACAACCGATCGGTCACCACGCCTCAATAAAGACTCCAACAACAACACACAAGGTGGCAAAGCAAGGATAATGATAACTGACTAAAAAGCGGAAGCATAATATGTAAACAATGTCTGTAAACAAAAAACATTATTACAGACTTGAATACACAATCACTGTCCCGCGAGAGCCAAGTCTATACCAATGAAAATACAACCTGTGCCACATGCACGATTTACAACCCATACAATGACTCTAGGACTGCTGACAGCCTCGCACTCGCCACCCGCCGGAAGAACGCTCCACGCCCATAAGACCACGCCACAGGAAAGTTCCAGCTCCACGCCCAACACTGCCCCTGAAAAGAAACAGTATGCGAGGGGTGACCTACAAGCTCAGTGAGTGGCTGGAAACCAATCACCATACAACAGTTCAATACTAAAACAATTTCCTTTCAAGGAAAAAACATGGGTAGAAACCCAATGGATAACAGGGTCACGCGGTGGCGCGACCAACCTCACCCTCACCCTCACTCCTGGAGGAAGACTCTTGGGTCTTTTGGGGAGAGACCATACCGTTGGTCGAGAAGACCCGGGATTACTGGTCTACGCAACACTACTGGATCATCAACCTCTAGATAACTGCCCAACGATGTCTTTGAACATCGATATGAGACCGGACCCAACAACTATGGGAACGGACGAACAACGAATGGGTCACGAGGCGATGTGTCTTCACCTCATCCTCACCCTCACTCCCGGAGGGAGACTCTTGGGACTTTTGGAAGAGACTTAGACTACACCCTTGGTCCACCGGTAGCCCTTTCCCCACGTAGCCTCTACCTGGTATACTCCCACGATCAGTACGCTTCCGAACGCATCGGTGGTACCTACGGATGGGAGCCCTCTATCAGGACAGCTTTTCCAACGCCGGGGAGTTCCTACATCAGATCCAACGAAGGGGAGAACGATTCCACGCTCGCAATATCATTCGTTAGCCCTCTCTTGGGTAGCCTCTACCTGGTACACTCCCACGATCAGTACGCTCCCGAACGCATCGGTGGTACCTACGGATGGGAGCCCTCTGTCAGGACAGCTACAACTCGGGCCTCTTCAACACAGACGACATTGGGAGTAAACATTCCATGTTCGCAAAGTGAACCCAATGGAAAAACACTACACTCGATAATCACATATCGATGATAGCGAACACTATTGTACTCCCACACGGTTGCGTCACTCGAACACAAGGGGGGTTGCCTCTGCTCTCACGCAGAAATAATCCCAAGGCACATAACCCAACAGGCGGTTCATATACACGCCTAGCACGGGTAGGCCTAGCCTAATGCCCCACTACCGGCTTAACAAAACCGATAAGGTAATGAATTCTCCTGAATTCCAAACGAGTGCATCGCTCGGATGCACGGGGGCGATTACATCGCTAGCGCTCTAACTAATAAGGTACAACCCGACAACGGGTCATACCCACGCCTATTTCAGATAGGCCTGATTAGTTTTAACATGCGCATATATTTTATAGGAGAATTTAATCTTAGTTATGTGCATGAACCATATGCACGATAACATATCAATTAATCATAGGGATACTCCCTAATCATAGATTTACATCATAATAAATCATACAACATGCATACATGGTCATTAATCACATAAGCACACAAGGCCTAACTTAAGCATGCGTTGGATATCACCAACTTAAAAGAAAGGGTCAAGCGCGATCTCGCGCACTAACAGGTGCATGCCAATATTTCAAACGAACCTGAGTCGAGTAGGAAATCGCATCTACTTACTCAGTTTGTTCAGAGGGAGAGGGCGAGAGAGATCATCATCTCATAAAGCTGGTCATAGCTTTGCCCCATTAGCATGGGCGCAACAACTACACCACGCCCTCGAGTCTTATCGCAAGGGAATATTAGGCAGGTGCCCGTTATTAACCTAGACTTAATCATGCTGGATATTCCAATTAATATGGTGGGAGTAGTATTACAATACTACCTAAGGCATGCCATATTCTATACATCCATACACATTTCAAAAAAATACATATAAGCCAACTTCATGAAGGCCCTAACCCCTGATACTTCCATATTATCACCCAAGACACATGCAAACAACTCCTTGACACTCAACTAAGCAATACTGTCAAACCTGCTGCAACCATCCCTACTAATTGGTCTCCACAGCACCCAATACACTTCCAAAAATTATGAAATAAATCATGCACATTCTATGATATGCTGGGATCATAATCCATGCAGACAGTATAACCTAATTGTGCCTCTACAAGCCCGAAACAAATTATTTCCAGAAGCAGGTCAATTCCTATGCGAATCTGGACAGGCCATACAAAACAGGTTCTAACTTACAACACAGATATCATAATGACCCCAAATTTCATATATAACATCTAGACACATAGATGATCAAATCATAAGAAGACATAATCCTAAAAATATGCCTTTAAATACTAGATTCACTGAGATCTTTAAAAGACAGTGAGCTGCCTTACCGAAACAGGGGGAGGGAAATGGGGAGATGCGGGGTTATCGACACACCCACGACCACCTCAACCACCACCACCACTACCACCATCTCTTCAGCCTCTCCACCATCCTTTCTTGGCTGAAAAACAGAGGAAAACATGAGGGGAGGCATGAGAGGGTTGGAGATGGAGAAGGGAAAGAAACAACAACACATACACACACACAAACTCACCCTAGCTAGATCATCCCTTCATACACTATTCATCTTCTCCTTCACTTTCTCCACCCAATACACACAAATGAGAGGGAGAGGAGAAAAGAAAGCCACGGATGGATTTCCTAAAGGTGGGAGAGAGAAGGAGAGAAAAAGAGAGAGAGAGGTAATTAATTTACAAAAAGGGGTTTGGTGGATTTTGACCTAGGTCAACCCAACCAAGGAAACAAACAAAACCCCTTGACTTCTAGGTCATCCTTGACTGGTCAAAGTCTTCATTTGACTTGGTCAAAGTCACCCTTTGAAAATCTAGTATCGACCAAAACTTGGATACGGTTCAGAACTGCATACTTTTCAAAACGTTACCGGAATTCGATGAAATTTTTATGGGTAGTACAAAACGGTACCAGGACCCATAATATGTAGTTAGATTTTCAATCAGAGTACTCCAACTCCTGCAGGTAGCTAAAAGCTAAAATTTTAGCAACTCCGATCGAAAAAGAAAAAAACCCTAACTGACCCAGATGTGACCAAGGTTTAACCGAAATGGCTCCAAATGACACAGGCATAACATCTCCGACCCATCGCTCTCCGATGAGCTAGACCTCGAGGCAACCCCCTCTTGTTATGCCTGTGTCATTTGGAGCATTATTTTTCGTTCAGAGTCGCTAAAATTTTGGTTTTAAGCTACCTGCGGGAGTTGGAGTACTCTGATTGAAAATCTAACTGCATATTATGGGTCTTGGTACCGTTTTGTACTACCCATAAAAATTTCATCAAATTCTGATAACGTTTTAAAAAATATGCAGTTCTGAACCATATTCGGGTTTTGAGAGTTCCTACTGGTTTGGTTGGTCGAATAGTGTGAGATATTTTTGAGGATGTGGTGACCTTTGGTAATCTTACCACCTCTTGCTTAGTGGTGAAGCAACCTTTGGTTATTTTTGAGTGTTAGAGTGTGAGAATAGGCTTAAGTGAACCCCCCTTTTCTCTCCTTCTCATCACCCCCCAGCCCCCAAAGTGAGAAAAATCCCTCACTCTCTCACTCTCTCTTCCTCTCTCACGTCTCCTTTCCCTCTCACTCTCTCCTTGGATGGTGTTAAAGAAAAGAAGAAGAAAAAGCACAAGAAGGAAGAGAAGTGCTTGAAGAGAGAAAGGTGTGTGTGTGTTCATGTAGTTGCTATTGTTGTTGTTGATTCTCTTCTCTCTAGCTCCCTCTCATGCCCCCTTGATCCCCTGTTTTCAGCCAAGAAGGGCTAGTGGAGTGGCTGATGAGGTGGTGGTAGTGGTTGTGGTGGTTCAGGTGGTCGTGGGTGTGTCGAGAGCTCCGCATCTCCCCATTTCCCTCCCCCTGTTTTGGTAAGGCAGATCTCTGTCTTCTAAAGATCTTTGTGAATCTAGTATTGAAAGGCATATTTTTTGGATTATGTCTTCATGTGATATGATCATCTATGTGTATAGTTTTTATATATGAAATTTGGGGTCATTATGATATCTGTGGTGTAAGTTAGAACCTGTTTTGCATGACCTGTCCAGATTCGCGTAGGAATTGATCTGCTTCTAGAAATAATTTATTTCGGGCTTGTAGAGGCAATATTAGGTTCTAATGTCTGCATGGGTTATGATCCCAGCATATCATAGAATGTGTATCATAATTTTTGGATGTGTATTTGGTGCTGTGGAGATCAAATAGTAGGGGCTGGTTGCAGCAGGTTTGGTAGTTTTGTTCGATTGTGTGTCAAGGAGTTGTTTGCATGTGTCTTGCGTGATAATATGGAAGTATCAAGAGTTAGGGTCTTCATGAAGTAGGATTATATGTGTGTTAGGAGGTTCCATATTTTAATTGTGGATCATTGGTTGTGTTTTGCAGATCTCGTAGACCGGACGTGTGGCGATCCGGGTTGCGATGAGTGGTTTGATCCAATCCTTCAAGAAGAGTTGGATGCACGTAGTGTGCGTCGCGCATCCGTTGGGCGATGTTATATATGTGTC
The DNA here is from genome assembly GCA_030737835.1 of Acorus gramineus. Classification (NCBI taxonomy): domain Eukaryota; kingdom Viridiplantae; phylum Streptophyta; class Magnoliopsida; order Acorales; family Acoraceae; genus Acorus; species Acorus gramineus. The sequence goes on along the minus strand of CM060854.1, from coordinate 14,096,780 downwards.
ACTTTTATCCTTCTGGTCACCATTGGAGCATTCTGGAGTTTTTCAGCTTTTTCTTTTTTCGATCAGAACTGCTAAAATTTTAGACTTTTAGCCATCATCATGAGTTTGAGAACTCCGATTGAAAATCTAATTGCACATTATGTGTCCTAGTGCCATTTCAAGCTACTCACAAAAATTTCATCGATTTCCGGTAACGTTCTGAATTTCACAGTTCCGAATCGTATCTGGGTTTTGACCAAGCGAAAAGTCATTGGAGACTTGACCATGTCAAAGATGACTTTGACCACACCAAGTTTGACCCTTGACTTGGTCAATGGGTTTTGTTTGTTAGTGTGGCTAAGTTGACTTGAGTCAAAGCTCACCTAAAATGACCTAAGTGCCCTTAGTGGTGAGTGTGTGAGTGTGTGTGTGTGTGTGGCCTCACTTAGGCGTGCACCTCCTCTTCATTATTCATCTTCTTCTCTCTCTCACTCACTCACAAACCTCACATCCCTTCCCTTGTTTCCACCATTTGAGCTAGTAGAAGGGCTTGAAAGATGAAGCCATAGAAGAAGAAAAGAAAGGTAGGGTTCCGATCTACCTTTCCATGGTTTTGTTTTGGATTTCCCCTATGTGTGACCTCCTCTCATGGCTCCTTTTCTCCTCTGTTTTCAGCCATTCTTGGGCTGAGAAGAGGTCTTGGTAGTGGTGGTCTTGGTGGTGGCGTTTCGGTGCGCGAAGGGCACCCGAGTTCCTCCCCTTCCCTTCCTCTCTTTGGGTGAGCTTTCGTCCTCCCTATTTTCTTGTTTAGATGGTTGTTTAGGAGGTGAAGTGGAGTATGCATGGTATGCATGTGTGTTAGGGGTGTGGGAGGGCTGAGGAAGGGAGTGGGTTTGGCTCGGGCGCGCGTGCGGGGTCATCCGCGAGCGTGTGCGCAAATCTGCGCGAGCAGGTAGTGCAGGCGCGCGCAGTCGGGCGCGCTGGGGGGGTGCGCGCGTATGCGCGGACGCGCGGGCGTGCGCGCGGTGTGTGCGGGGTGCTATGCAGGGGCGCAGTACGCGCGGGTAGAAGCAAGGCTGGACGCGCGGTGCGCGCGGGTGGGCGCGAGCGTGCGCGCGCGCGCGCGGCAGCGTGTCTGGGCGCTCGGGCAGGGGCGCGGCAGTGCGCTCGGGGCGCGGGCGTGCGTGCGTGCGTGCGCACCCATGCGTGCGCGTGCGGGTGGCCGTGCGCATGGCTGCCGGGGGTGCGGGAGTGTGTCGGGGCACTCGGACTCGCGTGCGTGCGGGCCGTATGCATGCTTGTCAGAGTGTTAAGTGTTTCTAGCGTATTTCTTATGTATTTGGGTAATTACTCACCATTTTGATTACCCATGTCTTGCAGATCTTGACAGGCGGTCACGCGACGACCCGGGTGTTGGTGAGTGGGACAATCCAACCCAGTAGGGAGGCGTTCGATGCACGTAGGCGTGCATTGCCCTCCCTTGGGGCACCATAGTTGCATATTAGCTAGTATTGAATGTGAACTATGTCTTGCATGATTAATATGATGTAGCCATGCCACCTTAGATTTGTATGCTAGGGATATGCACCCTTGCATCATGTTAGAGGCCTATGCGTGCCTAGACACCTTGCCCCGACCTGTGCATGTTTCCACCTAGTTTAATTTAATTAAATCAATGTGAGCATGTCTTAAAGAATATTATAACCTTGTTGTTATAATATATGTCTCCCCGCATCTTAGTTATGCGCCCTGGAGGAATTCTTGTGAATTCATGACATTATTTAGCGTTACCATCGGTGTCGGCGGATCCATGAGGATCGTATCCGTGTGAGTAGGCTGTCTTCTCCTTATTGGTTGGATCCGATGTAGGTACTCCCCGGCGATGGCTGACCTGACAGAGGGCTTCCGTTCGGTACCTCCAATGTGTTCAGACAGTACTGGTACTTGGAGTGGACTAGGTCGAGGCTACGAGGGTGAGAAAGGGCTACCGGGTGGACCAGGGGTGGAGAGCGGTCTAGTCTACCCCAAGAGGCCCATGTCACCCCTCGGAGAGGGTGAGGGTGAGGGGAGGGAAAGTGGGTTGGCGATGGGACGACCCACTAGATTGTGTAGTCACTGCCACTTAGGGGCTATAAATTATTTGAGGTTAATATGAATTGTGATGCATGGGTTGTGCTATTCACTGAGCGTGTGGCTCACCCCTCGCATATATTTTTCTCCAGTTATATCTGAGTCGGATCTGAAGGAGGAGCTCCCCGAGGCACATCAGCAGTAGCGGAGCAGCGTCACGTTTTGCGAGTGAGAGGCCATCAGCATCCCCCTTTGATTGTATGTATTGTATTCCGTGCTTGGGCACACGTTTGTATTACATTTGGATGTCATTGTATATATTGGCTCTCACAGGACAGTTGATTATGTATCGGGTCTGTAAAATGTCTTTTGAATTACAGACTCAGTCTTTTAACTTCCGCTATTTGTGTATATATTATGTCAGCCTCATTGTTGTCTGTGTTGTCATTTTTTATGTTGTTTAGAGTATGTTATTGACCTCCTGTATAGACTGCTGATATCATATATACCATTGCCACGCCTCAGGGACGGCCGCCCTGGGGCGTGACAGGGCCCCTGACTATACTACTTAATTAGATAAGTAGTATGGTCATGTCTAACCCATAATATGCTAAGTATTTGCATGCCAGGTTAGTATAGCTTGTATATTGTGTAGAACCCCCTTTTCTACCATATACTTGCATATGTATCATATTCATGTGTGAATTATTATGTTTGCATGCGCCCTTCGTGCATGGGCATCCGTGATGTGTGTTAATATGAATGTATAGAATATGCATGCCTTAAGTAGTCTCTATTTATAGTACTACCTCCCTATGTTAATAATATCTAGCATGATTAAACTTGGGTTAATAACCTGGTGCATACTTAATATTCCCTGGTCATAAGACCGGAGGACGTGGTATGGTTGTTGCACCCATCTTGTTGGGGGTAAAGCTATGACCAGCTTCCGAAGAGGATGAGACTTTTCCTCTCTCTCGCCCTCCCTCTTTGCAGGAACTGAGTAAGTAGATGCAGTTTCCTACTCGACTCAGGTTCATTTGGGAATATTGGCATACACCTGTTAGTGCGCGAGATCGCGCTTGACCCTTCCCTTTTAAGTTGGTGATATCCAACGCATTTTAGGGTATATGCTTGAATGCTAGTTTGCTTGTATGAGGTATGCTTGAATGCTTGAATGCTTGAATGCTTCATGAGGTATGCTTATAGGCTTGTATGCATATTATTTAGCCCATGCATGGTATATATATTGTTTATCCATGTTAGGGAGTATCTCTATAATTATTTGATATGTTATCGTGCATGTAGTTCATGTACATAACTAAGATATAATTCTCTTGGATATATATGCGCATGTTAAAACTGATTAGGCCCATCTGAGATAGGCGTGGGTATGACCCGTTGTCGGTTTATACCTTATTAGTTAGAGCGCTAGCGATGTAATCGCCCCCGTGCATTCGAGCGATGCACTAGTTTGGAATTCAGGAGAATTCATTATCTTATCGGTTTTGTTAAGCCGGTAGTTATGGCATTAAGCTAGGCCTACCCGTGCTAGGCATGAGTATGAACCGCCTATTGGGTTATGTGCCTTGGGCTTATTTCTGCGTGAGAGCAGAGGTAAGCCCTTGTGTCCGAGCGACGCACCCGTGTGGGAGTACAAGAGTATTCGATATCATCGATATGTGATTATCGAGCGTAGTTGACTTTCCCATAGGGTTCACTTTGCGAACGTGGGGTGCTTCCTCCCGACATCGTTGTGCGTCGAACACCCTAGCGTTGAAGCTGTCCTATTTGGGTGACACCACTTGTAGGTGCTACTGATGCGCATCTGGCTAATGTACCAATCGTGGAAGGCCGACAGGTAGAGGCTACACGGGAGAGGGCTACCGGATGATTTTTGCAAGCGTGGAATCGTTCTCCCCTTCTTCGGATCCGCGTTGAAGCTACCCGACGTTAAAGCTGTCCTGACAGAGGGCTCCAACCTGTAGGTACTACCGATGCGTTCGACAGATGTACTGATCATGGGAGTATACCAGGTAGAGGCTACTCAGGAGAGGGCTACCGGATGACGAAAGGTGTAGAACAAAAGGTTTTCTTCCAATAGTCCTGTTTCACCCTTAGGGGTGAGGATGAGGTTGAGGTGAAGTCACGTCGCCACGTGACCCATTCGTTTTTCGTCCATTCCCATAGTTATTGGGTCTGGTTACGTATCGATGTTCAGAGACATCGTTGGGCAGTTATCTCGATGTAGGTGATCCAGTAGTGTTGTGTAGACCAGTAATTCCGCGTCTCTTCAACCAACGGTATGGTCTCTCCCCAATAGTCCCAAGTGTCTCCCTCCGGGAGTGAGGGTGAGGTGAGGTTGGTCGCGCCGCCGCGTGACCTTGTTATCCATTGGGTTTCCACCCATGTTTTCCTTGAAAGGAAATTGCCTTAACATTAAACTGTTGTAGTGGTGATTGGTTTCTAGCCACTCACTGAGCTTGTAGCTCACCCCTCGCATACTGTTTCTTTTAAGAGGTAGTGTTGGGCGTGGAGCTGGAGCTTTCCTGTGGCGTGGTCTTATGTGCGTGGAGCGTTCTGTCAAGCGGGTGGCGGGTGCGAGGCTGTCAACAGTCCTAGAGTCATTTTATGTATTGTATATCGTGCATGTGACACAAGTTGTATTTTATTTGGACTAGACTTGGCTCTCACAAGACATTGATTGTGTATGCGAGTCTGTTATGATATTTTTGGTTTACAGACTTATTGATATTTTTATGCTTCCACTTTTTTCGGTTGATCTATCAGTTATCATTGTTTTGCCAGCTTTGTGTGTTATTTATTAGAGTCATTGTTGACCTCTTGTAATTGATAGCTGATACTTTATATATTGCCACGTCTCGTGGACGGCCGCCCTGGGGCGCGACACCTCTGCGCTCGGGAAGACCGGAGACGCTTTATCATCAAAGCAGTATTCCTCCCCTTCGTCATCTCCTCCAATTTCGTGAAGAATGGAAAACCCCAAAGGAAACTAGGGCTTCGAAACCAAGAAGAAAGGAGTGATCTAGGGCGAATCAAAGCCAAGGAAACCAAGGTTGTTTTGTTTCAAACAGACAAGAAGAAGAAGAGAGGGAAAAGGAACCGTTTTTTGAAAATGTGCGGGAGAGAGAGGGTCCTTTTCGGTTATAAGGGACCCAGTCGGCCGGTGGCTACTTGCGAGTAACTGCCCCCTACCCGATGGCTAAATACCACTAGCCGCCCCTCCTTGCCAGCTAAACACCACTAGTCTCCCTCTGCTAGCTTCACAAACACACTCATTTCCAAGTTTTTTAAAAAACAAACAACCATGTATTGGTTTATCTCCAAGTTTTACTTGATCAAACACAACTTTTTTTAAGTTTTACCACAATTACCAGTACCATTCAGTTTAAATTTCTTCAGTTCTGGTTCTTTTTCAGAATCTTTGTATTTCAAATGATCCAATTCACCAAATCAAACACACTTTATTTTTACTTTCTGTTTGCGATATCACCTTGATTTGCTGAGCTACCCAAGCACGGGTACGATAGGCACAAGGAAACTGACGCTGCTCCGTGCACGATGGCTAAGAACCCCGTCCGAGGGTTGGATCACTCACTTCCTTACTTTTACTCACTCTCCCACCTGGATTAGTCTTTAGATGACTATTCTAGTCAAAACCCGGCCTCTGATGACCTAAATAAACTCCCTGAATGGTATTGATCATGTGTTCTAAACATCTTGAAGGTCGGGGCGGCCAAAATAGGGGTCTCTTTTTTTTATCATCGGTCGTAGTCTTTCTGCTTAGCACAAAAGACTCCGTCCAATGAGGGACAATTGTAGATACCCCAATTTTGACCATCCAAAGAGACAAAAATACTTCAAGTAAAACTTAAGAAATGACCACATTTGGACATCTAAAAGAAAACTCCCTTAGAAACAAAAAACCAGAAACTCTGATCCAAACCCTTAGGAAAACCTAGCACTTGGACAGGGGCGGCTACTTGAGAGTAGCCGCCCCATACCAAGCGGCTAGTTCCAACTAGCCGCCCCATTGACCGACCCCAAACCGCCTTCCTGGATGGGACATAAAGCAAGCATGATTGCGGTGGATTGTCCCTTTTAGCTGCCCCATCTCAGCTTGTTCAACCTTAGCAACCTACCCAAGCCACCTCTTGTCAGAGATGGGACGTTTGGCAGATTATGATGGGGGCGGCTACTTGAGAGTAGCCGCCCCCCACTGGGCGGCTAGTTCCAACTAGCCGCCCCTCACCTGGACATTGTGAGATAACAAATATCTAATGGGAGGTCAAATCAAACACCTTATTACCCATTTTGATCTATTGTCCAATAGACACTCCCCTACAGCTCTTTTACTATAAATAGAGGGGTTCAAACTCTTTTTCTAACATCACCAAAAAATATCAATTAACATTCCCATTACCCCATCAAATTCAACACTATCATCCCCAAACCCACCACTTCAAAAACCCTTGAGAGAGAAAGTGAGAGAGAAACCCATTCCCTGCATAAATCCACTCTCCAAAACCCAGGTTAAACCCAGCTTAACCTCTGCCAAACACCCAAATCAAACCCTACCCAGGTTCTGCCCGAATTGAAATAGACACCAGGCGGCTACCCACAACTAGCCATCCCCCACCAGGTGACTAAATCCGACTAGCCGGCCCTTCCCTAGCCCACTTTAGTCCCAATTCTCCTTTAGTCAGGTTCCCGAAGCAGAAGAGGATCCCTGTCTTCACCTCTGTGTACGGCATATCCGTGTCTCAGAGCGGAGACCCCACAAACTCCCACAAAGGCGATCAAATCCCAACTTTTCCTGCTTTTTTAGAAAAGCAGGTGGCGATCACAATAACCCCTAAATCCTCCTGAGGACCCGTCGGCCGCCTCAGCCAGGAACGAAAAACCAACCCACCACCCATTCTGAGAGACGATCCGACTGAGCTTGCAAGGCGCAGCTCTTCGGATCCGAGCCTCTGAAGAATCCCCACACACGCACAACTCTGAAAGACCAAGAGGAGGAAGAGAGGGAGGAAGGCTTCCCGTAGCATCCCCCCAACAAACCCCCCTTTTTCCTTTTCCAAAATCCGATACCGACACACGCAAACCCACAACTTCTTGTTCTTCTTGGGGACCACCACGGTGTTGGCTAGCCATTCAGGGGGTCGCACTTCACGGATGAATCCGGTGGCTAGGAGTTTGTTCACCTTGTCTCGTACCACTTCTGCGTGTACTGTGGCCATTCATCGCTGCTTCTGTCGGACTGGTCAAATGGTGGGCGAAATGAACAACCGATGACTTGCAACCTCGGGGTCGATCCTCGGCATGTCTTGAGGTTTCCATGCGAAGATGTCCTTGTTCTCAACAAGGAGGTCAAGTTTCGCCTTTCTATCTTCTACCGAGAGTAAACTCCCTACGAGAAAGTATTTCTTGGGGTCAAGTGGATCTATCGGAACCTGTTTGAGGTCTTCAAGAACCTTGTCTTCTGGACCGGGCTGGCACTCACCTCCCTTGACTCGGTCTTGAAGTAATTGCTACCATTTTTGATGAATCTCTCCATCCTCAGGCTGCTCCTCGAACTCAGGTAGGTCCAACGTCCATGCCATCGCCGCCATGTAACAACGGTTCGCGACAACTTGGTCTCCTCGAATCTGTGGTATCCCCTCGGCGGTGGGAAAACGGAGCCGTTGGTGGTAAGTGGACGGAATCGCCTTCATCGCTGTCAGCTAGGTGCGTCCGATGATAGCGTTGTATGGAGACGGGAGGTCCATGATAGTGAACTTCGTCATAGTCTAATTTCCTGCTCGGACTGGTAATGTAATTCGTCCAGCCAGGACGACTCGTGCCCCGTTGAATGCAACCAGAGGGTCCTTCGTTGGGGTGAGATCAGCGGCTTTTATCCCCATCCGAAGAAAAGGTTTCACGAATAGGATGAAGGCCGAGCTTCCTGTATCAACAAGAATCCTTTTAACGTCAGAATTAGAGATACGCAGGGTGATTACTAGTGCATCTGAGTTTGGGGCCTTGACTCCTTCTAGGTCGGCGTCAGAGAAAGTGATGGCCCCTTCATCACCACTCCTCGGTCTCTTCATGACCAGTTTTGGCTCCTGGTCAATCTGCATCATCTCGAAGGAGACCTGCATCCTCCTCGAATCTTGTCGGGTGCTCTTCGGCGTGACGAAATGCGGCACGCCCCCGAAGATGACATTATGACCCCCGCCGAAGTGTTGGGGTCAATATTCGTCACATGTTGCTCACCGGGAGCTAGGGTCTTCTTGACAAGAACATATTCTTTCAGATGCCCCCTTCGAACCTGGTTTCCTAAGTACCCCCGAAGGAAACAACATTGGTCGGTGGTATTGTTATGCTCGTGTCATTTGGAGCCTTATTTTTTTATTGGAGTCTCTGAAATTTTGGGTTTTAGCCACTGCGGGAGTTAGGGTACTCTAATTGAAAATCTTACTCATAATTGTTCTCCTAGCATTGGCGTATTTGTAAATTTTCGTCGCATTCTGACGTCTTTTTAGAAGTTATGCAATTCTGATTTGTATTCTGATTTAATTTTTTTAATGCCCAAGATGGAGTATTTTAAATATGATTTTGTCATGGGATATTCAGTTTTGAGTTAGCTTTCATACAAAAGTGGAATTAGATCAACTGGATTCATGTAGCAAAAGTTATGGGTATTTTTCCAATTATACCCCGGGGATGAGAAAATCCTGGCAGCAGCCCTGTTCGATGTTTAGCTAACATTTTGGAATAGCTGGAGGGGTTATTTGATTTTAGCACAAACATGAAAGTTGTAGATAAGCTTCTTGGCTTTCCAAAGGATTTTTAATTGTGCAATTCGGAGCTATATTGTGGAAGTTATGGCTGTTCTAGTGAAGTCTGTCCAGAATTTCTGGTTAGGGACAATTTGGTCCTTTGAACCCCACTTTTGGCCATTAAATACCCCCTTTTGTGTGTCTCTCTCTCCCCTCACAAGAGGCCATCCGAGACCCTCTTATTTTTCCCCCTTTGTTTGGTTTTGCATGGAGAAGATGAATAGTTGAATAGTGCTTGAGGGGAAGATCAAGTGTAGGTGTGTATGCATTTGTGTGTGTTGTGTTGTTTCTTTCCCTTCTCCATCTCCATCTCACTCATGCTACCCTCTTGAATTCCCCCCTGTTTTCAGCCAAGTAGAAGGTGTGCTGTGAAGAAGTGAAGGAGATGGTGGTGAAGTGGTGGTGGTGTGTGTGTGGTGTCATTGTGAGCTCCAACACCTTCCCTTCTCCTCCCCCTCTCTTGGTAATCTTCTTCCCCTTCTTTTGTGCTTGCTAGGATGTTGTGGAGGGCATGCATGTGAGTGTTGTTATGTGTAATTGTTGCTGCTCATGGGATGTTTGTGTTAATGCATGAATGGGGTGGCTTTGTGTTGTAAGACAGATTTTGTCTCCTTAAGATCCTTCTGCATCGGGTACTCAGAGGCATATTGTGTTATATATGTGTCACTTTTTAGCCTATTGGTCACATTTGGGTCATTTCTGGCCATTTTTCAATTTTTCTTTTTTTGATTAGAGCTGCTAAAATTTTAGACTTTTAGCTATTTGCGTGAGTTCGAGTACTCCGATTGAAAATCTAACTGCATATTATGAGTCCTGATACCATTAAGTACTACTCATATAAATTTCATCGAATTCCAATAATGTTTTAAAAATTATGCAGTTCCGAATTATATCCGGGTTTCAGTCGTTACTGGTTTGTTTGGTGGAATAGTGTTGGGATATTTTGGTGGTTATGGTCACCTTGGGTAACCTCACCCCCCTCTAGCTTAATGGTTAAGAAACATTTGGTTATTTTTGATGTGTGTGGGTGAGATTAACTTAAGTTCACCACCCCTTTTTCCCTGCTCATCAGTCCCCCCCCCCATTTGAGAAAAAATTGATCTCTCTCTCTCTCTCTCTCTCTCTCTCTCTCTCTCTCTTTCACCCCCTCTCACGCCTCCCTCTCCCTCTTGATTGTGTGTGTGTGTTTTGAAGAAAAAGAAGGAGAAGAAACAAGCACAAAGAGGAGTAGTGAAGGAGAAGGGACACACAAAGGTGTGTATGTGTGTTGTTGTAGTGGGTGTTGTCACGCCCCAGGCGTTCTCGAGACGTGACAAAATAAATATATAATATCAGCTATCAATACCTGAGGTTAATAAAGACACCAACAATAATACACAAGGCGGCAAAGCAAGATAATGATAGGGCTGGTAAACGAACCAAGCCGCTCGGGCTCGGCTCGGGCTCGGCTCGGTTTAAGCTCGTTCAGGCTCGTTCGATTAAACAAATGAGCGAGCTTGAACAATTTTTAAAGCTCGGTTAGGCTCGGGACCTGGATCGAACTTCATTTTGTGTTCAAATTCGACTCGTTGTGTTATAAAAAACTTAGTTGAAACTTGACTAAACTCTTTTATAAGATCAGAACATTAAATTAATACAAAGCTATGCTCATTTAGGCTCATGAACTTGACTCATTTAGGTTAAAATTTTATTTTCGATCCTTAAAAACCCTAAAATGAAGAAGAACGTTAGGCTCGTTGAGGCTCGTGAGCTCGGCTCAGCTCGGCTCGGCTCGACTCGTTTATAAACGAGCCGAGCTTGAACATGTCAAAGCTCGGCTCGTTCGGCTCGTTTACCACCCCTAGATAATGATAACTGACTGAAAAGCGGAAGCATAATATATAACAATGTCTGTAAATCAAAAACATTATTACAGACCCGAATACACAATCAATGTCCTGTGGAAGCCAAGTCTAGACCAAAGAAAATACAACCTGTGCCACATGCACGATTTACAAAGCATAAATGACTCTAGGAATGCTGACAGCCTCACACTCGCCACCTGCCGGCAGAACGCTCCACGCCCATAAGACCACGCCACAGGAAAGCTCCAGCTCCACGCCCAACACTGCCCCTGAAAAGAAACAGTATGCGAGGGGTGAGCTACAAGCTCAGTGAGTGGCTGGAAACCAATCACCATTCTACAATTCAATACATAATCAGTTCCCTTTTTCAAGGAAAAACATGGGTAGAAACCCAATGGATAATAGGGTCACGCGGCGGCGCGACCAACCTCACCCCCACCCTCACTCCCGGAGGGATTCTTTTGGGACTTATGGGGAGAGACCATACCGTCGATCGAAGAGACCCGGATTTACTGGTCTAGAGACCATGTCGTCGGTCGAAGAGACCTGGATTTACTGGTCCACTCAACACTACTGGATCATCTACATCTAGATAATCGCCCATCGATGTCCTTCAACATCCATCACGAGACCGGACCCAACATCTATGGGAACGGTCGAACGATGAATGGGTCACGAGGCGACGCGTCTTCGCCTCATCCATGCCCTCACTCCTGAAAGGAGACATCTTGGGACTTTGGGAGAGACTTAGACTGCTCTACACCCCTGGTCCACCGGTAGCCTCTCCCCGCTCCGTAGCTTACCTAGTATACTCCCACGATCAGCACTGTCCGAACACATCGGAGGTACCTACAGATGGGAGCCCTCTGTCAGGACAGCCTGTCTAACGCCGGGGCTGTCACTACACGGATCCAACGAAGGGAGAACGATTCCATGCTCGCGACATCATTCATTAACCCTCTCCGGGGTAGTATCTACAACCCGATCTCCTCAACTCACCGCTCTACACCCTTGGTCTACCGGTAGCCTCTCCCACCCTCGTGGCCTCCGCCTAGTCCTCTGACAGGTATAGCCAACGCCGGGGAGTTCCTACATCGGATCCAACGAAGGGGAGAACGATCCCACGTTCGCAAAGCGAAACCCAATGGAAAACAACCACTCTCGATACTCGCTCATCGAGATATCACACACATGCATAACAACAACCAACACACTCATATTAACCTCAAAGTAGTCATAGTCCTTAAACGGGAGTAACTACACAAGCTAGTGGGTCGTAACATCGCCGACCCACCCCACCCTCACCCTCACCCTTTAGGGGTGACATGGGCCTTTTGGGACTGACTAGACTGCTTTCCACCCCTGGTCCCACCGGTAGCCCTTTCCCACCCTCGTAGCCTCGACCTAGTCCACTCCAACTACCAGTACTGTCCGAACACATCGGAGGTACCGGACGGAAGCCCTCTATCAGGTCAGCCATCGCCGGGGAGTACCTACATCGGATCCCAACGAAGGGGAGAACAGCCTACTCACACGCATGCGATCCTAACATTTCTAATGTCATGAATTCTCAAGAATTCTTCCAGGGCGCATAACTAAGATGTGGGGAAACATATATTATAACCACAAGGTTATAATATTCTCTAATGCATGCTTACAACAATATAATCACATAATCCCACCTTGATTTAAATAAATTAACTAAATGGGAACATGCATAGTCGGGGTTTTCCAATTAAGGACAAGATTACTAAACATGCATAGGCCGCTATACATGATATAAGGGTGCGTATCCCTAGCATACATAGTCTAAGGTGGCATGGATACATCATAATAATCAGGCATGCACAGGTGTCTACATAATTTAGCTAGGGCCCCCATCGATGCGCGACGCGCGTCTATGCGGGTCGAGCGCATCCCTAGAGAGGGGGGGGGTATTGGAATCAAACCACTCACCTTACGACCCAGGACCTCGCGCATCCCATCCGACGAGATCTGCAAGGTAGGGGCATCCAACTAGTGAGAAACAACACAATTTACACATAGACAACATTAGAAATACCCAATACTCGGACAAGCATGCATACGGGCTCGCACGCATGCGAGCACGCACGTACGCACGCTAGTTCGAGTGCTCCGACACCTACCCGAACACTCCGGTAGCCACACGCATGGCCCCCCGCACGCGCACGCACAAATGCGCACGCACGCACGCACCCCAACACCATCGGCGCACTGCCGCGCGCCTACCTGCGTGCCCAGACGCGCTGCCGCACGCGAGCACATGCTCGCGTGCGCCCGCACGCTCGCGCGCACGCCTGCGCGCGCCCGCGCGCACCCCCGCTCGCGCCAGCGCCTGCACGCACCCGCGCAACCACTCCGCGCGCACTCGCGCACTCGTACGCACGCGCCCGCGCTCGTCTGCGCTCCCGCCAGTGCCTGCCAGCGCTCGCCTGCACGCCGCCTGCGCGCGCACACGCGCAGACTGCGCCCAGCGCGCGCCCAGCCCATCCTAACCTCATTTTAACCCTCCCCAACCCCTCACACACACCCTAACCCATCTACCTAGGATGCATGACCTCCCTAACATCCCCTTAAGCCATGAAAACCAAGAAAAGAAGAGGAAGAGCTCACCTTGGGAGGGGAAAAGAAAGTGGGAGGTTCGGGGGCCCTCGACGCACCCGCGAACACCTCAACCGCCACCACCAACACCACCATCTTCAGCCCTCCTCAGCCTCTTCCATGGCTTCAAATCAGGGGGGGGGGGAATCCATGAGAGGGAGCTTGAGAGGAGAGAAGACAAGCAACAACAACAACACATGAACAAACCCTCTTCTTCCTTCACCATCTCCTTCTCTTCTTCTCATTCAGGCATTAAACCAAACACTTGGGGGGGGGGGGGCTTTGAAAAAAGAAAAGAGAGGGCAAGAAAGCTAGTTGACGTGGGGATTTGGGAGGGGAGAGAGACAGAGAGATATTTATCACAAATATCTTAAGGAGAAATGACCTAGTCGCCCTTTGACTAGAAATTCTGCGCATGCTTCACTGGAACAGCCATAACTTCCTCAATATAGCTCCGAATTGCACAATTCTAAGTCCATTGGAAAGCTAAGAATATTATCTACAACTTTCATGTTTATGCCAAGATCAAATAATCTCTCCAGCTATTCTGAAATTAGAGCTAAACATAGAGCAGGGCTGCTGCAAGAATTTCCATCCCCGGGGTATACTTGGAAAAATACCCATAACTTTTACTACAAGAATCCAGTTGATCTAATTCCACTTCTGTACGAAAGCTAACTCAAAACTGGAAATCTCATAGTAAACTCATATTTAGACCTCTTCATCTTGGATTTTAACAAAATCAAATCCAAATACCAAATTGGAATACATAACTTCTAGGAAAAAAAATTATGTACCTAAATTTTCGAACAGAGCGCTCCAAATGACACAGGCACAACAGGTGTTGATTCCCTTCTCTTAGGCTCCCTCTCATGCTCCCTTTTTTCCCCTGATTTTCAGCCAAGTAAGGCTGAGGAGGTGGTGGTGTTGGTGGTGGCGGTTGCGGTGGTTTTGGTGCGCCAAGAGCACCCGAATACCTCCTTTTTTCTTTCCCCTCCTTTGGTAAGCTCTCCTCCTCCCTTATCTTTGTTTTAATGGTTGTTAGGGCTGTTAGGGTGATCATGCATGCCATTCATGTGGGATAGGGTGTGTGTGAGGGTTGTGGAGGGGATGGGAGAGGTTTAGGCGGGACGCGCAGTGCGCGCGAGGAGCTCGGGCGGGACGCGCAGTGCGCGAAGGCGCGCGTGAACGTGCGCGCGCGAGCGACAGCGCGTTTGGACGCTCGGTTGGGCGCGCGGCAGTGCGCTAGGGGGTGCGGGGGTGCATGCCCGCGTGCTTATGCATGAGTACGCTTCCGGGGACCACGCATGTGGCTGCCCAAGGGTTCGGGTAGGTGACGGGGCACTCAGACTTTCGTGCGTACGTGCGTACTCACATGCGTGCGAGCCTGTATGCGTGCTTGTCCGAGTCTTTGGCATTTCTAGTAAATTCCATGTATATTTATGTAGTTATACTCACCATATTGAATGCCCTTGTCTTGCAGATCTTGGTGAACAGTCACGCAACGATCCGGGTTGCGGTGAGTGGGTCGATCCCACCCAGTTGGGAAGTGTTCGATGCACGTAGACGTGCATTGCCCTCCCCTGGGGCATCATAACTGCATATTAACCATATTTGCATGTATATGTTATTATTGGGCTTGCTAGGTTGCATCCATGTCATGTTAGACCTGACATGTTAGGGTATACATCCTACCATCATGTGTAGGGACCAATGCTTGTTCATGCATCATGTCCAATGTTAGGATAACATTTGATTCCTACATGCACCCCGACCTTGCCTAAGTATACCCTTAGCTATCTATGAAAAGCATAAGTGTAAGCATGCCTTAGAAAATATTATGACCTTGTTATTATATTATTTAAATGCTTCCATGATGAATTCCTTCTATATTTATTATCCATGTTATATGCTTAAGTTGAGCCTCAAATCTTGCCTAATGAGTTTAGGCAAGTGTATGACCACTTATGGGGGTCATACTTGGCAATTGTCATTATGAATAATATGTTTTCCCCGCATCTGAGTTATGCGCCCTTGAGGGAATTCTTGAGAATTCTTTACCGTATCTGTGTTTAGTAACCGGCATCGACAGATTCAAGAGGATCGTATCCGCGAGTTAGATTGTTTTCTCCCCTTCATTAATCCGATGTAGGAACTCCCCGGCGTTGGAAAAGCTGTCCTGACAGAGGGCTCCCATCCGTAGGTACTACCGATGCATTCGGGAACGTACTAATCGTGGGAGTATACCAGGTAGAGGCTACCCTGGGAAAGGGCTACCGGTGGACCAAGGGTGTAGAGCAGTCTAATCTCTCCCAAAAGTCCTATGTCACCTCTAAAGGGTGAGGGTGAGGGTGTGGTGGGTCGGCGTCGCTACGACCCACCAATTTGTGCAGTTACTCCCATCTTAGGGACTTTAATGATTTTTAAGGTTAATATGAGTTGTGTTGCATGGATTGTACCATTCACTGAGCGTGTGGCTCACCCCTCGCATACCTTTTTCCTCTAGTTGTCGCTGAGTCGGATCTGAAGGAGGAGCTCCCCGAGGCATCGCACCAGTAGCGGAGCAGCGTTCGCGTTTTGGGTCTTGCGAGTGAGAGGCCATCAGCATCCCCCTTTTTCCTTGTATGTATTGTTACTCGTGCTTGGGCACAGTACTTGTATGTTGATGTCTTTGTTTTATATTGGCTCTCACAGGACAGTTGATTATGTATTCTGGTCTATAATATGTTTTTGAATTACAGACTTAGTAGTTTAAGCTTCCGCTATATGTATATATATTATGTCAGCTACCTTGTTAATTGCGTTATTACCTTCGATGTTGTGTAGAGTCTTTTATTGATCTCGTGTATGGACTGCTGATATTATATATATTTGCCACGTATCGGGGACTGCCGCCCTGGGGCGTGACATATTGTGAGGCTCTTGTCTTCATGGAATATGATCACCTATGTGTCTAGATGTTATATATGAAATTTGGTGTCAATATGATATCTGTGTTGTAAGGTAAGACCTATTTTGCATGGTTTGTCCAGATTCGCGTAGGATTTGATCGGTTTCTGGAAACGTTTTATTTCAGGCATGTAGAGGCTAAATTAGGTTATGATGTCTTCACGGATTATGATCCCAACATGTTAGAGAATGTGTGTGATGTATTTCAAAATTTGTGGATGTGTATTTGATGCTGTGGAGCTCAAAGAGTAAGGCTGTTTGCTGCAGATGCACCAGTTTTACATGGCTGTGTCAATGAGTTATTTATGCATGTTATAGGCAATATTAAGAGTTGGTTTCTCCATGAAGTAGGCTTACATATGTGTGAGGAAGCTTCATATTGTATTTTAGCATGTGGTTTATCTATATTGTGTTGTGTCTTGCAGATCTCATAGACCGGATGCGTGGCGATTTGAATAATTGAGTTGTTCGATCCAACCCTTTGGGAAGCGTTCGATGCACGTAGTCGTGTATCGCGCATCCATGGTGCATCTTGGCACCCATATTATGTTAGATGCTGCATGCTAGGACTATATAACTCGTATATTGTGTAGAACCCCCTATTCTACCATGTACTTGCTTATGTATGGTATTCATTTAAGAATGATTGTGTTACATGCACCCCTCTGATTTGGGCTTGCTTTATGTGTGATGTATGGATGTATAAAATATGGCATGCCTTAGATAGTCTTGTAATACTAGCATAATCAAGCTTGGGTTAATATTCGGGTACAGGCCTAATGTTCCCTTGTTATAAAGACTTGAGGGCATGGTGTAGTTGTTGCGCCCATCTTGTTGGGGGCAAAGCTATGACCTACGTGATGTCACACCCCAGGGCGGCCATCCCCGAGACGTGGCAATAATGAAATATCAGCTATCAAGTACAAGAGGTCAATAATGACTCCAATAAACAACACACAAGCTGGCAAACCAATGATAACTGATAACTCAACTGAAAAGCGGAAGCATAAGATATCAACAATGTCTGTAAACCAAAAACATATTACAGACTCGAATACACAATCACTGTCCTGTGAGAGCCAAGTCTAGCATGCACGATTTACAATACATAAAATGACTCTAGGACTGCTGACAGCCTCGCACTCGCCACCCGCCGGACAGAACGCTCCACGCACATAAGACCACGCCACAGGGAAGCTCCAACTCCACGCCCAACACTACTCCTGAAAGGAAACAGTATGCGAGGGGTGAGTTACAAGCTCAGTGAGTGGCTGGAAACCAATCACCTGTCACGCCCCAGGGCGGCCGTCCCTGGGACGCGGCAAGCGTATATATGATATCAGCAGTCAATACAGGAAGTCAATAACATACTCTAACAACATTCAAAATGGCAACATAGACAGCAAAGGGGCTGACATGATATATACACAAATAGCGGAAGCTAAAAGACTGAATCTGTAACTCAAAGACATATTACAGACTCGATACACAATCAACTGTTCTGTGAGAGCCAATATACAATGACATCCAAATATAATACAAACGCGTGCCCAAGCACGGAATATAATACATACAATCAAAAAGGGATGCTGATAGCCTCTAAAACTCGCGGGACGTGGCGCTGCTCCGCTAGTGATGAAGTCACTCGGGAGCTCCTCCTCTAGATCCGACTCAGATAACACTGGAGAATAATTTTATGCGAGGGGTAAGCCACACGCTCAGTGAACAGCACAACCCATGCATCACAATTTATATTAACCATCAGATATTATTAACCACAATTAATCATTCAAGCCTCAAAGTGGCAGGAACTACACAATCCAGTGGGTCGCTACATCACCGACCCACCACACCCTCACCCTCACCCCTCAATAGGTGACATAGGATATTGGGACTGACTAGCTATTAATCACCACTACACAAACCAGTGGGTCGCTACATCGCCGACCCACCACACCCTCACCCTCACCCCTCAATAGGTGACATAGGATATTGGGACTGACTAGGCTGTTGGTCACCCTTGGTCCACCGATAGTCTCTCCTCCACTCCGTAGCCGCTTGGCCACTCCCACATTCAGCACAGTCCGTCCCAATCAGGAGGTGCCAACTGATGCGAGCCCTCTCACTGGATGGCCTTTCTAACGCTGGGGCAGTCTCTACACGGATCCAACGAAGGGAACAGAATAGCCTATCCATACGCATATGATCCACTCGGATCCGCCGACAACACATCTCAACAACTCTAATGTCATGAATTCTTCAGAATTCCTCCAGGGCGCATAACCAAGATGCGGGGAACATATATAATAATAATAATAAAAGGGTATAATATTATTGGGAAAAGAAACCTTGGGAGTGCAGCATGAGGTCCCGATATAGGACATCTCGACAACCAAACAAGGAGCACTGAGTACCCTAGCCCAGGTCTCAATGTTGACCTCGCAAGGCCCCTCCCTATAATATTATCTAAGGCATGCTGAAATACTATACGTTCGCATTTAATTTAATAAATTAAACTAGTAGGACACATGCATAGGTCGAGGCTTCCTAGCATGAGAACAGGGTGACAGGATGCATGGCTCTTACACATATCCTAAGGGTGCAAGTCCCTAACATACAAGGTCTAGGGTAGCATGCATACTACATTTTTATCATGCTTGCATAGATTACATATTAACAAGTTAATATAGACTATGGTGCCCCAGGGGAGGATGGTATACGCCCAAGTGCATATAGCGCCTCCCAACTGGGTTGGATTGTCCCACTCACCAATAACCGGGTCGTCGCGCGACCGTCCATCAAGATCTGCAAGATAAGGTAATCAACTCGGTGAGTAAAATACACAATACATACAAAAAAATGATTAGAAACACCACATACTCGGACAAGCATGCATACGGGCTCGCACGCATGCGAGCACGCACGTACGCGCGCGAGTCCGAGTGCCCCGACACCTACCCGAACACCTGGGCAGCCATACGCATGGCCCCCCGCACGCGCACGCACGAATGCGCACGCACGCACACACCCCGGCACCATCGACGCACTGCCGCGCGCCTGCTCGCGCGCCCCGACGCGCTGCCACACGCTCGCGCGCGCCCGCGCGCACGGCGTGTCCAGACCAGCGCGCCCCCGCGCGCAGCACCCCACGCACGCCCCAGCACGCGCACGCCCGCACGCGCGCGCACTGGTTCCCAGCTCCGCGCCCAGGCACCCTGCCCCGCACCCAGGCACAGTGCCCAGGCGCCCTGCCCGAGAGCGCGCACGCTCGCGCGCACTCCCGCGCGCGCCCACGCGCACCCGCTCGCACCCCCGCTTGTGCCTGTACCCGCGCGCACTACCGCGCATACCCGCGCACCCGCGCACACGCTCCCGCGCCCGTCCACGCTCCCGACTGCGGTCGCCAGCGCCCGCCTGCGCCCGCGCGAGTTCGCGCACCCGACTGCGCCCGCCAGCGCGCGCCCAAGCCCTATAAACCTCATTTTCACCCATCCCAACCCCTCACACACACCCTAACACCTCTACCTAGAGTGCATGACTTCCCAACCTGTTATATTTGTGTCACTTTTAGCCTGCTGGTAACCGTTAGAGCGTCCTGGCAGTTTTAAAAAATTTTTAGGGTTTTTGGTCGGAACCGCATAATTTCAGACTGTTAGCTATCGTCTGAGTTAGAGGACTCCGATTGGAAATCTGCCTGCATATTTGGTGTCCTGGCGCCATTTTAGACCTCTCATGAAAGTTTCATCGAATTCTGGCATCGTTTGCAAAAATTTCCCAGTTCCGGGGCGTATCCGGGTTTTTAAGTCGCGCTCTACTTAAAAGGAATCAAAAAAATATCTTTGCACTATTCATTGTCTTCCTCGTCGAGATCTCTCTCTCCCCTCTCCGTTTTCTTCCTTTCAAGCCCCCTAGACCCCTCAAAATCGAAAACCTAAAGCACGGGAAGTGTAGATCAGGTCCCGATCTACGCCCCGGTGCCTTCAAATCCTAATTCCGACGACTTTAGCCTCCCCGACATCCCTCTCTCTCCTCTGTTTCGAGCCAAATCGAGGGCCGTGATAGATCGGGGCGTAAGAGAGCCTTTGGGAAAGGTTTCGGCGCGCGGAGAGCGTCCGGACTTCGCTCCCTCCCCTCGGTAAGCCCTATTTCTTCACTTTTCTTGCATAGATGTATGCTAGGAGGGTGGATCTGTGTATGAGGGGTGGTTGGCGGCTGTGGATAGCCTTCGGGGGGCGGTGGAGGTGGTCGGAGGTCGGTGGGTGGTGGTTTGGGTGGTCTCGGGCTGCAGGGGGTGCTCGGCAGGCTGGGGCCCTGTCCTCGGGCAGCAGGCAGAGCAGCAGCAGCGCGCAGGCTGGGCGCGCGCGGTCATGCGCGCGTGCGTGCGCGGGCGCGCGTGCGCGCGGCGTGCAAGCTGGCGCGCGCGGGTGGCGTGCTGTGCTGGTCGTGCAGGCGTGCTGTGCCGGTCGTGCAGGCGCGCTGGGGGCCTCAGGCAGCGGGCAGCGAGCGCGAGGAGCTGGTGCGCGAGGTGCTGGGCCGGCTGGGCGTGCGCGCGTGCGTGCGCGCGAGCGTGCGCGCGCGGGCGTGCGCTCGGAGGTGCGTGCGAGGTGTGCGCGAGGCGCAGCGGGGCAGGCGAGGTGCGTGCGAGGTGCGCGCGAGGTGCTAGGCGTGCGCGAGGTGGTGGCCGAGGTGCTAGGCGTGCGCGGCGGAGCGGCGGAGGTGCGCGCGGGGTGCGCGCGGGGCGAGGAGGCGCGCGCGAGGCGTACGCGGGGCGCGGCAAGGCAGGGGTGTGCGCGGGGGCGAGGCGCCGCGCGCGGGGGCATGCGGGGTGCTCGCGGGCCAGCGCACGGCGTGCGGGGCGCGTGCGGGCTGCCGCGGCTGGGCTCGTTGGACGCGCGGAGCCCCGGGCGGTGCGCGGAGTGCGCAGGCTGAGGCGCGGCGGCGCGTCCGGGTGGTCGGGTGGCCGTGCGGGTGGTGGCCGGGCGTGCGGGGGGGGGGTTGTCGGAGTGCTCGGACTAGCGTGCGTGCGGGTCGTATGCACGTTTGCCCGAGTGTTGGGAGTTTAATTGTGGGTTTATGTATTTTGTAGTATTTATGGATTTTAACTCACCATATTGATTGTCTGTCTTGCAGATCTTGACGGACGGTCGCGCGACGACCCCGATTCTGTGAGTGGGACAATCCAACCCAGTAGAGAGGTGTTATACGCACTTGGGCGTATACCGACCTCTCCTGGGGCGACATGGATTATATTAACCTGTAATAACATGTATTGCATGTGAGCATGATGAAAATGTAGAATGCATGCTACCCTAGGCTTTTATGTTAGGGACTTGCACCCATAGGATATGCGTATGAGCCATGCAGCATGTCCCCTGGTTTTCATGCTAGGAAACCCCGGCCTATGCATGCGTCCTACTAGTTTAATTATTAAATTAAATGCTGGTATCTGTTAGATCGCATGCCTTAGGATAATATTATAGGGAGGAGCCTTGCGAGGTCAACGCTGAGACCCGTGTTAGGGTACTCCGTGTTCCTTGTTTGGTTGTCAGGATGTCCTGTATCGGGACCTCGGGCTGCCCTCCCAAGGTTCTAGTCCCAATAATATTATATGTAATGATTGTATGATTAGTATAATTATTAGTATAGTTGGTAGATATTATAGGGGAGGGGCCTTGCAAGGACAGCGGTGAGACCCGGGTTAGGGTACTCCGTGTTCCTTGTTTGGTTGTCGGGGTATCCTGTAACGGGAACTCACGCCGCCCTTCCGAGTTTCTTTCCCCCAATGATATTCCAGCCTTACTGATTTTTGTACATGTTCCCGCATCTTGATGATGCACCTGGTTGAATTCAGAGGAATTCATGACATTTGAGTGGTAATGATATGTAGTTGGCGGATCCGAGTGGATCATATGCGTATGGATAGGCTGTTCTGTTCCCTGCGTTGGATTCGGTAGAGGCTACCCCCAGCGTTAGACAGGGCCTTCCTGACAGAGGGCTCCCATTAGTAGGCACCTCCTGATTTGGTTTCGGACCGTGCTGAATGTGGGAGTAGACCAGGCGGCCTACGGAGTGGAGGGAGAGACTATCGGTGGACCAAGGGTGACCAACAGCCTAGTCAGTCCCAAAATCCTATGTCACCCATTGATGGGTGAGGGTGAGGGTGTAGTGGGTTGGCGATGAGCGACCTACTGGATTTGTGAATAGATGATTATCAGTCCCAAAATCCTATGTCACCCATGGATGGGTGAGGGTGAGGGTGTGGTGGTTCGGCGAAGTACGAACCACTGGTTTATGTTGTTATGTATTGATGGCTGAATAAAATAATGGAATATTGGTAAATATTGTCTGTGTTGCGTGGGTTGTGCTGTTCACTGAGCGTGTGGCTCACCCCTCGCACATGTTTTTCCCCAGTGGTCACTGAGCCTGAGCTAGAGCCGGAGCAGCAGTTGGAGCTTTTCGAGGGATTTCTTCAGTAGCGGAGCAGCGCTACGTCCCGCGAGTACCAGAGGCTATCAGCATCCCTTATCTCAGTTGTATGTATTGTATTTCCGTGCTTGGCACGTGTTGGTATATGTTCAGTTGTATATTGTGTATATTGGCTCTCACAGGACGTATGATTGTGTATCGAGTCTGTAGAATGTTTATTCACAGATTCAGTCTTTTGCTTCCGCATTTGGTGTATATATCATGTCAGTCCCTTTTGTTGCATGTGTGTCATTCTAGTTGTCTGTGTATGATATATATTATTGACCTCCTGTGTAGGCTTCTGATTTGATATATATACACTTGCCGCGTCCCTGGGTTGGCCGCCCTGGGGCGTGACACAACCAACCCCTTAAGCCAAGAAAACCAAGAAAAGAAGGGCAGGAGCTCACCTTGGAGGGGAAACAAAAGGGGGAGGTTCGGCCCCCGACGCACCCGCGACCACCTCAACCACCACCACCACCACCTCGGCCTCCTCAGCCTCCTCTCAGCCGAAAATCAGGGGGGGGGGAGATCCATGCAAAGAGAGCTTGAGAGAGGGGGGGAGAACAAACATCACAACACACCTAGATCCACCACCACCACTTCCTCCACCACCATCTCCTCCTCTTTGAGACCCCACATCAAACACATGGGGGGCAAAAGAAAGAGAGGAGAGGGACCAGAAATGCTGGTCGACAACATTGGGAGGGAGAGAGAGAGAGAGATAGAGATATTTATGCAAAATATCTAAGGAGAAATGACTAGGTTGCCCTTCGACTAGAAATTCTGCGCAAGCTTCACTGGAACAGCCATAACTTCCTCGATACAGCTCCGAATTGCTCAATTCCAAGACCGATGGAAAGCTAAGAAGATTATCTACAACTTTCATGTTCATGGCAAGATCAGATAATCCCTCCAGCTATTCCGAAATTAGAGCTAAACATCGAGCAGGGCTGCTGCCAGAATTTCCATCCCCGGGGTATACTTGAAAAATACCCATAACTTTTACTACAAGAATCCAGTTGATCTAATTCCACTTCTGTGCAAAAGCTAACTCAAAACTGGACATCTCATAATAAAATCATAATTAAACCTCATCATCTTGGATTTTAACAAAATCAAATCCAAATACCAAATTGGGAATACATAACTTAGGAAAAAAATTATGTACCCAAAATTTTCAAACAGAGCGCTCCAAATGACACAAGCACAACATTCTTCCCCCCTTAGGAAATTTAGTCCTCGAAATTTAAGGAAACCCAAAAGGGAAGACCGAAAGTATCAAGCTTAGACCTTTTGCTCCCAAGTGGTCTTCGCACCGGACTGGCGCTACTAACACACTATAATCAAAGGAACGGTCTTAGCGTGGAGCCTCTTCTCATGCTTGTCCTTGACCTCAATCCACTGCTCCATGAACGACAAATCCACCTCGAGGATGAGGCGGTCGAACAGAATGACTGAGCAGGATCGTGGACATAACGCCTCGGAGCAAACTGCGAACCCCTCCCAGACGGAAGGGTAAGAACTGGCGCTGAGGTGAGCCTTCGCTTAAACTCCAGGAAGCTCTCCTCGCAAGACGGGGACCATTCGAACCGGACATCCTTCCGAGCGAGGCGGTTAGGAGGTACAGCTATCTTCGAGAAACCCTCGACAAACCTCCCGCAATAACCCGCCAAGCCCAGGAAGCTCCGAATCTCTGTGGGGTTCGACGGTCGACGCCAATTTGACACGGCGAGCGTCTTGTCCGGGTCCACAGATATGCCCTCGCCGGAAAATCACGTGGCACAGAAACCATACTCTCCAACCAAAACTCGCACTTAATCCACCATCAGCTGATGCTTCCAGGGTATTCCTTGACTGGGAAAAGAAACCTCGGGAGAGCACCATGAGGTCCCGATATAGGATACCCCGACAACCAAACAAGGAACACGGAGTACCCTAGCCCGGGTCTCAACGCTGACCTCACACGGCCCCTTAAACCAGAAAAGGAACACTAGAAGAAGACATCACCCTTAAAGAACACTACCAACCCCACTGGATCATCTACATCTAGATAATCGCCCATCTATGTCCTTCAACATCCATCACAAGACCGGACCCAACATCCTTGGGAACGGTCGAACAACAATGGGTCACGAGGCGACCCGTCTCCGCCTCATCCACACCCTCACTCCCGAATGGAGACATTTTGGGACTTTGGGAGAGATTTAGATTGTTCTACCCCGTGGTCCACCGGTAGCCTCTCCCCGCTCCGTAGCTTACCTGGTCTACTCCTACGATTCAGCACAATCCGAAACCAAATCAGGAGGTGCCTACTGATGGGAGCTCTCTGTCAGGATAGCCTGTCTAACGCCGGGGCTGTACTACACGGATCCAACGTAGGGGAGAACGATTCCACGCTCGCGACATCATTCATTAACCCTCTTCCGGGTAGCCCCTACCTGGCATACTCCCACGATCAGTACCCCTCCGACTGCATCGGTGGTACCTATGGATGGGAACCCTCTGCCAGGACAACTACAACCCGGCCTCCTCAACTCGAACAACCACTTTCGATACCCGCTTAACGAGATAACACACATATGCATAACAGCAACCAACACACACATATATATATAGGGAGCTGGGAAAACAAAGCAATACCTCGAACCATGATACCCGAAGCCTGTGCCTCCTCGGCCGAAAGAGCTGCAACTCTGCCCTGAGCAAACTGCGGCTGAGGAGCAGGGGCACGCCTCGCAGGCTGCCCTGGCTGCCTCCACTGGTCAATACGACCACCCAGTGGCTGCTGCTGCTGCTGCTGCTGCTGACGCTGAGGCTGCACGCGGGGTCGGCCAGCATCTGGGCAATTATACAAGATATGCCCGATGCGCTGAGAGTGGTAACAGCGCCGTGTCTCCGGTCGCCTGGCCTGGATTGGCACCGCCGCAATGGGTGCTGAACCTCGCACTGGCACCACATCTGCTGGAGGAGAGGCAGCCGCTAACTGATCAAAGCGGGGCCTCTTCTTCTTGCGCTGTCCCTGGTCCTGGCTCCTGGGAGGACTCTGATCTGCAGAAGGGGTCGGAACCCTCACGAGGATCCTGAGGTCTCGCTCGACTGTCTTCGCCCGAGACACCAAGTCCGAGAACCTCGAGAAAGCCTGGGAGGTGACATGCACCCGAATGGCGCTGTAGAGACCAAGCTCGAAATGACGACACCGCGTCTCCTCATCCATCACCAAGGCTGGGGCGAATCTGGAAAGCCTCGTGAAGCGCGTGGAGTAGTCGGCGACAGACATGGAGTCCTGCGTTAACTGCTCAAACTCCTGCATCACGATCTGGCGCGTCGAGAACGGGAAGTACTCCTCCAGGAAATACCTCCGGAAACCCGCCCATAGAAGCTGCTCCACTCCCTCGGGGATGTCCACTTATCGGGTAGCCCACCAGTCGACAGCGCTACCCTTCAGCATAAAGGTGGCCAGGGAGACTCGCTGGCGGTCGGTGCACTGCATGGTCGAGAAGATCGTATCCACCTCCATCAACCAACGCTCTGGGGCAAGGGGATCCGCCGTCTGGCCAAAACTCGAGAGGGTGGAGCTTCATAAAGGCAGCGAGGCCACTCTGCTGCACTCGCGCTGCAGCCTCTAGCCCCACCTCCCTCTCCTGGGGATCCTGAACTCTCACCGCCGGAACCACCACGGGGACTCGGGGTACGTCGGGTACCACAGGCGGATCTGCCACCAAGGGGACCTATGGAACTGCATCACGAGCCACCCTCAGCTCCTGGATCTCCAGCACCTGCTCTCCCAACACTCTGGTCTGGGCCTCCAGTGCCCTGGTCTGAGTCTCCACCAAATCCGCTATCCGAACGAACGCACGTTCCCATGCAGGAGGCTCCTGCGCCGATCCGGGCCTCACAGCCGTGGACTCTCCAATAGTATCCTCGCCTCTGGTAGGTCCGGAAACCTCCAAAGGTCGAGAGGGACCATGTCCGCGCTGTCCTCTGCGAGGAGGCATATCAGCAACCTAAGAAAACCAGACACTAGGATCAGAATACTCATATAGAAATCCTAGGACTCATCTCTACGAAAAAGAAGGCCATTGGCTCTGACAGGACCAGGCTCTGATACCAACTTTTGTCACGCCCCAGGGCGGCCGTCCCCGGGACGCGGCAAGCGTATATATGATATCAGCAGTCAATACAGGAAGTCAATAACATACTCTAACAACATCCAAAATGGCAACACAGACAACAAAGGGGCTGACATGATATATACACAAATAGCGGAAGCTAAAAGACTGAATCTGTAACTCAAAGACATATTACAGACTCGATACACAATCAAATGTCCTGTGAGAGCCAATATATACAATGACATCCAAATATGATACAAACGCGTGCCCAAGCACGCAATATAATACATACAATAAAAAGGATGCTGATAGCCTCTAAAATTCGCGGGACGTGGCGCTGCTCCGCTACTGATGAAGTCTCTCGGGGAGCTCCTCCTCTAGATCCGACTCAGATAACACTGGTGAAAAATTATGCGAGGGGTGAGCCACACGCTCAGTGAATAGCACAACCCATGCATCACAATTTATATTAACCACCAGATATTATTAACCACAATAATCATTCAAGCCTCAAAGTGGCAGGAACTACACAATCCAGTGGGTCGCTACATCACCGACCCACCACACCCTCACCCTCACCCCTCAATAGTTGACATAGGATATTGGGACTAGGCTACACAAACCAGTGGGTCGCTACATCGCCGACCCACCACACCCTCACCCTCACCCCTCAATATGGTGACATAGGATATTGGGACTGACTAGGCTGTTGGTCACCCTTGGTCCACCGATAGTCTCTCCTCCACTCCGTAGCCGCTTGGCCACTCCCACATTCAGCACAGTCCGTCCCAAATCAGGAGGTGCCTACTGATGGGAGCCCTCTCACAGGACGGCCTTTCTAACGCTGGGGCAGTCTCTACACGGATCCAACGAAGGGAACAGAACAGCCTATCCATACGCATATGATCCACTCGGATCCGCCGACAACACATCTCAACAACTCTAATGTCATGAATTCTTCAGAATTCCTCCAGGGCGCATAACCAAGATGCGGGGAACATATATAATAATAAAGAGGTT
Source organism: Acorus gramineus (assembly GCA_030737835.1). Lineage (NCBI taxonomy): Eukaryota > Viridiplantae > Streptophyta > Magnoliopsida > Acorales > Acoraceae > Acorus > Acorus gramineus. Next base: position 14,068,874 of record CM060854.1, on the reverse strand, counting down.
ATAATATTATTGGGAAAAGAAACCTTGGGAGGGCAGCATGAGGTCCCGATATAGGACATCCCGACAACCAAACAAGGAACACGGAGTACCCTAGCCCGGGTCTCAATGTTGACCTCGCAAAGCCCCTCCCTATAATATTATCTAAGGCATGCTGAAATACTATACGTTCGCATTTAATTTAATAAATTAAACTAGTAGGACACATGCATAGGTCGAGGCTTCCTAGCATGAGAACAGGGTGACAGGATGCATGGCTCTTACACATATCCTAAGGGTGCAAGTCCCTAACATACAAGGTCTAGGGTAGCATGCATACTACATATTAATCATGCTTGCATGGATTACACATTAACAAGTTAATATAGACTATGGTGCCCCAGGGGAGGACGGTATACGCCCAAGTGCATATAACTCCTCCCTACTGGGTTGGATTGTACCACTCACCCTTAACCGGGTCGTCGCGCGACCGTCCGTCAAGATCTGCAAGATAAGGTAATCAACTCGGTGAGTAAAATACACAATACATACAAAAAAATGATTAGAAACACCACATACTCGGACAAGCATGCATACGGGCTCGCACGCATGCGAGCACGCACGTACGCGCGCGAGTCCGAGTGCCCCGACACCTACCCGAACACCCGGGCAGCCATACGCATGGCCCCCCGCACGCGCACGCACGAATGCGCACGCACGCACACACCCCGGCACCATCGGCGCACTGCCGCGCGCCTGCTCGCGCACCCAGACGCGCTGCCGCACGCACGCGCACGCTCGCGCGTGCCCGTGCGCATTGTGCCCCACACACAGCACCCCGCGCACTCCCCAGCACGCACACGCACGTGCACGCCCGCACGCGCGCGCACTGGTTCCCAGCTCCGCACCCAGGCGCATGCCCAGGCGCCCTGCCCGCGCGCGTGCCCACGTGCACCCGCGCGCACCCCCGCTCGCGCCTGTACCAGCGCGCACTACCGCGCGTACCCGCGCACCCGCGCGCCCGACTGCGCCCGCCAGCGCCCGCCTGCGCCCGACTGCGCGCGCACGCGCGCAGACCGCCCCCAACGCGCCCCCAAGCCCTATAAACCTCATTTTCACCCATCCCAACCCCTCACACACACCCTAACACTTCTACCTAGCATGCATGACTTCCCAACCAACCCCTTAAGCCAAAAAACTAAGAAAAGAAGGGGAGGAGCTCACCTTGGAGGGGAAACAAAAGGGGGAGGTTCGGGGGCCCTCGACGCACCCACGACCATCTCAACCACCACCACCACCACCTCGGCCTCCTCAGCCTCCTCTCAGCCGAAAATCAGGGGGGGGAGATCCATGCAAAGAGAGCTTGAGAGAGGGGGGGAGAACAAACATCACAACACACCTAGATCCACCACCACCACTTCCTCCACCACCATCTCCTCCTCTTTGAGACCCCACATCAAACACATGGGGGGCAAAAGAAAGAGAGGAGAGGGACCAGAAATGCTGGTCGACAACATTGGGAGGGAGAGAGAGAGAGAGAGAGATAGAGATATTTATGCAAAATATCTAAGGAGAAATGACTAGGTTGCCCTTCGACTAGAAATTCTGCGCAAGCTTCACTGGAACAGCCATAACTTCCTCGATACAGCTCCGAATTGCTCAATTCCAAGACCGACTGAAAGCTAAGAAGATTATCTACAACTCTCATGTTCATGGAAACATCAGATAATCCCTCCAGCTATTCCGAATTTAGAGCTAAACATCGAGCAGGGCTGCTGCCAGAATTTCCATCCCCGGGGTATACTTGGAAAAATACCCATAACTTTTACTACAAGAATCCAGTTGATCTAATTCCACTTCTGTGCGAAAGCTAACTCAAAACTGGACATCCCATAATAAAATCATAATTAAACCTCATCATCTTGGGTTTTAACAAAATCAAATCCAAACACCAAAATGGGAATACATAACTTCTAGGAAAAAAGTTATGTACCCAAATTTTTGAACAGAGCGCTCCAAATGACACAGGCACAACATCACCAATACAACAGTTCAATACTAAAACAATTTTCTTTCAAGGAAAAATATGGGTGGAAACCCAATGGATAACAACGTCACGCGGCGGCGCGACCAACCTCGCCCTCACCCTCACTCCTGGAGAAAGACTCTTGGGACTTTTGGGGAGAGACCATACCGTTGGTCGAAGAGACGCGAAATTACTGGTCTACACAACTCTACTGGATCACCAACCTCACCCTCACCCTCACTCCCGGAGGGAGACTCTTAGGACTTTTATGGAGAGACCACACCGTTGGTTGAAGAGACACGGAATTACTGGTCTACACAACACTACTGGATCATCTACATCAAGATAACTCCAACGATGTCTTTGAACATCGACACGCAACCGGACCCAACAACTATGGGAACGGACGAACAACGAATGGGTCACGCGGTGACGTGTCTTCACCTCATCCTCACCCTCACCCTTTAGAGGTGACATAGGACTTTTGGAGAGATTAGACTCCTCTACACCCTTGGTCCACCGGTAGCCCTTTCCCTGGGTAGTCACTACCTGGTATACTCCCACGATCAGTACGCTTCCGAACGCATCGATAGTACCTACGGATGGGAGCCCTCTGTCAGGAAAGCTTTTCCAACGCCGGGGAGTTCCTACACGGATCCAACGAAGGGGAGAACGATTCCACGCTCGCAATATCATTCGTTAGCCCTCTTTCGGGTAGCCTCTACCTGGTATACCCCCATAATCAGTACATCTTGTCGCTTGCATTGATAGTACCTACAAGTGGGGGCCCTATATCAGGACAGCTACAACCCGGGCCGCTTCAACACGGACGACATTGGGAGGAAACACTCCATGTTCGCAAAGCGAACCCAATGGAAAAACAACTACTCTCGATAATCACATATCGATGATATCAAATACAATTGTACTCCCACACGGTTGCATTGCTCGGACACAAGGGGGGGGGGGATTGCCTCAACTCTCACGCAGAAATAATCCCAAGGCACATAACCGAACAGGCGGTTCATATACACGCCTAGCACGGGTAGGCCTAGCTTAATGCCACAACTACCGGCTTAACAAAACCGATAAGATAATCAATTATCCTGAATTCCAAACCAGTGCATCGCTTGGATGCACGGGGGCGATTACATCGTGCTAGCGCTATGACTAATAAGGTACAACCCGACAACGGGTCATACCCACACCTATTTCAGATAGGCCTAATCAGTTTTAACATGCGCATATATATCCAGGAGAATTATATCTTAGTTATGTACATGAACTACATGCACAATAACCTATCAAATAATTATAGGGATACTCCCTAACATGGATTTACATCATAAACAACAAATCATACAACATGCATACATGGTCATTAATCACATAAGCACACAAGGCATAACTTAAGCATGCGTTGGATATCACCAACTTAAAAGGAAAGGGTCAAGCGCGATCTCGCGCACTAACAGGTGCATGCCAATATTCCAGACGAACCCAAGTCGAGTAGGAAATCGCATCTACTTACTCAATTCGTGCAGAGAGAGGGCGAGAGAGAGATCATCATCTCTTGAAGTTGGTCATAGCTTTGCCCCATTAGCATGGGCGCAACAACTACACCACGCCCTCGAGTCTTATCGCAAGGGAATATTAGGCAGGTGCCCGTTATTAACCCAGACTTAATCATGCTGGATATTCTAATTAATATGGTGGGAGTAGTATTATAATACTATCTAAGGCATGCCTATTCTATGCATCCATACACATTACAAAAATACATGCCCATACTAGAGGGGCGCATGCGATACAGTCATTCATACATGGATACAATACATGTATATAAGCCTAGCATGCAAGATATCTAACATATTATGAGTTAGACATGACCATACTACTTATCTAATTAAGTAGTATAGTCAGGGTGCCCAATGGATGCGCGACGCACGACTACGTGCATCCAACGCTTCCGGATAGGTTGGATCAAACCACTCACTGATACCCGGATCGCCGCGCGTCCGGTCTACGAGATCTGCAAAACACAACCAATGATCCATAATTAAATTATGGAACCTCCTATCACACATATAAGCCTACTTCATGAAGACCCTAACCCCTGATACTTTCATATTATCACCCAAGACACATGCAAACAACTCCTTGACACTCAACCAAGCGAAACTGCCAAACCTGCTGCAACCAGCCCTACAAATTGATCTCCACATCACCCAATACACTTCCAAAAATTATGAAATAAAACATGCACATTTTCTGATATGCTGGGATCATAATCTATGAAGACATTAGAACCAAATTTTGCCTCTACAAGCCCGAAACAAATCATTTCCAGAAGCAGGTCAATTCCTACGCGAATCTGGACAGGCCATGCAAAACCGGTTCTAACTTACACCACAGATATCATAATGACCCCACATTTCATATATAACAACTAGACACATAGATTATCATATCATATGAAGACATAATCCTAGAAATGTGCCTCTAAATACTAGATTCACTGAGATCTTTAAAATACAGAGTGCTGCCTTACCAAAACAGGGGGAGGGAAATGGGGAGATGCGGGGTTCTCGACACACCCACGACCACCTCAACCACCACCACCACTACCACCACCTCATCAGCATCTCCTCAAGCCCTTCATGGTAGAAAACAGGGGTGCAAAGGGGCATGAGAAGGGAACAGAGAGAAGAGAAACAACAACAACAACACATACTCACCCTTTCTCACTCTTTCTTGTGCTTCTTCTTCATCTTTTCCTTCAATTGCTTCTTCCTCCTCCTTCTTCACACACAAAGAGGAGAAAAAAAAGTGACCAAGAGTGGGAGAGAAGGTGTTCCACGAAATGGGAGAGAGGGGGAGAGAGAGGGAGGGCAAAAAAGTCATTTTCATGCCCAAATAGTGTCTAGGGGTGACCATAAGAGGGGGTGAGGTTAGGGTTAGGCTCACCCACTCACATACCAAAAGACCAAAGGTTTCTTCGTCACTAAGCAAGGTGGGGGTAAGGTTACCAAAGGTCACCACATCCTCAAAATATCTCCCACTATTCGACCAACCAGGAACTCTCAAAACCCGGATACGGTTTGGAACTGCATATTTTTCAAAACGTTACCGAAATTCGATAAATTTTTTATGGGTAGTACAAAATAGTACCAGGACCCATAATATACAGTTAGATTTCCAATCAGAGTACTCCAACTCCTGCAGTTAGCTAAAAGCCAAAATTTTAACGACTCCGATCGAAAAAGAAAAAGGCCTTGAATGACCCAGATGTGACCAAGGCTTAACCGAAATGGCACCAAATGACACAGGCATAACATTCTCCCCCCCTTAGGAAATTTAGTCCTCGAAATTTAAGGAAACCCAAAGGGAAGACCGAATGTAGCAAGTATCACGCATAGACCTTTTGCTTCCAAGTGGTCTATGCACCAGATTGGCGCTACCGACACACTCTAATCAAAGGAACGGTCTTAGCGTGGAGCCACTTCTCATGCTGGTCCTTGACCTCGATCCACTGCTCCACGAACGACAAATCCAGCTCGAGGATGAGGCGGTCGAACGGAATGACATGAGCAGGATCGTGGACGTAACGCCTCAGCCCTAAGACAAGGACAATGTCGTGGGCATGAGCCAGCTGTGGGGGAAAGGCTAGATGACAAGCCACCTCCCCAATCCACTCAATGATGAGAACCGGTCCGATGAAGGGCCGACTCAGCTTGCCTCGAACGTTGAAACGGAGGGTGCCCTTAAACCAGGACACCTTCTTGAAAATATGATCGCCAAACCCAAAGGTAAGCTCCTGGCGACGATGACCTGCGTAGCCCTTCTGTCGGTTCTGGGAGGTGCGGATGCACACATGAACCAACCTGGCCACTGCAAGGTCAAATAAATAACTTGTGGCCCCTCCAACTGGCGCTCCTCAACCGTCCCAACACAAGGGAGGTATAAAACTGCGCCTGTAGAGTGCCTTTTTCAAGTCCATCTGGATGCTTGAATGGCAGTCGTCTTGCAGGCATACCCCACCAAATGGGTGGTGCCTCACCCAACTGCCCTTATCATCGAGCCCGCAGGCACTTAGCATGTCCTCCAAGGTCAGAATCATCCTCTTGCTTGGCCATTCGTCGGCGGTGAAACGCTGCACTTAGATGGAGGCTCGCGCCAAAGCCTGCCAAGGCTGCGCCACAACCTCAAAGTAACCCTCGCGTCTCAACCTGAAATAGCGCCGACCGGAGTGCCATGAAGACGAACAATTGTGAAGGTGGAAACCCACGTCAAGGAGTCCAAAGACTCAATCAGTCGGATTAGGGAGGGAAGCGCGGACTTAGTCAGTCGGTCATTGATCACCTAGACGGCGTCGCGACCCGAACGTGACTTTAGCGAGCCCGCAACAATCCAAGGTAACCCACACGTCCACTAAGGAATCTCGATGGACTGACGCTTTCCACACAATGATGATTCTCAAACTTTGCCTGAGGGCATGCCAACCAGGGGAAACAAAGTTACCCATCACTTTCACATCTCGCTACTAGCAATTTCAATGAAGACTACCTCAAAGTAGTCCATGGAAGCCCAATAAAACTTTTGAGATCCACGAAGGCATCCGGCGCATTCGTCAACCCCGACAGCAGTACTTAAAACTCGTAGTGCCCGAAACGGTCACGAAAGGCCATCTACAGAATGTCCAACTCCCGGAGTCACGCCCCAGGCGTCCCTGAGACGTGGCAAAATAAAATATAATATCAGCTATCAATACCTGAGGTCAATAAGGACACCAACAACAATACACAAGGCGGCAAAGAAAGATAATGATAACTGACTGAAAAGCGGAAGCATAATATATAACAATGTTTGTAAATCAAAAACATTATTACAGACCCGAATACACAATCAATGTCTTGTGAAAGCCAAGTCTAGACCAAAGAGAATACAACCTGTGCCACATGCACGATTTACAAAGCAAAATGACTTTAGGAATGCTGACAGCCTCGCACGCTCCACCCGCCGGCAGAACGCTCCACGCCCATAAGACCATGCCACAGGAAAGCTCCAGCTCCACGCCCAACACTGCCCCTGAAAAGAAACAGTATGCGAGGGGTGAGCTACAAGCTCAGTGAGTGGCTGGAAACCAATCACCATTCTACAGTTCAAAACGTAATCAGTTCCCTTCTTCAAGGAAAAAAATGGGTAGAAACCCAAAGGATCACTGGGTCACGCGGCGGCGCGACCAACCTCACCCCCACCCTCACTCCCGGAGGGAGTCTTTTCGGACTTATGGGGAGAGACCATACCGTCGGTCGAAGAGACCCGGATTTACTGGTCTAGAGACCATGCCGTCGGTCGAAGAGACCCGGATTTACTGGTCTAGAGACCATGCCGTCGGTCGAAGAGACCCGGATTTACTGGTCTAGAGACCATGCCGTCGGTCGAAAAGACCCGGACTTACTGGTCTACTCAACACTACTGGATCATCTACATCTAGATAATCGCCCATCGATGTCCTTCAACATCCATCACGAGACCAGACCCAACATCTATGGGAACGGTCGAACAACGAATGGGTCACGAGGCGACGCGTCTTCGCCTCATCCACACCCTCACTCCTGAAAGGAGACATCTTGGGACTTTGGGAGAGACTTATATTGCTCTTCACCCCTGGTCCACCGGTAGCCTCTCCCCGCTCCGTAGCTTACCTGGTATACTCCCACGATTCAGCACAGTCTGAAACACAATCAGGAGGTACCTACAGATGGGAGCCCTCTGTCAGGATAGCCTGTCTAACGCCGGGGATGTCACTACTCGAATCCAACGAAGGGGAGAACGATTCCACACTCGCGACGTCATTCAATAACCCTCTCCTGGGTAGTATCTACAACCCGATCTCCTCAACTCACCACTCTCGATACTCGCTCATCGAGATGCCACACACATGCATAACAGCAACCAACATCCTCATATTAACCTTAAAGTAGTCATAGTCCCTAAACGGGAGTAACTATACAATCCAGTGGGTCGTTACATCGCCGACCCACCACACCCTCACCCTCACCCTCACCCTCGAAGGGGTGACATGGTCTTTTGGGACTGACTAGACTGCTATTCACCCTTGGTCCACCGGTAGCCTCTCCCCGCTCCGTAGCTTGCCTGGTCTACTCCCACGATTCAGTACAGTCCGAAACACAATCAGGAGGTACCTACTGATAGGAGCCCTCTGTCAGGATAGCCTGTCTAACACCGGGGATGTCACTACACGGATCTAACGAAGGGAAGAGAACAGCCTACTCACACGCATGCGATCCTCTTGGATCCGTCGACAACGCTTCCTAACATTTCTAATGTCATGAATTCTCAAGAATTCCTCCAGGGCGCATAACCAAGATGCAGGGAGACATATATTATAACAACAAGGTTATAATATTCTCTAAGGCATGCTTGCAACTATATGCTCACATAATCCCCTAAGATGCGGGGAGACATATATCATAACCACAAGGTTACAATATTATCTAAGGCATGCTCACATTCTGATTTAATTAGATTAAACTAGATAGGAACATGCATAGCTCGGGGCTAGGTGTCTAAGCATGCATAGGCCGCTATACATGATATAAGGGTGCGTATCCCTAGCATACAAAGTCTAAGGTGGCATGGATACATCATATTGATCATGAATAGATCAAGGATTTTAAGTACCGGACATGGTGTCCAGGGAGGTACAGGCCTCTATACATGATACATGGATGTATATTCCCTAGCATGCAAAATATCGACATATTATTTAGGGGAGCCCCATCGATGCGCGACGCGCGTCTACGCGGGTCGAGCGCATCCCTAGAGAGGGGGGGGGGATTGGAATCAAACCACTCACCTTACGACCCGGGACCTCGCGCATCCCATCCGACGAGATCTGCAAGGTAGGGGCATCCAACTGGTGAGAAACAACACAATTTATACACAAAAATAATTAGAAATACCCAATACTCGGACAAGCATGCATACGGGCTCGCACGCATGCGAGCACGCACGTACGCACGCGAGTCCGAGTGCCCCGACACCTACCCGAACCCTTGGGCAGCCACACGCATGCCCCCCCGCATGCGCACGCATGAATGCGCACGCACGCACGCACCCCAACACCATCGGCGCACTGCAGCGCGCCTGCCCGCGCACCCAAACACGCTGCCGCACGCACGCGCACGCCGCGCGCACTGCACGCCCAGCCCGCGCCCTCGCGCAGCACCCCGCGCATGCCCCAGCACGCGCACGCACCCGCGCGCACTGGTCCCCTGCCCCGCGCCCAGGCGCTTGCCCGGGCGCTCTGTCGCGCGTGCGCACGCCCGCGCACCCCGCTCGCGCCTGCACCCGCGCGCACTCCCGCGCGCGCTCCCGCGCCCGCGCGCGTCTGCGCGCCCACCAGAGCCTGCCAGCACGCGCCTGCGCACGCACGCGCGCAGACTGCGCCCAGCGCGCACCCAGCCCATCCTTAACCCTTTTTAACCCTCCCCAACCCCTCACACACACCCTAACCCCTATGCATAGCAAGCATGATTCCCCAACAGCCCTTTAAGCCTTGAAAACCAAGAAAAAGAAGAGGAAGAGCTCACCTTGGAGGGGGAACGAAAGGGGGAGGTTTGGGGGCCCTCGACGCACCCGCGACCACCTCAACCGCGACCACCACTACCGCCACCCCTCAGCCCTCCTCAGCCTCCTCCAATGGCTGCAAATCAGGGGGGGGGGAAATCATGGAAAGGAAGCTTGAGAGAGGGGAACAAACAACAACAACAACACCTACACAAGGATTAACCATCACCTCTCCTCCACCTTCTTCTCCTCTTTGGGGCATTTTATCAAACACCTAGGGGGGGGGGGGTTTGAAAGAGAGAAGAGAGGCCAGCAATTGGCGTGGACGAGGGTATTTGGGAGGGGAGAGAGAGAGAGAGATATTTAGCACACAAATATCTAAAGGGAAAAAGACCTAGTCGCCCTTTGACTAGAAATTCTGCGCATGCTCCACTGGAACAGCCATAACTTCCTCGATATAGCTACGAATTTCACAATTCTAAGACCGTTGGAAAGCCAAGAAAATTGTTTACAACTTTCATGTTTATGCCAAGATCAGATAATCCATCCAGCTATTCCGAAATTAGAGCTAAACATGGAACAGGGCTGCTGCCAGAATTTCCATCCCCGGGGTATACTTGGAAAAATACCCATAACTTTTACTACAAGAATCCAGTTGATCTAATTCCACTTCTGTACGAAAGCTAACTCAAAACTGGACATCTCATAATAAAATCATAATTAAACCTCTTCATCTTGGATTTTTACAAAATCAAATCCAAACACCAAATCAGGAATACATAACTTAGGAAAAAAAATTATGTACCCAAATCTTCAAACAGAGCGCTCCAAATGACACAGACACAACATAGCCTCTACCTGGTATACCCCCATGATTAGTACATCTTGTCGCATGCATCGATAGTACCTACGGTTGGGGGCCCTCTGTCAGAACAGCTACAATCCGGGCCGCTTTAACACGGACGACATTGGGAGGAAACACTCCATGTTCACAAAGCGAACCCAATCGAAAAAACAATACTCTCGATAATCACATATCAATGATATCAAATACTATTGTACTCCCACACAGTTGCGTCGCTCGAACACAAGGGGGGGTTGCCTCTGCTCTCACGCAGAAATAATCCCAAGGCACATAACCCAACAGGCGGTTCATATACACGCCTAGCACGGGTAGGCCTAGCTTAATGCCACAACTACCGGCTTAACAAAACCGATAAGATATTGAATTCCAAACGAGTGCATCGCTCGGATGCACGGGGGCGATTACATCGCTAGCGCTCTAACTAATAAGGTACAACCCGACAACGGGCCATACCCACGCCTATTTCAGATAGGCCTAATCAGTTTTAACATGCGCATATATATCCAGGAGAATTATATCTTAGTTATGTACATGAACTGCATGCATGATAACCTATCAAATAATTATAGGGATACTCCCTAACATGGATTTACATCATAAACAACAAATCATACAACATGCATACATGGCCATTAATCACATAAGCACACAAGGCATAACTTAAGCATGCGTTGGATATCACCAACTTAAAAGGGAAGGGTCAAACGCGATCTCGCGCACTAACAGGTGCATGCCAATATTCCAAACAAACCTGAGTCGAGTAGGAAATCGCCTCTACTTACTCAGTTTGTGCAGAGGGAGAGGGCGAGAGAGAGATCATCATCTCTTGAAGTTGGTCATAGCTTTGCCCCATTAGCATGGGCGCAACAACTACACCACACCCTCGAGCTTATCGCAAGGCAGGTGCCCGTTATTAACCGAGACTTAATCATGCTGGATATTCCAATTAATATGGTGGGAGTAGTATTACAATACTACCTAAGGCATGCCTATTCTATACATCCATGCACATTACAGAAATACATGCCCATACTAGAGGGGTGCATGCGATACAGTCATTCATGCATAGATACAATACATGTATATAAGCCTAGCATGCAAGATATCTAACATATTATGAGTTAGACATGACCATACTACTTATCTAATTAAGTAGTATAGTCAGGGTGCCCAATGGATGCGCATCGCACGACTACGTGCATCCAACGCTTCCCGAAGGGTTGGATCAAACCACTCACCGATACCCGAATCACCGCGCGTCCAATGATCCATAATTAAATTATGGAACCAATGATCCATAATTAAATTATGGAACCTCCTTCACACATATAAGCCTACTTCATGAAGACCCTAACCCCTGATACTTCCATATTATCACCCAAGACACATGCAAACAACTCCTTGACACTCAATCAAGCAAAACTGCCAAACCTGCTGCAACCAGCCCTACAAATTGATCTCCACAGCACCCAATACACTTCCAAAAATTATGAAATAAAACATGCACATTCCCTGATATGCTGGGATCATAATCCATGAAGACATTAGAACCTAATTTTGCCTCTACAAGCCCGAAACAAATCATTTCCAGAAGCAGGTCAATTCCTACGCGAATCTGGACAGGCCATGCAAAACCGGTTCTAACTTACACCACAGATATCATAATGACCCCAAATTTCATATATAACAACTAGACACATAGATGATCATATCATATGAAGACATAATCCTAGAAATGTGCCTCTAAATACTAGATTCACTGAGATCTTTAAAATACAGAGTGCTGCCTTACCAAAACAGGGGGAGGGAAATGGGGAGATGCGGGGTTCTCGACACACCCACGACCACCTCAACCGCCACCACCACTACCACCACCACCTCATCCACATCTCCTCAAGCCCTTCATGGCAGAAAACAGGGGTGCAAAGGGGCATGAGAAGGGGATAGAGAGAAGAGAAACAACAACAACAACACATACTCACCCTTTCTCACTCTTTCTTGTGCTTCTTCTTCATCTTTTCCTTCAATTGCTTCTTCCTCCTCCTTCTTCACACACAAAGAGGAGAAAAAAAGTGACCAAGAGAGGGAGAGAAGGTGTTCCACGAAATGGGAGAGAGGGGCAGAGAGAGAGGGTAAAAATGTCATTTTCATGCCCAAATAGTGTCTAGGGGTGACCATAAGGGGGGGTGAGGTTAGGGTTAGGCTCACCCACTCACATATCAAAAGACCAAAGGTTTCTTCATCACTAAGCAAGGTGGGGGTAAGGTTACCAAAGGTCACCACATCCTCAAAATATCTCACACTATTCGACTAACCAGGAACTCTCAAAACCCGGATACGGTTTGAAACTGCATATTTTTCAAAATGTTACCGGAATTCGATGAAATTTTTATGGGTAGTATGAATTAGTACCAGGACCCATAATATGCAGTTAGATTTTCAATCAGAGTACTCCAACTCCCGCAGGTAGCTGAAAATCAAAATTTTAGCGACTCCGATCGAAAAAGAAAAAGGCCCTGAATGACCGAGATGTGGCCAAGGCTTAACCGAAATGGCTCCAAATGACACAGGCATAACACGTGAGATGATGATGCTTCATCTCTCTCTCACCCTCTCTCTTTGCGCGAACTGAGTAAGTAGATGTGGTTCCTACTTGACTCGGGTTCACTTGGGAATATTGGCATGCGCCTGTTGATGCGCGAGATCGCGCTTAACCCTTCGTTGCCCTTTTAAGTTTGTGATATCCAACACATGTTAGGTTGTATGTTGTGTTCTTGCATGATTAATGCCCTTGTATGCATGTGTAGTTAGGCCATACTTTGTATGATATGTTGCTTATGATGTGTATTCATGTTAGGAGGACCCCCTATAGTCAATTATTTATGTTATGATGCATGTGGACCATGTATATAACTGTGATAGAATTCTCCTATTATAATTGCCCATGTTAGACTGATCGTGCCTACCTGTGCTAGGCGTGGGTATGATCCATTGTTGGGTTGTACCTTAGTTAGTTAGAGTGCAAGCGATGTAATTGCCACCCTGCATCCATGTGATGCACTTGTTGGAATTCAAGAGAATTCGATGTTATACCGGTGTTTCAAACCGGTGGTTATGGTGTTTAAGCTAGGCTTACCCGTGCTAGGCGCGGGTATGAACTGCCCTTTTGGGTTATGCCTTGGGCTTATTTTTGGTGCGAGAGCCGAGGTAACTCCCTGCGTCCGAGCAACGCATCTGTGTGGGAGTTCATATGTATTTGATAGCATCGGTAGGCGATTACCAGGAGTAGTTGTTTTTCCATTAGGTTCGCTTTGCGAACATAAAGTGTTTTCTCCCAATGTTGTCCGTGTTGAAGCGGCCCGGGTTGTAGCTGTCCTGACAAAGGGCCCCCACCAGTAGGTACTATCGATGCATGTGGCAAGATGTACTGATTGTGGGGGTATACCATGTAGAGGCTACTCGGGAGAGGACTAACGAATGATATTGTGAGCGTGGAATCGTTCTCCCCTTCATCGGATCCGTCTCGATGCTGCCCAGCATGTAGCTGTCCTGACAGAGGGCCCCCACCTATAGGTACTATCGATGCATGTATCAATATGTACTGATCATGGGAGTATACCAGGTAGAGGCTACCCGGGAGAGGGGTACCGGATGACGAAGGGTGTAGAGCAAATGGATTTATCCCAAAAGTCCCTAGGGTCACCCCTCCGGGGGCTAGGGTGAGGATGAGTTGAAGTCATGTAGTCACGTGACTTTTATACCCATCGAGTATACTTTGGGTAGGTTACTCCTAACGCTTGAGGTATCATAGTGTACCTCTACCTCATAGCGGATGGACTCGTTGTATCTCGTTATCCAGTAACACCATGTGTTAGGGTTAACAGTTGTTCCTCCCCGAGAGTCCCAAGAGTCTCCCTCTAGGATTGAGGGTGAGGGCAAGATTGTCGTGTTGTCGCATGACCTTGTTATCCTTTGGGTTTCTACCAATATTTTTTATTGAAAGGAAATTGCCTTGCATTAAATTGTGTAATGGTGTTTGGTTTCCAGCCACTCACTGATCTTGTAGCTCACACCTCGCGTATTGTTTCTTCCACAGAGGCGATGTTGGGCGTGGAGCTAGAGTTTCCCTGTGGCGTGGTCTTGCGTGCGTGGAGCGTCCCGTCTGGCTGTTGGCGAGTGCGAGGCTGTCAGCAGTCCTAGTGTCATCGAGGTATTGTTAATCGTGTGTGTTGCACTGGTTGTATTTTATTTGGATTAAACTTGGCTCTCACAGGACAGTGATTGTGTATTCGAGTCTATAATAATGTTTTTGGTTTACAGGCATTGTTGATATTTTATGCTTTCGGTTTTCAGTTAGCTATCATTTATCTTTGCCACCTTGTGTATTGTTGTTGGAGTCCTTGTCAACCTCAGGTATTGATAGCTGATATTATATATATTCCCACGTCTTGGGGACGACCGCTCAGGGGCGTGACAGGTATGGCCCACGCTCTTGTGGTAGTCACCACGGAGAGTTTGATCCCGCTTTGACTCGTCACTTCTCATGGGTGCAGGCCATTTGAACCACGGCTCCCCCTGGATTTTGGACAAGATCTGTGACGGAGGAATCTAGAAGAACATCCCCTGTCCTTCGCGCACTTCGTTAGTTGAGGCACCAGGTTTCTTGCCCTTCTCGCCCCGCTGGTCCTTCTCGCGAGGCTTCTACGGGCGTCTTGTTGCTGGTGAAGAGGTGGTGACCGTAGGCGAAGGCCGGGGAGCAGCCACCACCGGCTTAAGGGTCTGGGATTATTCTTCCACCTTGGCGTACTTTTCAGCACGCCCCATTAAATCCCGTAAGTCGGAGGGAGTGCGCTTGATAAGCGACTCCTTGAGGCCATTCTTGGATGGCAAGCCGTTCTGGAAAGCCATTATTGCAACACCCTCATTGCAGTCTTCTACTTCGAACTTCAGAATGCTGAAATGATCGACATACTGTCGAATTGTTTCCCCCGACCGCATTTGGATCTTCACGATATCGCCAAGATCCTTCTTGCTCCGCCGGCTGCAGATGAAGTGCTCGGCAAACATGGTGCCGACCTCTTCAAAATTTCTAATTGTCAGAGGCGGAAGGAAGTGGAACCAAGTCAGTGCAGCCCCTTTCAGGCTGGATGGGAAGAGGCGGCACATAAGCCCATCATAGAGCTCATACAACGCCATCGAATGACAAAATCCAAGACATGATCATAGGGATCCGTTGTTCCATTGTAAAGGTTGAATTTTGGTTGAACGAACTTTTGGGGAAGTCGTTCTCTGAGAATCTCCACACAAAACGGGGAGGTGAATCCCCGTATTGTGCTCCACCATCTCGTGACTCAGAACGCGCCGTACTTCAGAGCGCAAGGTGTAGTGAGGCTGCACGATTGCTCCCCCAGTTTGCAAGCGAGGCAGAGAGTCATGCTGTTGTCCTTCCAATACTTCACGTAAGGTGGATCGCTCTTGGTGTGCTTGCCTCCGTGAAGCATCCCATCGGGCGGAGCGTTCTCCATGAGGTGAACGCCCACGCCTCTGTTCTTCATGAGGCTGTCGACCCGCTCAAGGAGTGCGCGAACCGCCGACAGGATCGCTGCCTTTGATTGGAGGAAGAGGTACTCCCCTCTGAACCTTTAGCATTGAGTGCCAGGGGGTTGGGTAGTAAAGGAGGTGGTTGCTGAATTCCCTCCTAAATTGGCTATTGTTGATGCGCATTCGTATAGAACTGTTGCATCGAGGCTTCGATCATTTGCTGCATTGACCCCTGTAGACGGGCAAATAGAATCTCTTGTGTGGACTCCATTGCTCGCCTGAGGTCCTGGACCTGACTCACCAGGGTCCCCGATGAGCCATCAGCAGCAGCATCGGATGGGAGAATTTCTCTTTCCTGTCATCCTCCTGCATTGGTGTCACTAGGATCTGACATTGCGGACACTAGATTTTTGTTTCAGTATCCCACAGACGACGCCAAACTGAGTTGGATATTTTCCCTTTCAGTTAAATTTGTAAATACTTCAGGACTATATGACTAGGTGTGTCGAAAGGAATGGTTGTATGGAAATGACTCAATGATTTAATGACTGGTTGTGTCTTTGACTATGCTTGACTCAATGAATGACTTGCCTTTAGAGTGCTATCTCACGACCTCTTTATGCGCGTTCTTTTATTGCCCTTGTAACCGCCTTGCTACTAAGTGTTTAATGGGCTTTTTTTCCAACGAAACTTCCCTAGTGTTTATGCTCCAGGTCAGCCTTTGATTACCTACGTTTTGCTGGTAGTGGGCCTTAAATGCCAATCTTGGCAGTTACAGGCGTTAGTGGTCTTCTGACCGTTTCTCCATTCTGCTCGTGGTCTCTTGATATGCTCACCCGTAGGATTCATAATATGTCTGCGAGGAGTAAGGTTGACCGACCAGACCTTGTGTCTGGTCATGCCTTAGACTGCTCGTCCCCGAGGAATAAGGTCGCCCGACTAGACCTCTTGTTTGGTCGTGCCTTAGCTTGCTCGTCTCCGAGGAGTATGGTCGCCCAACCAGACCTCTTGTCTAGTCGTGCCTTAGGCTGCTCGTCTCCGAGGAGTAAGGTTGCCTGACCAGACCTCTTGTCTGGTCATGGCTTAGACTGCTCATGGTGGTATCCTTTTGCAAGACTGTCCTCCTAAACCCTGGATTTAGACGTGCCGACACATTCAAGACCGTCATCATGGCTAAAGATTCAGATTCAGATTCGCGTGTCCCACAGGCGGTCATATCCGTCTTGGTATGGCACGTCAGCCTTGACATGACATGTGTCGCGGTGAAGATTTTTACCTCCACAAATATCAATTGCATTTTTGTACAATATAACATCAACCATATTCAACACATTTACCATTATTCCTAAAAGAAATCAAACATGTTCAATGTCCTAAAACCCTAGATCTGCAAACAAATTAGAAAAAACAAAAAACTAGATCTGAAAAAAAGAGAAACCCTAGATCCGAAAAGGCTAGATTTGAAAAAAAAAATACAAAATTTAAAAACAATTACTATATGTGAAAAAACCATCGATCTACAAACAAATGACAAAAAAACTAGATTTGGAAAAAAAAAGAAAGCCTATAAATAAAAAAACTACATTTGAAAGAAAAAAAAAAACTAGATCTGAAAAAAAAATCCTAGATCTACAAACTAATAAAAAATGAGAGACGAAATAAGGAGCAAACACGGGTCGGCGGGCTCATCGGCGGTGGTCGGCACACGGGATGGTCGGTGCTCCCTCTTTTTTTCTCCAGGTGGTGCCTATGGGCGTGTGATTTTTTTGTGTTTGTTGAAATGAGGAGAGAGAGAGAGAGAGAGAGAGAGAGAGAGAGAGAAAGAAGAAGGGAGTAAGTGAAAAAAAAAAGAGCTTATATATTGTTACCTGGTGACCTGGTCACCACCAGTTTTGGAAAAGTGAATATGAACCACTAGATTTGAATTCCACAGATCGAACGGCGTTTCACTTCTGCCACACAATAAGTGCATGACCGCATAACCGCACTTAATCGTTTATATATATATATATTCTCTATTTCACACCCCACGTGATATTTAATATAATATTGAATTTTTCATGGTGTCCAAAGAAAAGTATAGATAATGTGTTCACATTCACACCTGTATATATAATAGATGATGGACAATGAAACTTCTAGACTTAAGTTTTGTTCCCGCTTCAGGGACTTCATGATGTTACATCAAATCAAAAGTCTTTTTAAGAAATCCAGAATTATTATGAAAAGTTGTTGTAGTTCCGTATTTCCATATTTCTAGTTTGGGTGCATGGCTCAAATTTTCTCATCGTCATTGGGGTTTGCTTTTGTTTAGCTGTCCTTCCATGAAATCACCCCTTATCGTAATGTATTCATGGATGGCAGCATCAAACACAAATTAAAAAGGCTACTCGATAACATATATATGATATTAACTTCCTATCCTATTTCCATGGGTACAATCCAAATTCAATCTCAACAGTTCGCGTGTATTTTAAGTTTTTAAAAATATATATTTTAATAAAAAATGTATATCATTCTATATCAAATTGAATGAAAACCTTATTTTTAACAAACGTAAATGTTTTTTAACGAAATATATACCTCAAATAGGGAGCTGTAAATATACTTTATTAGATGTTTAACAAGATATATATAAACTACATTTTAAATTGTAAAATAAGACCGAACAACAGCACACATTTATTTAGGCTGGACTTCAAGCCAACCCTTGGTGACACGGGGGAGAGGGAGACAAAATTTAATGGTCCTCCAAGGATGCAACCTAACTTTTAGCTTTGGAGGGTTAGAGCATCTCCAATGTATATGTTAGTTAAACAAGATGTTAAAGTGCCATGTCATCACTTTATACCTCAACTACACACTCATTTACTACATTCCTATTTAATTGGTTGTTGTTTCTCCAATGGACTAGCTAAATAAACTAGCCAAACCAATAGTGGACCCCACCTCTCCACCCACTCAACCTCTCAAATGTATTTTTTATTAATTTTTTAAGGAGAACTATCATGTGGGCCCACATTTGACTAGCTAAAACACTAGCTACAGTTAGCATAAAAGATAACATCTGACACGTGGGGCCCACATTTAGCTCTCTCTTAACATCTCTATTGGAGCAACATTTTTATATGTTATGTAAAATATGATACTAACATGTTAGTTAACAAATCCATCAGAAATGCTCTTAGGTTATGGGTTTGGGGGTATGGGGGATGTGGGCATCATCAGATCAGGTGGTCCCTCCCAACAATTATTGAAGAGCATTCCAAGCATGGCCCAAAATGTTTTGTGTGTGCTGCTGAATCTCTCTCTCTCTCTCATTGACCGCCCCCGAGAGACCAAAGATGCCATACTTTGTGATGTAGCTAATTATTTTAATGATTGGTCGGAATAAAACCCCGCGCCCGCAAACACAATCAACTATTCATTCTCAAAGGATTTGATTGGTGCTATATATGGATGGGTAGGTAAGAGTTAATGACAATGTGCACATTGGAAGGACGGATAATATCATCTCACACCATTGCTCATACTATGAGGAACTATTGTGGTACAGAAAAAGTGGCTGAATCACCAGAAGTAGTCCAATTAATGAGGAACTATTGTGGTACAGAAAGAGTGGCTGAATCACCAGAAGTAGTCCAATTAATGAATGAAATCACAAAAATAGCAGTCTACATAAAATAAAATCCAACGTCGGGAAGGAGATCAAAATTAGTGGTTCATGTAAAATTTTGTTAAATTTTATCATTAATGTCGTTAAATAAACATCTTTGCTATTATAGTAATTATTCATATTGTTGTTCTCTTTCCTCGAAAGTTAGAATTGAATGGCATGACCAGGTTGGAGGGCCTGTTTATTTCATTTTTTTTATTTTTAATAATTTTTATTTCTTAGCTCATTTATATGTTCCTTGATGAGTCTAGTAGAGCCGTTATATGAAGGAACTTGTAGTTGTCATCTTCTCTATCAATAATAGTGAGTGTTTTTTCAATTTTTGCTCATTTTTGTGATATTATGAGATATTAACATAGATCTTATTCTTTTACCATTCTTCTGTTGCACTCCCTTGAGTTTTAGCTTTGATAGGAACTTGACTTTTTATTTTTTTTCTCTTCTTGATAGATTTTAGCTTTGACAGAATTGAGTTGATTCATATTCTCTTCTCTATTCCATTTTTTTTTTCTTTCCTTCTATTTTTTCATTTTTTGCTTTAGGAGTCATTTTGAAATATGTTTGAGTTGATTTTTATTTTTATAGAAATGAAAAAATATCAAAACATATTTAATTAAAAAGTTTGTTTCAGCATTTAATACAAAATGTTTGCTTTTTTCAAAACAAAGAAAACGAGTTTCTTAAAAATCAAATTTTATGGAAACACGTATGAAAAATAAGATTTTGAATAAAGTTGCTTAAATAGAATTGATTCCTGCAAAGTGGATTTTTTTTGCTTTTTAAAAATCAACATTTTTCCACTAAAAACTGAAAATAATTTTTTAATTAAGACAGCTTTTTAAAATGCATGCGTTTAACAACACTTTTAGCTTTCTGCTTAATTAAAAGCAGAATCGCTTTAAATAAGTGAAACAAAAAAGGGAAGTCACTTTATACAAAATCACACTTTTCAAACATGTTTTCAAATGGCCCCTTAAATTTTTTTCATTTTTCATGTGACAACAATAGCTTTCATAACAAAAATGGACAAACATTATGTAGGGCAGATTTTGTGGTGTTAAACTAGGGAAAGTAATTTTCCTTTTCTTTTTTTTTTAACTCTCTTTGTTTTGATATTCCTTATGTCTGGTAGATTCACGATCTAGACTATTAGATTTTCTATCTTTGAGTTCTAGTAAACTTCATTAAAAAATTTTCATCTTGTATGCTTCAGTAACCGCAATCTAGATATTAACGACCGAAATGGTGTCACGTGGATAGCATAAACCAGCCCACCTTCAAATTAAAATGACCACACACATTAAATGATATTTACACACAAAATGTTATGCATGCACTCCTTAATTTTTATCTTTTTTTTACCGCTTACTTTCATCGATCTAGGTAGAAATCTCGTGTGGAATGATGGGCTGATAGTCTGACATAGATCACCTTATATTTTTAAGGTGTGAGTCTTTATATGAAATTTAAGACACTCTTCAATCACTATTGAAGGCTAGATACTGATGGAGATGAGATCCCCAATCTCAAGAGAAATAGAGGAACCGCTCCGGACGCATGGAGAAATACAGGAGCAGCTGATGCAGACCAAGCAAAGGTACTAATGCAGTGCAAGTATGTAGTTCTCCAGCCAACATATCATTGCATGATACATTGAAGTATACAATATCTGCTTTTCTTGATCATATCAATGTCATGTTCTACTTGACTAACAAAAGTTGCACATGCATCACCTCACGCGCAAGCTGGCTGTGCTAATAATTTTTTTTTATGCAAGGGGCGTGCTAATAAATTGGTGAAACCTATGCGGCTTTCACAGAACCTCACAAAACATATATATCAGTCCATGTACATGTTTTCGGATCACTTTTTGGGCACGCCTAGCCAAGCCAAAGCTATATGATCAACATTGATGAGAACATGACCTTAGCATCAACTTAACAGAGGAGGAGTGATTGTGACGGTGGTCCATGGTCTCCAAAGGCAAAGCATCAAGCATGTGATATCAGAATTTGAAGATGATGGAACACAAACAGACATTTACTACACAGTTTGTCCCATGTCGTCTTCTTCTTCTTCATCATCATTATCATCATCATCGTCTGTCATGAGACATGTCCATTCATTTGTTTGCGTATGCGAGTGTCCCGACTTACATGATTAGTGGTAGGGGGCACTATGTAAAGTGCACGTGCTTTCACGTGGAACTCGGAGAAGGGTTGTGGCTTAACACGTGTGGATAATAATAATAATAAATAAATAAATGAAATTGAACTGACAGTTACATAAACATGAACAAGTTTGAAGAAGTCACCGCGCAAGAAGGCGAGATACTTATGATTAAAAAGATCTTTCTTTCATTGAACCAGTCACACTTCAAGACGCTTTAGTATTAAAAATCAGTAGAGCGACCTCGTCTTCAACCAATCAAACTCATGACTCATCAATAAATATTTACACCAAGCTTTGACAGATTCACCCAATCAAACCCCCTCAACCCTTCAAAAAAACAAATTTTGATGACAACATTCACCGCTGTACAAATAATAAGGCACTCCAACTGGTTAGCTCTCATTCACAAGGAAAATACAAATTTACTGATCCTTAACACTTTTTCTCTCCCCTCCTACTCTAGCCAAATTTCTTTTGGTACGTCGAGTTTGGTGGTGGTAAATGATGAAGAAACAAACAACAAGGCCATGCATGTAGTGCAAATAATTAAGCATGGGCCTTCCAGCAGTGCTCGATGTCCTGAGCAATCCTCAGGGCATCCATAGAGGAACCCATTAAGCCTCGCTTTGTGAACCCCACTGCGTAGAGCCCCTTCTCCCCTTTCCAACCATTTGGGAATGGTTTCCTTGGCAGCCCATCTACGTCAGAGAAGAAATCGCTCTCCTGATGACATGCCAAACATCTCTCACATATATGCTTAATTAATTATAAGCTCACCATATATATATATATATATATATATATATTGGTCCTCTTTTACATGCATGCATGGTTTTGTTGGGGTATCATTAGTGTGCTTGAACAAATTAAATGACCTATAAGTGTGATGTGATGATTAAAGTATTTTTTCATTGGCAATTGGTATGTATATAATATATACCTTTAACCAGGAGGGTACGTTGCTCCGGTAGCCAGTGGCCAGGATCACAGCATCGAAGTCGTCGACTCTCCCATCGATGAATTCTGCGCCATTCATAGTCATCTTCTTTATTGCCGGACGAACCTGAAATTGCACACATGAACTACATGTTACGCTAGCTTATAGCGATCACAACGAGCGTTCATGTTGCAAGCTTTGTATATTATAGACCTTGATGTGGCCGGACTTGATCTTGGAGAGGGTGCCAATGTCAAGGACAGGGGTCTTGCCAGAGACGGCCTTGAGTTCCAAAGGGCCGATGGAGGGACGGTTGAGGCCTACAAAGGAGGTGTCTCCTAGCATTAACCAAGACATGAAGAGGAGGAAGGTGTCGACCACTCGCACGGGGAACCACTTTAGCAGACACATGGACAGCCCAAAAGTAGACCTTCCCAGTATCTCTCTAGGAAGAACGTGCAACTGCCACACATAACATAATAAAGAGGAAAAGAGTGAATACTAAAGCTGGTTGAGAGATCCTTGGTTTTCCTTTAGTTGATGCTCCACCATTATGTAATTAATTGCTGTCATCGCTTGGGTATGACAGACATTGAAATAGACTACTTTAATCTACTGGCAACTCAAATATATAGCAAGTCAAGTGAAGACTATTCTCAGTTCTAGGGTTTCTACTTTACTAACAATATATTATTGCATGAAAGAAACCATAAGATTAATATAATGAACTCTAATAAAGAGAAGGATTGCAGGTGTCTTTTCTGTCCTATTGGTATCTCAGTTACAGAGAGTACACCATGCGTGCGGGAGTTTGAGCTCAGTCATGCAAGGCATCTCCGCGTGCTCAGACACCCCAAGAAAAAAGAAAAAAAAGTGTTGTACCAAGCAAATTTGAAAGAATAAAAAAATAAAAATCTCTTGTTAATTAAATGTTCTTCTCTAACTCTTCCTTTCAAAATAAAAATAAAACTGCATATAAAATAAAAAAAAGGGGGGAGGGGTGACTTTCATCGAGTCATTAATGAATGAATAAATGAAGTTAGTGACACACACATACATACCGCATCTCTGACGACAAGGGTTGGATGAGCATGGTGGTTGCAAAGATCCAAGGCGACCTCCATCCCAGAATTGCCACAACCCACCACCAACACTTTCTTCTCCCTAAAGGCATCCCCACTCCTATACCAGCTTGTGTGCTCCACCGGACCCTTGAACTCCCCCATCCCTTCAATTTCCGGCACCACCGCCTCCGAGTTTTCTCCGGTCGCTACAACCAACCACCTACAAACATACTCCGTCATCGCCCCCTCCGCAGACCTTGTATGGACCCTCCAAAACCCAAGCGCGTATGACGCCTTCTCCACCATCTCGTTGAACACCGGGTTTAGATCGAACCTCTTCGCGTACGCCTCGAGATATGTTATGAATTGCTGCTTCGTCGGATAGGTCGGGAAGGAGTCCGGAAACGGCATGAGGGGGAGCTCACAGAATTTCTTTGGCAGGTGGAGACGGAGGCGGTCGTAAGTCCTCAGCTGCCAAAGGGAGGCGATGCAGCTGGACCTCTCGATGACCATGCTTGGCACGCCCTTCACCTTGAGACAAGCCGCCGCCGCCATCCCGGATGGACCAGCCCCGACAATGACTGGCCCCGGCACCCACACTTGCCTACTCTTCATCATATCCTTGGTTTTCAAAGCGATGCCTTCTTCCCCACCTCTGTTTAAGAGAATGGGAAGGCAGTCATGCATCGCTTTGTATTCGGCCTCCCTGAAACATTCCATCATGAACATGTATCTATTTATATAAGAGTCAGGGTCTATGTGAGATGGTGGTGGAGCTTGTTTCTCGATCTCCCTGAGGGTCTAAAGCCCCATGAGAGATGGAGAGAGAGAGAGGATGAGAATGAGAGGTTTTAAATTAGGTTGAAGAGAGGGTGGGATGTTGAAATCGAAATCTATATTTGTGTGTTTATCTAAAAGTAGATATTGAGATCTCCTCCTTTGGTGGAAAAGACGGTAAACGTTGAGAGAAGACTTATCCACTTGTTATTAGGATGCGCTCCGTTCTTTCTCCCTATATTTCTAGGGTTTGGAGGAGGAAGAGGAGGAGGAGGAGGAGGAGGAGAATTAATTGGGAGGGTATTGCAAATAAAGAAAACAAAATAGGTGGCCAAAGAGAGCGAGAGAGAATACAGAACATACAAGAGAGAACAGGAGAGGTAGGGGTTAGATATTTATATGTGGAACTTATCTATACTATATGGCTTACAGCCTCCATTGGATGTCTTTTATTATTATCGTATGGAATGCGTATTTATATTTATTTATTAGTTATATGGGGGTGTGTTTTATTCGGAGTGATATATTTTTTATATATAAAATGGGTTGGGGTGATGGATGCTAAGTTATCATGCTTGTGGGGCCAACCCTATTGTTATATATATCATTTTTGTTCTTTTGTTTTTAAATTTTAATTAATGTACTTGTGCTCAATAAGAGAGAAAAATATAATATAATATCGAATGTATATAGTGAACAATCTTTAGTGAAAGAAATTTCCTCCTTTTGCTCTTTATTGACTTGGTTCGTGGTTCTGTGATTATGTATGTTTTCACCATTAGTTGTTAGTGGTTACTTATCTTTTTCGATTATTTGTTGGTTTTTGGAGAGCTTTTGTCTTAGTGTTGTTAAACATAGTATGTTTTTTAGTTTCGTCTACGATCCATATATAATAATAACATAATATATATTAGTATATCAACAAGCAAATTTTTTTTTATTTTTTTAAAATAAAAAAAAATATATTATCGTATCTTATTATATACTTTATTTTATAATAATACATATTTTATTCAGAAAGTATATTTTAAAAATAAAACCGGTGTGCACTCTGTATGTTGTTTGTGTCACTTAAACCACTTCCCGTGTTCTTTTACTCTTTTCAAAAAAAAAAATTAAAAATTCAAATATCATCAATTTCCAATTGAAAAAAAATGTTACATATTACACTTAAGGCTTGTCGTAACTTTCAAATTTATTGTATTTTCCTTCATTTATTGAAATATTATATTTTATATGGTTAATTAACGTAATCTATTTATCTGAAAAATACATTAATTGTTGGGAAATGAATTTGCAAAAATCATCAATAAAACGCGAGATCAAACACAAGAACAGAACACAATCACTAATGGAATATGATCACACAAAAAACACAAAAATATAAAAATATGTTGCTCGGTCTAGGCCTACATCCACGGGAAATAGAGAATCCACTATAATAATTGAGATACAAAAAAGCCTTATAAACTCTTTCATTGAGTTACCCTATCTTGAATCCTCTCATATGGATCTTTACATTTTATATGTTATGCCAAGTTTTACCATAAACCTTAGATGATATTTATATAGATAAATAACTTTCTTCCCAAGTAATCTTCTAACAAACAAATTTGTTTGTCTAATTTTAGAAGATTCATTTTATATTTTAATTAAGATCAAATCTTAATTAATTTATCAATTAGGTGCCATCTTAATTTGATTTCATCATTATCATCCGATGTTGATAGATCGAATCGAGCCGTAATCCTAACATTAATAACATTTACAAAAGCAAATAATTAGTGTTACAGAAGTTTTGTGGCAAAAATGAGGTGGAGCTATAAAAAAATAACCAATGTTCTCTCATAATCATAGGATGACATTTTCTTTATTATTATATTAAATATATTATTAAATTGATCAAATTTTATATTACTTAATCATACTCTTATAGGTTAAAACGGATCAACACTATTCACAAATCTATAACCTTATATATTAAAGAGAATGATTTCTAATTTTACATTCTAATTTCAACATTTAATTTTTTTTTTGGAACTTTTGATTGATATCTCATTTCCCACTTCATTATAAATATATATGTGGTATTTATATTAAATGTAATAGAAAATTTACATATCCATATATTTATTCCTTGTAATGTTGTATTCATAAAACATATTCTTCATACAATATACCACATGTTTTTTTATGTTCGATTTAAAACATATATAGAATTTTTATTGAACATGCTTTTCATGCACAATATAACATGCTTTTAGCACGTGCATGATACTTATAAAACTTTTAAAATTTTTATTATTTATGGATAAAAAATAATATTTTTTAAAAATATTCCATTATTTTTGTGACATATACAAGGTTTTAAATGATTGAAGATGAGATTTACAAAATCAATAACCCTTTGGTGCAGGGCGGATCCAAGATAATATTTTGGGGGTGGGCTACATAGCCTATATTAAATATTTATATGAAAGTTTTATGTTCAAATATAATTATTTATATACCAAATAATGTGATATTCAAAAGACATATACATGTGAAGACAAGAAAAAAATGAAATGTAATTAAAATTGAATATTTTAATTTTGTAAGAATAAAAATGAAATATAAACTCATTCTACATGATATATTAACAAATTTTATAATTGAAATAATCAAATATGTTGTCATAAAAATATGAAGAGTTGCTAGGAAAGTAAGAAGAGTTGTTCTATGAGTATGAATTTTGTTTTTATTGTTCAATTGACATTAAATTAATTCTTAAAATAATATTTGGATTTTAAAATTTAGATTTGTTAAAATTTATAATAACATTTGCATTTGGTTGCACAATTACAAAATTGATTTTACGCGAAAGCTGGGTTTATATCTAATTTTGTAAAAAGTTGTCTATCTACAGCTTTTGAAAAACTTATATTTGGAGCATATTTTCACAAAAATGTTTGCAGCTTTTGGTCTCAATTTTTTTTATTTGAAAACGGTTTGGGAAAAACAATATCTATAAAACCCAAAAGCTGCCCAAACCTGTTTGCAAACGGACCAGAGTTCGATTTGGTTTGTTAGGTTGAGATTCCGTTTGTTATGATACTATTTGATTTGTTATGAATTTGTAAGTTGATATCTAGTTTGGTAGGAATATATTTTATGTATAAAATGCAATTTCATATAATATCAAATATAAATATTATAATACATATCATAAAGTAATAAAAAAAATACAAAAGCTAGGCCGGGGCTACAGCCCAGCCCAGCCAACTCATACGTCCGCCTCTACGTAGGTGCATCCCCCGTTTTGTCACTAATGTTGGGTTTCATGGTGTTAGAAAAAAGGGTGTTGTTGAGTAATTCAATTTTAACTCAATTTCTAATTCATTATTTGGTTTGTGCAGTTAAGGCTAGAGCTCCTTGAAAGTGGTACCCCAGCCCCAATTTTATCTTTTTTGGGGCGGGGTTCTATCTTCAAGGAAAAAAAAGGAGAAGCAAAGAGGAAAGAGAAGGGGGTTGGGTGGTGGACGGTGATGAAGGCGGATGGAGGGTAGCGAAGGTGTGTGAATGAGGTGGCCGGCGACAACAAGGATGTAAGCGGCAGAATGGGAGGGATTGAGGGAGAATGAGGGAGAGAAAGGAGAGAAAGATGACATAGAGGGAGAGGAAGGTTGTGGGGTCACGACGGTGGGGGCGGTGGTGGCAGAGGGATCGGACTAGCGGAGGGGTAGGGAGAGAGAGAAAAGAGAGAAAAAAAGAGACAACCCTTCGCTTACTACCACCACCCGCACCACTGCCAAACCAAAGGCCCCCTCTCTCCCACTTCTTTTTTTTTTACTTTTTCTTGGGTGATGTGGATTTAGTTGTCCCGTTCATTTTAAATAAATGAAAAAATAACATATCATTATATTATTTTTGAGATCTTTGTGAATTGTCATTTTTTTTTCATAGTGTGGATCAAAATTTTCATCCTTTTTTTAGTTTTTGGATGTTTTACAAAAAAACATTAATTATATGCAAACAAATCTAAAGACATGGACCTAAAAAAACATGTGGGGGGGGGGGGGGGAGAGTGGTTTTAACTTATCAAATGGTTTAAGCCCAAACAATGACATCGGTAGTGGTAGTGTTCTGGGGTCAACCGTTCTATTTAGAAAATTTATGAGAAGCTACGGAGGGATTTATCTAGGATTGGGGGCCGGAGGTATGTCGCTGGAGCCAATCTCATTGAGTTCCATCGAGGGTGTTACAAATCACTTCGTGAGAGATCAGCTCATATCTTAATGTGTTTGAATAGACTCTCTTCTATTCGACACTTTTTTTTTTAATTTGTTTTATGTTTTGTTTTGAAGTTAATCTCTTTCCCTATTCTTTTTTTATGTTATAACTTTAATTTATTTATATAATCAGGATAATAATTGTCTATCAATTTCCTTAAAAAAAAATTCCAAAGACCCATGTACTTTTGTAGCTACTAGTTCACTTGGATATGTTGCACGCATGTCCAAGCTAGTTTCAATAAAAGAGTGAGTGGTTGTTCCAACTAAACAAGGTGGGGTGCGTGATCGTACACAGTGAAGCAAAATGCGCGCGCGCGCGCACACACACACACATATATATATACAAGGGAGGGAAGGGTGCATGAAGGATAGTCAGATCCGACCTACCGCAACAGGAGAGGGCCATGTCTCATCATAATCGCACAAATATCCATATTGATTGAATCCCCTTCAAACTTAAAAAAAAAAATCTTGACACAGAATATCTCCTTTTTCAAAAATCAAATATCTCCTTTTTCAAGAATCATTACTCATGATATTCTTCAATTTAAGATTTTATGTTTGAAAATTATGATTTTGAATGAAGTAGTTTAAATAAATTTGAATGTTAGGAATCTCATTTTCGCGTTTTTCAAAAAACATAGTTTCTTTTTATTGAAAATTGTAAATAACTTTTTAATTAAATTTGTTTTTAGAGAAACGTTTGAAAACACATTTGTGTTCTTCGCTTTTTAAAAACAGAAGCGCGTTCAAATGCATTTCCAAACACTACCTCACTATAATACTATTAATATTCTCACGTGTAAATTATTTCACTTGGATGTTTAATTACTCTGTTTCTTGTAAAAGTATATATTATTATTAGACAATCATATATTGTAAAATTCAAATTGTGTTGAACAGCAAAAAAAAATGATGGAGAATAACATTTTTCTATAAGAATTCCTCGGCAACTCTTACTTCTTTAGCCAATTAACATGTACAATTTTTATTTTTATTTTTTTTATTAATGTTTTTTTTTTTGTGTGTGTACATGTTAGTACTACCCGGCCATCTCGGGTTCAACACAGAATCAATTGGTAAGGGGCCCATTTTTGTGGGAACTCAGCATCCCATTTGCACGTCCCTATACATATTCATGGTGGATCTTCAGTCTTTACTAATTTTATATCTTTTTTAGTTTGCACCAATTATGGAATCCATATATATGATTATATGAGTGTTGTCGTGTACAGTTGGATTTACAGCCCATGCAATCATATTAACTACTAAAAGTGTATGTTAAACTGTTTAAACAGTATGTTCCATGATATTTGCTGTGTAGTACAACATATATAATAAACAATATAATTTATCTGTGTGCAATACATGACAGAATGCATTATAGCAAATTGCCAACTGGGAGGATGATAAACAGAATGGTGGGCAGAGTATATGCTGGAATCTCCACTAGCAGCAGTTTCCATTCAGGTTGGTTCCTCAGGCAGCTACTAGGTTGTGAATCATATTATATTATTATTATTATATAAATTCCACCTTCCAATACCTAGTATGAAAGCCAGGCTAGCTGAATAATAAATGAGGATATCATGTGCACTTTTTCTGTTTTGTTCGAGCATTGTCGGGCAACAACAACAATGCAATGAGGGAGAGCGTTATAAGTGGAGACCAATTCAATGGGCATTTACAGGCTCAGAGTGTCTTTTGAGTGGTTTATGAACACTGTGGGTCGACGAGCACATATAGCTTTCAGAATGACCTGGCCCGTGGCATTGATCTAATCCTTTTAATTAGATTGCTCATGTGATCGACTTGGCTTAAGGTTGTCCATAGAATTAAGGTTGACCCTCATCTCCAGAGAAC
Organism: Acorus gramineus; assembly: GCA_030737835.1. NCBI lineage: Eukaryota > Viridiplantae > Streptophyta > Magnoliopsida > Acorales > Acoraceae > Acorus > Acorus gramineus. The sequence goes on along the minus strand of CM060854.1, from coordinate 14,038,110 downwards.
AAAATCAATGGATCTATCAAATCCTAAATGATGGGAGGCCCCAAACTACAACCCACCAGTTGGATTATTAGGATGATAGTGTTGTTTTGCTGGTCCCAACTGCTGCATATTCAACTAAAAAAAAAAAATTAAAGAAAAAAGGTGGACCTAGAAAAATCTCATGTGCAATATTCCATCTGGTTTGCTCCTGTGGCTCCCATGCAGTGATTATGATGTTCCACAACTTGGGGATTCGAACTAGCTCTCTCTCTCTCTCTCTCTCTCCCCCCCCCCCCCCTTCTCTCTCTCTCTCTCTCTCCCTACTTGCACCATTTTTCCCAACATATTCCACATAACTGTGACGCATGTGGGATTATAGACAGTTTAGTGCACTAAATTTAGAAACATGCAGTTCACAACATCCAATCAAAATGCAACAAAAAAACAAATCAGATTCCTATATTCACCTACTAATGCATTTTTCATAGTGGAAGGGAAACTTCAGTGTCACCACGAGTTTCCAAAGGTAGAGGACCTTTAGCCTCCGTTTGGATATGGAATAGCTCAGGGAATAAGTGAGAATAAAGCTGAATATGTGGGCCACTGACAAATCAACTAGCATTACCTCTTATAAATTGTTGGTGGCTTTGATTGTCGTTAAAATCTCGTCTTTGCCAACAAAAATATAAAACCCTTACCTAGATAGAAAGTGGTAGCAAGGGGTCGAATCCACAGGGAGGCTATTGAAGCAAACGAATAAAATTAAAGATTATCAATATTTGACAAAAAGGTTTAAAAACAAATTATTTGAAAAGCTTAGGTTGAAATCAATGTATAAAAAAAAAAGACCACCAAGGATTGAAAATCCACCCCACGAATATCGTAATAATTCTTTCTTTTGCATTCAATGAAAAACAGAATATTTCAAAAGCAGTTCACTTCTACTCGATTTAAAAATAGGGTTTATAAAGCATCAACCGTATCCCATCTAAGTAGAACGACGAAAGATCTAAAAATACCCATAATCAAAAGAAATCTGAGTTGAAGAAACTATATAAACATGAAGAACAAATCAGAAAACATCAATGCACAAAGAAAAGAATCAATCACTCAATCTCATGGGGTGGAATCCTCTCCTTGATGAAAGGATTTTCTAGCCTACCATGGTTGATGAAATTCTAGAATAAAAATAAAAATATTCCATAAAATAATAATGCACTTTATTGAAAACACAAGAGAATCTGTCTCTAATACTAAAGAAATAAAAACAAAAACTAAAAACAGACAAGAAATAACAAAAACTGAAAATAAATTCCTTCTGGCTGAATGCAGAGATCTCTTCTTGGCTGAATGCAGAGATGCCTTCCTCTCTCTCTGGAGTGCCCTTTTTATAGGGGTTTTGAGGGTTGAATTAGTTGTTAATGTTGATTTGCAAAATATGTTGGAGATATAATTGCAAAATCTGTTAGAGATCTTGTTGATTTGTTGGAGATGTCAAAGCTGATTTGATTGAAGATTTTATTGATTTGGTAGATCATTTTTAGAAGTTTTGATGAAGCTTTGAATGCTAATTCCTTCTCCAATTTATAACCTGCCAAATTTAAATACTGCCAAATTTAGATTTCTGAATTTTAAAATATGGCTCTATATGAAAATATGATAATGCATATTAATTATATAAATATTGTCAATTTGTGTAAAATATGCTTTGAATATAAAGAATATAAACTTCCCTAATATGCATGTATATATGAATAATTACATAGGGAAATGTTCCAAAACAACTCTTAAAAGCATATAAAAATATGTTCTTTTGAATATCTAACATAAATCACATGTCAAATTCTTATACACACTTTATTTACATTTTAACTAAACATCAAAATTTTTATTATTATATTTCCTAACGTGAATAATTCAAAATACAACAAAACACAAAATCACTTTATCTATATTTATACCAATTTATGTGCATAACTGTATACCGAAGAATAAGTCTTATTTTGTATCCAAATGAGCCATTAATGTTGGGAATATCTGTGGAAGTCAATAACAAACCCAAAATCAAACACAAATGCACAAATTTACATGATAAAGTATAAACCTACATCCATATGATAAAATCCCAGATCATCTATTATCATGCAAGAGTTGAATATGGCCCAAACTTCAAGAGGATGTGTTGGTGATGGCATTGTCCTGCTCATGATCGTATGAATGCTTTGGCCTCCTCGAAAAAGATAGAAGTCTTACCAACTGAAAGTCTACCCAATATGACTTCATCATGATCATCTTCTATAAACACACACCGAATTTGAGACAATCTTAACATTAGTATGTCTTGATACCATGTCTCATTTTTATATGCTTTCACACTGTGATTTTTAGTTTTATTAATTCTAATTAATCACAAAAACAAATGATTGAGTGGGAATGAGGTACCAAATAAAACCAGGTCCAATTTAGCTGTAGTTCTGTGTGAGGGAATCAACGACTGAGAGGGGCAACCATGATTTCATTTCACCACACCACCTGACCCATGGAGATCTGAAGGGAGCAAAATGCAAGGGAACAGTCAGACAAATCATGCTTAAGTTGTGGCCACCTCTGTCCCCTCATGGAGCCCAACCTCCTAACAATTCCACCCATGTCTTAACCTCCTTCATCAGACTAACCAAATCCAATCTGAATGCATTTTTAGTTCCTCCAATGGATCAATAACGTTTTGAAGCCTTTTTTTTTTTTTTTTACCCAACCTTTGTAGAAAAGGAAATTAATGTCTCTTGTGGTAAAAGCAATGTAGTATAATGGATACTAGTGTGATTCCTTTATTCAAAATTTTATGTATAATGCAAAATAAAAGGTTCCACAGTCCCCTGCTTTTAGCAGTGGGCATCTCTAGCTTTTAAAGGCCAAGAGCAGCTGCGCATGCTGTTCTCTGTTCTCACTCTTCTCCACCTCTACTTTTTGATCTTTCTATTAAGCACTCCAAGCTTGTGTTAAGCACATGATTATCGTATTGTATGCACAAAGCTGTGATTGTTGGTTCTGTAATCCTCGCATCAAAATTACATATGTATAATGTCCTATCTTTTAATCTAACCTCAATTTTTTTCCCAATGTGCACCCACTCGCTCATTAAGATCATTCGGAACTAAAAGCATGCATTGAGCGATTAACCCACCGAAAGCATTCTTGCCCCCTATAATTTTGTGCATGCATCCACTCTACTAATTAACTTAATCAAAAAGTTAGGTAAAGTAGTATAGGTGGAGTAGTGAATTTGATCCACACAAGTACCAGCTTCTTAGCACTTCTATGCCTGCGTGCTCCCACACACACACACACACACACACACACACACAAATTAATATTAATAAATACTTAATTAAATGTAATTAATTGGAGAGAGAAGGTGAGGACGGCTTGGATTGTGACCATCTGAGTTGACAATCACGGAGAAAAGAGAATTCCAGTAAGATTGCAGATGTGTTTAAGTGCAACCTTTGCAGACAGATATCATATGCAATTATGACATTGTTTAAAAAATCAGTCACCATATAAAAACATTTCCAACTAAGGTATTATAAGTTTCTGCTATAAATAATGCCAACTAAAGTTGATTTTGACAAAAAGGAAAGGCAGGGAATCGATCGCGTTTCAAAAGTGTTACATTGTTAATTAGCACTAAGTCCATAAGATTTTAAATAACAATAAAAGAGATTGTGCGTGCTGCAAGCGTCAAGTGCATACTTATATTATGCCGTAAAAATGCACCTCCCATTGAGTGAATTGTATGATGACCTACCAAAAAAAATGGAACTATGTGATTGGTCCTGTTTGATGATTTAACTATTACAGATTGAGATTAATTTAAAACTTGATTCAGTTGGAATATCACTTTATATATTACTGCATATGGGAGTGGTATCTCTGGTGGCAACCAATGCCATTTCATCCATAAAGCTCAACTTCTCAGGTTTACCCCTTTTTCTAGTGTCTGACTTTTGCTTTTGTAGGTGAAGTAGGGTATATGCTCTACTTTAGAAACATCTTTGGTATTTTTTTACTTCCCCTTTTTTCCCACTTAGTAAGTATTCATTCCTTTAGTTTATAATAGTCCCCTCTACAATAACACAAGTTAATCTAGCACTTCATCATCACCAATAAATGAACAAAAAGAGAGCATAGGAAGTGACACTCACTGTTAGTAGTTTTTCAAAATATAAATTTATGTGTCTTGTAAGTTGGGTCTTTGTTTGTAACTTTGTGTGTTGGGTTTTTAGTCCCACGTCGGTTAAAGAGAAAAATATTTGACACTATATAAAGTGTGGTGTGTATAAAGAGAAGAAATAAATGGAATAATATTGTATTGAGTAATGGAGACCGAAAGGTCCCTTATATAGTTACAAGATGTACAAACCCTAGAAATAGAAAATGATCAAAATACCCATGACAAAAATTTGAGTCAGGAGTGTTGCCCCCGAACCCCCGTGCGCCCTCTCGGTGATTCCCCACATGGGGGGCGTTACCCCCCAACCCCCGAGCCTCTAGGAATAGGTCCAATAACAGGTCTATATAATGACTCCAATACTCCCTCTCAAGTTGGAGCGAAGATATCAATCAACCTCAACTTGATCAAGCTAGAATGAAGAACAGAGGGATCAACGGACTTGGTGAACATATCAGCAAGCTGCTCATTGAAAGAGACAAAAACTATGTCAATGGTGCCGACTGCACTTTCTCTCGAAAAAAGTGAACATCAGCCTCAATGTGTTTGGTCCGCTCATGAATAACTGAGTCCGAGGCAAGCATAATGGCAGATCGGTTATCACAAAACAAAGTAGATGAACCAGCTACAGGGAATCCCAACTCTGTCAAAAGAGAGCGCAACCAAATGATCTCACATGTGCCTTAGGCCATGGCACGATATTCTGCCTCAACAGAAGAACGAGAGACAACACTCTGTTTCTTACTTTTCCAGGAAATAAGGTTGCCCCCATGGAAAGTATAGAAACCAGAAGTGGATCAACGATTAGTGAGTGGACCAGCATAATCTGCATCAGTGTAGCAATAAATGATAGGCTGAGCACTAGTAGCATAGAATAAGCCAAGACCTGGACATGACTTCAAGTATCAAAGAATCATGTAAAATACATCTAGGTGAGAAATCTGTGGGGGCATGCATGAATTGACTCACCACGCTGACAGCAAAAGTCAAATCAGGTCTAGTATTTGTCAAGTAGATCAAACGACTCACTAGACGCTGATACAAAGAAGGATATGGCAAAAGGTCGCTTGATTCAACATGAAGGCGATGGTTCTGGTACATAGGAGAAGTGGCAGGGCGACATCCAAGCATACCGCTGTCCTCAAGAAGGTCAAGAGTGTATTTTCGCTGGGAGAGCAAAATACCATAGCGTGAACGAGCAATCTCAATCCCCAAAAAATACCGAAGAGGACCTAAATCCTTCACATCAAATGCATGTCCAAGCTCAGTCTTCACTCTGACAATGTAATCAGCATCATCTCCTGTGATAATGATATAATCCATTACTTCGACAAATGAAGCAAGTATGATTAGCATGACAACGAGTGAATCCAAGAGAGATAATGATTACACTGAATCTCTAAAACCATGCTCTCGGTGACTGCTTCAGTCTATATAGAGATTTGAGAAGAAGACACACCTTCCCGGAATACTCCCCTTGAATACGAAAACCAGGTATAAATTTTCTTGGTCAAGTCGCCATGAAGAAAAGCATTCTTCACATCCATCTGGTGAAGAGGTCAGTTGTGGCAAGCAGCAAGAGAGACAAGAAGCCGAACAATAGTCAGCTTGGTAACAAGAGCAAATGTAGCTTGGCAATAGGAGTTTGAGTAAAGCCTTTTGCAACAAGGCATGCCTTATACCACTCAACAGCCCCATCAGCCTTGTATTTTACTGTGAAAACCCATCGACAACCAACGGTCCTCTCCCCTGGTGGAAGATCAACTAACTCCCACGTATGATTTTTTTGCAAGGCATCTATCTCAACGGTCATAGCGGCGGTCCATAGAGAATCCTGTAGTGCCTCAATAATAGTCCAAGGAATACGGATAGACGATGTAGCATCCAGGTAGGCTCTGTAGGAATCAGAAAGTCCCTGATAAGAAATAAACTGGGCAAGAGGATGAGCAGTGACACAACTCCGACGACCTTTGCGAAAGCAATAGGCACATCAGAGTTAGATGGAGGCAAATCAGGAACAGAATGTGGAGTGATCAAGGAAGAAGGTATACCTGAGTCCGAGGAGGATGCCGACAAGTGAGCAGGAGAGAGAGGTGGATGAGATCTACGAGTGTATACAATAAGAGGAGACTGTGGTGGTGATGACGGTGGTGGTGACGACTGTGGTGGTGGTAACTGTGACTGTGGCAAAGGCAATGACGGAAAAAATGAAGTTGGTCCAACCGGTGAAGATGAATGTTGCAGAACCGTGTCAGAAAAATATGGCACACCTTCAAAAAATGTAACATCAAGTGAGTGAAACAATCTCTGAGAAATAGGATCATAGCATCTATATCCTTTGGACATGGTGGAATAACCAAGGAAAACACAACGTATAGAATTATCATCAAGCTTGGTGCATGAGGGCCCCTATCCTAAAAAAAACAAGTACACCCGAAGACTCGAGGAGTGATGGGGAAAAGAGTATGATCAGGATACAAAACATGGAAAGGAACTTGACCTCCTAAAGTACGACTGGGAGTCCGATTAATAAAAAAGGCAGCAGTGAGGACTGTCATACTCCAATAGGACTTTGGAACATTCATTCCTCGAAGGAGACAACGAACCACATTCATGAGATGACGATTTTTGTGTTCCGCCACCCCATTCTGCTCAGGTGTATATGGACAAGTCAACTGTTGAAGGATTCCCAACTCATTCAGATGAGACCGAAAAGAATCCGAGACATACTCCCCCCCATTATCAGACCTGATACTCTTGACAGTAATGTTAAACTGTGTTTTAATCATGCGCAAAAAATTAACACACTGAGAGGATACCTCAGACCGAGATTTAAGAAGATAAACCCAAGTATATCTAGAAAAATCATCAATGAATGTCAAGTAATATCTATGACCACCAAAAGCAGTAACAGGAGAGGGACCCCACACATCAGAATGAATCAAATCAAACAACCCAGAAGCTTTATTCATGCGAGAAATATAAGTAGTACGAGTATGTTTAGAAAGCTCACACACAGCACATTGAAATTTATGAGTCTTACATGAAGAGCGAAAAGTAGGAAATAAAGAACATAGATGCTGAAAATTGGCATGTCCTAAACGAGCATGCCATAAATCTAGAGATTGTAGAGAAAAACTATGCGAATGATCGGTGGGCAAAATGGAAGCATGGGCCGTGGTGGGTGGTTCTCCGAAGATGTATAGGCCATCTCTCTCATACCCCTTGCCAAAAATCCTCCGTGTACTCAGGTCCTGAAAAACACAATGATCAGGGTAAAAAGTCACTGAACAGTTCAAAACCTTAGTCAATTGGCTAACAGAAAGAAGGTTAAGAGCAAGATTGGGAACATGTAACACAGAGTGTAATGATAAAGAAGAAGATAAAGGAACGGTACCCTTACTGATGACAGGTGTAAGTGAGCCATCAGCAAGACGTACCTCTCTGTGCATAGAAGGTGATGTCAAGGGAGCAAACAATCGAGACTCACCAGACATATGTTCAGTAGCGCCTGAATCAATGACCCAAGTAGGAGACCCTGATTGGTTAACATGGTAGGCGGAGGGGATACCTGAGGTAGAGGAAGAAGCAGCAGAGGATGTTGGACCAGCATGAGAGAGACCTGAGAGGCAAGGCTCTCCCGAACCATGGCATCAATATGGTTCTGAATAGTACGCATATCAAAGGACCTAGATGGAGCAGTGGGGTCATCACCCGGAACCGAGGCATCAGCAACAGTAGCACGAGGGGCAGACGAAGGAGCTCCAACATTGCGAGATCGCATCAATTGTGGGTACAGAAGAAAACATCTGACTTTTTCATGCCCTGTTTTTCCACAGTGGCCACAAGTCACAATATTGCTGCATCCACGTCCACGACCACGATCGAGACCGCGACCGCGACCACTATCCCCGTGACCGCGAGAGTCATATCCAGAGGTGGCCTCCAATGCCATCTAATCGCCAAGGGTTTTAGTGGTCACTGAGGAAGAGATCTGACGGCGATGCTCATCACCCTCAATAATAGCAAATGACTCGAATAGAGAAGGAAGTGGTGTGGTATTCAAGATTTGAACACGAAGAGATTCGATCGAAGGCCCATAAGAAATGCATATGTCTGTTGGCGTTGTAGTCGGCCAACCACAATCGTGGCAGCGTCCTTAGGCAACTCCGAGAGAGGCTCATAGTGGGCAAGTTCCTCCCAACGAGCCTGAAGAAATCCAAAATAATCGGTAACAGATTGGGTACCTTGGGTGGCCTGGGCAATATCCTTGTACAACTCATAGATCCGTGAGTCATTCCTGGCATGACCATAGGTCTTCTTCAACGCAGCCCATAGAGAGTCGACCGTATCATGATACATGAACATATTGTAGATCTGGGTCTCCATGGAGTTGAAGAGCCAACCTAGAACCGTACAGTTGTTGATCTCCCACTGATTGAAGGTTGCATCAGTTTTTGTTGGCTTTTTAATGGTGCCAAGAAGAAGGCCTGACATGCCTCGACTACCCAAATATAATCGAACGGAACGCGACCAGGACGGATAATTTCGTGCATCAAGAAGCACATTGGTAATCCGTTGAGCATGAGTTATGCCCTAACGGAATGATGGTGTCCTTGATCTCCCCACCCGACAGTGGCGTGTGGTCCTTCAGCGTTGCATCCATTGCAAACCTCAAATCTCGACTCGAGAGAGGAAAAGATAATAGTGATCACCACGACCCGTGATGAAAAAAAAAATCGTAAAACCCTAGGGTTTCTTTGCGGCTCTGATACCAAGAAGAAATAAATGGAATAATATTGTATTGAGTAATGGAGACCGAAAGGTCTTTTATATAGTTACAAGATGTACAAATCCTAGAAACAGAAAATGACCAAAATAACCATGACAAAAATTCAAGTCAGGGGCGCTGCACCTGAACCCCCGTGCGCCCCCTCGGCGATTCCCCACATGGGGGGCGTTGGCCCCCAACCCCAAGCCTTTGGGAATAGGCCCAACAACAAGCCTATATAATCGCTCCAATATAAAGTAATATTTACTTTAGGAATGGTAAAGTGTTATGCACACGGTGCTTTAGCACCGTCTGCACACTTGAACGTGTGCGCGATGGGCGCAATGTGGAGATTTGTTGGCACACTTCGTCACTACGAGCTAGAGCCTTTTATTTATGGCTAATCAGATGGTGGAGATCGTTCCATCAGATGCAATCTGGACCGTCCAAATGGTAGACCTGTCAGATGTAATGTGCACCATTGGATCGATCAAGAATCGGTTACACTGATCAAGGGATGTAATTCGAAGGGTGCATCGGATGGTAATCGATCTGGACCGTTGATCTTATAACTAAAGATCTAACGGTCCAGATTGGAGGTTGTTAAGCCTCATGGGATGCCTTCAAAGTGTGCTCCTATGTCTATAAATAGACATGATTTCCTACAATTCAAACCATCTCAGAAAATAGCAAAGCAGCTTTCTCTTTTTCCTAAAGTTTGTTCTTGTATTGGGTTTATGCAGAACCTAATACAGAGGTCTTGGTTTACTTGGGTTGTCTTCAGTATTCTGTTCACCATCGTCCGTGCAAACGCTGGTGGAAATTGTTTCGAGTTATTCTACAGACAGATTTACGGTTTCCTATAAGGAGCAAATATTGTCTTAAGGAGAGCGACATCGTAACACGACTCGAAGTATTCATTTGAAGTCTCTGTCATCCTCACCAACACTCACTTCATTATCTCCGAAATAAACTATCCAAAGAACAACATCTCCATGTTGAACTCATTGCACATGATTCATTTGGTAGGTATAATAAACTTTATCCAACTTTGCCAATCAATAAATAAGAAAACTAAAGACAAAATTCTCACCTTATTAATCATTGCTAAGTAGATATATATAACATCATTAAATGTAGAAAAGCTCAATAGTTTATCATGAGATCAGAAATCACTATCTTTTTCATTTGAGTAAAGGCCGAAGGTAAGCTTTTCAAAAGGCCCTTTCAATAACTAATCAAATCACAATTCTTAAAAGATCATTGTCTTCGAATGATGTGTCGGATTTGATAAAGTCGTGAAACCGAAAAGAAGTATATGGGGCTAATTGGAATCTCCATAAAGTTTGAGGCAGAGTTCAATAACATTAATTTATATAGACAGATTGAGCTTATCGTAAAATTAAACAAGGGAAGCACAGAATCAATTATGCTTTATGTTTTCCCACTCAATCTCCACCTTTGCAACCTTTTCTCGAGCGGGAAGGGATGTTAATTTGCTAGTGTGTGCATCACTGAAGAACACAGAAGACCAGGATTTGACAGTTGTGGAACTCTTGTTTTGTAATGATCTAAAGCATTTTTGTGATGAACTCTCTTAACTTTTTATTCTTTCAGAAAATAGAAAGCCATGGCAAGCCCTTACTAATAGAGAAGACATGCTTTTGTACTTTCCCACAAAATGACGTGGATTGGATGATAAAGAAATTCCGTTAGTAGTAACCATGATTGTTGATTTGGATAGTTCTCATTAAGAGTTTCTTTTCTTCTCTTTTCTTTTCGGGGATGTGGGGGTGTGGATGCTCGCATGCACTTTCTCCATGTAATGAATAACTCAAGAAGCACTAACTTTGTTGAACTTAAAGAACAAATTTGGCTGAACTTAAAGGAAAAGTTTTAACTAAACATCAAACACAATGTTTAGAGGAAATAAAAATTCTCCAAAAAGCTACCCCACCAAAGGAAACAAAAATATTCAGAGCCCTGCAAGAAAAGATGCATTAGCGGAATTGCATACATATTGAGGCCAATGGTAGTGCGCTTTACGGGCACAAATGATCATAGAGTTAAAGGACATGGAGAGTCATGTCTTTAGTGGTACTTTTTTTTGGAATCGTTAGGTTCGATAGGGGGCTCGCAATGTCGCATTGCGAGGAGAAAGTGAAAGCGAGCTCCTCTGCATTCACACCATATTGCTTGCCCTGAGCTAACTTGCACATTCTTAACAAACTTAAGCAGTAGTAAAAGAGAAAATTGCCCTTCATGTGAGCTTGTTGCAGCCTAAATCAACTTTGAGGCGTCACAATTAACATGCAAGCTTGATGCATTGTAATTATCCAACAAGGTGTGCCTGCACCATGAGAGCGGATGCGTGTTAAGTGACCTAGATGAAACCCTAAGCAAACTTTAAAAAAGGGATCACATACATATTCACACACAAAAAAGAAAAATTTAAAAGTACCCATACATTTCTTTTAGTAAATACATATACATTAAAAACAATTTGGGGCTTCAAACCTCCCTAGTAAGGAACCTAGGCGGGCCACCTAGCTTGCCTATTTCTCCATGACGAAAGCTAATGTTGAATTTTCTTTTAGACATTCAAATTGGAAGGAGACACACACACACACACACACACACACACACACACATATATATATATAACTTCATCAGTCTAGTTTTCTAGATATAGCTCATCTATGCATAACACAAGAAATTGAAGAAGATGGTCAATCAATTTAGTAGCTATGTGCACAGCTTAGACAGAAAATATTGTTCCTATGGTCGAAAATATTTTAAGCCACTATGAATGGAAACGCGGATCAAGCTACGCGTTTTACTTGCGAGAGGGGAAGGGGAATAGTGGCACTGCAAAGGTAAACAGTATCCGATTATTGTCCGCGTGTATATACACGTGTAGTAACAGTTTTGTAATTTTTGTGTTATATGTAGAGACACTTCAGTAAGCTGTGTATACTCATTCGTAAGCAGTGGCGGAGGCACCTTGGTGTTTTTTCGTTTTTTTCATCTTTTTATTAGGGGCCCATAGCCCATCAGCCCACCGTCAATAGAAAAACAGCAGCCCACTAGCCACCACTCAAAAAAGAAAATAAAATAAAAAAAGAAAATAAACCACCCATGATCCATGTAGATGGATCCATGGGTGTAGTGTACCCTCACCAATCACTCATTCTTTTAAGGGCACCGATATTTCCACCCACATAGCTATTCACCCCACCCCTCTCAAAAAATCAGAATGTGATTTTTTTAAAGAATGTCCCCACCCCTATTCATTCGACTTTGTGAAGTCGTCCATTATGTGACAGGTCGACATCACATAGTCGAACTGGTCACAGAGATCTAAGGCCCTCTTTGTACCCCATTCAACTTTATGAATTCGTTCATTATTTCACAGGTCGACATAGGTCAATATCACAGAGCCGAACTAGTTACTGAGATCTAAAGCCCTCTCTACGGCTTATTCGACTTCGTGTTTTGAACAATGTGTTCGCGTGTTATAGCGTTCTCAATGAATATCTTCAAACGATGGTGTGTTGTTCAATATCATGAGCTACAGATCACATGATGTAATATTTGGATATCTCTTTGTGATGTCATCCGTTATGTCACAACTCGAATGGGCCATAGAGAGGGCCTTAGGTCTCTGAGATCAGTTAGACTATGTAATGTCAACCTGTGACATAATGACAATGTTTTAAAAATTGAACCGTTCAATGAACCAAAAAAATAAATGAGTCAAGGATAATTGGATCAACTGTTGGGTCAACCAGATTTGAATCATGACATAATTATAATATAATAATTTTTTTAAGGGAAAATTGTCATGGGTTCCTAAAATCTTTGTAAACTCACAAAAAGCCCTTGTAAAACTCAAAAATCATTATAGATCCATGTGTTTTTAATAAATTGTTGAATAAGCCCTTACCCAAACACCAAGTAACCAAACATATGGTTAACATTAATCACACATATAACATTACTAAAATACCCTCTTATTCACTCACTTTAACACAATGAAATTTCTTTCTCAAATAGCTTCTTCTTGAGATCATCTCCTTCGAGACATTTGAGATCATTTATCGCCCTCCGCTCCACCAGCATCTGCGCCTCCTCTGTCGACGACAAGCTCGTCCTCTCCATCTCAAGCGCTGCGACCCTCCTCCTCCTCCGACTGCCCCGGCCTCCCCCTAGAGTTCCCTTGCTCCTCCCTCCACCCCGGCCCCGACCCAACCCACTCGGCCCCAGCCCGTGTTGCCGAAACGACGACCCAATCGTCGCATTCGATAGAGACCCCGAACCAGTACCCGACGACGTTGTCTTCCGCGTCAGGTCCGGGGAGGTGAATTGCGTGCGCGCCAACATCTCCTATTCTCCTCCCTCTCCAAACCTATAAAGACGATGCTTTTCAGCGGGTTCTCAGAGTCGTGGCGGGAGACCATCGATTTCACCCAAATCGGCATCTCCATCGACACAATGCGAGCAATCGAGTCGTTCAGTCAGACGGGCTCCATCAATTCCTTCTCTGTGGACACCCTTTTAGAGCTCGTCCCCTTCGCGGACAGGTTCAACTGCGAATGCCTAAAATGTGCATGCGACGAGCGATTGGCGTCTCTCGTCACCACCATCAAAGACGCGATCGCATTCGTCGAGTACTGGTTGGACGAGACCATGCATTTGTTGGTCGCTGCATACCTACAAAAATTCCTGAGAGACCTCCCGCGGTTGCTTCACAACCTGGACATCATGCGCCTGCTCTGTAGCCTGGAAGGGAAGGCCCGACTTGATTCGGTCGGGCACGCATCATTCATGCTGTACTAGCTCATGAACCAGGTCTAGATGGAGGAGGACATGAGGTCGAACAGGACGGTGATGCTCCTCGAGAGGCTCTCGGAGTGCGCCTCGTTGGGAGCATTGGAAAGTGACGGGCATTCTTGTCAATTTAAAGAACTAAATACGATTTTACAAAGTTTATAGGGACTTGTTTTAATATAATTTTGCTAAACTCTGTTACTGTTATAGAATATTAAGCGAATATTCCCCACAAAGGACGAAAAATTAATCGGAGGACTAAATCTATTAATCATATCATTTTACAAGGACCTATGAAGATTTTTGAGTTTTACAGAGACTTTATCTGATTTTACAAAGATTTCAGGGACCTCTGAAGATTTTTCCCTTTTTTTAATTATCATTACGAAATAAAAATATAAAATATTTTAGAAAATCTTTTTATAAATGTTTTACTTAATATCATAACATGATTTTAGTATATAAAATCTAAACTTTTTATTATATTTCATATTTTAACTAGTGATTAACCACAATTTCTATGAATAAAGAACCGTTCGATATAATCAATCTGCACCGAGTTCACAAAAACTGTTGGTTCAATCGGTGGGTTGATTGAGTTTTACTGATTTTTTTATATCATTGAGTTATATGGCTAAATTGAACCAGAATTAAATGCGGGTGAATGTTTAACTGGTTCAACCAAGCAGGTCGGGTTGGGTTATAAAACACTGTATAATTGACGATTTCACAAAGTCTAATGAGTCACATGAGAGCCTTAGACTTCCGTGACATGTTCGACTCTGCGATGTTGAACAGAGTATATAACTGACGGCTACACAAAGTTAAAATAGGTTGCAAAGAGGGCTTAGGTCTCTGTGACCAGTTTGACTATGTGATGTCGACCTGTGACATAATGGATGACTTTACAAAGTCGAATGGGTCGGGTGGGTTCACCTCTTAAAAAAACCACATTTTTATTTTTTTAAGAGGGGTGGGTTGATGAGCTTTGTGGGTAGAAATATCGGCGCCCTTCTTTTAATTAACTTTCCTTCTCCAGATAAAACAAAAGCCCCCTTCTGACTCTCATTTTTTCCCGACCTCCAAGCTTTATACAATATCCATATCGCCCAGGCCATGGAGGAATGGACCCCACTCCTTAATGTCCTCGCTCAAAACATCTTGAAAAATAATTTTTTGAAAAACTTTTAATTTTTTTTGTATCTTAACTGTTCTTAATATCAATCATCTCTTAAAAAATCCCTAAATTATACTTTTTGTTCCATTAATTGTCCCACAATCTTTTTGAATTATTTAGTGATATGTTTAATGTGAATGTCATTATTTCATTTTATACATATTTATTTTTTAATCTATGCTATTCAAATTAAAAAAAATATATAATGACATAACTTTAGAAACTATTTATATAAGTCACATTAGTACTGAAAAATTCTCTCGTCCTTTGCTTGGACTTATAGACAAACTTATACCAAATCACATAAATATTATCTTGTGTGATTTGTAGCCCCTTTCTCTTTCTTCTTTACTTTAATTCGTGGGCTTATTTTTCAAATTGGTTCATCCCCCATGAATTGGCACAGAATCTGCTTCTAGGCCAAATCCTTTTGCATGTATCTGAAGTGTCCCAGCCTACTCAACAGCTAGTTGCGGGTTGCGGCCCGTGCAATACAATGAACCAAGGGAACTATGGATTTCAAATGCTAGTTCCATGGAGATGACAATTGTGCTCCATTCAAAGTGGTACCATGTTTGGATCAGTAGACTTTAGCAAGGTTTCCAGCATGAACAGGAATTGAGTCCATATAGCAGCCTCTACTATTCACCCCAAGTAATGCCTGTTGACCTAAAATTTTGGCATCCACTTGTTCATGTGGACTGTATACAGAAATTGTAGCGACTCTGACTTCTAGGCCATAATTAATCTACTTTTATGGTATGATTAGTGTGGAGGTAAAAATCCTCACCACGACACGTGTCATATCAGGGGTAATGTTTCACACCAAGACGGACGTGGGCCTACCGTGGGACCCACAGATCCGAGTTCCAATCCTTGGTTATGATGACTCTCCCAAATGTACTGACACGACTAGATCCAGGGTCTAGTTGGGCAGTTGGGCACTTGGAGAGCGAGTAGTCTAAGGCACGATCAGACATGAGGTCTGGTCGATCGACCTTACTCCTCAAAGGCGAGTAGTCTAAGGCACGACTAGACATGAGGTCTAGTCGATCGACCTTACTCCTCGAAGGCGAGTAGTCTAACACACGACCAGACATGAGGTGTGGACGGTCGACCTTACTTCTCGAAGGCGAGTAGTCTAAGGCACGACCAGACATGAGGTCTGGTCGGTCGACCTTACTCCTCGAAGGCATGATGTGAAACGTATGGGCGAGCACATCAAGAGACCCTGAGCAAGATGAAGAAACAGTCAGAAGACCACTAACGCCTGTAACTGCCAAGGTGGCATTTAAGGCCCATTACCAGCAGAACGTGGATAATCAAGGACCGACGTGGAGCGTAAATGCTGGGGGAGTTTCCTTGGAAAAAAGCCCACTAAACACTTAGTGGCAAGGCGGTTATAAGGGTAATAAAGGAACTATGTGTGACTTGATCCCCAAAGGGTACATAGGCAGCCTATAACGAGGTCGCGCACTCAGCACTCAAGAGGCACAATCAAGCAAGGTCAAAAAAGTTATCCATTGAGTCAAGTACAATCATTGTGTGTCATTTGTGTTATTTTCTATATAGTCATTGAGAGAATTGAAGCATAGCTACAAGAATTCATATTGCTTGAGTTCTTTTTCCCAAGAAATTTATAAATTTAACTGAAAGGGAAAAATATCCACCTCAATTTGGTGCCGTCTGTGGGAAGCTGAAACAAAAAGCCAGTGTTCGCAATGTCAGGTCTGAGTGACACCAATGCAGGAGGACGACAGGAACAAAACGTTCTCCCATCCGATGCTGCCGACGGCTCACCGGGAACCTTGGCTAGTCAGGTCAAGGGCCTCAGGCGGGTAGTGGAGTCCACGCATGAAACTCTATTTACCCGTCTGCAAGGGTCGATGCAGCAACAACAGCCAGTCCAGGAAAAAATCCGGCCACCACCTCCTGTACGGCCCAACCCCTTGACCGTCAATACTGAAGGGTCGGAAGGAAGTACCTCTTCCTTCAATCAGAGGCAGCGGTCTCGGCAGCGTTCGCGCACCCCTCGAGCGGGTCGACTGCTTCGTGAAGAACAGAGGCACAGGCACTCACCTCATGGAGAACGCTCCGCAGGACGGGAGGCCTCTCGGAGGCAAACACACCAAGGGCGATCGGCCTTACACAAAGTATCAGAAGGACGTCAGTATAATTCTCCACCCCGCCATCTAGCCAGGGGAGCGGTCGCGTAGCCTCGTTACGCCTTGCGTTCTGAGGTACGGCGCGTTCTGAATCACGAGATGGTGGAGCACGCAATACGGGGATTCACCTCCCCGTTTTGCACAGAGATTCTCAGAGAACGACCTCCCCAGAAGTTCGTTCAGCCCAAATTCAAGCTATACAATGGCATGACGGATCCCTATGATCATATTTTGGCGTTTCAACATTCAATGGCATTGTATGAGCTCTATGATGGGCTTATGTGCCCCCTCTTCCCCTCCAGCCTTGAAGGGGCCGCTTTGACTTGGTTCCATCTGTAGATACCCTAATTTTGACGGTCCAAAGAGACAAAAATACTTCAAGTAATGTTGGAATGACCACATTTGGAAATCTAATAGAAAACATCTTTTATGGAACAAGAGGAACCCTAGAAGTCCACACTTAGAAAAATCTAAGACCTGGACAGGGGCGGCTACTCCCATAGCATGATTGACCCCAAACCGCCTTCCTGGATGGGACATAAAGCAAGCATGATTGCGGCGGATTGTCCCTTTTAGCCGCCCCATCTCAGCCGGTTCAACCTTGGTAACCGACCCAAGCCACCGCTTGTCAGAGATGGGACGTTTGGCAGGTTATGATGCAGGCGGCCACCTGAGAGTAGCTGCCCTTCACTGAGCGGCTAGTTCTAACTAGCCGCCCCTCACCTGGACACTGTCAGAGAACAAAGATCTAATGGAAGGTCAAATCAAGCACCTTATTATCCATTTTGATCTATTGTCTGGTGAACACTTCCCTACACCCCTTTTACTATAAATAAGGGGGTATCTAAGCATTTATTCATAATCAATAACCATCAATAACACACAACAACCCACATTCCCAATCATCAATACTCACAAGCCTATACCCCCCACCACCATTTCAAAACCCTTGAGAGAGAAAGTGAGAGAGAAACCCATTTCCTACACCAAATCACTCTCCAAATCCACTCTCCAAAACCCAGGTTAAACCTAGCTTAACCTCTGCCAAAACCAAATCCAAACCCTACCTAGGTTCTGCCCAAATTGAACCAGACACCAGGCGGCCACCCAAAACTAGCCGCCCCCCACCAGGCAGCTAAACCCAACTAGCTGGCCCTTCCCTAGCCCACCTTAGTCCCAATTCTCCTTTAGTCAAGTTCCCAAAGCAAAAGAGGACCCCTGTCTTCACCTCTGTGTACGGCATATCCGTGTCTCAGAGCGTAGACCCCACAAACTCCCCCACGAAGGCAATCAAATCCACCCTCAACTTTTCTTGCTTTTTGAGAAAAGCAGGTGGTGATCACAATAACCCCTGAATCCTCCTAAGGACTTGTCAGCCGCCTCAGCCAGAAAAGAACAACCAACCCACCACCCCTTGTGAGAAACAATCCGATCAAGCCTGCCAAGGTGCAGCTCTCCAGATCCGAGCTTTCGAAGAACCCCCACACACGCACAACCACCGGAGGACCGAGGAGGAAGGAAGAGAGAGCTCCTTTCTTTCTTTTCCCAAAATCCGATACCGATAGCCTAGCGATCACGGTGGGACCTCCCTTGTGAAAGACAACAAAAGGTAATCCTCTTCTGCTTCCTCCCAATAACCTAACTAGAATGCCACCACCTCTCTAGGAAAGCTGAGATTCCCCACCCCTCAAGTTTGACCCTCCTCTAATTTGCATTACAACATCCATTACTGCATTAACCCGCACATAGCTGCGCACCCCTTTTACTGCTTTAAGCCGCACTCAGCTACTCACCCCTTTTACTTCTTTAAGCCACACACAGCTGCGCACCCCTTTACTGCTTTAAGCCGCACACAGCTGCACACCCATTTACCGCTTTATTTATTGCTTTAAGTCTGCATTCATTCACACCTAGGCTTTTCCATATTCACACAATGGAGGCCTACACCCAGGAGAAAATAGTAGAGGAGAAGGACAACCAGGGAGACCAAACCGCCCAATTCCTCAGCCACCTAGAGGAGAGGATGGCTACCCTAGGATACCAGTCGGTCGAGGACATGTTCAATGACCTCACCGACTATCACCAGGCCAAGACCTTGAAGCAAGAAACTCCTGTTAAGACCCAAGGCTTGCCCCACCCCCAATACACTACGAACACTTGGCATCTCAGTAAATCCGAGTCCAAGCCTCTTTTCCTTTGCCCCACCTTCCCCTGTGAATCCAATATTCCCAACCGCTTCTGCCCCGATCCCTTACCAGGCTACCTCCAACCTGAAACCACTAAACAACCCTCCCAAGGGAGAAACGTTGGATGAAACCATCTAGAGAATCCTCTCTGAGACTTGCCCTTCTGCCCCCAAACACATGTGTCTGCACAACCTGAGACAGATTCCGTTAGTCCACCTACCATAGGGATTCAAAATCCCAAAATTTCACCGGTACAATGGTCGTGGAGACCCAGACGTTAATTTGATCGCCTTTTATCTAGACGCCTGACCGTTTCTAGATAACCAACCGCTACTAGTATTCCTCTTCCAAAAATCATTGGAAGGAGAAGCACTGCAATGGTTCTCCACGCTCCCTATAGATCATCTGTCGAACTTCTCGGCTGTAAGTGAGAAGTTTCTAGGCCACTACGGTTATGAGATGATTAGGACCCCCTCTATTTCAGACCTATTATGCCTGTGTCATTTGGAGCCATTTCGGTTAAGCCTTGGTCACATCTGGGTCATTCAGGGCATTTTTGTTTTTTTTTCGATCGGAGTCGCTAAAATTTTGGCTTTTAGCCACCTGCGAGAGTTGGAGTACTCTGATTGAAAATCTAACTGCATATTATGGGTCCTGGTACCGTTTAGTACTATCCATAAAAATTTCATCGAATTCCGGTAACGTTTTGAAAAATATGCAGTTCTGAATCGCATCCGGGTTTGGCCATTACTGGGTTTCGGGGGGTGAGATATTTTTGAGTGTGTGGTGCTTCTCTGCACGCTTCCCAATAAAGCAAAAATAAGTGGTTGAGTGAGGGTGAGCCTAACCCTAACCTCACCACCCCCTTATGGTCACCCCTAGGCACTATTTGGGCATGAAAATGACATTTTTGCCCTCTCTCTCTCTCCCCCTCTCTCCCATTTCATGGAACACCTTCTCTCCCTCTCTTGGTCTCTTTTTTTCCCCTCTTTGTGTGTGGAGAAGGAGGAGGAAGAATCAAATGAAGGAGAAGAAGAAGGAAGCACAAGAAGGTGAGTTTTGTGCATGTGTTGTTGTTGTTGTGGTTTCTCCTCTCTCAAGCTCCCTCTCATGTCTTCCCTCCCTTGTTTTTCAGCCAAGAAGGGCTGGTGGAGAGGCTGAACAGGAGGTGTAGTGGTGGTGGTGGTTGAGGTGGTCGTGGGCGCGTCGAGAGCCCCGCATTCCCTCTTTCCCTTTCCCTCTTTTGGTAAGTCCTCTTCCCCTTCTTTTTTATTTTTATGGCTGTTGGGATGGTTGGGGAGGTCTTGCATGCTAGGTAGATGGGTTAGAGTGTGTGTGAGGGGTTGGGGAGGGGTTAAAAGAGTGCTGGGCGTGCGTGCAGGTCTGTCAGCGCGCGTGCGGGCGCAGGCGCGGGCAGAGGGGCGGTGGCAGGCGCGTGCGCATGCGCGGGGGCACGCGTGTTATATATGTGTCACTTTTTAGCCTATTGGTCACATTTAGGTCATTTCTGGCCATTTTCCAATTTTTCTTTTTTCGATTAGATCCGCTAAAATTTTGGACTTTTAGCTATCTGCGTGAGTTCGAGTACTCCGATTAGAAATCTAACTGCATATTATGAGTCCTGGTACCATTTTGTACTACTCATAAAAATTTCATCGAATTCCAGTAATGTTTTAAAAATTATGCAGTTCCGAATCATATCCGGGTTTCGATCGTTTCGGGTTTGTTTGGTGGAATAGTGTTGGGATATTTTGGTGGTTATGGTAACCTTGGGTAACCTCACCCCTCTCTTGCTTAATGGGTAAGAAAACTTTAGTTATTTTTTATGTGTGTGGGTGAGTTTAACTTAGGTTCACCACCCCCTTTTTCCCTTCTCATCACACCCCCCATTTGAGAAAAAGTGATTTCTCTCTCTCTCTCCTTCACCACCTCTCACGCCTCCCTATCCCTCTTGGTTGTGTGTGTTTATGTGTGTGTTTTGAAGAAAAAGAAGGAGAAGAAGTAAGCACAAAGAGGAGAAGTGAAAGAGAAGGGACACACAAAGGTGTGTATTTGTGTTGATTCTAGTGATTGTTTATTCCCTTCTCTTAGGCTCCCTCTAATGCTCCCTTTTTTACCCTGATTTTCAGCCAAGTAAGGCTGAGGAGGTGGTGGTGTTGGTGGTGGGGGTTGCAGTGGTTTTGGTGCACCAAGGGCACCCGGATACCTCCCCTTTTCTTTCCCCTCATTTGGTAAGCTTCATCCCCCTTATCTTTGTTTTAATGGTTGTTAGGGCTGTTAGGGTGATAATGCATGCCATGCATGTGTGGTA
This sequence comes from Acorus gramineus, assembly GCA_030737835.1. Classification (NCBI taxonomy): domain Eukaryota; kingdom Viridiplantae; phylum Streptophyta; class Magnoliopsida; order Acorales; family Acoraceae; genus Acorus; species Acorus gramineus. The sequence goes on along the minus strand of CM060854.1, from coordinate 14,016,460 downwards.
AGGTGTGTGTGAGGGCTGTGGAGGGGATGGAAGAGGTCTGGGTGCGCGCGCGTCTGCCCGCATAGAGGGGTGCTGGCGCGCTGGCGGGCGCACGCGCGTTCGCGCGAGGAGCTGGCCCGGGCGCGCAGTGCGCGCGAGTGTGCGCGGGCGAGACGCGCAGTGCATGCGAGCGCGCGGCAGCGCGTCTGGACACGCGGATGGGCGCACGGTAGTGCGCCAGAGGGTGCGGGGGCGCATGCGTGTGTGCTTATGAGTGCGTACGCGTGCGTACGCATGCGGGGGCCATGCGTGTGGCTGCCCGAGGGTTCGGGTAGGTGTCGGGGCACTCGGACTTGCGTGCGTACGTGCGTGCTCGCATGCGTGCGAGCCCGTATGCGTGCTTGTCCGAGTCTTTGGCATTTCTAGTAAATTCCATGTATATTTATGTAGTTATACTCACCATATTGAATGCCCTTGTCTTGCAGATCTTGGTGAACGGTCACACAACGACCCGGGTTGCGGTGAGTGGGTCGATCCAACCCAGTTGGGAGGCGTTCGATGCACGTAGACGTGCATTGCCCTCCCCTGGGGCATCATAACTGCATATTAACCATATTGCATGTATATGTTATTATTGGCCTTGCTAGGTTGCATCCATGTCATGTTAGACCTAACATGTTAGGGTTATACATCCTAGTATCATGTGTAGGGACCAATGCTTGTTCATGCATCATGTCCCATGTTAGGATAACATTTGATTCCTACATGCACCCCGACCTTGCCTAAGTATACCCTTAGCTATTTATGCACCCCGGCCTTTCGTACCCGTTATGGGCACTACGAGTTCCGAGTACTGCCATTTGGGTTGACGAATGCGTCTGCGGCCTTCTGGATTTGATGAACCGGGTGTTTAGGCCCTTCCTCAACTCCTTTGTAGTAGTCTTCATCGATGATATTCTGGTGTACTCGAGGAGTTTTGAGGAGCACGCTGACCATCTTCACACTGTCTTGGAGACTTTTGGCTGACATCAGTTATTCACCAAGTTCAGTAAGTGCGAGTTCTGGTTGGAGCGTGTGGCCTTCCTGGGCCACGTGATTTCCGGCGAGGGTATATCTGTGGACCCGAACAAGACACTCGCCGTGTTGAATTGGCGGCGACCGTCGAATCCCACTGACATTCGGAGCTTCCTGGGTTTGGCGGGTTATTATCGGAGGTTTGTCGAGGGTTTCTCTAAGATAGTCGTGCCTCTGACCCGCCTCACACGGAAGGATGTCCGGTTCGAGTGGTCCCCATCTTGCGAGGAGAGCTTCCTGGAGTTGAAGCGAAGACTCACCTCAGCGCCAGTCCTTACCATTCCGTCTGAAAGTGGTGGATTCACAGTCTACTCCGATGCATCGCGGCTGGGTTTGGGCTGCGTCCTGATGCAGTACGGTAAGGTTGTGGCTTATGCATCGCGTCAGTTGAAGCACCATGAGCAGAATTACCCCACCCACGACTTGGAGTTAGCAGCGATCATCTTTGCGCTGAAGATATGGAGGCACTACCTCTATGGCGAGGAGTTCGAGCTCTTCACGAATCCCAAGAGCCTGACTTACTTGCAGTCCCAGTCGGAGCTCAACATGCGTCAGCGACGTCGGGTCGAGTTCCTGAAGGACTATGATTGTGACATCGCTTACCATCCGGGTAAGGTGAATGTCGTGGTCGATGCTCTCAGCAAGCAGCCCTTGGGCATGGCCACCCACTTGGCTATACGTCATTGGAGGCTTCTGGAGGAGGCCGCTTGCTGGATCAGCGTTCGAGAGACGCCTGCGAGTGGCTTTTTGGCCAGGCTAGTGGTGCAGCCCGTTCTTCTCGACGAGATCCGCACGGCTAAGGGGCGGGATCCTCACTTTCTAGTCCTCTCTGAAGGCGTCGCTCGGGGTGAGCGTCCAGACTACCAGATTCGCGAGGACGGATTCCTGCGGTTCAGAGGTCGGGTATGCATTCCTGACGATGCAGAGCTGAAGCAGAAGATCTTAGACGAGGCCCATCATTCGAGGTACACATTTTATCCTGGTGGCACAAAGATGTACAGGGGCCTTCGTCGTGGCTACTGGTGGCGCGGGATGAAGGTGGATATAGGCCGTTTCATTGCCCGTTGCTTGGTATGCGAGCAGGTGAAGTCGGAGCATCAGCGTTGTACGGGGAAGCTGCAGTCCATTGAGATTCCTCAGTGGAAGTGGGAGCAGATCACCATGGACTTCGTTTCGGGTCTACCGAGGTCACGTTCGGGTCGCGATGCCATCTGGGTGATCGTCGACCGACTGACTAAGTCCGCTCATTTCCTCCCCATTCGACTCACCGATTCTCTGGACACCCTGGCGCAGTTGTTTGTCTCTGAGATTGTTCGTCTCCATGGCACTCCCATCAGCATCATTTCTGATGGAGACGCGAGGTTTACTTCGAGGTTCTGGCGCAGCCTCCAACACGCCCTTGGTATGAACCTCCATTTCAGTACAGCGTTTCTTTCACAGACGAACGGCCAGTTGGAGAGGACGATACAGACCCTGGAGGACATGCTGCGAGCTTGCGTACTCGACTTTGGGGGCAGTTGGGAGAGGCATCTCCCATTGGTGGAGTTCGCCTACAATAACAGCTACCACTCGAGTATTCGGATGGCACCATATGAAGCACTCTATGGCCGTAGATGCAGGTCTCCCTTGTGTTGGGACGAGGTCGGAGAGCGCCAGTTGGAGGGACTAGAGATTGTCTGTCAGACCATAGAGAAGGTCAAGGCGATTCGTGAGCGTATCCGCACCGCTCAGAGCCGTCAAAAGAGCTACGCCGATCGTCGTCACCGTGAGCTCGCCTTCGAGGTTGGTGACCATGTTTTCCTGAAGGTGTCCCCGTCGAAGGGCATCTTCCGTTTCGGTGTGCGGGGCAAGCTGAGTCCGCGTTACATTGGCCCGTTTCTCATCCTTGAGCGGATTGGAGAGGTGGCCTATCGCATAGCCCTGCCCCCACAGTTGGCTCAAGCCCATGACGTCTTCCATGTCTCACAGCTGAGGCGTTACGTCCACGATCCTGCTCACGTTATTCCGTTCGAGCCGCTCGTCTTCGAGCCAGACTTGTCATTCGTGGAGCAGCCGATCGAGATCCTGGACTGATGCAAGAAGAAGCTCCGCACCAAGACCGTCCAGTTGGTTAAGGTGCGTTGGCAGCACCGTTCTTGTCACGCCCCAGGGCGGCCGTCCCTGAGATGTGGCAATAATGAAATATCAGCTATCAATACCTGAGGTCAATAAAGACTCCAACAACAACACACAAGGTGGCAAAGGAAAGATAATGATAACTGACTGAAAAGTGGAAGCATAATATATAAACAATGTCTGTAAACCAAAAACGTTATTACAGACTCGAATACACAATCAGTGAGAGCCAAGTCTAGACCAAATAAAATACAACCTGTGCCACATGCACGATTTACAATACATAAAATGACTCTAGGACTGCTGACAGCCTCGCACTCGCCACCCGCCGAAGAACGCTCCACGCCCATAAGACCACGCCACAGGAAAGCTCCAGCTCCACGCCCAACACTGCCCCTGAAAAGAAACAGTATGCGAAGGGTGAGCTACAAGCTCAGTGAGTGGCTGGAAACCAATCACCATACAACAGTTCAATACTCAAACAATTTCCTCTCAAGGAAAACATGGGTAGAAACCCAATGGATAACAAGGCCATGCGATGGCGCGACCAACCTCACCCTCACCCTCACCCCCGGAGGGAGACTCTTGGGACTTTTGGGGAGAGACCATACCGTTGGTCAAAGAGACGCGGAATTATTGGTCCACGCAACACTACTGAATCACCAATCTCACCCTCACCCTCACTCCCGGAGGGAGACTCTTGGGACTCTAGGGGAGAGACTGTCACGCCTCAGGCGTCCCCGAGACGGGGCAATAATAATAGTAATATCAGCTATCAATACCTGAGGTCAATAAGGACACCAACAACAATACACAAGGCGGCAAAGCAAGATAATGATAACTGACTGAAAAGCGGAAGCATAATATATAACAATGTCTGTAAATCAAAAACATTATTACAGACCCGAATACACAATCAATGTCCTATGGAAGCCAAGTCTAGACCAAAGAAAATACAACCTGTGTCACATGCACGATTTACAAGCATAAAATGACTCTAGGAATGCTGACAGCCTCGCACACGCCACCCGCCGGCAGAACGCTCCACGCCCATAAGACCACGCCACAGGAAGCTCCAGCTCCACGCCCAACACTGCCCCTGAAAAGAAACAGTATGAGGGGTGAGCTACAAGCTCAGTGAGTGGCTGGAAACCAATCACCATTCTACAGTTCAATACATAATCAATTCCCTTCTTCAAGGAAAAACATGGGTAGAAACCCAAGGATCACTGGGTCACGCGGCGGCGCAACCAACCTCACCCCCACCCTCACTCCCGGAGGGAGTCTTTTGGGACTTATGGGGAGAGACCATACCGTCGGTCGAAGAGACCCGGATTCACTGGTCTAGAGACCATGCCGTCGGTCGAAAAGACCCGGACTTACTGGTCTACTCAACACTACTGGATCATCTACATCTAGATAATCGCCCATCGATGTCCTTCAACATCCATCACGAGACCAGACCCAACAACTATGGGAACGGTCGAACAACGAATGGGCCAAGAGGCGACGCGTCTTCGCCTCATCCACACCCTCACTCCTGGAAGGAGGAAACTTGGGACTTTGGGAGAGACTTAGACTGCTCTACACCCCTGGTCCACCGGTAGCCTCTCCCCGCTCCGTAGCTTACCTGGTATACTCCCACGATTCAGCACTGTCCGAAACACATCAGGAGGTGCCTACTGATGGGAGCCCTCTGTCAGGATAGCCTGTCTAACGCCGGGGATGTCACTACTCGGATCCAACGAAGGGGAGAACGATTCCATGCTCGCGACATCATTCATTAACCCTCTCCCGGGTAGTATCTACAACCCGATCTCCTCAACTCACCGCTCTACACCCTTGGTCCACCGGTAGCCTCTCCCACCCTCGTGGCCTCCGCCTTGTCCTCTGACAGGTATAGCCAACGCCGGGGAGTCCCTACATCGGATCCGAACGAAGGGGAGAACGATCCCATGTTTGCAAAGCGAAACCCAATGGAAAACAACCACTCTCGATACTCGCTCATCGAGATATCACACACATGCATATCAGCAACCAACACACTCATATTAACCTCAAAGTAGTCATAGTCCCTAAACGGGAGTAACTACACAAGATAGTGGGTCTTAACATCGCCGACCCACCCCACCCTCACCCTCACCCTTTAGGGGGTGACATGGGCCTTTTGGGACTGACTAGACTGCTATTCACCCTTGGTCCACCGGTAGCCTCTCCCCGCTCCGTAGCTTACCTGGTATACTCCCACGATTCAGCATAGTCCAAAACTCATCAGGAGGTACCTACTGATGGGAGCCCTCTGTCAGGACAGCATGTCTAACGCCGGGGATGTCACTACTCGAATCCAACGAAGGGAAGAGAACAGCCTACCTACACGCATGCGATCCTCTTGGATCCGTCGACAACGCTTCCAAACATTTCTAATGACATGAATTCTCAAGAATTCCACCAGGGCGCATAACCAAGATGCGGGGAAACATATATTATAACCACAAGATTATAATATTCTCTAAGGCATGCTTCCAACTATATGCTCACATAAGCCCATCTTGATTTAAATAAATTAACTAAATGGGAACATGCATAGGTTCAGGGCTTTCCTAGCATGAAAACATGGTATCAGGATGCATAGGCCTCTATCCTCAACATTAGGGTGCATATCCCTAGCATACAAGTCTAAGGTGGCATGGATACATCATATTGATCATGCATAGATCAAGGCTTTTAAGTATAGGACATGGTGTCCAGGCATGTACGGGCCTCTATACACGATACATGGATGTATATCCCTAGCATGCAAAATATCTACATATTAGTTAGGGGCCCCCATCGATGCGCGACGCGCGTCTACGCGGGTCGAGCGCATCCCTAGAGAGGGGGGGGGAATGGAATCAAACCACTCACCTTAACAACCCGGGACCTCGCACATCTCATCCGACGAGATCTACAAGGTAGGGGCATCGAACTGGTGAGAAACAACACAATTTATACATAGAAATCATTAGAAATACCCCATACTCGAACAAGCATGCATACGGGCTCGCACGCATGCGAGCACGCACGTACGCACGCGAGTCCGAGTGCCCCGACACCTACACAAACCGTCGGGCAGCCACACGAATGGCCCCCCGCACGCGCACGCAAGAATGCGCACGCACGCACGCACCCCAGCACCATCGGTGCACTGCGCGCGCCTGCCACGCGCCCAAATGCGCTGCCGCACGCACGCGCATGCTTGCGCGCGCCCGCGCGCATTGCACATCCAGCCCGCGCCCTCGCGCAGCACCCCGCGCACGCCCTAGAACGCGCACGCACGAGCACGCATGCACGTACGTGCACTGGTCCCCAACCCCACGCCCAGGCGCATGCCCAGGCGCCCTGCCCACGCGCGCGCACGCTCCTGCGCGCACTTGGGCGCACTCGCGCGCACTCCCGCGCGCACCGCCTCTTGCACCCCCGCTCGCGCCTGCACCCGCTCGCACTCCCGCGCGCACCCGCGCACCCGCGCGCGTCTGCGCGCCCGCCAGCGCCTGCCAGCGCCCACCTGCGCCCACCGCGCGCCCAGCCCGTCCTAACCTCATTTTAACCTCCCCAACCCCTCACACACACCCTAACCCATCTACCTAGCATGCATGACTTTCCCACAACCCTTAAGCCAAGAAAATCAAGAAAAGAAGGGGAGGAGCTCACCTTGGAGGGGGAACAAAAAGGGGGAGGTTCGGGGGCCGTCGACGCACCCGCGACCACCTCAACCGTCACCACCACCACCACCACCCCTGTGCCTCCTCCTCAGCCTCCTCTTCAGCTGAAAATCAGGGGGGGGGGATCCATGCAAAGGTGCTTGAGAGAGGGGATCAACAACAACAACCAAAGCTACCATCACTACCTTCTCCACCATCTCCTTCTCTTTGTGTCATTTAATCAAACACTTGGGGCTTGAGAGAGAGAGGAAGAGAAAGAGGAAAAATGGTATTCGACGTGGGGATTTGGGAGGGGAGAGAGAGAGAGAGAGAAGATATTTTGGGCACTAAATATCTAAAGGAGGGGGAAATGACCTAGTCGCCCTTTGACTAGAAATTCTGCGCATGCTTCACTGGAACAGCCATAAATTCTTCGATATAGCTTTGAATTGCACAATTCCAAATCCGTTGGAAATCTAAGAAGATTATCTACAACTTTCATGTTTATGCCAAGATCAAATAATCTCTCCAGCTATTCCGAAATTAGAGCTAAACATCGAGCAGGGCTGCTGCCAGAATTTCCTTCCCCGGGGTATACTTGGCAAAATACCCATAACTTTTACTACAAGAATCCAGTTGATCTATTTCCACTTCTGTACGAAATCTAACTCAAAACTGGAGATCTCATAGTAAACTCATATTTAAACCTCTTCATGTTGGATTTTAACAAAATCAAATCGAAATACCAAATCAGGAATACATAACTTCTAGGAAAAAAATTATGTACCCTAATTTTCAAACAGAGCGCTCCAAATGACACAGGCACAACAGAGACCATATCGTTGGTCGAAGAGACCCAGAATTACTGGTCTACACAACACTACTAGATCATCTACATTGAGATAACTGCCCAACGATGTCTTTGAACATCGATACGCAACCGGACCCAACAACTATGGGAACGGACGAACAACGAATGGGTCATGCGGCGACGTGTCTTCGCCTCATCCTCACCCTCACTCCCGAAGGGAGACTCTGTGGACTTTTGGAAGAGAATTAGACTGCTCTACACCCTTGGTCCACCGGTAGCCCTTCCCCCGGGTAGTCACTACCTAATATACTCCCACGATCAGTACGCTTCCGAACGCCTCAGTGGTACCTATGGATGGGAGCCCTCTGTCAGGACCGATTTTCCAGCGCCGGGAAGTTCCTACATCAGATCCAACGAAGGGGAGAATGATTCCACGCTCGCAATATCATTCGTTAGCCCTCTCCCGGGTAGCCTCTACCTGGTACACTCCCACGATCAGTACACTCCCGAACACATCGGTGGTACCTACGGATGGGAGCCCTCTGTCAGGACAGCTACTGTTATATATGTGTCACTTTTAGCCTTCTGGTCACCATTGGAGCATTCTGGCAGTTTTTCAACTTTTTCTTTTTTTCGATCGGAACCGCTAAAATTTTGGACTTTTGGCTATCATCATGAGCTTGAGAACTCCGATTGAAAATCTAACTGCACATTATGTGTCCTGGTGCCATTCCAAGCCACTCACAAAATTTTCATCGAATTCCGATAACGTTTCAGAATTTCACAGTTCCGAATCGTATCCGGGTTTTGACCAAGCGAAAGTCATGGGGAGACTTGACCAAGTCAAAGATGACTTTGACCAAGTCAAGTTTGACCCTTGACTTGGTCAATTGCTTTTGTTTTTTATGTGGATAGGTTGACCCAAAGTCAAAAGCACAAAACCTAGTTTTTCTAAGTGTGTGTGTGTGGGGTGTGTGTGTGGCCCCTTTAAGTCCACGCCCACCAATAGTATCCCTCCCTATTCATCTTCTTCTCCATCTCTCTCAAGTCTCATCTCCTCTCTTTATTTCCACCTTTTGACCAAGTAGGAGTGGAAGAAAAGAAAAACCCTAGAAGGAGAAAAGCTTGGTAAGGACCCGATCTATCTTTCCATGGTGTTAGATTTGTGTTTCCCTTTGTTTGACCTCCTCTCATGGCACCTTTTCTCCTCTGTTTTCAGCCATTCTTGGGCTGAGAAGAGGGCTTGGTGGTGGTGGTCTTGGTGGTGGCGATTCGGTGCGCGAAGAGCACCCGAGTTCCTCCCCTTCCCTTCCTCTCTTTGGGTGAGCTTTCCTCCTCCCTTTTTCTTGTTTAGATGTTTGTTTAGGAGGTGATATGGGGTATGCATGGTATATATGAGTGTTTGGGGTGTGGGAGGGCTGAGGGAGGTGGTGGGGTGGGCTCGGGCGCGCGTGCGGACTCATCCGCGCGCGTGAGTGCGAGTCTGCGCGCGCAGGCAGTGCAGGCGCGTGAAGTCTGGCGCGCAGGGGGCTTGCGCGCGTACGCGCAGACGCGCGCGCGTGCGCGCGCGCGCGGCAGCGTGTCTGGGCATGCGGGCAGGGGCGCGGCAGCGCGCCTGGGCGCTCGGGCTGGGGCGCGGCAGTGCGCCCGGGGCGCGGGGCTGCGTGCGTGCGTGCGCACCCGTGCGTGTGCGTGCGGGTGGCCGTGCGCATGGCTGCCGTGGGTGCGGGAGGATGTCGGGGCACTCGGGCTCGCGTGCGTGCGGGCCGTATGCATGCTTGTCCGAGTGTAGGGTATTTCTAGCGTATTTCTTATGTATTTGTGTAGATTACTCACCATTTTGATTTCCCATGTCTTGCAGATCTTGACGGGGGGTCACGCGATGACCCGGGTATTGGTGAGTGGGACAATCCAACCCAGTAGGGAGGTGTTCGATGCACGTAGGCGTGCATTGCCCTCCCCTGGGGCACCATAGTTGCATATTAACTAGTATTAAATGTAAACTGTGCTATGCATGATCATTATGTTGTATCGATGCCCCCTTAGACTTTGTATGCTAGGGATATGCACCCTTATATTATGTATAGAGACCTACGCATCCTGATACCATGTTTTCATGCTAGGAAAGCCTCGACCTACGCATGTTTCCCATTTAGTTTAACTTATTTAAATCAAATGCGAGCATATGGTTATTAGCATGCCTTAGAGAATATTATAACCTCGTGGTTATAATATGTGTCTCCCCGCATCTTAGTTATGCGCCCTGGAGGAATTCTGAAGAATTCATGACATTAGTAGAGCTGCAATCGGTGTCGGCGGATCCAAGAGGATCGTATCCGTGTGGGTAGGCTGTTTCTCTTCCCTTCGTTGGATCCGTGTAGGCACTCCTCAGCGTTAGACAGGCTGTCCTGACAGAGGGCTCCCATCTGTAGGTACCTCCGATGCGTCGGACTGTGCTGATCGTGGGAGTAGACCAGGCGAGCTACGGAGTGGAGGAGAGGCTATCGGTGGACCAAGGGTGATTAACAGCCTAGTCAGTCCCAAAAGACCATGTCACCAGCTTGAGGGTGAGGGTGAGGGTGTGGTGGGTCGGCAATGTAGCGACCCACTGGATTGTGTAGTTACTGCCACTTAGAGGCTATAATTTAACTAAGGTTAATATGAATTGTGATGCATGGGTTGTGCTATTCACTGAGCGTGTGGCTCACCCCTCGCATATATTTTTCTCCAGTTATATCTGAGTCGGATCTGAAGGAGGAGCTCCCCGAGGCACATCAGCAGTAGCGGAGCAGCGTCACGTTCTGCGTGAGAGGCCATCAGCATCCCCCTTTGATTGTATGTATTGTATTCCGTGCTTAGGCACACGTTTGTATTACATTTGGATGTCATTGTATATTTATTGGCTCTCACAGGACAGTTGATTATGTATCGGGTCTGTAATATGTCTTTGAATTACAGACTCAGTCTTTTAGCTTCCGCTATTTGTGTATATATTATGTCAGCCTCATTGTTGTCTGTGTTGTCATTGTTGATGTTGTTTAGAGTATATTATTGACCTCCTGTTTAGACTGCTGATATCATATATACCATTGCCGCGTCTCGGGGACGGCCGCCCTGGGGCGTGACAAAAGTTGGTATCAGAGCCAATTGTTTCTTTTTCGTAGAGATGAGTCCTAGGATTTCTATATGAGTATTCTGATCCTAGTGTCTGGTTTTCTTAGGTTGCTGATATGCCTCCTCACAGAGGAATGCGTGGACGTGGTCCCTCTCGGCCTTTGGAGGTCCCCGGACCTACCAGAGGTGAGGATGCTACTGGAGAGTCCTCGGCTATGGGGCCAGGACTGGCGCAGGAGCCTCCTGCATGGGAGCGTGCTTACGCTCGGATAGCAGATCTGGTGGAGACTCAGACCAGAGCACTAGAGGCCCAGACGAGGGCGTTAGCTGAGCAGGCTCGAGAGATTCAGGAGCTGAGGGCGGCCCGCGAGGTAGGTACCACAGGTCCCCTTGGTGGCAGATCCACCTGTGGTGCCCGACGTACCCCCTGTCCCCGTGGTGATTCCAGTGGTGGGAGTTCAGGATCCCCTGGAGAGGGAGGTGGAGCTAGAGGCTGCAGCGCGAGTGCATCAGAGTGGCCTCACTGCCTTTCTGAAGCTCCACCCTCCCGAGTTCCATGGACAGACGGCGGACCCCCTTGCCCCTGAGCGATGGTTGATGGAGGTGGACAAGATCTTCTCGACCATGCACTGCACCGATCGCCAGCGTGTCTCCCTGGCCACCTTCATGCTGAAGGGTAGCGCCGCAGACTGGTGGGCTACCCGATCGGTGGACATTCCCGAGGGAGTGGAGCGACTTTTATGGGCGGGGTTCCGGAGGTATTTCCTGGAGGAGTACTTCCCATTTTCGACGCGCCAGATCGTGATGCGGGAGTTTGAGCAGCTGACGCAGGGCTCCATGTCAGTCGCGGACTACTCCACACGCTTCACGAGGCTTTCCAGGTTCGCCCCAGCCTTGGTGATGGATGAGGAGACGCGGTGCCGTCGCTTCGAGATGGGTCTCATTAGCACCATTCGGGTGCATGTCTCTTCTCAGGCGTTCACGAGGTACTCGGACTTGGTGTCTCGGGCGAAGACAGTCGAGCGAGACCTCGGGGCCTCCATGGGGGTTCCAACCCCTTCTGCAGACCAGAGACCCCCAGGAGCCAGGACCAGGGACAGCGCAAGAAGAAGCGGCCCCGCTTTGATCAGTCAGCGGCTGCCGCTACTCCAGTCGATGTGGTGCCAGTGCGAGGTCCAGCACCCATTGCGGCAGTACCAGTCCAGGCCAGGCGATCGGAGACGCGGCGCTGTTACCATTGTCAGCGCATCGGGCATATTTTATATAATTGCCCTGATGCTGGCCGACCCCGCGTGCTGCCTCCGCAGCAGCAGCCGTACCAGCAGCAGCAGCTCAGCGTCAGCAGCAGCAGCCACAGGGTGGCCGTGTTGACCAGAGGAGGCAGCCAGTGCAGCCTGCGAGGCGTGCCCCTGCTCCTCAGCCGCAGTTTGTTCAGGGCCGAGTTGCAGCACTTTCGGCCGAGGAGGCGCAGGCTTCGGGTAGCGTGGTCCGAGGTATTGTTCAGATCTCCCAGCTCCCTGCATATGTGTTATTTGATTCCGGAGCCACGCACTCGTTCGTGTCTCCCGCTTTTGCGAGACGGATGGGCGTGGCGTCCGCCCCTCTTGATGTTATCCTGGAGATATCATTGCCCGTCGGAGACCGTATTCTCCTCTGTTCTGTGTACCGAGGGTGTACCGTGGTGATTGCGGAGCATGAGTTTCCAGTGGAGTTGGTAGAGCTCGCCATGACGGACTTCGATGCCATCCTGGGAATGGATTGGCTTTCAGTTAGTCACGCCAGCATCGACTGTTTTCCAAGTCGGTGTCTTTCCACCTTCCGGGTCGGAGGTCCTTCCAGTTCGTGGGCGATCGTGACGTAGCCCCTTTGGGGTTCGTGTCGTCCATCCAGGCGTGGAGACTCCTTCAGGGAGGATGCGAGGGCTTTCTGGCGTATATTGCTGAGGAGGACGCACCGCTGCGGGCAGATATCAGTCAGACTCCGATCGTGGCAGAGTATCCCGAGGTTTTCCCCGATGATCTTTCGGGGTTACCGCTGGATCACGCGATCGAGTTTGAGATAATCTGATTCCGGGGACCGAGCCGATTTCGAGAGCTCCGTACCGGATGGCCCCAGCAGAGCTGAAGGTGCTCAAGGAGCAGTTGGAGGAGTTGCTAGAGAAGGGCTTCGCACGTCCGAGTGTTTCTCCGTGGGGAGCCCCTGTTTTGTTTGTGCGGAAGAAGGACGGTTCGCTGCGGCTTTGTATTGATTACAGGCAGCTGAACAAGCGGACCGTGAAGAACAAGTACCCCTTGCCACGGATTGACGATCTGTTTGACCAGCTCCAGGGAGCGCGTGTCTTTTCTAAGATCGATCTCCGTTCGGGCTACTATCAGCTGAAGATCCGGGAGTCAGACATTTTGAAGACGGCCTTTCGTACCCGTTATGGGCACTACGAGTTCAGAGTACTGCCGTTTGGGTTGACGAATGCGCCGGCAGCCTTCATGGATCTGATGAACCGGGTGTTTCGGCCCTTCCTCGACTCCTTCGTAGTAGTCTTCATCGATGATATTCTGGTGTACTCGAGGAGTCTTGAGGAGCACGCTCACCATCTCCGCACTGTCTTGGAGACTTTGGCCCGACATCAGTTGTTCGCCAAGTTCAGTAAGTGCGAGTTTTGGTTGGAGCGTATGGCCTTTCTGGGCCACGTGATTTCCGGCGAGGGCATATCTGTGGACCCGGACAAGACGCTCGCCGTGTCGAATTGGCGTCGACCGTCGAACCCCACAGAGATTCGGAGCTTCCTGGGCTTGGCGGGTTATTACAGGAGGTTTGTCGAGGGTTTCTCGAAGATAGCTGTCCTCTTACCCGCCTCACTCGGAAGGATGTCCGGTTCGAGTGGTCCCCAGCTTGCGAGGAGAGCTTCCTGGAGTTGAAGCGAAGGCTCACCTCAGCGCCAGTTCTTACCCTTCCGTCTGGGAGTGGTGGGTTCGCAGTTTACTCCGATGCATCGCGGTTGGGTGTGGGTTGCGTCCTGATGCAGCACGGTAAGGTTGTGGCTTACGCGTCGCGTCAGTTGAAGCCCCATGAGCAGAATTACCCCACCCACGACTTCAGTTAGCAGCGATCATCTTTGCGCTGAAGATGTGGAGGCACTACCTCTATGGCGAGGAGTTCGAGCTCTTTACTGATCACAAGAGCTTGACATATTTGCAGTCCCAGCCGGAGCTCAACATGCGTCAGAGACGTTGGGTCGAGTTCCTGAAGGACTATGATTGTGACATCGCTTACCATCCGGGTAAGGCGAATGTCGTGGCAGATGCTCTCAGCAGGCAGCCCTTGGGCATGGCCGCCCACATGGCTGTACGTCGTTGGAGGCTTCTGGAGGAGGCCGCTTGCTGGATCAGCGTTCGAGAGACTCCTGCGGGTGGCTTTTTGGCCAGGCTAGTGGTGCAGCCCGTTCTTCTCGACGAGATCCGCACGGCTCAGGGGCAGGATCCTCACTTTCTAGTCCTCTCTGAAGGCGTCGCCCGGGGCGAGCGTCCGGACTACCAGATTCGCGAGGACGGGATCCTGCGGTTCAGAGGTCGAGTATGCATTCCTGACGACGCAGAGCTGAAGCAGAAGATCTTGGACGAGGCCCATCGTTCGAGGTACACAGTGCATCCTGGTGGCACGAAGATGTACAGGGGCCTTCGTCGTGGCTACTGGTGGCGCGGGATGAAGACGGATATTGCCCGTTTCGTTGCCCGTTGCTTGGTATGCCAGCAGGTGAAGTCGGAGCATCAGCGTCCTGCGGGGAAGCTGCAGTCCATTGAGATTCCTCAGTGGAAGTGGGAGCAGATCACCATGGACTTCGTTTCGGGTTTGCCGAGGTCACGTTCGGGTCGCGATGCCATCTGGGTAATCGTCGACCGACTGACGAAGTCCGCTCATTTCCTCCCCATCCGACTCACCGATTCTCTGGACACCCTGGCGCAGTTGTTTGTCTCCGAGATTGTTCGTCTCCATGGCACTCCCGTCAGCATCATTTCTGATCGAGACGCGCGATTTACTTCGAGGTTCTGGCGTAGCCTCCAGCACGCCCTTGGTACGAACCTCCACTTCAGTACAGCGTTTCATCCGCAGACGGACGGCCAGTCGGAGAGGACGATTCAGACCCTGGAGGACATGCTGCGAGCTTGCGTTCTCGATTTTGGGGGCAGTTGGGAGAGGCATCTTCCGTTGGTGGAGTTTGCCTACAACAACAGCTACCACTCGAGTATCAGGATGGCTCCATACGAGGCGCTCTATGGCCGCAGCTGCAGGTCCCCCTTGTGTTGGGACGATCGGAGAGCGCCAGTTGGAGGGACCAGAGATCATCCACCAGACCTCAGAGATGGTCAAGACGATTCGCGAGCGTATCCGAGTCGCTCAGAGCCGTCAGAAGAGCTACGCCGATCGTCGTCGCCGTGAGCTCGCCTTCGAGGTTGGTGACCATGTCTTCCTGAAGGTGTCCCCGATGAAGGGCATCTTCCGTTTCGGTGTGCGGGGCAAGCTGAGTCCGCGTTTCATTGGGCCGTTCCTCATCCTCGAGCGAGTTGGGGAGGTGGCCTATCGCATCGCTCTGCCCCCACAGTTGGCTCAGGCCCATGACGTCTTCCATGTCTCGCAGCTGAGGCGTTACGTCCACGATCCTGCTCACGTCATCCCGTTCGAGCCGCTCGTCTTCGAGCCGGACTTGTCATTCGTGGAGCAGCCGATCGAGATCCTGGACCGTCGCGAGAAGAGGCTCCGCACCAAGACCGTCCAGTTGGTCAAGGTGCGATGGCAGCACCGTTCCGGTGCCGAGGCCACTTGGGAGCTCGAGGACGCCATGCGTGACGCGTATCCGCATCTTTTCCCTTCCTAGATGTTTTTGTATTTATTTTGAGGACAAAATTTCCTAAGGGGGGAAGAATGTTATATATGTGTCACTTTTAGCCTTCTGGTCACCATTGGAGCATTCTGGCAGTTTTTCAACTTTTTCTTTTTTCGATCGGAACCGCTAAAATTTTGGACTTTTGGCTATCATCATGAGCTTGAGAACTCCGATTGAAAATCTAACTGCACATTATGTGTCCTGGTGCCATTTCAAGCCACTCACAAAAATTTCATCGAATTCCGGTAACGTTCAGAATTTCACAGTTCCGAATCGTATCCGGGTTTTGACCAAGCGAAAAGTCATTGGGAGACTTGACCAAGTCAAAGATGACTTTGACCAAGTCAAGTTTGACCCTTGACTTGGTCAATTGGTTTTGTTTGTTAGTGTGGTTGGGTTGACTATGGTCAAAGTTCACCTAAACCTAATTAGCCCTAAGTGTAAGTGAGTGGTGTGTGTGTGTGTGTGTGAGTGGCTAAGTGTGTGTGTGTGAGCCTAAGTGAAGTCCACGCCCACAAATAGTCCTTCTTCTTCATTTTTCTCTCTCTCTCACACACCAAAAGCTCATCACATCTCCTCTCTTTAAATCCTCCATTTGATCTAGTAGAGGTGGTTAAAAAGAAAAGCCATTGAAGGAGAAAAGGTTGGTGAAGGTGAGATCTATCTTCCTATGGTCTCGGTTTTGATTTCCCCTTTGTGTGACCTCCTCTCTTAGCTCCCTTTCTCCTCTGTTTTTCAGCCTTGCTAGGGCTGAGGGAGGTCTTGGTAGTGGTGTTGGTGGTGGTGTTTCGGTGCGCGAAGAGCACCCGATTTTCCCTCCCTTCCTTCCTCTCTTTGGGTAAGCTTTCCTCCCCCCTATTTCTTGTTTAGATGCATGTTTAGGATGTGTTTTTGGGTATGCATGGTATGCATGGTGGTTAGGCAGTGCAGGAGCGCGCAGTCGGGTGCGCGCGCGTACGCGCAGACGCTCGGGCGTGCGAGCGGGTGTGTGTGAGAGGTGCTGCGCTGGGGCGCAATACAGGCGGGTGCACCCGGGGCTGGACCCGGGGTGCGCGCGGGCCCGCGCGTACGGCAGCGTGTCTGGGCGTGCGGGCAGGGGCGCGGCAGCGCACCTGGGCGCGGCAGTGCGCCCGGGGCACGGGGCTGCGTGCGTGCGTGCGCACCCGTGCGTGTGCGTGCGGGTGGCCGTGCGCATGGCTGCCGTGGGTGCGGGAGGATGTCGGGGCACTCGGGCTCGCGTGCGTGCGGGCCGTATGCATGCTTGTCCGAGTGTAGGGTATTACTAGCATATTTCTTATGCATTTGTGTAGATTACTAACCATTTTGGTTACCCATGTCTTGCACATCTTGACGGGCGGTCACGCGACGACCCGGGTTTTGTGAGTGGGACAATCCAACCCAGTAGGGAGGCGTTCGATGCACGTAGGCGTGCATTGCCCTCCCCTGGGGCACCATAGTTGCATATTAACTAGTATTAAATGTAAACTGTGCTATGCATGATCATTATGTTGTATCGATGCCCCCCTTAGACTTTGTATGCTAGGGATATGCACCCTTATATTATGTATAGAGACCTACGCATCCTGATACCATGTTTTCATGCTAGGAAAGCCTCGACCTACGCATGTTTCCCATTTAGTTTAACTTATTTAAATCAAATGCGAGCATATGGTTATTAGCATGCCTTAGAGAATATTATAACCTCGTGGTTATAATATGTGTCTCCCTGCATCTTAGTTATGCGCCCTGGAGGAATTCTGAAGAATTCATGACATTAGTAGAGCTGCAATCGGTGTCGGCGGATCCAAGAGGATCGTATCTGTGTGGGTAGGCTGTTTCTCTTCCCTTCGTTGGATCCATGTAAAGACTCCTCAGCGCTAGACAGGCTGTCCTGACAGAGGGCTCCCATCTGTAGGTACCTCCGATGCGTCGGACTGTGCTGATCGTGGGAGTAGACCAGGCGAGCTACGGAATGGGGGAGGCTATCGGTGGACCAAGGGTGATTAACAGCCTAGTCAGTCCCAAAAGACCATGTCACCGGCTTGAGGGTGAGGTTGAGGGTGTGGTGGGTCGGCAATGTAGCGACCCACTGGATTGTGTAGATGCTGCCACTTAGATGCTATAATTTAACTGAGGTGAATATGAATTGTGATGCATGGGTTGTGCTATTCACTGAGCGTGTGGCTCACCCCTCGCATATATTTTTCTCCAGTGATATCTGAGTCAGATCTGAAGGAGGAGCTCCCCGAGGCACATCAGCAGTAGCGGAGCAGCGTCACGTTCTGCGTGTGAGAGGCCATCAGCATCCCCCTTTGATTGTATGTATTGTATTCCGTGCTTAGGCACACGTTTGTATTACATTTGGATGTCGTTGTATATATTGGCTCTCACAGGACAATTGATTATGTATCGGGTCTGTAATATGTCTTTTGAATTACAGACTCAGTCTTTTAGCTTCCGCTATTTGTGTATATATTATGTCAGCCTCATTGTTGTCTGTGTTGTCATTGTTGATGATTGTTTAGAGTATATTATTGACCTCCTGTTTAGACTGCTGATATCATATATACCATTGCCGCATCTCGGGGACGGCCGCCCTGGGGCGTGACACTCCCTAACATGAGTATATGGCATAAACAACACATCATGCAACATACATACAAGGCAAGGCCAAACTACACATACATATGAGGGCACTAATCGTATAAACATACAAAATATACTCTAACATGTGTTGGATATCACCAACTTAAAAGAAAGGGTCAAGCGCGATCTCGCGCACTAACAGGTGCATGCCAATATTCCAAACGAACCTGAGTCGAGTAGGAAATCGCATCTACTTACTCCGTTCGTTCAGAGGGAGAGGGCGAGAGAGATCATCATCTCATGAAGCTGGTCATAGCTTTGCCCCATTAGCATGGGCGCAACAACTACACCACGCCCTCGAGTCTTATCGCAAGGGAATATTAGGCAGGTGCCCGTTATTAACCCAGACTTAATCATACTGGATATTCCAATTAATATGGTGGGAGTAGTATTACAATACTACCTAAGGCATGCCATATTCTATACATCCATACACATTACCAAAAAAAACATGCCCATACTAGAGGGGCTCATGCAACACAATCATTCATACATGAATACAATACATGTATATAAGCCTAGCATTCAAGATATCTACATATTATAGCTTAAGCATGGCCATACTACTTATCTACACAAGTAGTATAGCTAGGGGGCCCCATCGATGCGCGACGCGCGACTACGCGCGTCGAGCGCATCCCGAGGGGGGGGGGGATTGGATCGAACCACTCACCGCAACCCGGGACCTCGCGCATCCCATCCGACGAGATCTGCAAGGTAAGGGCATCAAATTTGGTGAGTAACATCACAATTTAACACTTAGAAATCACTAGAATTACCAAAGACTTAGACATGCAGGCATACGGGCTCGCACGCACGCGAGCACGCGCATACGCACGCATGCCCAAGTGCCCCAGCACCTACCCGAGCCCCTGGGTAGCCCCACGCATGCCCCAGCACGCGCACGCACGCGCGCGCGCGCACTGGCACCCAACCGCGCGCCCAGACACATGCCCAGGCGCACTGCCCCGCGCGTGCCCGCGCGCACTCGCGCGCACCCACGCGCACGCGCACACTCACGCGCCCACCTGCGCCCCCGCCTGCACCTGCCAGCGCCCCTCTGCGCGCCCGTTTGCGCGTGCACGCGCGCGGACAGACCCGCGCGCGTGCCCAGCACTCCCCAACCCTCCCCCTCTGCCCTACATGCACCCAACTCAAAACACCTCTCATGCATGCCCTCCCAAACACCCTAACATGCATAAAAGCCAATTAAAGAAGAGGGAAACTCACCAAAAGAGAGGGGGAGGGAAGGGGGAGATGTAGGGGCTCGCAAGCGCACCCTTGACCACCTCGACCGCCACCACCACTACCACCACCTCCATCTTGCTTCTCTTCTTCATGGCTGAACCAAAGGGAGAGGGGAAAAATCAGGGATCCACTATGGGGGGATGGAGAAGGAAGAGAAACAATCAACACTAGCACACACACTCACCTTGCTTGCAGTTGCACCTCCTCTTCTTGCTCCATCTTCTTCTCCTTGACATTTCAACAAACACATGGGGGGTGTGTGTGAAAGAGAGAAAGAGAGCCAAAGAGAAGTCCACGTAGGGAGTGGGAGAGGGAGAGAGAGTGAGACTTTTTCTCACATGGGGGGGGGGGTGAGTGTAATGGAAAAATGAGGGGGTGAACCTAACCTAAACTCACCCACTAACACTCTAAATAACCAAGTGGTTGCTTCACCACTAAGCAAAGGGGGGTAAGGTTACCCAAGGTCACCACATTCACCAAAATATCTCACACTATTCGACTAATCAAACCAGGAACTCTCAAAAACCCGGATACGGTTCGAAATTGCATATTTTTCAAAACGTTACCGGAATTTGATGAAATTTTTATGGGTAGTACTAAACGGTACCAGGACCCATAATATGCAGTTAGATTTTCAATCAGAGTACTCTAACTCCCGCAGGTGGCTAAAAGCCAAAATTTTAGCGACTCCGATCGAAAAAGAAAAAGGCCCTGAATGACCCAGATGTGACCAAGGCTTAACCGAAATAGCTCCAAATGACACAGGCATAACATTCTCCCCCCCTTAGGAAATTTAGTCCTCGAAATTTAAGGAAACCCAAAGGGAAGACCGAATATAGCAAGTATCACGCATAGACTTTTTGCTCCCAAGTGGTCTATGCACCCGACTGGCGCTACCGAGACACTCTAATCAAAGGAACGGTCTTAGCGTGGAGCCTATTCTCATGTTGGTCTCTGACCTCGATCCACTGCTCCACGAACGACAAATCCAGCTCGAGAATGAGATGGTCGAACGGAGTGACATGACCAGGATCTTGGACATAACGCCTCGGTCATGAGACAAGGACGACGTCGTGGGCATGAGCCAGCTGTGGGGGAAAGGCTACATGACAAGTCACCTCCCCAATCCACTCAATGACGAGAAACAGTCCCATTGAAGAGCCAACTCAGCTTGCCCCGAACGTCGAAACATAGAATGCCCTTAAACTGGGACACCTTCACGAAAACATGGTCGCCAAACCCAAAGGTAAGCTCCTGGCGATGATGACCTGCGTAGCCCTTCTGTCGGTTCTGAGAGGTGCAGATGCACAAACGAACCAACCTGGCCACCGCAAATTCAAACAACTAACTTATGGCCTCTCCAACTGGCGCTCCACAACCGTCCCAACACAAGGGAGGTATAAAACTGCGCCTGTAGAGTGCCTTTCACAGATCCATCTGGATGCTCGAATGGCAGTCGTCTTGCAGGCATACCCCAACAAATGGGTGGTGCCTCACCCAACTGCCCTCATCATCGAGCACGCAGGCACTTAGCATGTCCTCCAAGGTCTGAATCGTCCTCTTTGTCTGGCTGTCCATCGGCGATGAAACGCTATACTTAAATGGAGGCTCGCGCCAAAGCCTGCCAAGGCTGCGCCACAACCTCAAAGTAACCCTCACGTCTCAACCGAAAATAGCGCCGACCAGAGTGCCATGAAGACGAACAATCGCGAAGGTGAAAACCCACGTCAAGGTGTCCAGAGACTCAATCAGTCGGATTAGGGAGGGAAGCGTGGACTTAGTTAGTTGGTCAATGATCACCTAGACGGCGTCGTGACCCGAACGTGACTTTTGCGAGTCCGCAACAATCCATGATAACCCACTCCCATGTCCACTGAGGAATCTCCATGGACTGACGCTTTCCAACGCGATGATGATTCTCGAACTTTGCCTGAGGGCATGCCAACCTGGGGAAACAAGGTCACCCATATTGCCTTTTCATCGCACCATAGCAATCTCAATGAAGACTACCCCAAAGTAGTCCACGGAAGCCCAATAAAACTTTTGAGATCCACGAAGGCATCCGGCGCATTCGTCAACCCCGACAGCAGTACTTAAAACTCGTAGTGCCCAAAACGGTCACGAAAGGCCATCTACAGGATGTCCAACTCCTGGATCTCCAACTTGTGGTACCCTTGTGCGAAGATTGATATAACAGCAGACACTCGCTCCCAGAGCTGGTCAAATAGATCACCAATTCACAGCAAGGGCCACCTGATCTTCGACCCTTACGAGAAGATCAAAACAACACCTCGAACAATTAAGTCCAGATTCTGCTCCTCGAGCATGGCTGGCGCTCATGATGACACTTACACGCTTGGTAAGCCGCTCAACCGCACTTAATCCACAAGACACGCAATAAGGGGTCGTCGGACCTCAACAATGCCTATGCGACGTCATCTATCTGATAGGGCAGTTGAGTCCCATCACGACCGCTAGCATCGCGTCTCCTTATTTGCGACCAGTATCCCCAACTGTGCTTCACATGCCGCCAGAGATAGGTCGCTCAACTATAACCATTGGAACTCCAGCATCCTACACTCCATGGGTAGATTCATCACAGGGAGTCCACGCTCTCGACATCATCCAGTAGCACTCTCCCGGTGTGGCCTCTACCTGGTAGCCTCCCAAGCCCACTATCTCTGCCATATGGGCGCACCAACAAGCATAGTATTTGGGAGCACCTCACAGGGCCCTGGCCTCAACCGGGCAGCTACAACGCACAATGATATATCGAAGCGATTCCAGATGCCACTATGGAACCCAGTCCACAAGCAATCGCCCACCAAGCTGCAATAGGATGCACCCAATCCTGATCGTATGCATCACCACTCGCTACAGCACCTTCCAAGTGAGAGGAAAAATCCATCATCAATTTGATGCTTCAAAGGTATTCCTTGACTGGAAAAAGAACCTTTGGAGGGCACCATGAGGTCCCGGTATAGGATATCCCAACAACCAAACAAGGAACACGGAGTACCCTAGCCCGGGTCTCAACGATGACCCCGCAAGGCCCCTTAATCCTGAGTAGGAAGGCTGGAAGAAGACATCACCCCTTAATGAGCAATATGCTACATCCTCAAAACTTGAAACTGGTGCTGCACGCGAACTCAATGGTTACCAGCAATACCGATGCACGGGAAAGAAGCTCCATTATCGAGACGCAATCCATACCTTAGAAATTGCAACCAATTCATCACTATCATACTACTGGGCTGGAATCTCCTACCCAAGCCTTAATCCCACAACAAGGGATCCAACAACTGACCCTAACCAGTCGACCCAGTCGACAACTTAAGGGTGGGACCAGGGGGTCACGTCCACGTCAACGGATGCGAGGAGGCATGTCAGCAACCTAAGATAACTTCTAAAACAAGAGTACTCAGATAACAATCCTACGACTCATCATCTATACGACTAGACTTAGGCTCTGACAAGACCAGGCTCTAATACCAACTTTTGTCACGCCCCAGGGCGGCCGTCCCTGAGACGTGGCAATAATGAAATATCAGCTATCAATACCTGAGGTCAATAAAGACTCCAACAACAACACACAAGATGGCAAAGCAAGGATAATGATAACTGACTGAAAAGCGGAAGCATAATATATAAACAATGTCTGTAAATCAAAAACATTATTACAGACTCGAATACATAATCACTGTCCTGTGAGAGCCAAGTCTAGACCAAATAAAATACAACCTGTGCCACATGCACAACTTACAATACATAAAATGACTCTAGGACTGCTGACAGCCTCGCACTCGCCACCTGCCGGAAGAACGCTCCACGCCCATAAGAACACGCCACAGGAAAGCTCCAGCTCCACGCCCAACACTGCCCCTTAAAAGAAACAGTATGCGAGGGGTGAGCTACAAGCTCAGTGAGTGGCTGGAAACCAATCACCATAACAGTTCAATACTAAAGCAATTTCCTTTCAAGGAAAACATGGGTGGAAACCCATGGATAACAGGGTCACGCGGGGGCGCGACCAACCTCACCCTCACCCTCACTCCCAGAGGGAGACTCTTGGGACTTCTGGGGAGAGACCATACAGTTGGTCGAGGAGACCCGGGATTACTGGTCCACACAACACTACTGGATCACCAACCTCACCCTCACCCTCACTCCCGGAGGGAGACTCTTGGGACTTTTGGGGAGAGACCATACCGTTGGTCAAAGAGACCCGGAATTACTGGTCTACACAACACTACCGGATCATCTACATCGAGATAACTGCCCAACGATGTCTTTGAACATCGATACGCAACCGGACCCAACAACTATGGGAACGGACGAACAACGAATGGGTCTCGCGGTGACGTGTCTTCACCTCATCCTCACCCTCACCCTTTACAGGTGACATAGGACTTTTGGAGAGATTAGACTCCTCTACACCCTTGGTCCACCGGTAGCCCTTTCCCCGATTAGCCTCTACCTGGTATACTCCCACGATCAGTACGTTTCTGAACGCATCGGTGGTACCTACGGATGGGAGCCCTGTCACGCCCCAGGGCGGCCGTCCCCGAGACGTGGCAATAATGAAATATCAGCTATCAATACCTAAGGTCAATAAAGACTCCAACAACAACACACAAGGTGGCAAAGCAAGGATAATGATAACTGACTGAAAAGTGGAAGCATAATATATAAACAATGTCTGTAAACCAAAAACATTATTACAGACTCAAATACACAATCACTGTCCTGTGAGAGCCAAGTCTAGACCAAATAAAATACAACCTGTGCCACATGCACGATTTACAATACATAAAATGTCTCTAGGACTGCTGACAGCCTCACACTCGCCACCCGCCGGAAGAACGCTCCATGCCCATAAGACCACGCCACAGGGAAGCTCCAGCTCCACGCCCAACACTGCCCCTGAAAAGAAACAGTATGCGAGGGGTGAGCTACAAGCTCAGTGAGTGGCTGGAAACCAATCACCATTACAACAGTTCAATGCTAACACAATTTCCTTTCAAGGAAAAACATGGGTAGAAACCCAATGGATAACAGGGTCACGCGGCGGCGCGACCAACCTCACCCTCACCCTCACTCCCGGAGGAAGACTCTTGGGACTTTTGGGGAGAGACCATACCGTTGGTCGAAGAGACGCGGAATTACTGGTCCACACAACACTACTGGATCACCAACCTCACCCTCACCCTCACTCCCGGAGGGAGACTCTTGGGTCTCTTGGGGAGAGACCATACCGTTGGTCGACGAGACCCAGAATTACTGGTCTACACAACACTACTGGATCATCTACATCGAGATAACTGCCCAATGATGTCTTTGAACATCGATACGCAACCGGACCCAACAACTATGGGAACGAACGAACCACGAATGGGTCACGCGGCGACGTGTCTTCACCTCATCCTCACCCTCACCCTTTACAGGTGACGTAGGACTTTTGGAGAGATTAGACTCCTCTACACCCTTGGTCCACCGGTAGCCCTTTCCCCAGGTAGTCACTACCTGGTATACTCCCACGATCAGTACGCTTTCGAACGCCTCGGTGGTACCTACGGATGGGCGCCCTCTGTCAGGACAGCTTTTCCAACGCCGGGAAGTTCCTACATCGGATCCAATGAAGGGGAGAACGATTCCACGCTCGCAATATCATTCGTTAGCCCTCTCCCGGGTAGCCTCTACCTGGTATACCCCCACGATCAGTACATCTTGCCGCATGCATCAATAGTACCTACAGGTGGGGGCCCTCTGTCAGGACAGCTACAAGGTGGGCCGCTTCAACACCGACGACATTGGGAGGAAACACTCCATGTTCACAAAAGCGAACCCAATGAAACAACAACTACTCTCGATAATCACATATCGATGATAGCGAACACTATTGTACTCCCACACGGTTGCGTCGCTCGAACACAAGGGGGTTGCCTCTGCTCTCACGCAGAAATAATCCCAAGGCACATAACCCAACAGGCGGTTCATATACACACCTAGCACGGGTAGGCCTAGCTTAATGCCCCAACTACCGGCTTAACAAAACCGATAAGATAATGAATTCTCCTGAATTCCAAACGAGTGCATCGCTCGGATGCACAGGGGCGATTACATCGCTAGTGCTCTAACTAATAAGGTACAACCCGACAGCGGGTCATACCCACGCCTATTTCAGATAGGCCTATCAGTTTTTAACATGCGCATATAAATATATCCAGGAGAATTATATCTAGCTATGTGGATGAACCATATGCACAATCATCTAATAATTGACCATAAGGGTGACCCCTAACATGGATTTACATCATAAACAACAAATCATACAACATGCATACATGGTATGGCCCACTTAAACATGCATACGTGGCCATTAATCATATAAGCACACAAGGCATAACTTAAGCATGCGTTGGATATCACCAACTTAAAAGAAAGGATCAAGCGCGATCTAGCGCACTAACAGGTGCATGCCAATATTCCAAACGAACCTGAGTTGAGTAGGAAATCGCATCTACTTACTCAGTTCGTTCAGAGGGAGAGGGCGAGAGAGATCATCATCTCATGAAGCTGGTCATAGCTTTGCCCCATTAGCATGGGCGCAACAACTACACCACGCCCTAGAGTCTTATCGCAAGGGAATGTTAGGCAGGTGCCCGTTATTAACCCAGATTTAATCATGTTCGATATTCCAATTAATATGATGGGAGTAGTATTACAATACTACCTAAGGCATGCCATATTCTATACATCCATACACATTTCAAAAATACATGCCCATACAAGAGGGGCGCATGCAACACAATCATTCATACATGGATACAATACATGTATATAAGCCTAGCATGCAAGATATCTAACATATTATAGCTTAAGCATGGCCATACTACTTATCTACACAAGTAGTATAGCTAAGATGCCCCATCGATGTGCGACGCGCGACTACGCGCGTCGAGCGCATCCTGAGAGGGGGGGGGGGATTGGATCGAACCACTCACCTCAACCCGGGACCTCGCGCATCCCATCCGACGAGATCTGCAAGGTAAGGGCATCAAATTTGGTGAGTAAGAACACATTATAACACTTAGAAATTACTAGAAATGTCAAAGACTTAGACATACACACATACGGGCTCGCACGCATGCGAGAACGCGCGTACGCACGCATGCCCGAGTGCCCCAGCACCTACCCGAGACCCTGGGCAGCCCCGCGCATGCCCCAGCACGCGCACGCACGCGCACGCATGTGCGCGCGCGCGCACTGGCACCCTACCGCATGCCCAGGCCCGCCCAGACAACCTGCCCCGCGCGCAAGTCCTGCGCGCACTGCGCCCGCTGCCAACGCCCGAGCGCACTCTCCGCGCGCACCCGCACGCACGTGCCCGCGCGCCTGCCAACGCCCCTCTGCGCGCGCGCCATCCCGCGCACGCCCGCGAACAGACCCCTGCGCGCGCCCAGCCATTCCTAACCCTCCCCCCTTGCCCCTACATGCACCCAACTCTAAACACCTCACATGCATGCCCTCCCTAACACCCTAAGATGCATAAAAGCCAATTAAAGAAGAGGGAAACTCACCAAAAGAGAGGGGGAGGGAAGGGGGAGATGTAGGGGCTCGCAAACGCACCCTTGACCACCTCGACCGCCACCACCACTACCACCACCTCCATCTTTGCTTCTCTTCTTCATGGCTGAACTTCCTCTTCTTCAAGCACTCCCTCTCTTTGATGCATAAATACAAACACATGTGGGGGCTGATTAGAGAGGGGAAAGGAAGAGAGCAAGGGATGTGGAAAGAGAGGATGAACAACTTAATATGCACACACACCTTCTACAAGCATCTCCATTTCCTCCTTCATGATCCTTCTCCTTCTTCTTCTTCAACACACAAGAAAAAGAGAGAGCAAAAAAAAGGGTCGTAGGGAGAGGGAGAGGGAGAGAGAGAGAACTCTCAAATAAGGGGGTATTTAATGTGTGAAAAGGGGTTAAGTGGTTGACTTGTCAACCCCACCCACCCACCACAAACAAAGACCAAGACTTGGTCAATGAAACCCACTTAGTCGTGCACATTTAAAATCCCACCTCCCAAACCAGTAACGACCAAACCCGGATGCGATTCGGAATTGCATATTTTTTAAAATGTTACCGGAATTCGATGAAATTTTTATGGGTAGTACTAAACGGTACCAGGACCCATAATATGTAGTTAGATTTCCAATCAGAGTACTCTAACTCCCGCAGGTGGCTAAAAGCCAAAATTTTAGCGACTCTGATCGAAAAAGAAAAAGGCCCTGAATGACCTAGATGTGACCAAGGCTTAACCGAAATGGCTCCAAATGACACAGGCATAACAAGCCCTCTGTCAGGACAGCTTTTCCAACGCCGGGAAGTTCCTACATCGGATCCAACGAAGGGGAGAACGATTCCACGCTCGCAATATCATTCGTTAGCCCTCTCCCGGGTAGCCTCTACCTGGTACACTCCCACGATCAGTATGCTCCCGAATGCATCGGTGGTACCTACGGATGGGAGCCCTCTGTCAGGACAGCTACAACCCGGGCCTCTTCAACACGGACGACATTGGGAGTAAACATTCCATGATCGCAAAGCGAAACCCAATGGAAAAACAACTACTCTCGATAATCACATATCGATGATAGCGAACACTATTGTACTCCCACACGGTTGCGTCGCTCGGACACAAGGGGGGGGTTGCCTCTGCTCTCACGCAGAAATAATCCCAAGGCACATAACCCAACAGGTGGTTCATATACACGCCTAGCATGGGTAGGCCTAGCTTAATGCCCCAACTACCGGCTTAACAAAACCGATAAGATAATGAATTCTCCTGAATTCCAAACGAGTGCATCGCTTGGATGCATGGGGCGATTACATCGCTACCGCTCTAACTTATAAGGTACAACCCAACAACGGGTCATACCCACGCCTATTCCAGATAGGCCTAATCAGTTTTAACATGCGCATAATTATTACAGGAGAATTCTATCACTTAAGGAACTAGATCTACATGCACAATAACCTATGCTTAACTATAGGGGTTCTCCCTAACATGAGTATATGGCAGAAACAACACATCATGCAACATACATACAAGGCAAGGCCTAACTACACATACATATGAGGGCACTAATAGTATAAACATACAAAATATACTCTAACATGCGTTGGACATCGCCAACTTAAAAGAAAGGGTCAAGCGCGATCTCGCGCACTAACAGGTGCATGTCAATATTCCAAACGAACCTGAGTCGAGTAGGAAATCGCATCTACTTACTCCGTTCGTTCAGAGGGAGAGGGCGAGAGAGATCATCATCTCATGAAGCTGGTCATAGCTTTGCCCATTAGCATGGGCGCAACAACTACACCACGCCCTTGAGTCTTATCGCAAGGGAATATTAGGCAGGTGCCCGTTATTAACCCAGACTTGATCATACTGGATATTCCAATTAATATGGTGGGAGTAGTATTACAATACTACCTAAGGCATGCCATATTCTATACATCCATACACATTACCAAAAATACATGCCCATACTAGAGGGGCTCATGCAACACAATCATTCATACATGAATACAATACATGTATATAAGCCTAGCATGCAAGATATCTACATATTATAGCTTAAGCATGGCCATACTACTTATCTACACAAGTAGTATAGCTAGGGGGCCCCATCGATGCGCGACGCACGACTACGCGCGTCGAGCGCATCCCGAGGGGGGGGGGATTGGATCGAACCACTCACCGCAACCCAGGACCTCGCGCATCCCATCCGACGAGATCTGCAAGGTAAGGGCATCAAATTTGGTGAGTAACATCACAATTTAACACTTAGAAATCACTAGAATTATCAAAGACTTAGACATGCACGCATACGGGCTCGCACGCATGCGAGCACGCGCGTACGCACGCATGCCCAAGTCCCCCAGCACCTACCCGAGCCTCTGGCCAGCCCCACGCATGCCCCAGCATGCGCACGCATGCGCACGCGCGCGCGCTAGCACCCAGCCGCGCGCCTAGACACACGCCCAGGTGCACTGCCTTGCGCACGCGCACGCTCGCGCGCCCTGCGTGCACTGCCAGCGCCCGCGCGCACCGCGCCCGCGTGCACGCACATGCGCCCGCTGCACGCCCGCCTGCGCCTGCCAGTGCCCCTCTGCGCGCGCACCTGGGCGCGCACGCGCGCGGACAGACCCGCGCGCGCGCCCAGCACTCCCCAACCCTCCCCCCTTGCCCCTACATGCACCCAACTGAAAACACCTCTCATGCATGCCCTCCCAAACACCCTAACATGCATTAAAAGCCAATTAAAGAAGAGGGAAACTCACCAAAAGAGAGGGGGAGGGAAGGGGGAGATGTAGGGGCTCGCAAGCGCACCCTTGACCACCTCGACCGCCACCACCACTACCACCACCTCCATCTTGCTTCTCTTCTTCATGGCTGAACCAAAGGGAGAGGGGAAAAATCAGGGATCCACTATGGGGGGAAGGAGAGGGAAGAGAAACAATCAACACTAGCACACACACCTTGCTTGCACTTGCACCTCCTCTTCTTGCTCCATCTTCTTCTCCTTGACATTTCAACAAACACATGGGGGTGTGTGTGAAAGAGAGAAAGAGAGCCAAAGAGAAGTCCACGTAGGGAGTGGGAGAGGGGGAGAGAGAGAGAGACTTTTTCTCACATGGGGGGGGGGTGAGTGTAATGGAAAAATGTGGGGGTGAACCTAACCTAAACTCACCCACTAACACTCTAAATAACCAAGTGGTTGCTTCACCACTAAGCAAAGGGGGGTAAGGTTACCCAAGGTCACCACATTCACCAAAATATCTCACACTATTCGACTAATTAAACCAGGAACTCTCAAAACCCGGATACGGTTCGAAACAGCATATTTTTCAAAACGTTACCGGAATTCGATGAAATTTTTATGGGTAGTACTAAACGGTACCATGACCCATAATATGCAGTTAGATTTTCAATCAGAGTACTCTAACTATCGCAGGTGGCTAAAAGCTAAAATTTTAGCGATTCCGATCGAAAAAGAAAAAGGTCCTGAATGACCCAGATGTGACTAAGGCTTAACCGAAAATGGCTCCAAATGACACGGGCCTAACAATACCATTGGTCGAAGATACGCGAAATTACTGGTCCACACAACACTACTGAATCACCAATCTCACCCTCACCCTCACTCCCGGAGGGAGACTCTTGGGTCTCTTGGGGAGAGACCATACCGTTGGTCGAAGAGACCCGTAATTACTGGTCTACTGAATCATCTACATCGAGATAACTACCCAACGATGTCTTTGAACATCGATACGCAACCGGACCCAACAACTATGGGAATGGACGAACAACGAATGGGTCTCATGGCGACGTGTCTTCACCTCATCCTCACCCTCACCCTTTAGAGGTGACATAGGACTTTTGGAGAGATTAGACTCCCCTACACCCTTGGTCCATCGGTAGCCCTTTCCCAGGTAGCCTCTACCTGGTATACTCTCACGATAAGTACGCTTCCGAACGCATCGGTGGTACCTACGGATGGGAGCCCTCAGTCAGGACAGCTTTTCCAACACCGAGAAGTTTCTACATCGGATCCAACGAAGGGGAGAACGATTCTACGCTCGTAATATCATTCGTTAGCCCTCTCCCTGGTAGCCTATACCTGGTACACTCCCACGATCAGTATTCTCCCGGAAGCATCAGTGGTACCTACAGATGGGAGCCCTCTGTTATATATGTGTCACTTTTAGCCTGCTGGTAACCGTTGGAGCGTTCTGGCAGTTTTTCATTTTTTTTGGTTTTCGATCGGAACCGCTAATTTTTGGACTGTTAGCTATCGTCCTGAGTTAGAGGACTCCAATTGGAAATCTAACTGCATATTTGGTGTCCTGGTGCCATTTTAGGCCTCTCATGAAAATTTCATCGAATTCCGGTAACGTTTCTGAAATTTCACAGTTCCAGGGCGTATCCGGGTATTTTAAGTGACTTGCTATATAAAGGAAATCTAAAATCTGATTGGCACTATTCATCATCCCTACCAAAAAGCTTTCTCTCTCTCCCCTCTCTCCTTTTCTTCCATTTGAGCCCCTTAGAGCCCTCAAACCCAAAAACCTAAAGCATAGAAAGTGTAGATCGGGTCCCGATCTACACCCCGGTGCTTTCAAATCCGGATTCCAGCGAGTTTTGCCCCTTCTCCCCCTCTCTTTTCTCCCCTGTTTTGGGCCATTTCGAGGGCCAAGGGAGATCCCGGCGTTGGAGGCCTTTGGGGAAAGGTTTCGGTGCGCGGAGAGCAACAGAACATCTCTTCCTCCCCTTGGTAAGCCCTTTTTCCTCTCTTTTCATGCTTAGATGTATGTTAGGAGGGTAGATTTGAGGTTGGGTGGTGGTCGGCGGCGGTGGGTGGCCGTCGGAGGGCTGTGGGAGGTGGTCGGAGGCCTTGGGGTGGTCGGTGGTGGGTGGTAGAGGAGCTCGGGCTGGGTGGGCTGGCAGTCCCGGGCAGCAGGCAGCACAGGCAGCGCTCAGGCAGGCGCAGCAGGCGTGCGCTCGGGATGGCGCTGGGCGTGCTGGGTGCTGGGCGTGCTGGGCGCGCTGGGTAGGCAGGGTAGGGCTAGCTCGGGTAGGATGGCTGGGATGTGCGCGCTGGCAGGCCGGGCGCGCAGGCTGGGCACGCAGGCGAGCAGGGCAGTCGGTGCTCAGGCATCAGGCGAGCGGTGCTCGGGCCACTCGACGATGCGCGCAGGCAGGCAGCGCGGGCAGCAACGCGGGCCGACTGGCAGGCGCGCTGGGCTCGTGCTGCCAGGCGCGCTGGGCGCGTGTTGCGCGGGCGTGGGCGTGGGCGCTGGGTGAGGGTCCCGGGTACTGGGCGCTGAGCGTCGGTCGCTAGGTCACGGATACCGGGTGCTGGGCGAGGGTGCTGAGTGCTGGGCGCTGGGGCGCTGGGCGCTGGGCACTGCAAAGGAGTATGCGAGCGGGGCGCTGGGCTGAGGCGTAGGCGTGCGCGCAGTGAGGACGGTAGAGGCGGGTGGAGCGCGCGGAGTGCGGGTGGGACGGAGCTGGTGGTGCGCGCGTGGCGCGCGAGGGGCGAGGCGCTGGGCGCGCGGGGCGTGCGATGTGCTCGCGTGGTGAACGCGGGGTCGTGCGGGGTGCGCGCGGGCTGCTGCGGCGGGGCCCAATGGGCGCGCGGTGCACCCGGGTGGCTCGGCTGCGGGTCCAGGCGTGCGGGCAGGGGCCCGGTGGTGCGCGGGCTGAGGCGCGGCGGTGCATCCGGGGACGGGTGGCCGTGCAGGTGGTTGCCGGTGGTGCGGGAGTGAGTCGGGGTGCTCGGGCTAGCGTGCGTACGGGCCGTATGTACGTTTGCCTGAGTGTTGGGTATTTTTAGAGTATTTTTAATGTATTTTGGGGTATTTGTGGATTTTACTCACCAAGTTGGTACCCTGTCTTGCAGATCTTGACGGACGGTCGCGCGACGACCCGATCTCCGGTGAGTGGGACGATCCAACCCACTAGGGAGGCGCTACATGCACTTGGGCGTGTACCGTCCTCCCCTGGGGCACCATAGTAAATATTAACCTGTTTAATATGAAAACTGTGTAAGCATGATAATGTGTAGTATGCATGCCACCCTAGACTTTGTATGCTAGGGACTTATACCCTTAGGACCCGTATAAGAACCATGCACCCTGTTATCATGTTTCCATGCTAGGAAAGCCCCGACCGACGCATGTTCCTATTTAGTTTAATTTATTTAAATAAAATGCGAGCATGTGATTATTAGCCTGTCTTAGTGAATATTATAGGGGAGGGGCCTCGCGAGGACAGCGGTGAGACCCGGGCTAGGGTACTCCGTGTTCCTTGTTTGGTTGTCGGGATGTCCTATATCGGGACCTCACGTTGCCCTCCCAAGGATTCTTTCCCCGTTAATATTCCATTCACTTTATTATTATGATGCATGTTCCCCGCATCTTAGTTATGCGCCCTGGAGGGAATTCTGAGGAATTCAGGACATTAGAGTTGTTAGGATGTGTTGTCTGCGGATCCGAGTGGATCATATGCGATGGATAGGCTGTTCTGTTCCCTTCGTTGGATCCGTGTAGAGACTACCCCGGCGTTGGAAAGGTCGTCCCGTGCAGGGGCTCCCATCAGTTAGCGCCTCCTGATTTGGTAGAAGGACTGCGCTGAATGTGGGAGTGGCCAAACGACCTACGGAGTGGGGAGAGACTATCGGTGGACCAAGGGCGACCATCAGTCTAGTCAGTCCCAATATCCTATGTCACCATATTGAGGGGTGAGGGTGAGGGATGTGGTGGGTCGGCGATGTAGCGACCCACTGGATTGTAAGTCCCAATATCCTTGGTCACCCATTGAGGGGTGAGGGTGAGGGTGTAGCGGGTTGGCGGTAGCGACCCGCTGGTTTTGTGTAGTTAGTCCCAATATCCTTGGTCACCCATTGAGGGTGAGGGTGAGGGTGGGGTGGGTTGGCGGTAGCGACCCATTGGTTCGTTTGGTTGTTGCCATTTTGTGGCTTTTATTAATGAGTTTGTGGATTAAGATTATCTGGTTGTGGTTAATATAAATTGTAATGCATGGGTTGTGATGTTCACTGAGCGTGTGGCTCACCCCTCGCATAATATTTTCTCCAGTGTCATCTGAGTCGGATCTGGAGGAGGAGCTCCCTGAGGGATTTCATCAATAGCGGAGTAGCGCCACGTCCCGCGAGTATCAGAGGCTATCAGCATCCCTTTTGCTTGTATGTATTGTATTCCGTGCTTGGGCACGTGTTTGTGTTGTATTTGGATATCTTTGTATATATTGGCTCTCACAGGACAGTTGATTATGTATCGAGTCTGTAGTATGTTTTGATTACAGATTCAGTCTTTTAGCTTCCGCATTTGGTGTATATATCATGTCAGCCCTGCTTTTGTCGTTGTATTGTCATTTTAGCTGTTGTGTGAGTATGTTATTGAACTCCTGTTTATACTGATATCATATATACACCTGCCGCGTCCCGGGGTCGGCCGGCCCTGGGGCATGACAAAAGTTGGTATCAGAGCCTGGTCCTGTCAGAGCCAATGGTCTTCTTTTCGTAGAGATGAGTCCTAGGATTTCTATACGAGTATTCTGATCCTAGTGTCTGGTTTTCTTAGGTTGCTGATATGCCTCCTCGCAGAGGACGGCGCGGACATGGTCCCTCTCGACCTTTGGAGGTTTTCGGACCTACCAGGGGCGAGGATGCTATTGGGGAGTCCACGGCTGTGAGGCCAGGATCGGCGCAGGAGCCTCCCGCATGGGAATGTGCGTTCGCTCAGATAGCGGATTTAGTGGAGACTCAGACTAGGGCACTGGAGGCCCAGACCAGAGTGTTGGTAGAGCAGGCGCGGGAGATCCAGGAGCTGAGGGCAACCCGTGATGCAGTTCCACAGGTCCCCTTGGTGGTAGATCGGCCTGTGGTACCCGAAGTACCCCCAGTCCCCATGGCGATTCCGGCGGTGAGGGTTCGGATCCCCCGGCGAGGGAGGTGGAGCTAGAGGCTGCAGCGCGAGTGCAGCAGAGTGGCATCGCAGCCTTCCTAAAGCTCCGCCCTCCCGAGTTCTACGGCCAGTTGGCGGATCCCCTTGCCCCAGAGCGATGGTTGATGGAGGTGGAGGTGATCTTCTCGACCATGCTTTGCACGGATCACCAGCGAGTCTCCCTTGCCACCTTCATGCTGAAGGGTAGCGCTGCCGACTGGTGGGCTACCCGAGTGGTGGACATTCCCGAGGGATTGGAGCAGCTTTCTTGGGCGGGATTCCAGAGGTATTTCCTGGAGGAGTACTTCCCGTTCTCGGCGCGGCAGATTGTGATGCAGGAGTTTGAGCGGTTGACGCAGGGCTCTATGTCTGTCGCCGATTACTCCATGCGCTTCACGAGGCTATCCAGATTCGCTCCAGCCTTGGTGATGGACGAAGAGGTGAGGTGCCGCCGTTTCGAGCTTGGTCTCTGCAGCGCCATTCGGGTGCATGTCTCCTCCCAGGCTTTCTCGAGGTTCTCAGACTTGGTGTCTCGGGCGAAGACGGTCGAGCGAGATCTCGGGATCATCGTGGGGGTTCTAACCCCACCTGCAGATTAGAGTCCTCCCAGGAGCCAGGACCAGGGGCAGCGCAAGAGGAGGAGGCCCCGTTTTGATCAGTTAGCGGCTGCCTCTCCTCCAATTGATGTAGTGCTAGAGTGGGATCCAACACCCATTGCGGCAGTGCCAATCCAGTCCTGGCGACCAGAGACGCGGCGCTGTTACCATTGTCAGCGCATCGGGCACATCTCGTATAATTGCCCAGATGCTGGCCGACCCCGCGTGCAGCCTCAGCGTCAGCAGCCAGTGCAGCCGGTGAGGCGTGCCCCTGCTCCTCAGCCGCAGTTTGTTCAAGGCAGAGTTGCAGCGCTTTCGGCCGAGGAGGCGCAGGTTCCGGGCATCATGGTTCGAGGTACTGTTTTGTTTCCTTAGCTCCCTTTAAATATATGTGTGTTGGTTGCTGTTAAGCATGTGTGTAATATCTCGTGAAGCGGGTATTAAGAGTGGTTGTTCGAGTTAAAGAGGCCGGGTTGTAGCCATCCTGGCAGGAGGCTCTCATCCGTAGGTACCGCCGATGCAGTCGGAGGGGTACTGATCGTGGGAGTATGCCGGGTAGAGGCTAACCCGGAAATGGATTAATGGATGATGTCGCGAGCGTGGAATCGTTCTCCCCTTCGTTGGACCCGAGTAGGGACTCCTCAGCGTTAGAGAGGCCAGGTAGGGGTACTGATCGTGGGAGTATGCCAGGTAGGGGCTAACCCGGAAATGGATTAATGGATGATGTCGCGAGCGTGGAATCGTTCTCCCCTTCGTTGGACCCTAGTAGGGACTCAGCGTTAGAGAGGCCTTCGTGACAGAGGGCTCCCATCAGTAGGCACCTCCTGATTTGGTTTCGGACTGTGCTGAATTGTGGGAGCGGACCAGGCGGCCTACGGTGTGGAGGAGAAGCTACCGGTGGACCAGGGGTGAAGAGCAGTCTAAGTCTCTCCCAAAGTCCCAATATGCCTCCTGATGGGAGTGAGGGTGTGGATGAGACGAAGACGCGTCGCCTCGTGACCCAATTGTTGTTCGACCGTTCCCACGGATGTTGGGTCCGGTCTTGTGATGGAGGTTGAAGGTTATCGGTGGGTGATTATCTAGATGTAGATGATCCGGTGAGGTTGGTAATGTTCTTTAAGAGTGATGTCTTCTTCTAGTGTTCCTTTTCTGGTTTAAGGGGCCGTGTGAGGTCAGCGTTGAGACCCGGGCTAGGGTACTTCGTGTTCCTTGTTTGGTTGTCGGGGTATCCTATATCGGGATCTCATGCTGCTCTCCCGAGGTTTCTTTTCCCAGTCAAGGGATACCCTGGAAGCATCAGCTGGTGATGGATCAACTGCGAGTTTGGTTGGAGCGTATGGGTCTTCTGGGCCACGAGATTTTCTGGCAAGGGCATATCTGTGGACCCGGGCAAGACGCTTGTCGCGTCAAATTGGCGTTGACCGTCGAACCCTGCTGGGATTCAGAGCTTCCTGGGCTTGGCGGGTTTTTGCGGGAGGGTTGTCGAGGGTTTCTCGAAGACAGCTGTGCCCCCTAACCGCCTCGCTTGGAAGGATGTCCGGTTCGAACGGTCCCCGTCTTGCGAGGAGAGCTTCCTAGAGTTTAAGCAAAGGCTCACCTCAGCGCCAATTCTTACCCTTCCGTCTTGGAGGGGTGGGTTTCGCAGGTTGCTCTGAGGCATCGCGGTTGGGTGTGTGTTGCGTCCATGATCTTGCTCACGTCATCCCGTTCGAGCCGCTCGTCTTCGAGCCGGGCTTGTCATTCGTGGAGCAGCCAATTGAGATCATGGACCGCCGCGAGAAAGGGTTCTGCACCAAGACCGTCCATCTGGTCAAGGTGCGATGGCAGCACCATTCCAATGTTAAGGACACTTGGGAGCCCAACGGTGCCAGGCGTGACGCGTATCCGCATCTTTTCCCCTCCTAGATGTTTTTGCATATTTTGAGGACAAAATTTCCTAAGGGGGGAAGAATGTTATATATGTGTCACTTTTAGCCTGCTGGTAATCGTTGGAGCGTTCTGGTAGTTTTTCGTTTTTTTTGGTTTTCGATCGCAACCGCTAATTTTTGGACTATTAACTATCGTCCTGAGTTAGAGGACTCCGATTGGAAATCTAACTGCATATTTGGTGTCCTGGTGCCATTTTAGGCCTCTCATGAAAATTTCATCGAATTCCGGCAACGTTTCTGAAATTTCACAGTTCCGGGGCGTATCCGGGTTTTTAAGTGACTTGCTATATAAATGAAATCTAATATTTGATTGGCACTATTCATCATCCCTTCCAAAAGCTTTTTCTCTCTCCCCTCTCTCCTTTTCTTCCATTTGAGCCCCTTAGAGCCCTCAAACCCAAAAACCTAAAGCATAGAAAGTGTAGATCGGGTCCCGATCTACACCCGGTGCTTTCAAATCCGAATTCCGGCGAGTTTTGCCCCTCCATCCCCCCTATTTTCTCCTCTGTTTTGGGCCATTTCGAGGGCCAAGGGAGATCCCGGCGTTGGAGGCTTTTGGGGAAAGGTTTCGGTGCGCGGAGAGCAACCGAACATCTCTTCCTCACCTTGGTAAGCCCTTTTTCCTCTCTTTTCATGCTTAGATGTATGTTAGGAGGGTAGATTTGAGGTTGGGTGGTGGTCGGCGGCGGTGGGTGGCCGTCGGAGGGCTGTGGGTGGTGGTCGGATGCCTTGGGGTGGTCGGTGGTTGTGGGTCGTAGAGGAGCTCGGGCAAGGCGGGCTGGTAGTCCCGGGCAGCAGGCAGCACAGGCAGCGCTCAGGCAGGCGCAGCAGGCGTGCAGCGGCAGGGCGCGCGCGCGCGTGCGAGCGGACGTGCGCGCAGGCGTGCGCTTGGGTTGGCGCTGGGCGTACTGGGTGCTGGGCGTGCTAGGCTCGCTGGGTAGGCAGGGTAGGGCTAGCTCGGGTAGGATGGCTGGGCTGTGCGCGCTGGCAGGCCGGGCGGGCAGGCTGGGTGCGCAGGCGAGCAGGGCAGTCGGTGCTCAGGCATCAGGCGGGCAGTGCCGGGCGTGCAGGCGAGCGGTGCTCGGGCCACTCGGCGATGCGCGCAGGCAGGCAGCGCGGGCAGCAGCGCGGGCCGGCTGGCAGGCGCGCTGGGCGCGTGTTGCGCGGGCGTGCGCGTGGGCGCTGGGTGAGGGTCCCGGGTCTGTAACGCCCCACATTTACCTAACCGTTTATCGGACGGTAAATGAGTCGCTACTAAACTTAATCCAAATATAAGACCAAAATTTGCAGCTCATTTTTTTTTATGATAACAATATAATAAAACAGATGATAATAAATATAAATAATATCCAATGTTTTTAAATCACCAATGGTCTTACAAAATATCAGAGTTTTGCGGAAACAAGATACTAAAAGGAAATACACAATAAACCACCCCTGTGGGAGCCATCTAAACTGAACAAACCCAAATAGTCGATCGTGACTATAATTCACATTTGAACCACTACTTCGAAGATATTCATGAAAGATGCGAAAAGCCCAAACTTCAATTTGATCCTCGAAATATGCGATACCTGGTTATGAAACAACCAGCCCATATCGAAAAGGGTGAGCAATTAACTCAGTGAATAAGCCCATTGACAAATTACTTCACGTGACAGTTATATATAAAAATAAGTTATATAAAAATCAGAATTTCTTTTAATAAATCTTTTATTTTATTAAATCGATTTAAAATCATGAACTTAAAAAAAAAACATTTTAATGCAAGCACATGGCCCAATCCTTGGCCCACACAAGAAAAAGCATGAGAGTTAAATGATACAATCATATATATACATAACATAAAGTTATATTAAAAACAAGAATTTCCTTTAATAAATCAATATAAATTCATGAGCAAAAAAAAATATATATTTTAAAGCAATCATGTGGCCCAATCCTTGGCCCACGTTGTAGAAATCATGAGGTTTAAATGATATGACCGGGTCGGGTTCTCAATCGGAAGAACCGTTTCCCCAAAATAGGTGTGCCAAGCCCCAAGCGACTAAATCGCTCAAAAAGCTCCCTCGAGGAGACGTCGGATCTAGAAGACGCTGATGGGTCGCCGCTGCCATCACTACGAGAACACCAGCACAGGATGCCCCGGTTGCTGCAAACTCCAAACAAAGGAATCCGCCGCTACAAGGAATGCTTTACCACACCCCTCACCGATCTTGGGACTCTTCGAGTCCTAGACCTTCCTCCCCAAAGGCGAAATACAACGGGGGGATTTATTCTTGAAATATGCTATGATGTGCATCTTAATAAAATCACCTAGGACTAGGTTGTCTCCACTAGTCCTAAATTTTTTTCCAAAAATATCAAAAATGATAATCCTTAATCCAAATATTATTTCAAAAACATGTATTACATTAATTCTTGAAACATGAATAGCATAATACATGCTATTTTAAATGACATAATGAATGAATTAAATCATGCAATTTTATTTAATAAAAATGCAATTTGACCAATATGAAAAAAATATCCAAATCATGCAAATTTATCACAATAAATATCATTGGAATATGAAATTCAATGTTATAGAGCAAAAGCTCACACGAAATAAATCGATAAGCCCACTCACCTCGAATGGACCCTAGGTCCGGAGAATGAAGCCCGCAACAAAATTTACAACCTAGATGAACCAAATAAATTATTAATTAAAACCTATAATTCAAGCCTAGACCTAATTTCTCTAATCATAATCAATAGGTATAAATCTTTATACCCAATGAGCTAAATTTATCTCATATAAATCATACAAAAGAAAATATAATAGAACCTAAGAAGAAGAATAAAAACCTATTTACCATCTAACCAAACACTAAAAGACAAAACCAGAAAAGATAAAACACAGAAAAAGACAATATCCAGAAAATTCAAAATAATAATAAAATAACGAAAATTGATATAATAACATGAAAACATACATTTTTCTCTATAAAAATAAACTATTAATTAGTAAAAGTTGAAAACAAATAAAACTTATCATCTTATGGATTTGTATAAATCATAAACCTAGCTTTATTAAAGAAAATTCAATTTTGATAATCTAACTTAGATCTAATAATAATAAATAATAGATCAAAACCCTTGTTTTATAAAAATATAAGAATCTAACAATATGAACATATGTATATCAAAACTCTAATTTGATAAAAACACAAAATCCCATAACATAAAAAAATATTTAATTCTTAAAATAATTAATAAATCAAAACCCTATTTTTTATTAAAAGCTCAAAAATCCAAATACCTAAGCATGGATCTAATAAATAATAGGAAAATCAAAAGGTAAAAAGAAAAGATATATTAAATACCTTTTTTTTTCTCTCTCTAACTCCTTTCTCTCTCCGCTCTCTCTCTCTCTCTCTCTCTCTCTCTCTCTCTCTCTCTCTCTCTCATATATACATATTTATCTAATCTAATATTCTCATTTGATTTCAATTTAAATTTAAAAAGTGGTTATTAGAAAGATTTGAAAGGATATGCACAAAAAAAAGAATATATGAATAACCAAAATAAGAAATGACAACTAAGGAAATCATAAATTTTATATTTATTATATCATATATGTAATAAAACAAATCAAATCAAATATACAATATCAATTGCAACACAATTATGTAAGATATACATATTTTAGGCGTGAAAAACATTGATTAGAAACAGAAACGGAGGCGTGGAAACATTACACAATGGCCTTTGAATTTTTTCTGATTTACAAATAGGTCCCTATACGAATTACAAATAGGTCCCTGCAGTCTATAATAGAAAAATTCAAGATTAAAAAACTAGGTCCCTGAAAATCAATAACAATGAAATCTCAAAACTTAATCTTTTGAGCTCTAAAATTTTATAAAATTGTAACCATTTAAAATCTTGAAAATCTTCGAAAGAAAATATATACAATTTTTAAAATTAACAAATAGTATTTAAAATTGCAAACTAAAATGGGCCCATAAGGATACACTAAATGGGCCAAAACTTAAAAACACACAAAATACACTAATTTTAATTCAAATATCCTATTTATATATTTAAATCAAATATATAAATAAGAGAAAATGCACAGGTGTTACATACTTCCCCCCTTTAGGAATTTAGTCCTCTAAATTCAGAGGAGAACACAAAATAAAAGATATATGACATTCAATGATAACAATCATCCAACCAATAGTTGTAAGAGTAGTCTTACAATTTTAACTCATAACAACATCAATACAATCATTTTACTAGTAGGGTTACACGTCCGTGTAATACCTAACAGGCACAATAATATAGAAAATGGTATAAGAATCCAACTTATACTCCACAAACAATCAAACAAATGTACATCCATACAATAATTATATAAGTCGGCTTACAAATCCAACTCATACCTAACAAGCTCAATAATATGAAAAAAAATGGTATAAGATTCTAACTTATACCCCACAAACAATATTCAATTAAATGCACAAGCAAAACTATCAATGCTCTGCATTAAAGTTTCAATCAATATCAATACAAGTGACATACAATCACACAACAAAATAATCATATAAATTATACCCACAATTCTTCCGCTGCGCCACTCTGCTAGTGACCCAAATCACAGTGGATGAACTTATACATCACAAACAATGACAACAATCATTTGCAATAATTAAACGTATATGTCAAATCCACCCATTCTTCACATCATAGGTGTTATAACTCATACAGCATAAGCAATGGCAAACAATACAATAAAAATATACAAGTCAAGCTCACCCATGTCCCATACCATGGGTGATTTGATTTGTACGGAACAAGCAAAGACATTACAAGCAACCAAATGCATAAGCCAAGCCCACCTATGTCCCATACCATAGGTGGTCCAACTAATACAATGCAAACATTGACAATAGCAAAAACAATCACGTCAAACAATTTCATACATAATTGTACAAGTTAGGCTCATCTACGTCCCATACCATAAATGATCAAACTTGTACCGTCAACATAGGGGCAATAATAATGACAACAAGATGAAACTAAAGATATTTACAATCTTTAGAATTTATCTATATAAGAAAACCATCTGCTGACATGGACATTCACGGATTGATTGAACCATCTGTGACATTATACAAAACGTGAAAAGCATCCTAATAAAATTGTGGGTACATGGCCATATTGAACAATTTGAAAATATCAGTTGTTAAGTATGCCTCTCATGTGTGCACGTTTGTAGCTATCATCCACCACATATGCTCTTACATAGAATATCCACTAATAAGAATGCAAATCCTATATGCATCAATCCTAATTGACCCAACTCATCCTAGCTTCAAAGGAATGACTCTCATACTGGCTTATCTTGAGGCTCTAAGAAAATAATAATTTACAATGAACCAAAATAACTAAGCTCTATAAGATAGGGTATCCAAAAACTCAGGTGGGATGTCCTAAGATCCAATAATGCAATCTAAACTCTTAAAGATATAGCTAGATTTATATGCATGCTAAATGCACATGAACCTGAATTTACAAGATGCAACTGTAATATCGATATGCATAGCATAAAGTAGAAAAATATTTAACATATTAAATATTGTATATATAAAAATTAAACCTTCATGATAGACAAGTATAAATAATGTATTAAAAGAATTTAAAGCTCATTCCATTTAATATATAGCATAATAAATTTATAAGCCATGTAAATTATATATATAGAGTTATATTGTAATAAAATTAATGTAATAAATATGTAGAGAGTTGAATTAAGAAAGATCTAGTAATATCTTTATTTTTGAATTATTAAGATTTGAATATATCGATATGATTTACTTAAATTTGACTTTGAAAACTAAAAATATAATTACAATTTATATAAATATGATTTGAAATCTTTCATTTAAATAAATAAATAAACATGAGTAACCGCTAAATTTATGGCAAGGTAAAAACGTGTATATATATATAAAAAAATATGGGTCACTTCCCCTTTAATAAGAAATCAATAGATTTAGGCTCTAGGGTAACCAAAATAATCAAATAATTTTTTTTTTTATATAGACCAATATAATCTCCTTAGGATGATCAAACTTAAGTCCTAAACTTCACAGGCTAACTAAGCTTAGGCGCATAGAAAATCAAGAATGGGATCGATAGAAAACTCGATGTCACAATCATGAGAAGACAAGACAATTCATCTGGAAATACCTCAAGAAATTAAGATACAATAGGAGTTACACTAACTTAGGCCTTCAAGTCCACAATGATGGCTAGATATCCCTCAAATTGTTCGTCTAGCAATCTCTGAGCATGAGGAGAAAAGACGAATCCGATCGTATATGATCCACCAAAACCCCCAAAGCGGAACGATTGTCAGTTGGGAATACGAAAGGT
The DNA here is from genome assembly GCA_030737835.1 of Acorus gramineus. Classification (NCBI taxonomy): domain Eukaryota; kingdom Viridiplantae; phylum Streptophyta; class Magnoliopsida; order Acorales; family Acoraceae; genus Acorus; species Acorus gramineus. The sequence goes on along the minus strand of CM060854.1, from coordinate 13,972,431 downwards.
CACAACTTTTGAAAAACAATCAACACTTGTGTAGGCTAACAACAAATCCATGCCAAAGATAACTTTGAAACCAAGAATATCGAGAATGAAGAGATTAGTAAGCATCTAATGCCCATTGATCTGAACCAAGCAAGAGAGAAAGCGAACCTTGGTGACAACTTGTTCACCAACGACAATGGTTATGTGAAGTGTAGACATCAAGATTGTAAACTTCTTTACTAAAAGTTTTGCAAATCCAATAAAGTGAATGAATGTGTGGAACCCTAAAAAGAACATACGTTGAATGACCTGTAATAGAGACAACACTACAATCCCTTACTGTCATAAAGAAAATCCTAAATGAAATAACAAACGTCACAAATAATAACACCCTTTTTTTCTAGACAAAACCCTAACCTAGGCTCCGACAGGACGTGGCTCTGATACCATCTGTAACGCCCCACATTTACCTAACCGTTTATCGGACGGTAAATGCGTCGCTACTAAATTTAATCTAAATACAAGACCAAAATTTGCAGCTCTTTTTTTTTTTATGATAACAATATAATAAAACAGATGATAATAAATATAAATAATATCCAATGTTTTTAAATCACCAATGGTCTTACAAAATATCAGAGTTTTGCGGAAACAAGATACTAAAAGGAAATACACAATAAACCACCCCTGTGGGAGCCATCTAAACTGAACAAACCCAAATAGTCGATCGTGACTATAATTCACATTTGAACCACTACTTCGAAGATATTCATGAAAGATGCGAAAAGCCCAAACTTCAATTTGATCCTCGAAATATGCGATACCTGGTTATGAAACAACCAGCCCATATCGAAAAGGGTGAGCAATTAACTCAGTGAATAAGCCCATTGACAAATTACTTCACGTGACAGTTATATATAAAAATAAGTTATATAAAATTCAGAATTTCTTTTAATAAATCTTTTATTTTATTAAATCGATTTAAAATCATGAACTTAAAAAAAAACATTTTAATGCAAGCACATGGCCCAATCCTTGGCCCACACAAGAAAAAGCATGAGAGTTAAATGATACAATCATATATATACATAACATAAAGTTATATTAAAAACAAGAATTTCCTTTAATAAATCAATATAAATTCATGAGCTTAAAAAATATATATATATTTTAAAGCAATCATGTGGCCCAATCCTTGGCCCACGTTGTAGAAATCATGAGGTTTAAATGATATGACCGGGTCGGGTTCTCAATCGGAAGAACCGTTTCCCCAAAATAGGTGTGCCAAGCCCCAAGCGACTAAATCGCTCAAAAAGCTCCCTCGAGGAGACGTCGGATCTAGAAGACGCTGATGGGTCGCCGCTGCCATCACTACGAGAACACCAGCACAGGATGCCCCGGTTGCTGCAAACTCCAAACAAAGGAATCCGCCGCTACAAGGAATGCTTTACCACACCCCTCATCGATCTTGGAACTCTTCGAGTCCTAGACCTTCCTCCCCAAAGGCGAAATACAACGGGGGGATTTATTCTGAAATATGCTATGATGTGCATCTTAATAAAATCACCTAGGACTAGGTTGTCTCCACTAGTCCTAAATTTTTCCAAAAATATCAAAAATGATAATCCTTAATCCAAATATTATTTCAAAAACATAAGCATTAGAAAATGTATTACATTAATTCTTGAAACATGAATAGCATAATACATGCTATTTTAAATGACATAATGAATGAATTAAATCATGCAATTTTATTTAATAAAAATGCAATTTGACCAATATGAAAAAAATATCCAAATCATGCAAATTTATCACAATAAATATCATTGGCATATGAAATTCTAAGTTATAGAGCAAAAGCTCACACGAAATAAATCGATAAGCCCACTCACCTCGAATGGACCCTAGGTCCGGAGAATGAAGCCCGCAACAAAATTTACAACCTAGATGAACCAAATAAATTATTAATTAAAACCTATAATTCAAGCCTAGACCTAATTTCTCTAATCATAATCAATAGGTATAAATCTTTATACCCAATGAGCTAAATTTATCTCATATAAATCATACAAAAGAAAATATAATAGAACCTAAGAAGAAGAATAAAAACCTATTTACCATCTAACCAAACACTAAAAGACAAAACCAGAAAAGATAAAACACAGAAAAAGACAATATCCAGAAAATTCAAAATAATAATAAAATAACAAAAATTGATATAATAACATGAAAACATACATTTTTCTCTATAAAAATAAACTATTAATTAGTAAAAGTTGAAAACAAATAAAACTTATCATCTTATGGATTTGTATAAATCATAAACCTAGCTTTATTAAAGAAAATTCAATTTTGATAATCTAACTTAGATCTAATAATAATAAATAATAGATCAAAACCCTTGTTTTATAAAAATATAAGAATCTAACAATATGAACATATGTATATCAAAACTCTAATTTGATAAAAACACAAAATCCCATAACATAAAAAAAATATTTAATTCTTAAAATAATTAATAAATCAAAACCCTATTTTTTATTAAAAGCTCAAAACCTCCAAATACCTAAGCATGGATCTAATAAATAATAGGAAAATCAAAAGGTAAAAAGAAAAGATATATTAAATACCTTTTTTTCTCTCTCTCTAACTCCTTTCTCTCTCCGCTCTCTCTCTCTCTCTCTCTCTCATATATACATATTTATCTAATCTAATATTCTCATTTGATTTCAATTTAAATTTAAAAAGTGGTTATTAGAAAGATTTGAAAGGATATGCACAAAAAAAAAAGAATATATGAATAACCAAAATAAGAAATGACAACTAAGGAAATCATAAATTTTATATTTATTATATCATATATGTAATAAAACAAATCAAATCAAATATACAATATCAATTGCAACACAATTATGTAAGATATACATATTTTAGGCGTGAAAAACATTGATTAGAAAATCATTGAAGAAACGGAGGCGTGGAAACATTATACAATGGCCTTTGAATTTTTTTGATTTACAAATAGGTCCCTATATGAATTACAAATAGGTCCCTGCAGTCTATAATAGAAAAATTCAAGATTCAAAAAACTAGGTCCCTGAAAATCAATAACAATGAAATCTCAAAACTTAATCTTTTGAGCTCTAAAATTTTATAAGATTATAACCATTTAAAATCTTGAAAATCTTCGAAAGAAAATATATACAATTTTTAAAATTAACAAATAGTATTTAAAATTGCAAACTAAAATGGGTCCATGAGGATACACTAAATGGGCCAAAACTTAAAAACACATAAAATATATTAATTTTAATTCAAATATCCTATTTATATATTTAAATCAAATATATAAATAAGAGAAAATGCATAGGTGTTACACGGGTGCTGGGCGCTGAGCGTCGGGCGCTGGGTCGCGGATACCGGGTGCTGGGCGAGGGTGCTGAGCGCTGGGCGCTGGGGCGCTGGGCACCGCAGAGGAGCATGCGCGCGGGGCGCTGGGCTGAGGCGCAGGCGTGCGCGCGGTGAGGAGGGCAGAGGCGCAGGCGTGCGCGCGGGTAGAGGCGGGTGGAGCGCGCGGAGTGCGCGAGGAACGGAGCTGGTGGTGCGCGCGGGGCGCGCGAGGGGCGAGGCGCTGGACGCGCGGGGCGTGCGATGTGCTCGCGTGGTGCGTGCGGGGTGTACGCGGGCTGCTGCGGCGGGCCGCAGTGGGCGCGCGGTGCACCCGGGTGGCTCGGCTGCGGGTCCAGGCGTGCGGGCAGGGGCCCGGCGGTGCGCCTGGGTGCGCGGGCTGAGGCGTGGCGGCGCATCCGAGGCCGGGTGGCCGTGCGGGTGGTTGCCGGTGGTGCGGGAGTGAGTCGGGGTGCTCGGGCTAGCGTGCGTACGGGCCGTATGTACGTTTGCCCGAGTGTTGGGTATTTTTAGAGTATTTTTAATGTATTTTGGGGTATTTGTGGATTTTACTCACCAAGTTGATACCCTGTCTTGCAGATCTTGACGGACGGTCGCGCGACGACCCGATCTCCGGTGAGTGGGACAATCCAACCCAGTAGGGAGGCGTTACATGCACTTGGGCGTGTACCGTCCTCCCCTGGGGCACCATAGTAAATATTAACCTGTTTAATATGAAAACTATGTAAGCATGATAATCTGTAGTATGCATGCCACCCTAGACTTTGTATGCTAGGGACTTATACCCTTAGGACCCGTATAAGAACCATGCACCCTGTTATCATGTTTCCATGCTAGGAAAGCCCCGACCGACGCATGTTCCTATTTAGTTTAATTTATTTAAATAAAATGCGAGCATGTGATTATTAGCCTGTCTTAGTGAATATTATAGGGGAGGGGCCTTGCGAGGACAGTGGTGAGACCCGGGCTAGGGTACTCCGTGTTCCTTGTTTGGTTGTCGGGATGTCCTATATCGGGACCTCACGCTGCCCTCCCAAGGATTCTTTCCCCGTTAATATTCCAACCTTGTTATTATTATTATGCATGTTCCCCGCATCTTAGTTATGCGCCCTGGTGGAATTCTGAGGAATTCACGACATTAGAGTTGGTAGGATGTGTTGTCTGCGGATCCGAGTGGATCATATGCGATGGATAGGCTGTTCTGTTCCCTTCGTTGGATCCGTGTAGAGACTACCCCGGCGTTAGAAAGGTTGTCCCGTGCAGGGGCTCCCATCAGTAGGCGCCTCCTGATTTGGTAGAAGGACTGTGCTGAATGTGGGAGTGGCCAAACGACCTACGGAGTGGGGAGAGACTATCGGTGGACCAAGAGCGACCATCAGCCTAGTTAGTCCCAATATCCTACGTCACCTATTGAGGGGTGAGGGTGCGGGATGCGGTGGGCTGGCGATGTGGCGACCCACTGGATTGTAAGTCCCAATATCCTTGGTCACCCATTGAGGGTGAGGGTGAGGGTGTAGCGGGTTGGCGGTAGCGACCCGCTGGTTTTGTGTAGTTAGTCCCAATATCCTTGGTCACCCTTTGAGGGGTGAGGGTGAGGGTGGGGTGGGTTGGCGGTAGCGACCCACTGGTTCGTTTGGTTTTTGCCATTTTGTGGCTTTTATTAATGAGTTTGTGGATTAAGATTATCTGGTTGTGGTTAATATAAATTGTGATGCATGGGTTGTGCTGTTCACTGAGCGTGTGGCTCACCCCTCGCATAATATTTTCTCCAGAGTCATCTGAGTCGGATCTGGAGGAGGGGCTCCCCGAGGGATTTCATCAGTAGCGGTGTAGCGCCACGTCCCGCGAGTATCAGAGGCTATCAGCATCCCTTTTGCTTGTATGTATTGTATTCCGTGCTTGGGCACGTGTTTTGTGTTGTATTTGGATATCTTTGTATATATTGGCTCTCACAGGACAGTTGATTATGTATCGAGTCTGTAGTATGCTTTGATTACAGATTCAGTCTTTTAGCTTCCGCATTTGGTGTATATATATCATGTCAGCCCTGCTTTTGTCTGTATTGTCATTTTAGCTGTTGTGTGAGTATGTTATTGAACTCCTGTTACTGATATCATATATACACCTGCCGCGTCCCGGGGTCGGCCGGCCCTCGGGCGTGACACCCTCTGTCAGGACAGCTATAACCCGGGCCTCTTCAACACGGACGACATTGGGAATAAACATTCCATGTCCGCAAAGCGAACCCAATGGAAATACAACTACTCTCGATAATCACATATCGATGATAGCGAATACTATTGTACTCCCACACGGTTGCGTCGCTCAAACACAAGAGGGGTTGCCTCTGCTGTCACGCAGAAATAATCCCAAGGCACATAACCCAACATGCGGTTCATATACATGCTGTAACGTCTCTGTATTTTTAGCCTTGTATATTTATTTTCAATATATATAATGGAAATTTTAATTGAAATTTAATTATTTCATTTTTAGATTTGGCGGTGGGTCCAAATGGGTCCAATTTGATTTATAATTATAATAATTATAAATTGATGTTGAAATATTTATTTTATATTTTTTTGGAGATCTTTATAGTCTTAAGATATTTTGGTTGAAATTTGGTGAGATTCGGAGTTCAGGAAATTAGGTTCTTAGGATGTTGTGTTAAGTTATTGAGCCCAGGGATCTGGTTGCGAATCCAGAAAACCTTTTTATAGCCTTCAGGGACTTGTCTGTAAATCGTACAGGGATCTTGTTGTAAGTCGGATAAGGACCTCGTTGTAAACCTGGAATACTTGAGGGGTCGTTTTGTAATTTAGTAATTCTCATGAGGTATGAAGGGTGGTGATGACCTAGCTCTACCCGTGGAGCACTACAAAATGAGAAATCTTTCTCTATTGATTTTGTTGTTTAGTATTTCAATTTATTTGTTTGTTAAGAGATGATTGTGTCAATCGATTATTTGGGGAAGAAGGTTGATGGATTAGGGTTAGGGTTTGATTGATTTTAAATAGATGATGTTTTTATTAGATTTCAATGGATCTCGAAGGATTTCTTAAGATCAAACTAGATTTATTGGTTTTGGGATTTAAGGGTTATTTTCGGGTTGATTGTATACCTGATCATTAAATCGTGTTTTTGACTATGATAGAGTCGTTTCTGGAAAAATGTATTTCACAAACAGAAATAGGTTTTGAAAAGGTATTTCCAACGAATCATGAATCGTCTAATTCGGAGTTACGGGTAGAAAGTTATGATTTTTCAAAAGTTTCTGTGCAGTTTCTTAGAATTCAAATATTTAGCTTCATGACCAAGTTTGATGAATTTTAGAGATTAAAGGGATCCCAAATGGATGTTTAATGAGTATAATTTGATTTGTGGGTTTTGATGATTTTATTGATCTTGGTGACTCAAATTGGATCTTAAATCAATTAATTTGGTTTAGTGGGATCAATGAATATTAATTGAATATTATTGTTATTTGGATGTAAATTGATTGGATTGAGTTATTTGAATCATTGGAGTTGTAGTGGAGCCTTAGTGGATCATTGGAGTTAGTGGATTATTTGTCTAAATATTTTATTCGAGGATTGATTGATTATGTGGGCCTTATGAAATAAATGGATATTGATTATCGGATCATTGTGAGATATGAACACTTTAATATTTATTTGGAGTTGGGATTTTTGTTAGGCCTTTAAGGTGAGTTGCAGATTGTAGGTCTATTTGGTACGGGCTCTTGGGATTATTGGGCTGAGTGTTGTTGTAAGTTGTTTGTCAGTTGTTTGTCATGATTGAATGATTTTCTTATTTATTGATTGCATAATTGTTATGCTAGGTTATCCACGTGCGAGTGTATAGCGTTTATGCACGTGCATCGGTTTGTATTGCGTGGACTGGAGGTGAGTGGATGTCTCTATATTATTTGAAAAGCATCATGTTATTTTATGATTATGAAATCTATCTTGTATGAATCATATGAGCATGTTATCATCATATAGGTTGATATTTTGGATATATTGTATGCATTGGAAATTATGGGATTTATGAAAATTGTCGCATGTTGTATACTTGAAAGAAGTAGTTTTGATTGTGCATGCATCAAATCGTCTAGGTGGCTCAGTCTAGGTGGCTATGGTCTAAATTTGACCCAAGTCTAGGTGGCTATGTCTACGTGGCCCGATTTCCAAAGTGAAATCTCTGCGGCTAGGTGTCGTGGAAAGCGGGCATGCGTGTCCGTTGCATTCATATACATCATGTAGTTTGAAATCATGAGAAGATTTTTATGACATCATATTTTATTCGAAAGAGAAATGTTATTATATCCTTGAATGTTTTAAATGGCTTCTTTATTATAAGCTTTGCTTTATATTACAACAATTGTTCCATAGACACTTTTTAACTGATTATTTTGAAGTATAATATATTATTGGGACACTTGTGTCCATTGACTGAGCGTGTGGTAGCTCATCCCTCTCTTCCCAACCTTTCAGATTAGTTGTTGGTGGTTGTCGATCTCGTTAAGGCGTTGGAGTTTGAAGCTCGTATTTTATTTTCGGAGCACTAGACTTGTGTAAAAGGTGTTGGTCATTTCTTTGGCATGTAGAGGACCCATATGTATGATAGTGTGGATATATAAATTAAGTTGTTTTCGATGTATATTGAATTTGTGTTGGATTTTAGCATTGACAATATATGTATAATTATGGTGATGTATTCGTATAATCTCTGGATGAAAGAAGAAAAAAAAAATATATATATATAGAACTCTGAGATTCGAGGAATTTAGTTAACGCACCCGGATTTCACGCTTCAAAACGGAGTCTTGGATTCGGGGGCGTTACACATACCTAACACGGGTAGGCCTAGCTTAATGCCACAACTACCGGCTTAACAAAACCGATAAGATAATGAATTCTCCTTAATTCCAAACGGGTGCATCGCTCGGATCCACGGGGGCGATTACATCGCTAGCGCTCTAACTAATAAGGTACAACCCGACAACGGGTCATGCCCACGCCTATTTCAGATAGGCCTAATCAGTTTTAACATGCGCATATATATCCAGGACAATTATATCTTAGTTATGTACATGAACTACATGCACGATAACCTATCAAATAATTATAGGGATACTCCCTAACATGGATTTACATAATAAACAACAAATCATACAACATGCATACATGGCCATTACTTAAGCATGCGTTGGATATCACCAACTTTAAAGGGAAGGGTCAAGCGCGATCTCGTGCACTAATAGGTGCATGCCAATATTCCAAACGAACCCGAGTCGAGTAGGAAATCACCTCTACTTACTCAGTTCGTGCAGAGGGAGAGGGCGAGAGAGATCATCATCTCATGAAGTTGGTCATAGCTTTGCCCCATTAGTATGGGCGCAACAACTACATCACGCCCTCGAGTCTTATCGCAAGGGAATATTATTCAGATGCCCGTTATTAACCCAAACTTAATCATGCTGGATATTCTAAATAATTTGGTGGGAGTAGTATTACAATACTACCTAAGGCATGCCATATTCTATACATCCATACTCATCACAGAATACATGCCCATACTAGTGGGGCACATGCAATACAATCATTCACACATGGATACAATACATGTATATAAGCCTAGCATGCAAGATATCTAACATATTATAGTTTAAGCATGGCCATACTACTTATTTACACAAGCAGTATAGCTAGGATGCCCCATCGATGCGCGACGCGCGACTACGCGCGTCGAGCGCATCTCGAGGGGGGGTGTCACGCCCCAGGGCCGCCGTCCCCGAGACGTGGCAATAATAAATATATAATATCAGCTATCAATACCTGAGGTCAATGAGGACACCAACAACAATACACAAGGCGACAAAGCAAGATAAAGATAACTGACTGAAAAGCGGAAGCATAATATATAAACAATGTATGTAAACCAAAAACATTATTACTGTCACGCCCCAGGGTGGCCGTCCCCGGGACGCGGCAAGTGTATATATGATATCAGTAAACAGGAGGTCAACAATATATCCTAAACAACATCAACAATTTCAACACAGACAACAATGAGGCTGACTTGATATATACACAAATAGCGGAAGCTAAAAGACTGAATTCGTAATTCAAAGACATATTACATACTCGATACATAATCAACTGTCCTGTGAGAGCCAATATATACAATGACATCCAAATATAATACAAACATGTGCCCAAGCACAGAATACAATACATACAAATCAAAAAGGGATGCTGATAGCCTCTAACACTCGCGGAAATGTGGCGCTGCACCGCTACTGCTGAGGTCCCTCGGGGAGCTCCTCCTCCTGATCTGACTTAGATAGCACTGGAGAAAAATATATGCGAGGGGTGAGCCACACGCTCAGTGAATAGCACAACCCATGCATCACAATTCATATTAACCACAATTAATTATTCAAGCCTCAAAGTGGCAGGAACTACACAATCCAATGGGTCGCTATATCGCCGACCCACCACACCCTCACCCTCACCCCTATATAGGTGACATAGGATATTGGGACTGACTAGGCTGTTAATCACCCTTGGTCCACCGATAGTCTCTCCTCCACTCCGTAGCCGCTTGGCCTACTCCCACACTTCAGCACAGTCCGAATCCAAATCAGGGATACCTACTGATGGGAGCCCTTTTACGGGACGGCCTTTCTAACGGTGGGGCAGTCTCTATACGGATCCAACGAAGGGAACAAAAACAGCCTATCCATACGCATACGATCCACTCGGATCCGCGGTACCCTTAACTGGAAAAAGAAACCCTGGGAAGGCACCATGAGGTCCCGATATAGGATAATCCCGACAACCAAACAAGGAACACGGAGTACCCTAGCCCGGGTCTCAACGCTGACTTCGCAAGGCCCCTTAATCCAGAAAAGGGAGACTCTACTGGTGTCATGAATTCTTCAGAATTCCTCCAGGGCGCATAACCAAGATGCGGGGAACGAGGTTATAATATTATCGGGAAAGGAAACCTTGGGAGGGCACCATGAGGTCCCGACATAGGATATCCCGACAACCAAACAAGGAACACGGAGTACCCTAACCCGGGTCTCAATGCTGACCTCGCAAGGCCCCTTATAATATTCTCTAAGGCATCCTAAAATACCATAAGTTCGCATTTAATTTAATAAATTAAACTAATAGGACACATGCATAGGTCGAGGCTTTCCCAGCATGAAAACATGGAGTCAGGATGCATGGCTCTTGCACATATCCTAAGGGTGCAAGTCCCTAACATACAAGGTCTACGGTGGCATGCATACTACATATTAATCATGCTGCATAGATTACATATTATACAAGTTAATATTAAACTATGGTGCCCCAGGGGAGGACGGTATACGCTCAAGTGCATATAGCGCCTCCCTACTAGGTTGGATTGTCCCACTCATCGATAATCGAGTCGTCGCGCAACCGTCTGTCAAGATCTGCAAGACAGGGTAATCAACTTGGTGAGTAAAATACACAAATATAACCAAAAAAATACACTAAAATACCCAACACTCGGACAAGCGTACATACGGTCTGTACGCACGCGAGTCCGAGCACCCCGACGCAATCCCGAACCCCCGGGCAGCCGTACGCACGGCCACCCGCCCCGGGCGCACAGCCGCGCCCCAGCCCGCGCGCCCGGACACGCTGTCGAACCCAGCCCGCACGCCCAGACCCGCCGCACGCCGCGCGCATGCTCGCGCGTGCCCGCGCGCACCGCGCGTCCAGCCCCGGGTGCCCCGCGCGCACTGCGTCCCAGTGCAGCGCCCCGCACGCGCACCCGCCTGCACTGCGCCCCGGGTGCCCTGCACGCACTCCCCGCTCGCCCTGCGCGCACTGCGCCCCTTGCGCAGAACCCGCATACCCTCCGCTCGGCGCCCAGCGCGCAGCACCTGCGCGGCTCCTAGCGCGCAGCACCCGCACGGCTCCCATCGCGCAGCACCCGCACGCGTGCCCGCGCGCATGCCCGCGCGGACGCGCGCATCCCCTGCCGCGCTGCCTGCCCGACCCTACCACCTCCCAACGGCCACCAATGGCCACCAACAGCCACCCAACATCCCCCAAACCACCAAGCACACCATTCACACCCAAAAACACATCCTAACATGCATCTAAACAAGAAAAGGAAGGAAAGAGAGCTTACCCTAGGAGAGGAAGAGAAGGGGAGGAAGAACGGGTGCTCTTCGCACACCGAATTACCACCTCCAAGGCCCCCACCACCAAGATCTCCAACTCAGCCTAAGAGGGCTGAAATCAGAGGAGAAAAGAGGGCATGAGAACGGGTCACACATGTGGGAATTCGAATCCGAGACCACCGGAAGATAGATCGGGACAAAACCTAACCATTCTCTTCTTAGGGTTTTTGGTTTCAACCACCTTAGCTAGGTCATATGGGGGGATTAAAGAGAGGGAGAGAGAGAGAAATTTGGAGAAGATGATGAATAGTGTGGGGGGGGGGGGGTTTGAAGTCGTGGGATTTCTTTATACTCACACCCCCACCAAACACTCTCACACCCATACTTAGATTAACCCTAATTAGGTTTAGGCTAGATTAGATTAGGTTTAAGTGTGGTTTGACCCTAGTCAACCCAACCACACAAAAATCCAAATCAATTTGACCAAGTCATGGGCCCACCTTGACCAAGTCAAGTCTTCCAATGACTTCTCGCTCGGTCAAAACCCGGATACGCTTCAGAACTGTGAAATTCTGAAACGTTACCGGAATTCGATGAAACTTTCGTGAGTGGCTTGAAATGGCACCAGGACACATAATATGCAGTTAGATTTTCAATCGGAGCCCTCAAACTCAGGGTGATAGCCAAAAGTCCAAAATTTTAGCGGTTCTGATCGAAAAATGAAAAAAGCTGAAAAACTGCCAGAATTTTCCAATGGTTACCAGAAGGCTAAAAGTGACACATATATAACATTCTTCCCCCCTTAGGAAATTTTGTCCCCAAAATAAATACAAAAACATCTAGGAAGGGAAGAGATGCGGATACGCGTCACGCAAGGCGTCCTCGAGCTCCCAAGTGGCCTTGGCACCAGAACGGTGCTGCCATCGCACCTTGACCAACTGGACGGTCTTGGTGTGGAGCCTCTTCTTGCGGCGGTCCATGATCTCAATCGGCTGCTTGACGAATGACAAGTCCGGCTCGAAGACGAGCGGCTCGAACGGGATGACGTGAGCAGGATCGTGGACACAACCCACACCCAACCGCGATGCCTCAGAGCAAACTGCGAACCCACCCCTCCCAGACGAAAGGGTAAGAACTGGCGCTGAGGTGAGCCTTCGCTTAAACTCTAGGAAGCTCTCCTCGCAAGACGGGGACCATTCGAACCATACATCCTTCCGAGCGAGGCGGTTAGGAGGTACAGCTATCTTCGAGAAACCCTCAACAAACCTCCTGCAATAACCCGCCAAGCCCAGGAAGCTCCGAATCTCAATGGGGTTCGACGGTCGATGCCAATTTGACACGGCGAGCATCTTGACCGGGTCCACAGATATGCCCTCACCGGAAAACATGTGGCCCAGAAAGGCCATACTCTCCAATCAAAACTCGCACTTAATCCACTATCAATTTGATGCTTCAATGGTATTCCTTGACTGGGAAAAGAAACCCTGGGAGGGCAGCATGAGGTCCCGATATAGGATATCCCGACAACCAAACAAGGAACACAGAGTACCCTAACCCGGGTCTCAACGCTGTCCTCGCAAAGCCCTTTATTCCAGAAGGAATCACTAGAAGAAGACATCACCCTTAAAGAACACCACTAATTCTACTGGAAACCCAAGGATCACTAGGGCACGAGGCGACGCGTCTCCGCCTCATCCACATCCTCACTCCCGAAAGGAGACATTTTGGGACTTTGGGAGAGACTTAGACTGCTCTTCACCCGTGGTCCACCGGTAGCCTCTCCCCGCTCCGTAGCTTACTTGGTCCTCTGACCTGGAGCCTGTCTAACGTCGGGGCTGTACTACACGGATCCGACGAAGGGGAGAACGATTCCACGCTCGCGACATCATTCATTAATCCTCTTCCAGGTAGCCTCTACCTGGCATACTCCCACGATCAGTACCCCTCCAACTGCATCGGTGGTACCTACGGATGGGAACTCTCTGCCAGGACAGCTACAACCCGGCCTCCTTAACTCGAACAACCACTCTCGATACTCGCTCAGCGAGATATCACCCACATGCATAACAACAACCAACACACTCATATTTATAGGGAGCTGGGAAAACAAAACAATACCTCGGACCATGATACCCGGAACCTGCGCCTCCTCGGCCGAAAGTGCTGCAACTCTGCCCTGGACAAACTGCGGCTGAGGAGCAGGGGCACGCCTCGCAGGCTGCACTGGCTGCCTCCACTGGTCAACTCGGCCACCCTGTGGCTGATGCTGATGACGCTGAGGCTTGCTGGAACTGCTGCTGCTGCGGAGGCAGCACACGGGGTCGATCAGCATCTGGGCAATTATACGAAATATGCCCGATGCGCTGACAGTGGTAGCAGCGCCGCGTCTCCGGTCGCCAGGCCTAGATTGGCACTGCCGCAATGGGTGCTGGATCCCACACTGGCACCACATCGGCTGGAATAGCGGCAGCCGCTGGCTGATCAAAGCGGGGCCGCTTCTTCTTGCGCTGTCCCTGGTCCTGGCTCCTGGGGGAACGCATCGGTAGTACCTACAGGTGGGAGCCCTCTATCATGACAGCTTCAACACCAGGCACTTTCAACACGGATAAAACAAAGAGGAGAACGACTCCACACTCGCAATATCATCCGGTAGCCCTCTCCCGCTTAGCCTCTACCTGTTGGCCTTCCACGATCGGTACATCAGTCGGATGTGTACCATGATACGCATCGGTAGCACCTACAAGTGGTGGCACCAAACAGGACAGCTTTAATGTTGGGTAGTTTCAACGCACAACAATATCGGGAGGAAGCACCCCACGTTCGCAAAGCGAACCCTATGGGAAAGTCAACTACTCTCGATAATCACATATCGACGATAATGAATACTCTTGTACTCCCACACGAGTGCGCGCTCGGATGCGAGGGGTTACCTTTGCCCTCACGCAGAAATAAGCCCAAGGCATATAACCCAACAGGCAGTTCATACACGCGCCTAGCACGAGTAAGTCACATTTAATGCCATAGCTACCGGTTTAACAAAACTGATACAACAATGAATTCTCCTAAATTCAATTCAAGTGCATCTCTCGGATGTAGGGTGTGATTATATCGCTCGCGCTCTAACTAGTGAGGTACAACCCGACAGTGGGTCGTACCCACGCCTATTTCAGATAGGCCTAATTAGTTTTAACATGCGCGATAACATATGATTAATTATAGGGTACTCCCTAACATGAATATACATCATAAACGATAAATCATGCAATGCACATACAAGGCATGGCCTAACTACACATGCATATGAGGCACATTAATCATATAAGCATACAAGGTATGACTTAAGCATGCGTTGGATATCCCCAACTTAAAAGGGAAGGGTTAAGCATGATCTCGCACACCAACCGGTGCATGCTGATAATCCCAAGCGGACCTGAGTCAAGTAGGAACCACATCTACTTACTCAGTTTACGCAAAGAGGGAGGGCGAGAGAGAGGGAAAGTCTCATCCTCTTCAAAAGCTGGTCATAGCTTTGCCCCAACAAGATGGGTGCAACAACCATACCACGTCCTCCAGTCTTATGACTAGGGAATATTAAGTATGCACCCGGTTATTAACCCAGGTTTAATCATTCTAGATATTACTAACATAGGGAGGTAGTACTATAAATAGGGACTACCTAAGGCATGCATATTCTATACATTCTATAAACACACATCACACATGCCCATAGATGAAGGGCGCATGCAAGCATAATAATTCACAAATGAATATGATACATAGGCAAGTATATGGTAGAAAAGGGGGTTCTACGCAATATACGAGCTATACAAGCCTAGCATACAAATATCTAGCATATTTAGGGTACAAAGAAGCCCCATGGATGCATGATGCATGACTACGTGCATCGAGCGCATCCCAAAAGGTTGGATCAAACCACTCACCACAACCCGGGTCGTTGCGTGATCGGTCGCCAAGATCTGCAAGACAAGGGTATCCAATTTGGTGAGTAAAATCACATTAAATCACTTAGAATTTAACTACAAATACCAAAGACTTAGACATGCACGCATACGGGCTCGCACGCATGCGAGTACACACGTACGCACACATGCTCGAGTGTCCCAGCACCTACTCGAGCCCTCAGGCAGCCACATGTGTGGCCCCTGCAAGCGCTCGCGTCCACCTGGTGCCCTGCCGCGTGCCAAGGCGCATGCCCAGACACGCTGCCCTGCGCGCGCGCATGCTCGTGCGCGCCAGCGAGCACTCGTGCGCACGACCCACGCGCCTGCTAGCGCCCACACCACTCGGGCGCCTTCCTGCGCGCGCCTACACGTGAACGTGCGCGGACAGACCCCCGCACGAGCCCAAACATCTTTAACCCCTCCCCAACCCTCCTCACACACCTTAACATTCATCTAGCATGCATGACCTCCCTAACACCCAAACATGCATAAAAAAAACAAATTAAAGAAGAGGGAAAACTTACCAAAAGAGAGGGGGAAGGGAAGGGGGAGATGTAGGGGCTCGCAAGGGCCTTGACCACCTCGACTGCCACCACCACTACCACCACCTCCATCTTTGCTTCTCTTCTACTTGGCTGACCAGAGGGAGAGGGAAAAATCAAGAGATCCACCATGGGAGGAGGAGAAGGAGGAGAAACAATCAATCACACATGCACACACACTCACCTAGTCCTGCTCCAGCACTTCCTCTTCTTGCTCCATCTTCTTCTCCTTGGCATTTTATTAAACACAAGGGGGGTGTGTGAAAGAGAGAAAGAGAGCCAAAAGAGAGGGAGACGAGAGTGAGAGAGTGTGAGAGAGAAAGGGTTTTCTCAACACGGGGGGGGGGGGTGTGTGTGAGTGTAATGGAAAAAGAGGGAGGGTAAACCTAACCTAAACTCACCTACTAACATTCTAAATAACCAAGAGGTTGCTTAACCATTAAGCAAGGGGGGTGAGGTTACCAAAGGTCACCATATTCACCAAAATATCTAACACTATTCAATCAACCAAACCAGGAACTCTTAAAACCCAGATACGGTTCGGAATTGCATATTTTTCAAAACATTACCAGAACTCGATGAAATTTTTATGGGTAGTACAAAATGGTACCAGAACTCATAATGTGCAGTTAGATTTTCAATCTGAGTATTCCAACTTCTGTAGGTAGCTAAAAGCTAAAATTTTAGCGACTCCGATAAAAAAAAAATAACGCTCCAAATGACACAGGCATAGCATCCGGAGGTCGGAATTTTGTAGAAATAAGACGTTTTCACACTCTGGGAACGTGAAGATGGGGAGGTCTTTGATGGGGAAGGAGTAGTAGGAGAGGCAGATGGAGAGAAGGGCTAGGGGTGGGTTCTTCTCTGCACATAAGAATAAGTTTTTCATTTTTTTGGGGTGGGTTGAGTAGTGCAAATAAAGGCCCCCATGATATAGTTCTCATATTTTTTTCTATTTTATATAACAAATTACGTATTTTTATAAAATATGAAACATGTATTTTAAATGAATTAATTGAAAAACAATAATTGACATGCTTAATGTAGCACATAATATGTGAAAAATGATATATCCAGCTCTTTATGCAACCCCATTTGCAGTTCACATCGGGGTTTTTTTTTCATTTTTAAAATTATATTTTCTTTTTTAAACACATACTATTAAATAAAATGATGTATATATTAAGATATAATAGTATATTTTTTTGGTTTTGAAAAAATGAAACTTTTTTAATGCTATACATTATGGGACAACTCATACATTAAGATAACGCAATATATATGCATTCTCATATTGTATAGAGCTGTAAACTGGATTGTAAAATAGATTGATCGATGTATCATCTCATATTATATACATTCCTAGTGAAAGTGGGACCGCAAGTGAGACTGATATTGACCAGCCAGAGGCCGAGCATCCGCCACTAGAAGGCACCCGGTCTTCTCTTTTGCCTGGCGTTTGTTTGGCAATTCACAAAACACCATTTTGTTATATATATTCTTGTAGCACTAACTACTGAATAGTGAATACTGAAAAAATATTGATCAGCCAATACTGCTCACTCATGTAAGAACAGGAAACAGAACAATTCATTCATTAGCCATTACAAGTCCAAGCATGATTAAAAGAAGAAAAAAAAACACACGATCCCAATACATGTTTACATAAACATGAAATTCACAGCACAATAACACACACACATAGATGAACATTAATTTGAGATAATGTGACATGAACACAAAAGAAAAAAGGCTAGCCCAAATTTGATCTAGGACTCATTTGAGAAGGGATCTCCCGCTCAGACCAACAACAATGGGAGATGGCAGCACTTGAGAATGTAAGTCAGGGCATGTGTCCATGAAGAATCTATGAACAATATTCACATACAAGGGACAAGAGATGCGTGTGTAGTAACAGATAGCCTCTTCTATGTCTGATGCTTGTTCCACGTCGCGGGCATCCACCCTCTCAAGCAACTCTTCCAGCCTCTCTATTACAGATATGCATGACTGTGATTCCTGATTAGGTGATATCAGTTGCACATCTCTTGTAGATCCTGATACTTTTCTCGCCACCTCATGTTGCTTAGTCTGCGCAAAGCATGGCCTCCCATGGCACGCATGGCCTTCGATGTTGGGGAGCTGTTTATTATTATCCTTTATGTTGGTGGTTCTCTGTTGGTCTCTGAATTCATCATAGATATCGTGGTAGTCGTGGAAACTATTCTGCCGACACTTATTCCCTCTCCATGGAGAGAACGATATTGTATCCGGTGGCGGAGGGGAATCGGGCAGCCTCTCATAGTCACTACAAAAGAACATGTCTTGGAAGCTCTTAATGGTCTTTCTGATCAGCTTCTTAGCCTCATTTATGGACTTCCTCAGCAACATTTCTTCTCCTGTGAACTCTCGTTCACCTTCTCCAGTTATGCAACCAATTTAAACCACTTAATCAGAATGAAAAAGAACATACATGTACTGTATTGTTAATCCGGTAGGGCATCTCTATTTTTTTTTGTTTCCGAACTTGACATGGTACAGGTAGGTGATCAGAATGCGACATCCAACCTTACTAGTTAGTTTCATTTGTCAGCAAGCTAAGCAAGATCGACTTAACATGTCAGGCACTCTAATTTTTTCTCTTCAAAACTTTTTTTCTTTTTTTTGGTCCCATTAATAATTTATTTTTCCTTTGTTGGTTGTTCACGAGGAAGTTAATTCAAGCTTTATAGTGGGTTATATTTGAGTGGGTGAGAGGCAGAGACTTCAAACCCTTGGATAACAAGCAAGTATCAGTTAATGCCTAATTTTCACTCAAGCCAAAGGAAACTATAGTTCTCACATCAACAATGAGAGTGTATAGCTATAATGAATTATTTTTTTGAAAGAAAGCTATAATGAATTATTGGAGAATAAAAAGCATACATATGGACAATTGTCACAGTTGGGAAAGACTCTAGTTTTCTGTAGTTGGATTTGGCAAATTCATGCATTTGTTCTCCTGTTCAGTGAGATTGGACTGTCATTATGTGCATATATGTTCAGTGGGAATATAAATACGTGCATCCGTGACGAGTACATTCAGAGAAGGGGTCCCTCCCCATGTCTTTCATGGTTATAAACAGAGGAAGAGGCAAAATGCATCAGCAGATTTTGGGATAATGTAACACGTTGAGGAAAAGAATCCAATGCTTTTTTTTTTTTTTACCATTTTCTTGAAATGAAATATCCAGACCAGACAGTGAATGTCACGCCCCAGGGCGGCCGTCCCCGGGACGCGGCAAGTGTATATATGATATCAGCAGTCTAAACAGGAGGTCAACAATATATCCTAAACAACATCAACAATTTCAACAAGACAACAATGAGGCTGACATGATATATACACAAATAGCGGAAGCTAAAAGACTGAATTCGTAACTCAAAGACATATTACAGACTCGATACATAATTAACTGTCCTGTGAGAGCCAATATATACAATGACATCCAAATATAATACAAACATGTGCCCAAGCACAGAATACAATACATACAAATCAAAAAGGGATGCTGATAGCCTCTAACACTCGCGGAAATGTGGCGCTGCACCGCTACTGCTGAGGTCCCTCGGGGAGCTCCTCCTCCTGATCTGACTTAGATAGCACTGGAGAATAATATGATGCGAGGGGTGAGCCACACGCTCAATGAATAGCACAACCCATGCATCACAATTCATATTAACCACAATTAATTATTCAAAGCCTCAAAGTGGCAGGAACTACACAATCCAATGGGTCGCTACATCGCCGACCCACCACACCCTCACCCTCACCCCTCAATAGGTGACATAGGATATTGGGACTGACTAGGCTGTTAATCACCCTTGGTCCACCGATAATCTCTCCTCCACTCCGTAGCCGCTTGGCCTACTCCCACACTTCAGCACAGTCCGAATCCAAATCAGGAGGTACCTACTGATGGGATCCCTTTTACGGGACGGCCTTTCTAACGCTGGGGCAGTCTCTATACGGATCCAACGAAGGGAACAAAAACAGCCTATCCATACGCATACGATCCACTCGGATCCGCAGTACCCTTAACTGAAAAAAAAGAAACCCTGGGAAGGCACCATGAGGTCCCGATATAGGATATCCCGACAACCAAACAAGGAACACGGACTACCCTAGCTGGGTCTCAACGCTGACTTCGCAAGGCCCCTTAATCCAGAAAAGGGAGACTCTACTGGTGTCATGAATTCTTCAGAATTCCTCAGGGCGCATAACCAAGATGCGGGGAACATATATAATAATAACGAGGTTATAATATTATCGGAAAGGAAACCTTGGGAGGGCACCATGAGGTCCCGACATAGGATATCCCGACAACCAAACAAGGAACACGGGTACCCTAGCCCGGGTCTCAATGTTGACCTCCCAAGGCCCCTTATAATATTCCCTAAGGCATGCTTAAAATACTATAAGTTCACATTTATTTAATAAATTAAACTAGTAGGACAAATGGATAGGTTGAGGCTTCCTAGCATGAGAACATGGTGACAGGATGCATGGCTCTTACACATATCCTAAGGGTGCAAGTCCCTAACATACAAGGTCTAGGGTAGCATGCATACTACATATTAATCATGCTTGCATAGATTACATATTATACAAGTTAATATTAAACTATGGTGCCCCAGGGGAGGACGGTATACGCCCAAGTGCATGTAGCGCCTCCCTACTGGGTTGGATTGTCCCACTCACCAATAATCGGGTCGTCGCGCACCGTCCGTCAAGATTTGCAAGACAGGGTAATCAACTTGGTGAGTAAAATACATAAGTACAACCAAAATACACTAAAAATACCCAACACTCGGACAAACGTACATACGGCCCGTACGCACGCGAGTCCGAGCACCCCGACTCACCCGAATCCCCCCGGGCAGCGATACACACGGCCACCCTCCCCGGGCGCACAGCCGCACCCCAGCCCGCGCTCCCAGACGCACTGCCGAGCCCCCCGCCCGCACGCCCAGACACGCGGCCGAGCCCCTGCCCGCATGCCCGGACACGCCGTACGCTCGGCGCACGCACGTGCACGCCAGCGCGCACCGCGCGACCAGCCCCGGGTGCACCCGCGCACACCGCGACCCAGCGCAACGCCTCGCGCGCACACCCGCCCGCACTGCGCCCCAGCGCAGTGCCCCGCACACACTCCCCGCTCGCCCTGCGCGCACTGCGCCCCCTGCGCAGCACCCGCACACCCCCCGCTCGCCTCTCCGCGCGCACGGCACGCACTGCGCCCCCTGCGCAGCGCTCCGCGCGCACGCCCCCGCACGGCTCCCAGCGCGCAGCACCCGCAGGGCTCCCAGCGTGCAGCACCCGCACGCGTGCCCGCGTGCACACGCGCGTTCCTTGCCAGCCTGCCTGCCCGCGCTGCCTGCCCGACCCTACCACCTCCCAACGGCCACCAATGGCCATCAACAGCCACCCAACATCCCCCAAACCACCAAGCACACCATTCACACCCAAAAACACATCCTACTCAAGCATCTAAACAAGAAAGGAAGGAAAGAAAGCTTACCCTAGGAGAGGAAGAGAAGGGGAAGAAGAACGGGTGCTCTTCGCGCACCGAAACACCACCTCCAAGGCCCCCACCACCAAGATCTCCAACTCAGCCTAAGAGGGCTGAAATCAGAGGAGAAAAGAGGGTAAGAGAAGGGGACACACATGTGGGAACTCGAATCCGAGACCACCGGAAGGTAGATCGGGAGCTCACCTAACCTTTCTCTTCTTAGGGTTTTTGGTTTTGACCACTTGAACTAGGTCACATGGAGGTTTTAAAGAGAGGGAGAGAGAGAGAAAAATTGGAGAAGATGATGAATAGTGGGGGGGGGGGGATGTTTTCGTGGGATTCCTTTATACTCACACCCCCCACCAAACACTCTCACACCCACTTAGATTAGCCCTAATTAGGTTTAGGCTAGGGTTAGGTTAGGTTTAAGTGATCTAAGTGCACTTTGATCCTAGTCAACCCAACCACACTAAAATCCAAAACCATTTGACCAAGTCAAAGGTCAACTTTGACCAAGTCAAGTCTCCCAATGACTTCTCGCTCAGTCAAAACCCGGATACGCTTCGGAACTGTGAAATTCTGAAACGTTACCGGAATTCGATGAAATTTTCGTGAGTGGCTTGGAATGGCACCAGGACACATAATATGCAGTTAGATTTTCAATCGGAGCCCTCAAACTCAGGGTGATAGCTAAAAGTCCAAAATTTTAGCGGTTCCGATCGAAAAACGAAAAAAAAACTGAAAAACTGCCAGAATGTCCCAATGGGTACCCGAAGGGTAAAAGTGACACATATATAACAGTGAAGCACCTCATCTTGGGTCCATGATCCTTGGCCTGATCCATTCTAGTCATGCTTGCGTAGTCCTAATTAAGCCCACATTTTCCCAAGATTCCATTTGGATGATGCTCGCTCTGGTAAATAAATGCGGATAAAATTCAGTGCAGACACAGACTAGATAAATTTATGTAACGCTCCATACCCATTATCCTTAATTAAGGCATGCGATATGGTGCGTTACTACAACACAATCAACAATATATCAGATAATATAAATGAACTCATAAAATACTCTCAGGATTTAAAACAAAACCAACCACAGGATCTCAATAATTCATTCTTCAGTTTGAATGAATACACACGAGTTCTTTATTTAATATTAATAATAATTCATCCGGTTTTGCTGATAAGGCTAAGGACGTCTACTACATGCCAAGAAGAAGGCTTATTCAACACCTACAATGTAACGAAGGTAAAACGCGAACTAGATTGCCAACGCCCCTCCACGAACAACAATAACCAACACCTACCCTGAAAGGTTGAGAAAAAAGGGGTTAGCTACCACACAGTTAGTGAATGGACCTATTGTTATGCCTGTGTCATTTGGAGCCATTTCGGTTAAGCCTTGGTCACTTCTGGGTCATTCAGGGCCTTTTTAATTTTTCGATCGGAGCCGCTAAAATTTTGGCTTTTAGCCACCTGCGGGAGTTAGAGTACTCTGATTGGAAATCTGACTGCATATTATGGGTCCTGGTACTGTTTAGTACTACCCATAAAAATTTCATCGAATTCCGGTAACGTTTGAAAAAATATGCAGTTCCGAATCGTATCCGGGTTTTTGAGAGTTCCTGGTTTGATTAGTCAAATAGTGTGAGATATTTTGGTGAATGGGGTGACCTTGGGTAACCTTACCCCCCTTTGCTTAATGATGAAGCAATCATTTGACTATTTGAAAGTGTTAGTGGGTGAGTTTAGGTTAAGTTCACCCCCCACCTTTTTCCATTCCACTCACCCCCCCCCCCCAAGTGGAAAATATCTCTCTCTCTCTCTTCCCCTCTCACTCTCACGTGGATTTTTTTTTGGGGGTCTCTCTTCCTCTCTTTCAAAGCGCCCCCCCATGTGTTTGTGTTATTTCTTCAAAGAGAAGGAGAAGGTGAAGGAGAAAGAGAAAAGTTTTGTGTAAGTGTTGTTGTAGTTATTGATTCCCCTCTCTCAATCACCTTTTTCATGTCCTTTCCCCCCCCCCCTGGTTTTTCCGCCAAGAAGACATGAGGAGGGCTATGGAGGTGGTGGTAGTGGTGGTGGTGGTTGAGGTGGTCGCGGGTGCATCGAGGGCCCCCGAATCTCCCCCTTTCATTCCCCCTCCCAAGGTGAGCTCTTCCCCTTCTTTTCTTTGGTTTTCCATGACTTAGGGGTTGTAGGGAAGTCATGCATGCTAGGTAATTGGTTTAGGGTGAGTGAGAAGTGTGGGGGAGCGGTTAAAAGGGGTTAAAAGAGGGTTGGGGAGTGTTGGGCGCGTGCAGGGGCCTGTCTGCGCGCGCGCAAAGAAGCGCTGGCAGGCGCGCGGGTGCGCACCCGCTCCGCGCGCTGGTGCGCGCGAACGCTGGCAGCGAGCGGGTGCGCGCAGGAGGTGCGCGCGGGGCAGTGGGTCTGGGCGTGCGCCTGGGCATGCGGCAGGGTGCCAGTGCGCGCGCGCGCGTGCGTGCGCGTGCTGGGGCATGCGTGGGGCTGCCCAAGGCACCCGGGCATGCGTGCGTACGTGCGTGCTCGCATGCGTGCGAGCCCGTATGCGTGCATGTCTAAGTCTTTGGTATTTCTAATGATTTCTAAGTGTTAAATTGTGATGTTACTCATCAAATTTGATGCCCTTACCATGCAAATCTCGTCGGATGGGGTGCGCAAGGTCCCGGGTTGTATGGTGAGTGGTTCGATCCAATCCCCCCCCCCCCCCTCTCGGGATGCGCTCGACGCGCGTAGTCGCGCGTCGCGCATCGATGGGGCCCCCTAGCTATACTACTTGTGTAGATAAGTAGTATGACCATGCTTAAGCTATAATATGTAGATATCTTGCATGCCAGTCTTATATACATGTATTGTATTCATGTATGAATGATTGTGTTGCATGAGCTCCTCTAGTATGGGCATGTATTTGTGTAATTGTATAGATGTATAGAATATGGCATTCCTTAGGTAGTATTGTAATACTACTTGTTATATATGTGTCACTTTTATCTTTCTGGTCACCATTGGAGCATTCTGGCAGTTTTTTAACTTTTTCTTTTTTCGATCGGAACCGCTAAAATTTTAGACTTTTAGCTATCATCCTGAGTTTGAGGACTCCGATTGAAAATCTAACTGCATATTATGTGTCCTGGTACCATTTCAAGCCACTCACGAAAATTTTATTGAATTCCGGTAACGTTTCAGAATTTCGCAGTTCCGAATCGTATCCGGGTTTTGACCAAGCGAAAAGTCATTGGGAGACTTGACTTGGTCAAAGTTGACCCTTGACTTGGTCAATTGGTTTTGTTTTCTAGTGTGGTTGGGTTGACTAGGGTCAAAGTGCACTTAAACCTAACTAAACCTAGCTAAACCTAATTAGTTCTAAGTGTAAGTGGTGAGTGTGTGGGGTGTGTGTGTGTGGTGACTTAAAGTCCACGCCCAAGAATGGTTGCACTATTCATCATCTTCTCCATTTCAAGCTCTCTCTCTCTATCTCTCTCTCCCTCTCTTTAAACCCCCATTTGATCTAGCTAGAGTGGTTGAACAAGAAAACCCTAGAAGGAGAAAAGGAAGGTGAGGACCCGATCTATCTTTCCATTGTCTCGGATTTCCATTCCCCTTTGTTTTTCCTCCTCTCATGGCACCTCTTCTCCTCTGTTTTCAGCCCCTCTTAGGCTGAGAAGAGGGCTTGGTGGTGGTGGTCTTGGTGGTGGCGAATCGGTGCGCGAAGAGCACCCGAATTCCTCCCCTTCCCTTCCTCTCTTTGGGTAAGCTTTCCTCCTCCCTTTTTCTTGTGTAAATGCTTGTTTAGGGTTGCATATGGGTATGCATGGCATGCATGGTGGTTAGGGGGTTGGAGGAGGGCTGTTGGGGGCTGTTGGGGGTGTGGGAGTGGCTCGGGCGCGCGTGCGGGGTCATCCGCGCGCGTGCGCGCGAGCCTGCACGCGCAGGTAAGCGCAGGCAGGCGCAAGCGCGCAGTCGAGTGAGCTGGCGGGCGTGCGCGCGTACGGGCGGGGGTGCGAGCGGGTGCTGCGCAGGGGGTGCAGTGCGCGCGGGGGTACTGCGCTAGGGCGCAGTGCGTGAGGGTGTGCGCGCGAGGTGCTGCGCTGGGGCGCAGTGCGCGCGGGTGCACCCGGGGCTGGACACGCGGTGCGCCCGGGCGCGCGCGGCAGCGTGTCTGGGCGTGCGGGAAGGGGCGCGGCAGCGCGCCTGGGTGCTCGGGCTGGGACGCGGCAGTGCGTCCGGGGCGCGGGTGTGCGTGCATGCGTGCGCACCTGTGCGTGTGCGTGCGGGTGGCTATGCGCATGGCTGCCCGGCGGTGCGGGAGTGTGTCGGGGCACTCGGACTCGCATGCGTACGGGCCCGTATGCATGCTTGTCCGAGTGTTGGCTATTTTTATCGTATTTCTTGCGTATTTGTGTATTATACTCACCATTTTGATTCCCATGTCTTGCAGATCTCGACGAGCGGTCACGCGACGACCCGAGAATTGGTGAGTGGGACAATCCAACCCAGTAGGGAGGCGTTCGATGCACGTAGACGTGCATTTCCCTCCCCTGGGGCACTATAATAGCATATTAGCTTGTAATAAATGTGTAGTTATGCATGCATGATAAATATGATATATCCATGCCACCTTAAACTTTTATGCTAGGGATATGCACCCTTATATCATGTGTAGCCGCCCTTGCATGCTTAGACACCAAACCGTGGGGTGGACGTGCAGTACGCGCGGGCGAGCGCGAGAGTGCGCGTGCGTGCGGCAGCGCGTCTGGGCGCGCGGGCAGGCGCGCGACAATGCGCCGATGGCGCTGGGGTGCGTGCGTGCGTGCACATTCTTGCGTGCGCGTGCGGGGGGCCATGCGTGTGGCTGCCCGAGGATTCGGGTAGGTGCCGGGGCACTCGGACTCGCGTGCGTACGTGCGTGCTCGCATGCGTGCGAGCCCGTATGCATGCTTGACCGAGTATGGGGTATTTCTAATGATTTTTATGTATAAATTGTGCTGTTTCTCACCAGTTGGATGCCCCTACCTTGCAGACCTTGTCAGATGGGATGCGCGAGGTCCCGGGTCGTAAGGTGAGTGGTTCGATTCCAATCTCCCCCCCTCTAGGGATGCGCTCAACCCGCGTAGACGCGCGTCGCGCATCGATGGGGCTCCCTAACTAGTATGTAGATATTTTGCATGCTAGGGATATACATCCATGTATCGTGTATAGAGGCCCGTACATGCCTGGACACCATGTCCTGTACTTAAAAGCCTTGAATCTGTGCTATGCATGATCATTATGTTGTATCCATGCCACCTTAGGCTTTGTATGCTAGGAATATGCACCCTAATGTTGAGGATAGAGGCCTATGAATCCTGACACCATGTTTTCATGCTAGGAAAGCCTTGACCTATGCATGTTCCCATTTAGTTTAATTTATTTAAATCAAGATGGGATTATGTGATTATATTGTTGTAAGCATGCCTTAGAGAATATTATAACCTTGTTGTTATAATATATGTCTCCCCGCATCTTGGTTATGCGCCCTGAAATAATTCTTGAGAATATATGTCATTAGAAATGTTAGGAAGCGTTGTCGACGGATCCAAGAGGATTGCATGCATGTGGGTAGACTGTTCTCTTCCCTTCGTTGGATTCGTGTAGTATAGCCCCGGCGTTAGATAGGCTGTCCTGACAGAGGGCTCCCATCGGTAGGTACCTCCTGATTGTGTTTCGGACTGTGCTGAATCGTGGGAGTGTGGACCAGGCAAGCTACGGAGCGGGGAGAGGCTACCGGTGGACCAAGAGTGAATAGCAGTCTAATCAGCCCCAAAAGGCCCATGTCACCCCCTAAAGGGTGAGGGTGAGGGTGGGGTGGGTCGGCGATGTTAAGACGAACTATCTTGTGTAGTTACTCCCGTTTAGGGACTATGACTACTTTGTGGTTAATATGAGTGTGTTGGTGGCTGTTATGCATGTGTGTGATATCTCGATGAGCGAGTATCGAGAGTGGTTGTTTTCCATTGGGTTTCGCTTTGCGAACATGGGATCGTTCTCCCCGGCGTTGGCTATACCTGTCAGAGGACTAGGCGGAGGCCACGAGGGTGGGAGAGGCTGAGTTGAGGAGATCGGGTTGTAGATACTACCCGGGAGAGGGTTAACGAATGATGTTATGGGTGGGGAATCGTTCTCCCCTTCGTTGGATCCGTGTAGTGACATCCCCGGCGTTAGACAGGCTATCTTGACAGAGGGCTCCCATCAGTAGGTACCTCCTGATGTGTTTCGGACAGTGCTGAATCGTGGGAGTATACCAGGTAAGCTACGGAGCGGGGAGAGGCTACCGGTGGACCAAGGGTGTAGAGCAGTCTAAGTCTCTCCCAAAGTCCCAAAATGTCTCCTTTCAGGAGTGAGGGTGTGGATGAGGCGAAGACGCGTCGCCTTGTGACCCATTTGTTGTTCGACCGTTCCCATAGTTGTTGGGTCCGGTCTCGTGATGGATGTTGAAGGACATCGATGGGCGATTATCTAGATGTAGATGATCCAGTAGTGTTGAGTTGACCAGTAAATCCGGGTCTCTCCTATCGACGGTATGGTCTCTCCCCATAAGTCCCAAAAGACTCCCTCCGGGAGTGAGGGTGGGGGTGAGGTTGGTCGCGCCGCCGCGTGACCCAGTTATGCTTGGGTTTCTACCCATGTTTTTCCTTGAAAAAGGGAATTGATTATGTACTGAACTGTAGAATGGTGATTGGTTTCCAGCCACTCACTGAGCTTGTAGCTCACCCCTCGCATACTGTTTCTTTTCAGGGGCAGTGTTGGGCGTGGAGCTGGAGTTTCTTGTGGCGTTATGGGCGTCGAGCGTTCTGCCGGCGGGTGGCGTGTGTGAGGCTGTCAGCATTCCTAGAGTCATTTTATGCTTTGTAAATCGTGCATGTGGCACAGGTTGTATTTTCTTTGGTCTAGACTTGGCTTCCACAGGACATTGATTGTGTATTCGGGTCTGTAATAATGTTTTTGATTTACAGACATTGTTATATATTATGCTTCCGCTTTTTAGTCAGTTATCATTATCTTGCTTTGCCACCTTGTGTATTGTTGTTGGTGTCCTTATTGACCTCAGGTATTGATAGCTGATATTATATTTATTATTGCCACGTCTCAGGGACGCCTGGGGCGTGACAATAAAGGTGGTATCAGAGCCTAAGTCTCGTCGTGTAGATGATGTGTCATAGGATTGTCATCCGAGTCCTCTTGTGTTAG
The DNA here is from genome assembly GCA_030737835.1 of Acorus gramineus. Classification (NCBI taxonomy): domain Eukaryota; kingdom Viridiplantae; phylum Streptophyta; class Magnoliopsida; order Acorales; family Acoraceae; genus Acorus; species Acorus gramineus. The sequence goes on along the minus strand of CM060854.1, from coordinate 13,943,571 downwards.
AGGTTATCTTAGGTTGCTGACATGCCTCCTCGCAGCCGTTGACGTGGACGTGACCCCCTGGACCCACCCTTAAGTTGTCGACTGGGTCGACTGGTTAGGGTCAGTTGTTAGATCTCTTGTGCGGGATTAAGGTTTGGGTAGGAGATTTATGCCCAGTAGTGTGATAGTGATGAATTGGTTGCAATTTCTAAGGTATGGATTGCGTCTCGATAATGGAGCTTCTTCCCCGTGTATCGGTATCGCTGGTAACCATGGAGTTCGCGTGCGGCGCCAGTGTAAAGTGTTGAGGATGTGGTGTATTGCTCATTAAGGGATGATGTCTTCTTCTAGACTTCCTACTCTGGATTAAGGGGCCTTCCAGGGTCAACGTTCAGACCCGGGCTAGGGTACTCCGTGTTCCTTGTTTGGTTGTCGGGATATCCTATATCGGGACCTCATGGTGCCCTGCCAAGGTTTCTTTTCCCAGTCAAGGACTACCTTAGAAGCATCAAATTGATGGTGGATTTTTCCCTCTCACTTGGAAGGTGCTGTAGCGAGTGGTGATGCGTACGATCGGGATTGGGTGCGTCCTTTTGCAGCTCAGTGGACGATCGCTAGTGGACAGGGTTCCATAGTGGCATCTGGAGTCGCTTTGATATATCATTGTGCGTTGTAGCTGCCCGATTGAGGCCAGAGCCCTGTGAGGTGCTCCCAGATACTATGCTTGTGGTGCGCCCATATGGCAGAGATAGTAGGCTTGGGAGGCTACCAGGTAGAGGCCACACCGGGAGAGTGCTGCTAAATGATGTCGAGAGCGTGGACTCCCCGTGATGAATCTGCCCATGGAGTGCAGGATGCTGGAGTTCCAATGGTTGTAGATGAGCGACCTATCTCTTGCGGCATGTGCAGCACTGTAACGTCTCTGTATTTTTAGCCTTATATATTTATTTTAAATATATAATTGAAATTTAATTATTTCATTTTTTTTATTTGGCGGTAGGCCCAAATGGGTCCAATTTGATTTATAATTATAATATTATAAATTGATGTTGAAATATTTATTTTATATTTTTTTGGAGATCTTTATAGTCTCAAGATATTTTGGTTGAAATTTGGTGAGATTCGGAGTTAGGGAAATTATGTTTTTAGGATTTTGTGTTAAGTTATTGGGCCCAGGGATCTAGTTGCGAATCCAGAATATCTTTTAATAGGCTTCAGGGATCCGTTTGTAAATCGGATAGGGATCTGTCTGTAAATCGGATAAGGACCTAGTTGTAAACCCGTAATACTTGAGGGGTCGTTTTGTAATTTGGTAAAAACCCTTTTATATAACACGTTTTGGGTTAGGGTTTGCATCAGAATTCTCATGAAGCAAGAAAGGTGGTGATGACGTAGCTCTGCCCGTCGAGCACTACAAGGTGATAAATCTTTCTCTTTTGATTTTTATTGTTTAGTGTTTCAATTTAGTTTGGTTAGGAGATGATTGTGTCAATCTATTATTTGGGAAAGAATGTTGATGGATTAGGGTTAGGGTTTGATTGATTTTAAATAGATGATGTTTTTATTAGATTTCAATGGATCTTGAAGGATTTCTTAAGATCAAACTAGATTTATTGGTTTTGGGATTTAAGGGTTATTTTCGGGTGGATTGAATACCTGATCATTAAATCGTGTTTTTGACTATGATAGAGTCGTTTCTGGGAAAATTGTATTTCACAAACAGAAATAGGTTTCGAAAAGATCTTTCCAACGAATCTTGAATCGTCTGATTTGGAGTTACGGGTAGAAAGTTATGATTTTTCAAAGATTTCTGTGCAGTTTCTTATAATTCAAATATTTAGCTTCATGATCAAGTTTGATGAATTTTAGAGATTAAAGGGATCCCAAATGGATGTTTAATGAGTATAATTTGATTTGTGGGTTTTGATGATTTTATTGATCTTGGTGACTCAATTTGGATCTTAAATCAATTAATTTGGTTTAGTGGGATCAATGAATATTAATTGGATATTTTTGTTATTTGGATGTAAATTGATTGGATTGATTTATTTGAATCATTGGAGTTGTAGTGGATTATTTGTCTAAATATTTTATTCGAGGATTGATCGATTATGTGGGCCTTATGAAATAAATGGATATTGATTATCGGATCATTGTGAGATATGAACATTTTAATATTTATTTGGAGTTGGGATTTTTGTTAGGCCTTTAAGGTGAGTTGCGGATTGTAGGTCTATTTGGTACGGGCTCTTGGGATTATTGGGCCGAGTATTGTTGTCAGTTGTTTGTCATGATTGAATGATTTTCTTATTTATTGATTGCATAATTGTTATGCTAGGTTATCCACGTGCGAGTGTGTAGCGTTCATGCACGTGCATCGGTTTGTATTGCGTGGACTGGAGGTGAGTGGACTTGAGTTTCATATGTAGTTTCAAAAGAATATATTATGTATTCATGCTAGGACCATCTATTTTGTGGAATATAACTGCTAGTTTCGAAATAAAAATATGAGCATGCTTTTATTGAGATATTTATCATGAATTGATTGGTGTGTTGAGATTTTTGCATGCTCTATTCTTTTGTGAATTTTGAAGATATGATAGGTTATCAATGCATCCATTCCGTCTAGGTGGCTCAGTCTTGGTGGCCAACGTCTAGGTGGGCGTACGTCTACGTGGCCAGGTCCGAGAACGTAGGACCCAAGTCTTTGTGGCTATGTCTACGTGGCCATGCCTGTGAAAGGCCCCGCGAGCTAGGTGCTGCGAAGACGGACATGCGTGTTCGTGGTGTTGCATGCATCATGTTGGATAGGATTTGTGTGCGTGTGTATATATATTATTGCATGTCTTGGTGGCCTTGTTGTATATTTATTTTCTTGATATATTACATGTCTGTGTAGACATATTACGATATTGATATTTTGAATATAAATGTACTAACGGGATGATGATGGTCCATTCACTGAGCGTGTTGTAGCTCACCCCTCTCTTCCCAACCTTTCAGATTAGCTGTTGATGGTTGTCGATCTCGTTAAGGCGTTGGAGGTTGAAGCTCGTATTTTATTTCCGGAGCACTAGACTTGTGTAAAAGGTGTTGGTCATTTCTTTGGCATGTAGAGGACCCATATGTATGATAGTGTGGATATATCTAAATTAAGTTGTTTTATGTATATTGAATTTACGTTGGATTTTAGCATTGACGATATATGTATAATTATGGTGATTTATTCGTATGTTCTCTGGATGAAAAATATATATATATATATAGAACTCTGAGATTTGAGGAATTTAGTTAACGCAACCGGATTTCACGCTTCAAAATGGAGCCGTGGATTTGGGGGCGTTACAAGCACAGTTGTGGATACTGTCGCGTTTTGCCCCACATTGGTCACGAATAAGGAGACGCGATGCTAGCGTTCGTGATGGGACTCAACCGCCCTATCAGATAGATGACGTCGCATAGGCATTGTCGAGGTTCGACGACCCCTTATTGCGTGTCTTGTGGATTAAGTGCGGTTGAGCGACTTACCAAGCGTGTAAGTGTCATCATGAGCGCCAGACATGCTTGAGAAGCAGAATCTAGACTAAATTGTTTGAGGTGTTGTTTTGATCTCCCCGTGGAGGTTGAAGATCAATTACCTTTGCCGCGAATCGATGATCTATTTGACCAGCTCTGGGAGCGAGTGTCTGCTGTTAGATCGATCTTCACACAAGGGTACCACAAGTTAGAGATCCGAGAGTTGGACATCCCGTAGATGGCCTTTCGTGACCGTTCAGGCACTACGAGTTTTAAGTATTGCCGTCGGGGTTGACGAATGCGCCGGATGCCTTGTGGATCTCAAAAGTTTTATTGGGCTTCCGTGGACTACTTTGGAGTAGTCTTCATTGAGATTGCTGTGGTGTGATGAAAAGGTGATGTGGGTGACCTTGTTTCCCCAGGTTGGCATGCCCTCTGGCAAAGTTCGAGAATCATCATTGAGTGGAAAGCGTCAGTCCATTGAGATTCCTCAGTGGACGTGGGAGTGGGTTATCAGGGATTGTTGCGGACTCGTTAATGTCACGTTTGGGTCACGACGCAGTCTAGGTGATCATTGACTGACCGACTAAGTCCGCGCTTCCCTCCCTACCCGACTGATTGAGTCTCTGGACGCCTTGACGTGGGTTTTCACCTTCGCGATTGTTCGTCTTCATGGCACTCCAGTCGGCGCTATTTTCGGTTGAGACGCGAGGGTTACTTTGAGGTTGTGGCGCAGCCTTTGGTGCGAGCCTCCATTTAAGTATAGCGTTTCATCGCCGATGGACAGCCAGACAAAGAGGACGATTCAGTCCTTGGAGGACATGCTAAGTGCCTGCGTGCTCGATGATGAGGGCAGTTGGGTGAGGCACCACCCATTTGTTGGGGTATGCCTGCAAGACGACTACCATTCGAGCACCCAGATGGATCTGTGAAAGGCACTCTACAGGCGCAGTTTTATACCTCCCTTGTGTTGGGACGGTTGAGGAGCGCCAGTTGGAGGGGCCATAAGTTAGTTGTTTGACCTTGCGGTGGCCAAGTTGGTTCATGTGTACATCTGCACCTCCCAGAACCGACAAAAGGGCTACGCAGGTCATCGTCGTCAGGAGCTTACCTTTGAGTTTGACGATCATATTTTCAAGAAGGTGTCCTGGTTAAAGGGCACTCTCTGTTTCGACGTTCGGGCAAGCTGAGTTTGCTCTTTAATGGGACCATTTCTCGTCATTGAGTGGATTGGGGAGGTGGCTTATCATGTAGCCTTTCCCCCACAGCTGGCTCATGCCCACGACGTCGTCCTTGTCCAATGGCCGAGGCGTTATGTCCAAGATCATGCTTAGTCATTTTGTTCGACCACCTCATCCTCGAGGTGGATTTGTAGTTCATGGAGCAGTGGATCGAGGTCAAGGACAAGCATGAGAAGAGGCTCCACGCCAAGACCGTTCCTTTGATTTTAGTGTGTTGGTAGCGCCAGTCCGGTGCGAAGACCACTTGGGAGCAAAAGGTCTATGCATGATACTTTCGGTCTTCTCTTTGGGTTTCCTTAAATTTCGAGGACTAAATTTCCTAAGTGGGGAAGAATGTTGGGCCTGTGTCACTTGGAGCGCTCTGTTTGAAAATTTGGGTACATAATTTTTTTCCTCGAAGTTATGTATTTCCAATTTGATATTTGGATTTGATTTTGTTAAAATCCAAGATGAAGAGGTTTAAATATGAGTTTACTATGAGATGTCCAGTTTTGAGTTAGCTTTCGTACAGAAGTGGAATTAGATCAACTGGATTCTTGTAGTAAAAGTTATGGGTATTTTTCCAAGTATACCCCGGGGATGGAAATTCTGGCAGCAGCCCTGCTCGATGTTTAGCTCTAATTTCGGATTAGCTGGAGAGATTATTTGATCTTGGCATGAACATGAAAGTTGTAGATAATCTTCTTGGCTTTCCAACGGTCTTGGAATTGTAAAATTCGTAGCTATATCGAGGAAGTTATGGCTGTTCCAGTGAAGCTTGCGCAGAATTTCTAGTCAAAGGGCGACTAGGTCATTTCTCCTTAGATATTTGTGATAAATATCTCTTTCTCTCTCTCTTCCCCTCCCAAATCCCACGACTAGCTTTCTTGCCCTCTCTTTTCTTTTTCCAAAGCCCCACCAAGTGTTTGATATAATGCTTTAAAGAGAAGTGAAGGAGATGGTGCTAGTGCAAGTGAAGCTTTGGCTAGGTTTTGGTTGTTGTTTGTTCCCCTCTCTCTCAAGCACTCTTTGCATGGATCTTCCCCCCCTGATTTTTAGCTGAAGAGGAGGCTGAGGAGGAGGCTGAGGGGTGGTGGTAGTGGTGGTGGCGGTTGAGGTGGTCGCGGGTGCGTCGAGGGCCCCCGAACCTTCCCCTTTTGTTCCCCCTCCAAGGTGAGCTCCTCCCCTTATTTTCTTGATTTTCTTGGCTTAAAGGGATTATGGGGAGGTCATGCATGCTAGGTAGATGGGTTAGGGTGTGTGTGAGGGGTTGGGGAGGGTTAAAATGAGGTTAGGGCAAAGTGGGCGCGCGTTGGGGGCGGTCTGCCCGCGTGCGTACGTGTAGTACAACCCCGACGTTAGACAGGTTGTCCTGACAGAGGGCTCTCATCTGTAGGTACCTCCGATGCATCGGACTGTGCTGATCGTGGGAGTATACCAGGTAAGCTACGGAGCGGGGAGAGGCTACTGGTGGACCAAGGGTGAATAGCAGTCTAGTCAGTCCCAAAAGGCCCATGTCACCCCTTTGAGGGTGAGGGTGAGGGTGTGGTGGGTCGGCGATGTTACAACCCACTAGCTTGTGTAGTTACTCCCGTATAGGGACTATGACTACTTCAGGGTTAATGTGAGTGTGTTGGTTGTTGTTATGCATGTGTGTGATATCTCGATGAGCGAGTATCGAGAGTGGTTGTTTTCCATTGGGTTTCGCTTTGCGAACATGGGATCGTTCTCCCCTTCGTTTGGATCCGATGTAGGGACTCCCCGGCATTGGCTATACCTGTCAGAGGACTAGGCGGAGGCCACGAGGGTGGGAGAGGCTACCAGTGGACCAAGGGTAAGAGCGGTGAGTTGAGGAGATCGGGTTGTAGATACTACCCGGGAGAGGGTTATTGAATGATGTCGCGAGCGTGGAATCGTTCTCCCCTTCATTGGATATGAGTAGTGACATCCCCGGCGTTAGACAGGCTGTCCTGACAGAGGGCTCCCATCTGTAGGTACCTCCGATGTGTTCAGACAGTGCTGATCGTGGGAGTATACCAGGTAAGCTACGGAGCGGGGAGAGGCTACCGGTGGACCAAGGGTGTAGAGCAGTCTAAGTCTCTTCCCAAAGTCCCAAGATGTCTCCTTTCAGGAGTGAGGGTGTGGATGAGGCGAAGACGCGTCGCCTCGTGACCCATTCGTTGTTTGACCGTTCCCATAGATGTTGGGTCCGGTCTCGTGATGGATGTTGAAGGACATCGATGGGCGATTATCTAGATGTAGATGATCCAGTAGTGTTGAGTAGACCAGTAAATCCGGGTCTCTTCGACCGACGGCATGGTCTCTAGACCAGTAAATCTGGGTCTCTTCGACCGACGGTATGGTCTCTCCCCATAAGTCCCAAAAGACTCCCTCCGGGAGTGAGGGTGGGGGTGAGGTTGGTCGCGCCGCCGCGTGACCCAGTTATCCATTGGGTTTGTACCCATGTTTTTCCTTGGAAAAGGAACTGATTATGTATTGAACTGTAGAATGGTGATTGGTTTCCAGCCACTCACTGAGCTTGTAGCTCACCCCTCGCATACTGTTTCTTTTCAGGGGCAGTGTTGGGCGTGGAGCTGGAGCTTCCTGTGGCGTGGTCTTATGGGCGTGGAGCGTTCTGCCGGCGGGTGGCGTGTGTGAGGCTGTCAGCATTCCTAGAGTCATTTTATGCTTTGTAAATCATGCATGTGGCACAGGTTGTATTTTCTTTGGTCTAGACTTGGCTTCCACAGGACATTGATTGTGTATTCGGGTCTGTAATAATGTTTTTGATTTACAGACATTGTTATATATTATGCTTCCGCTTTTCAGTCAGTTATCATTATCTTGCTTTGCCGCCTTGTGTATTGTTGTTGGTGTCCTTATTGACCTCAGGTATTGATAGCTGATATTATATTTTATTTTGCCACGTCTCGGGGACACCTGGGGCGTGACAGGCTACATGACAAGCCACCTCCCCAATTCACTCACGGACGAGAACCGGTCCGATAAAGGGACAACTCAGCTTGCCCCGAATGTCAAAACAGAGGATGCCACCATGATCATTTTTTATGTATACACGACAAGCATACCTATTGAAGACTCATACATACATTTCTTGCATATTCTACATTTTTCATACCACAAAAGAGACATATACAAAAGAATAATAAAAGCTAGACAAAGAAAATTAAGACATACCGTGCCTCGCGTGGACCCAAGAGTGTCAACCTCGGCCTTGTCGGGATCGTCCATCCCGTCGTCGTCTCCCTCCTCATCATCCCCCTCCTCCTCGATCACGGCCTCCTCAACCTCCTCCACACCAATACCCTCGGCCTTTGTGGCCTCAACCCCATCACCCATGGCCTCTTCGGCCTCGAACCCACACCCTCCTCCGTGCCCACGGCACCGGAAGTCAACACCTCATAATCTCCCAAGGCCCTCCTCACATCTTCCTCACCCCTCACAAGGGTCTCACCATCACCTAAGCCCCCCTCATCCTCGCCAAAAACCTCGCCCAAGATACGGGCTTGCTCCTCACTAATGCCCGCCACCCTCTCGGCCCCAACCTCTCTAACAACACCTTCGGCCAATCCCTCGGCCTCCAAACCCATACCTTCGGCCACCGCCGAATGACCACCGCCCTTCCTCTTGTGCGTGTATCCGATCATCCCACTTGTAGAATTCATAGAAACCCCCAGGGCAGCCCCCAAAGGCGTACCCCCGACCTCACCCGCGCCCACCAATGGCCTCTCCGTCATTTGGGTCGTCTCCTCCGCGACCCCCCTCTCCGAACCATCGCTCTCCAACGAGCCTGACCCCAAGATAGCCCCCCTATGGTCTTGGGAATGTCGGTATCATTTTTTGGAAGAGGTTCCCCTCGGGGCGCCGGGCGCAGCGTGCAGGTGGGCCTTCAAAAAAGGATGTTTCGTTCTGGGTTTTTTGGGTCCCGGTTGCGGTTGCGTGTGTGGGGGTTCTTCGGAGGTTTGGATCCGATGCGTGCCTTGGCAGGCTTGGTCAGATCGTCTCTCGGAAGGGGGAAGGGGTTTTTGTTCCCGGCTAAGGCGACCGACAGGTCCTCAAGATGATTCAGGGGTAGTAGTGATCGCCACCTGCTTTCTCAAAAAGCAAGAAAAGTTGGGTCGGATTTGATCGCCTTCGTGGGAGAGTTTGTGGGGTCTCCGCTCTGAGATACGGGCATGCCGCACACAGAGGTGAAAAACAGGGATCCTCTTCTGCTTTGGGAACTTGACTAAAGGAAGTTTTGGGAATTTAGGGTGTAGGTGAGGGTCGGCTAGTTGTTTTGAGCCGCCTGGTGTCTGGCTCTATTTGGGCAGAACCTGGGTAGGGTTTGGTTTGGGTGTTGGCAATGGTTAAGCTGGGTTTAACCTGGGTTTTGGAGAGTGGATTTGGAGAGTGATTTTTTGTAGGAAAATGGGTTTTTTCTCAAAATAGAGCTATCTCTCTCTCTCAAGGGTTTTAAGTGGGGAAGGGTTTGTGAGTGTGGGTATGGCTTAGGGAGGAATGGATGATTTTATGTGTGATATGGATATTAATTCTTGATGATGGAAGAAGTGCTTGGAGACCCCCTATTTATAGTAAAAAAGGTGTATGGGAGTGTCCACTAGACAATAGATCAAAATGGGTAAAAGGTGCTTGATTTGACCTTCAATAAAATCTTTGTTCTTTGACAATGTCCAGGTCACAACTAGCCGCCTAGAGAGGGGTGGCTACCCTCAAGTAGCCACCCCCATCATAACCTGTCAAACGTCCCATCTCTAACAAGTGGTGGCTTGGGTCAGTTACTAAGTTTGAACCGGCTGAGATGGGGTGGCTAAAAGGGACAGTCCGCCGCAATCATGCTGCTTTATGTCCCATCCCAGGAAGGCGGTTTGGGGACGGTTAGGGGGCTGCTAGTTGAAACTAGCCGCCCGGTATGGGGCGGCTACTCTAAAGTAGCCACCCCTGTCCAGGTCTCAGGTTTTCCTAAGTGTTTGGACTAGGGTTTCTAGTTTTTGTTTTTAAGGGAGTTTTATATTAGATGTCCAAATGTGGTCACTCCTAAGTATTACTTGAAGTATTTTTTGTCTATCTGGACGGTCAAAATTGGGGTATCTACAATTGTCCCTCATCGGACGGAGTTTTTTGTGTGAAGCAGAAAGACTTCGACCGATGATAAGAAAAGAGACCCCTATGTTGGCCAGCTCGACCTTCAAGAAGTTTAAGACACATGACAAATACCATTTAGGGAGTTAATTTAGGTCATTAGAGGCTGGGTTTTGACTAGAATAGTCATCTAAGGACTGATCCAGGTGGGAGAGTGAGTAAAAGTAAGGAAGCGAGTGATCTAACCCTTGGACGGGGTTCTAAGACATCGTGCATGGAGCTGCCCCGCGTCAGTTTCCTTGTGCCTACCGTACCCGCGCTTGGGTAACTCAGTGAATCAAGGGGATGTCGCAGACAGAATGCAAATAAAATGTGTTTGATTTGGTGATTTGGATCATTCGAAAGACAGATTCTGGAAACGAACCAGAACCGAATGGTACTAGTAATTGTGGTAAAACTTCAAAAAAGTTGTGTTTGATCAAGGCTTGGAAATAAACCAATACATGGCCGTTTGTTTTTAGGAAACTTGAAAATAAGTGCATTTGAGAAGCTGGCAGGGGCGGCTAGTGGTGTTTAGCCGGTAGGGAGGGGCGACTAGTTGTATTTAGTCGTCAGATAGGGGGGCGGCTACTTGCGAGTAGCCGCCGCCTGACTGTGTCCCTTATAATAGAAAAAATGGGCCCTCTCTCTCCCGCAGTTTTCAAAACGGTTGCTCTTCCCTCTCTTCTTCTTCTTCTTCTTCATTTGAAACCGAAAAAAACCTGGATTTCATTGGCTTTGATTCGCCCTAGATCACTCCTTTCTTCTTGATTTTGAAGCCCTAGCTTCCTTTGGGGTTTTCCTTTCTTTGCGAAATCGGAGGATATGATGAAGGGGAAGAAGACGGCTTCAATGATGAATCGTCTCCAGCCTTCCCGAGAGCAAAGAGGGGCTGTCTCGGGGTTGGGCTCGTCGGAGAGCAACTGTTCAGAGAGGGGGGGGGGCGTGCAAGAGACAACCCAAACGGTGGACACGCGACGGGCGCGGGTGGAGGTGCGGGTGCATCCTCGGGGGCTATCCCGAGGGTAGGGGGTAGTGTGATTGGTTATACATGCAAGAGGAGGCGTGGTGACCGATCAGCGGTGGCCGAGGGAGCAGGTTTGGAGGCTGGAGGGTCGACCGTAGGTGTAGGTGGAGAAGTAGGGGTTGAGGGGGTTAGTGTAGAGGAGAGGGCGTCTTTGGATGCCATCCTAGGGATGTTAGAGAGGGAGGTCGGAGAGGCCAGGTCTTTGGAGGAGGAGAGGAGGGCTCTAGGGGACTACGAGGTCTTGGCTTCCGGTGTGGCGGGCACGAAGGAGGGTGAGGCGGTTGAAGTTGAGGCCGAAGAGGCCATGGGTGTGGGAGTTGAGGCCACAGAGGCAGGGGGTATTGGTGCGGAGGATACCGAGGAGGCCATGTTTGAGAAGGAGGGGGATGAGGAGGAGGGAGACGATGATAGGATGGACGATCCTGATGAGGCTGAGGCGGAGGCTCCCGGGGCTACACGAGCCATGGTATGCTTCTATTTTTTTTATTTATTTTATATATATATGTCTTTGTGGTATGAATAATGCGTAAGAAATGTATATATGTGCTTCTAATAGGCATGCTTTTTTGTGTATACATAGAAAATCAATCACGGTGGGATTTCATAAGCATGCATTCTTTATGGTTTATATGATGCTTTATTGTATATGGTGTTTGTTTTTATAAGAGATGTATGTGTATGTGAAAAGGGGAATAAATTTTTGAAATGAAGATGCTTTTAGTATAGGATGGCATGTAGGCATGTGTTTACGATCATGGTGGGAGTGTTATAAGCATGCTTTACATGGATAAATAGTTTTAATGATAGGAAAAAGGAAAATGTGTTTTATGTAGTGTGTTTGAGCATGGTGAATTTTCAAATAATTTTGATCATTTTTAGAGATAGACCATGGTGGAATGTTTTGGGGTAAAAAGAGGTGTATTTAAATATTTCATGCTTGTACATGTATTTCTTTCAAAGTATGGTTGTGATTTTGAGAATTCCTCTCTTTTAAGTGGAGAGGCTTACCTCTAATGCTTTCTCTTGTCTCTTTCAGCGGCCGAATCGCATACGGGCTTTGTGGCACAGGACTAAGAGATGGTATGACGCCCTAAGGCCGGAGGAGAGAAATTTGGTGGATGGAGCGGGCTTCCGTTCCTTTTTCTTGATCGAGCCATTTCATGTCCACCACCCGTATCTGGAGGCATTGGCAGAGAGGTGGGATCCGGAGAGCTGTGCCTTCATCCTCCCCACGGGTGCAGTGATGCCGACGTTGGAGGACATCCAGCGGATCACCGGTCTTCCGGTTTTAGGATAGGTGGTGATCGCGGCCAGTTGTCAAGGCAGTGTGGTCTTGGTTCCTTCACGTAGCCCCAGAAGGGAGAAGCAGCTGCCAGCTATGAGAGGAGGAGGTTGATGGTCGAGGCGAGAGAGGCGGCCGTGTGCCCATAGAGGGCATGGAGGGAGTTGAGGGCGTTCTTCCTCTATTTCTTTGGTCGGGTCCTCTTTGTTATGCCTGTGTCATTTGGAGCCATTTCGGTTAAGCTTTGGTCACTTCTGGGTCATTCAGGGCCTTTTTATTTTTCGATCGGAACCTCTAAAATTTTAGCTTTTAGCCACCTGTGGGAGTTAGAGTACTCTGATTGGAAATTTGATTGCATATTATGGGTCCTCGTACCGTTTAGTACTATCCATAAAAATTTCATCGAATTCTGGTAATGTTTGGAAAAATATGCAGTTCTGAATCGCATCCGGGTTTGGCCATTACTGGGTTTCGGTGGGTGAGATATTTTTGAGTGTGTGGTGCTTCTCCGCACGCTTCCCAATAAAACAAAAATAAGTGGTTGAGTGAGGGTGAGCCTAACCCTAACCTCACCCCCCCTTAAGGTCACCCCAAAGCACTATTTGGGCATGAAAAAGACCTTTTTGCCCTCTCTCTCTCTCCCCCTCTCTCCCAACTCGTGGAACACTTTTCCTCCCTCTCTTTGAGCTCTCTTTCTCTCTTTCAAACACTCCCCAAGTGTTTGATTTTATGCCAAGAAGAAGATGGAGCAAGAAGAAGAGGTGCAAGTGCAAAACAAGGTGTGTGTGTTTGTGCATGTGTTGTTGTGTGGTTTCTCCTCTCTCAAGCACCTCTCATGTCTTTCCCCCCCCTGATTTGCAGCCAAAGGAGGCTGAGGAGGGCTGTGGAGGTGGTGGTAGTGGTGGTGGTGGTTGAGGTGATCGCGGGTGCATCGAGGGCCCCCGAATCTCCCTCTTTCATTCCCCCTCCCAAGGTGAGCTCTTCCCCTTCTTTTCTTGGTTTTTCATGGCTTAGGGGGTTGTAGGGAAGTCATGCATGGTAGGTAATTGGTTTAGGGTGAGTGAGAAGTGTGGGGGAAGGGTTAAAAGTGGTTAAAAGAGGGTTGGGAGTGCTGGGCGCGCGTTGGGGGCTGTCTGCGCGGGTGCGCGGCACAGAGGGGCACTGGCAGGCGCAGGCGGGCGCGTGCGGTGGCAGCGCGCACGCGCGGGCAGTGCGTGTCTGGGCACGCGACTGGGTGCCAGTGCGTGCGTGCGCGTGCTGGGGCATGCGTGGGGCTGCCCAGGGTCTCAGGTAGGTGATGGGGCACCCGAGCATGCGTGCGTACGCGCGTGCTTGCATACGTGCGAGCCCGTATGCATGAATGTCTAAGTTTTATGCATTTCTAGTAAATTCTAAGTATTAAATTGTGATGTTACTCACCAAATTTGATGCCCTTACCTTGCAGATCTCGTCGGATGGGTTGCGCGAGGTCCCGGGTAATGGTGAGTGGTTTGATCCAATCCCCCCCTCGGGATGCGCTCGACGCGCGTAGTCCCGCGTCGCGCATCGATGGGGCCCCCTAGCTATACTACTTGTGTAGATAAGTAGTATGGCCATGCTTAAGCTATAATATGTAGATATCTTGCATGCTAGGCTTATATACATGTATTGTATCTATATATGAATGACTGTGTTGCATGCGCCCCTCTAGTATGGGCATCTAATTGTGTAATGTGTATGGATGTATAGAATATGGCATGCCTTAGGTAGTATTGTAATACTACTCCCACCATATTAATTGGAATATCGAACATGAATAAGTCCGGGTTAATAACGGGCACCTGCCTAATATTCCCTTGCGATAAGACACGAGGGCGTGGTGTAATAGTTGCGCCCATGCTAATGGGGCAAAGTTATGACCAGCTTCATGAGATGATGATCTCCCCCTCCATCACCCTTCGAACGAACTGAGTAAGTAGATGCGATTTCCTACTCGACTCAGGTTCGTTTGGAATATTGGCATGCACCCGTTAGTGCGCGAGATCGCGCTTGCCCCTTTCTTTTAAGTTGGCGATATCCAACGGATGTTAGCGTATATTTTGTATGTTTATGTGATTAATGACCATGTATGCATGTTGTATGAATTATTATGATGTAAATCCATGTTTGGGTGTTATGCCTGTGTCATTTGGAGCCATTTCGGTTAAGCCTTGGTCACTTCTGGGTCATTCAGGGCCTTTTTAATTTTTCGATCAGAGCCGCTAAAATTTTGGCTTTTAGCCACCTGCGGGAGTTAGAGTACTCTGATTGGAAATCTGACTAACCATCAAAATTTTATCAAATTCCGGTAACGTTTTAGAAAATTTTACAGTTCCGAATCGTATCCGGGTTTGGTCGTCACTGGATTGTCAAAGAGTGACTTTGACCAAGTCAAAGTGGACTTGGACCAAGTCAAACAAGACCATTGACTAGGTCAATGGGTTTTGTTTTTTTGCTTGGTTGGGTTGACTAAGTCAAGTCTCACCAAACCCCTTTTTCACTAATAAATGGTGTGTGTGTGTGTGTGTGAGTGTGTGTGTGATTGGTGTAGGCGTCCCCTTCTCCTCCTCTCCCTCTCACTCTCTCCACTCCCTGGTTTCTTTGTTTTGTGTGTTTAAAAAAAGAGAAGAGGATTAACAAGAAGGAGAAGAAGAAACATTAAAAGGAAAAGAGAAAGCCAAGGAAGGCTGGTGGAGTGGCTGATGAGGTGGTGGTAGTGGTGGTAGAGGTGGTCGTGGGTGTGTCGAGAACCCCGCATCTCCCCATTTCCCTTCCCTTGTTTTGATCTCGTAGACCGGACGCGCGGCGATCTGGGTATCGGTGAGTGGTTCGATCCAATCCCCCCCCCTCTAGGGATGCGCTCGACGGGCGTAGACGCGCGACGCGCATTGATGGGGCCCCCTAGCTATACTACTTGTGTAGATAAGTAGTATGGCCATGTTTAAGCTATAATATGTAGATATCTTGCATGCTAGGCTTATATACATGTATTGTATTCATGTATGAATGATTGTGTTGCATGAGCCCCTCTAGTATGGGCATGTATTTGTGTAATGTGTATGGATGTATAGAATATGGCATGCCTTAGGTAGTATTGTAATACTATTCCCACCATATTAATTGGAATATCGAACATGAATAAGTCTGGGTTAATAACGGGCAACCGCCTAATATTCCCTTGCGATAAGACTCGAGGGCGTGGTGTAGTTGTTGCACCCATGCTAATGGGGCAAAGCTATGACCAGCTTCATGAGATGATGATCTCCCCCGCCCTCCCTCTGAACGAACTGAGTAAGTAGATGCGATTTCCTACTCGACTCAGGTTCGTTTGGAATATTGGCATGCACCTGTTAGTGCGCGAGATCGCGCTTGCCCCTTTCTTTTAAGTTGGCGATATCCAACGGATGTTAGAGTATATTTTGTATGTTTATGTGATTAATGACCATGTATGCATGTTGTATGAATTATTATGATGTAATCCATGTTAGGGAGTGTCCCTATAATTATTAGATGATTGTGCATATGGTTCATGCACATAGCTAAGATTAAATTCTCCTATAAAATATATGCGCATGTTAAAATTAATCAGGCCTATCTGGGATAGGCGTGGGTATGACCCGCTGTCGGGTTGTACCTTATTAGTTAGAGCGCTAGCGATGTAATTGCCCCGTGCATCCGAGCGATGCACTCATTTGGAATTCAGGAGAATTCATTATCTTATCGGATTGTTAAGCCGGTAGTTGGGGCGTGACACCCCCCTGTGTCCGAGCGACGCAACCGTGTGGGAGTACAATAGTGTTCTCTATCATCGATATATGATTATCGAGTGTAGTGTTTTTCCATTGGGTTCGCTTTGCGAACATGGAATGTTTATTCCCAATGTCGTCTGTGTTGAAGAGGCCCGGGTTGTAGCTGTCCTGACAGAGGACTCCCATCCGTAGGTACCACCGATGTGTTCGGGAGCATACTGATCGTGGGAGTGTACCAGGTAAAGGCTACCCGGGAGAGGGCTAGAGAATGATATTGCGAGCGTGGAATCGTTCTCCCCTTTGTCGGATCCGACGTAGGAACTTCTCGGGTTAGGAAAAGCTGTCCTGACAGAGGGCCCCAATCTGTAGTTACTACCGATGCATTCGGGAACGTATTAACCATGGGAGTATACCAGGTAGAAGCTACCCGGGGAAAGGGCTACCGGTGGACCAAGGGTGTAGAGCAGTCTAAGTCTCTTCCAAAAGTCCCAAGAGTCTCCCTCTGGGAGTGAGGGTGAGGATGAGGTGAAGACACGTTGCCTCGTGACCCATTCGTTGTTCGTCCGTTCCCATAGTTGTTGGGTCCGGTCTCGTATCGATGTTTAAAGACATCGTTGGGCAGTTATCTCGATGTAGATGATCCAGTAGTGTTGCGTAGACCAGTAATCCCAGGTCTCCTCGACCAACGGTATGGTCTCTCCCCAAAAGCCCCAAGAGTCTCCCTCCGGGAGTGAGGGTGAGGGTGAGGTTGGTGATCCAGTAGTGTTGTGTGGACCAGTAATCCCGGGTCTTCTCGACCAACGGTATGGTCTCTCCCCAAAAGTCCCAAGAGTCTCCCTCCGGGAGTGAGGGTGAGGGTGAGGTTGGTTGCACCGCCACGTGACCCTGTTATCCATGGGTTTCCACCCATGTTTACCTTGAAAGAAAATTGTTTATGTATTGAACTGTTGTATGGTGATTGGTTTCCAGCCACTCACTGAGCTTGTAGCTCACCCCTCGCATACTGTTTCTTTTTAGGGGCAGTGTTGGGCGTGGAGCTGGAGCTTTCCTGTGGCGTGGTCTTGTGGGCGTGGAGCGTTCTTCCGGCGGGTGGCGAGTGCGAGGCTGTCAGCAGTCCTAGAGTCATTGTATGTATTGTAAATCGTGCATGTGGCACAGGTTGTATTTTCGTTGGTCTAGACTTGGCTCTCACAGGACAGTGATTGTGTATTCGAGTCTGTATAATGTTTTTGGTTTACAGACATTGTTTATATATTATGCTTCCGCTTTTCAGTCAGTTATCATTATCCTTGCTTTGCCACCTTGTGTGTTGTTGTTGGAGTCTTTATTGACCTCAGGTATTGATAGGTGATATTTTATTATTGCCACGTCTCGGGGACGGCCGCCCTGGGCCGTGACAAAAGTTGGTATCAGAGCCTGGTCCTGTCAGAGCCTAAGTCTAGTCGTATAGATGATGAGTCGTAGGATTGCCATCCGAGTACTCTTGTTTTAGAAGTTATCTTAGGTTGCTGACATGCTTCCTCGCTTCCATTGACGTGGACGTGACCCTCGTGGACCCACCCTTAAGTTGTCGACTGGGTCAACTGAATAGGGTCAGTTGTTGGATCCCTTGTGGTGGGATTAAGGCTTGGGTAGGAGATTCCAGCCCAGTAGTATGATAGTGATGAAGTGGTCACAATTTCCAAGGTATGGATTGCGTCTCGATAATGGAGCTCTTTCCCGTGCATCGGTATTGCTGGTAACCATTGAGTTCGCGTGCGGCGCCAGTTTCAAGTGTTGAGGATGTGGCGTATTGCTCATTAAGGGATGATGTCTTCTTCCAGCCTTCCTACTCAGGATTAAGGGGCCTTGCAGGGTCAGCGTTGAGACCCGGGCTAGGGTACTCCGTGTTCCTTGTTTGGTTGTCGGGATATCCTATATCGGGACCTCATGGTGCCCTCCCAAGGTTTCTTTTCCCAGTCAAGGAATACCTTTGAAGCATCTATAAGATGATTGATTTTCCTCTCACTTGAAAGGTGCTGTAGCGAGTGGTGATACGTACGATCGGGATTGGATGCATCCTATTGCAGCTTGGTGGGCGATTGCTTGTGGACTGGGTTCCATAGTGGCATCTGGAGTCGCTTCGATATATCATTGTGCGTTGTAGCTGCCCGGTTGAGGCCAGAGCTGTTGAGTCTGTGTCATTTGGAGCGCTCTGTTTGAAGTTTTGGGTACATAATTTTTTTTCTAAGTTATGTATTCCTGATTTGGTATTTGGATTTGATTTTGTTAAAATCCAAGATGAAGAGGTTTAATTATGATTTTATTATGAGATGTCCAGTTTTGAGTTAGCTTTCGCACAGAAGTGGAATTAGATCAACTGGATTCTTGTAGTAAAAGTTATGGGTATTTTTCCAAGTATACCCCGGGGATAGAATTCTGGCAGCAGCCCTGGTCGATGTTTAGCTCTAATTTCGGATTAGCTAGAGGATTATCTGATCATGGCATAAACATGAAAGTTGTAGATAATCGTCTTAGCTTTCCATCGGTCTTGGAATCAAGCAATTCGGAGCTGTATCGAGGAAGTTATGGCTGTTCCAGTGAAGCTTGCGCAGAATTTCTAGTCGAAGGGCGACTAGGTCTTTTCCCCTTTAGATATTTGTGTGCTAAAAAGGCTCTCTCTCTCTCTCTCCCTCTCACTTCCACGACCAGCCTCTTCTGGTCTCTCCTCTCTTTTCAAACCCCTCCCCCTAGGTGTTTTATAAAATGATTCAATGAGAGGAGAAGGTGGAGGTGCTAGTGGTGGTGGATCTTTGTGTTTGTGTGTTGTTTGTTGTTCTCCCCTCTATATCAAGCTCCCATTGCATGTTTCCCCCCCCTGTTTTTGCTGCCATGAGGAGGCTGAGTGGTGGTGGTGGTGGTTCCGGTGGCGGCGTTTCGGTGTGCGAAGGGCCCCGAACCTCCCCCTTTCTTTTCCCTCCCAAGGTGAGCTCCTCCCCTCCTATTTCTTGGTTTTTCTTGGCTTAAGGGGGGTTGTGGGAAAGTCATGCATGCTAGGTAGAGGTGTTTGGGGGTGTGTGAGAGGTTGGGAGGGGTTAAAATGAGGTTAGGAGGGCTTGGGCGCGCGCTGGGCGTGGTCTGCGCGCGTGCGCGCGCAGGCGCGGGCGATGCGGCGGGTGCAGGCGCGAGCGGGGGTGCGAGCGGGAATGCGCGCGGGCGCGCGTGGGCGTGCGCGGGAACGTGCGCGGGCAGGGCGCCTGGGCACTGCGCCTGGGTGCAGGGCAGGGAGCCTGGGCATGCGCCTGGGTGCGGAGCTGGGGACCAGTGCGCGCGCGCGTGCGCATGTTGGGGCGTGCGCGGGGTGCTGTGCGTGGGGCGCGGGCTGGACGCACGGTGCGCGCGGGCGCGCGCGAACGTGCGCGTGCGTGCGTCTGCGCATCTGGACGCGCGGGCAGGCGCGCGGCAGTGCGCCGATGGTGCCGGGGTGCGTGCGTGCGTGCGCGTGCGGGTGGCCGTGCGTATGGCTGCCCGGGGGTTCGGGAGTGTGTCGGGGTGCTCGGACTCGCGTACGTACGGGCCGTATGTACGTTTGTCCGAGTGTTGGGTATTTTAGTGTATTTTTGTATGTATTTGTGTATTTTACTCACCGTGTTAAATACCTGTCTTGCAGATCTTGACGGACGGTCACGCGACGACCCGGGTATTGGTGAGTGGTACAATCCAACCCAGTAGGGAGGCGCTATATGCACTTGGGCGTATACCGTCCTCCCCTGGGGCACCTCGGTTAATATTAACTTGTGTAATATGTAATCTATGCCGGCATGATTAATATGTAGTATGCATGCTACCCTAGACTTTGTATGTTAGGGACTTGCACCCTTAGGATATGTGTAAGAGCCATGCATCCTGTCACCTTGTTATCATGCTAGGAAAGCCTCGACCTATGCATGCGTCCTATTAGTTTAATTTATTAAATTAAATGCGAGCATATGTCTATTAGTGTGCCTTGGGGAATATTAAGGGGGCCTTGCGAGGTCAACATTGAGACCCGGGCTATGGTACTCCGTATTCCTTGTTTGGTTGTCGGGATGTCCTATATCGGGACCTCAGGTTGCCCTCCCAAGGTTTCTTTTCCTCATTATTATCTTATATTTTCCCCGCATCTTGGTTATGCGCCCTGGAGGAATTATGAAGAATTCAAGGCATTAGAGTTGTTGAGATGTGTTGTCGGTGGATCCGAGTGGATTATATGCGTATGGATGGGCTGTTCTGTTCCCTTCGTTGGATCCGTATAGAGACTGCCCCAGCGTTAGAAAGGCCATCCCGTGAGAGGGCTCCCATCAGTAGGCACCTCCTGATTTGGGATGGACTGTGCTGAATGTGGGAGTGGCCAAGTGGCTACGGAGTGGAGGAGAGACTATCGGTGGACCAAGGGTGACCAACAGCCTAGTCAGTCCCAATATCCTATGTCACCTATTGAGGGGTGAGGGTGAGGGTGTGGTGGGTCGGCGATGTAGCGACCACTGGATTTGTGCAGTTCCTGCCACTTTGAGGCGTGAATAATAAAATTGTGGTTAATATAAATTGTGATGCATGGGTTGTGCTATTCACTGAGCGTGTGGCTCACCCCTCGCATATATTATTCTCCAGTGTTGTCTGAGTCGGATCTGAAGGAGGAGCTCCCCGAGGGACTTCATCAGTAGCGGAGTAGCGCCACGTCCCGCGAGTATCAGAGGCTATCAGCATCCCTTTTTGATTGTATGTATTATATTCCGTGCTTGGGCACGCGGTTGTATTATATTTGGATGTCGTTGTATATATATTGGCTCTCACAGGACAGTTGATTATGTATCGAGTCTGTAATATGTTTTTGAATTACAGACTCAGTCTTTTAGCTTCCGCTATTTGTGTATATATCCTGTCAGCTTCATTGTTGTCTGTGTTGTCATATTGATGTTGTTTAGGGTATGTTATTGACCTCCTGTTTAGACTGCTGATATCATATATACACTTGCCGCGTCCCGGGGACGCCCGGGGCGTGACAAAAAGTTGGTATCAGAGCCTGGTCCTGTCAGAGCCAATGGTCTTCTTTTCGTAGAGATGAGTCCTAGGATTTCTATATGAGTATTCTGATCCTAGTGTCTGGTTTTCTTGGGTTGCTGATATGCCTCCTCGCAGAGGACGGCGCGGACATGGTCCCTCTCGACCTTTGGAGGTTTCCGGACCTATCAGAGGCGAGGATGCTACTGGAGAGTCCACGGCTGTGAGGCCAGGATCGGCGCAGGAGCCTCCTGCATGGAAACGTGCGTTCGCTCGGATAACAGATTTGGTGGAGACTCAGGCGAGGGCACTGGAGGCCCAGGCTAGAGTGTTGGCAGAGCAGGCACGGGAGATTCAGGAGCTGAGGGCGGCCCGCGAGGCAGTTCCACAGGTCCCCTTAATGGCAGATCCGCCTGTGGTACCAGATGTACCCCCAGTCCCCGTGGTGATTCCAGCGGAGAGAGCTCAGGATCCCCTGGTGTGGGAGGTGGAGCTAGAGGCTACCCGGAAGAGGGTTATTGAATGATGTCACGAGCGTGGAATCGTTCTCCCCTTCGTCAGATCCGTGTAGTACAGCCCCGGCGTTAGACAGGCTATCCTGTACCAGGTAAGCTACGGAGCGGGGAGAGGCTACCGGTGGACCAGGGGTGTAGAGCAGTCTAAGTCTCTCCCAAAGTCCCAAGTTTCCTCCTTTCGGGAGTGAGGGTGTGGATGAGGCGAAGACGCGACGTCTCGTGACCCAATTGTTGTTCGACCGTTCCCAAAGATGTTGGGTCCGGTCTTGTGATGGATGTTGAAGGATATCGATGGGTGATTATCTAGATGTAGATGATCCAGTGGGGTTAGTAGTGTTCTTTAAGGGTGATGTCTTCTTCTAGTGTTCCTTTTCTGGTTTAAGGGGCCGTGTGAGGTCAGCGTTGAGACCCGGGCTAGGGTACTCCGTGTTCCTTGTTTGGTTGTCGGGGTATCCTATATCGGGACCTCATGGTGCTCTCCCGAGGTTTCTTTTCCCAGTCAAGGAATACCTTAGAAGCATCAAATTGATGGTGGATTAAGTGCGAGTTTTGGTTGGAGCGTATGGCCTTTCTGGGCCACGTGATTTTCTGGCGAGGGCATATCTGTGGACCCGGATAAGATGCTCGCCGTGTCAAATTGGCGTCGACCGTCGAACCCCACAAAGATTCAGAGCTTCCTGGGCTTGGCGGGTTATTGCGGGAGGTTTGTCGAGGGTTTCTCGAAGATAGCTGTACCTCCTAACCGCCTCGCTCGGAAGGATGTCCGGTTCGAATGGTCCCCGTCTTGCGAGGAGAGCTTCCTGGAGTTTAAGCGAAGGCTCACCTCAGCGCCAGTTCTTACCTTCCGTCTGGGAGGGGTGGGTTCGCAGTTTGCTCCGATGCATCGCGGTTGGGTGTGGTGATGCGTACGATCGGGATTGGGTGCGTCCTATTACAGCTCAGTGGGCGATCGCTAGTGGACAGGGTTCCATAGTGGCATCTGGAGTCGCTTCGATAAATCATTGTGTGTTGTAGCTGCCCGGTTGAGGCCAGAGCCCTGTGAGGTGCTCCCAGATCCTATGCTTGTGGTGCGCCCATATGGCAGAGATAGCGGGCTTGGGAGGCTACCAGGTAGAGGCCACACCGAGAGGGTGCTGCTAAATGATGGCGAGAGCGTGGACTCCCCGTGATGAATATGCCCATGGAGTGCAGAATGCCGGAGTTCCAATGGTTGTGATGAGCGGCCTATCTCTGGCGGCATGTAAGCACAGTTGTGGATACTGTCGCGTTTGCCCCACATTGGTCGCGAATAAGGAGACGCGATGCTAGCGTTCGTGATGGGACTCAACCGCCCTATCGGATAGATGACGTCGCATAGGCATTGTCGAGGTTCGACGACCCCCCTTATTGCGTGTCTTGTGGATTAAGTGCGGTTGAGCGGCTTACCTAGCGTGTAAGTGTTATCATGAGCGCCAGCCATGCTCGAGGAGCAGAATCCGAACTTAATTGTTCGTGGTGTTGTTTTGATCTCCCCGTGGAGGTTGAAGATCAATTACCTTTGCCGCGAATCGATGATCTATTTGACCAGCTCTGAGAGCGAGTGTCTGCTGTTAGATCGATCTTCGCACAAGGGTACCACAAGTTGGAGATCCGAGAGTTGGACATCCCGTAGATGGCCTTTCGTGACCGTTCAGGCACTACGAGTTTTAAGTACTGCCGTCGGGGTTGACGAATGCGCCGGATGCCTTCGTGGATCTCAAAAGTTTTATTGGGTTTCCGGGACTACTTTGAGGTAGTCTTTGTTGAGTTTGCTGTGGTGTGATGATAAGGTGATGTGGGTGACCTTGTTTCCCCAGGTTGGCATGCCCTCAGGCAAAGTTCGAGAATCATCATCGCGTGGAAAGCGTCAGTCCATCGAGATTCCTCAGTGGACGTGGAGTGGGTTATCAGGGATTGTTGCAGACTCGTTAATGTCACGTTCGGGTCACGACGCCGTCTAGGTGATCATTGACCGACTGACTAAGTCCGCGTTTCCCTCCCTATCAGACTGATTGAGTCTCTGGACGCCTTGACGTGGGTTTTCACCTTCGCGATTGTTCGTCTTCATGGCACTCCAGTCGGCGCTATTTTCGGTTGAGACGCGAGGGTTACTTTGAGGTTGTGGCGCAGCCTTTGGCGCGAGCCTCCATTTAAGTATAGCGTTTCATCATCAATGAGGACGATTCGGACCTTGGAGGACATGCTATGTGCCTGCGTGCTCGATGATGAGGGCAGTTGGGTGAGGCACTACCCATTTGTTGGGGTATGCCTGCAAGCGACTGCCATTCGAGCACCCAGATGGATCTGTGAAGGGCACTCTACAGGCGCAGTTTCATACCTCCCTTGTGTTGGGACGGTTGTGGAGCGCCAGTTGGAGGGGCCATAAGTTAGTTGTTTGACCTTGCGGTGGCCAGGTTGGTTCGTGTGTACATCTGCACCTCCCAGAACCGACAGAGGCTACCCAGGTCATCGTCGCCAGGGGCTTACCTTTGGGTTTTGGCGATGGTATTTTTCAGAAGGTGTCCTGGTTTAGGGGCACCCTCTGTTTCGACGTTCGGGGCAAGCTGAGTTTGCTCTTTAATGGGACCATTTCTCGTCATTGAGTGGATTGGGGAGGTGGCTTATCATGTAGCCTTTCCCCCACAGCTGGTTCATGCCCACGACGTCGTCCTTGTCCCATGGCCGAGGCGTTATGTCCACGATCCTGCTCAGTCTTTCTGTTCGACCGCCTCATCTTCGAGGTGGATTTGTCGTTCGTGGAGCAGGGGATCGAGGTCAGGGACAAGCATGAGAAGAGGCTCCACGCTAAGACTGTTCCTTTGATTGCAGTGGGTTAATAGCGCCAGTCTGGTGCGAAGACCACTTGGGAGCAGAAGGTCTAAGCTTGATACTTTCGGTCTTCCCTTTTGGGTTTCCTTAAATTTCGAGGACTAAATTTCCTAAGGGGGGAAGAATGTTGGGTCTGTGTCATTTGGAGCGCTCTGTTTGAGATTTGGGTACATAATGTTTTTTTCCTAAGTTATGTATTCCTGATTTGGTATTTGGATTTGATTTTGTTAAAATCCAAGATGAAAAGGTTTAATTATGATTTAGTATGAGATGTCCAGTTTTGAGTTAGCTTTCGCACAGAAGTGGAATTAGATCAACTGGATTCTTGTAGTAAAAGTTATGGGTATTTTTCCAAGTATACCCCGGGGATGAAAATTCTGGCAGCAGCCCTGGTCGATGTTTAGCTCTAATTTCGGATTAGCTAGAGGGATTATCTGATCATGGCATAAACATGAAAGTTGTAGATAATCGTCTTAGCTTTCCATCGGTCTTGGAATCAAGCAATTCGGAGCTGTATCGAGGAAGTTATGGCTGTTCCAGTGAAGCTTGCGCAGAATTTCTAGTCGAAGGGCGACTAGGTCTTTTCCCCTTTAGATATTTGTGTGCTAAAAAGGCTCTCTCTCTCTCTCTCCCTCTCACTTCCACGACCAGCCTCTTCTGGTCTCTCCTCTCTTTTCAAACCCCTCCCCCTAGGTGTTTTATAAAATGATTCAATGAGAGGAGAAGGTGGAGGTGCTAGTGGTGGTGGATCTTTGTGTTTGTTTGTTGTTTGTTGTTCTCCCCTCTATATCAAGCTCCCTTTTTGCATGTTCTCCCCCCCCCCCCCTTTTTTGCTGCCATGAGGAGGCTGAGGAGGCAGAGTGGAGGTGGTGGTGGTTTCGGTGGCGGCGTTTCGGTGCGCGAAGGGCCCCCGAACCTCTCCCTTTCTTTTCCCTCCCAAGGTGAGCTCCTCCCCTCCTTTTTCTTGGTTCTCTTGGCTTAAGGGGGGTTGTGGGAAAGTCATGCATGCTAGATAGAGGTGTTTGGGGGTGTGTGAGAGGTTGGGAGGGGTTAAAATTAGGTTAGGAAGGCTTGGGCGTGCGCTGGGCGCTGTCTGTGCGCTTGCGCGCGCAGGCGCGCACGCAGGCGGGCATAGTCTGGCGCGCAGTCGCGTGCGGGTACGCGGGTGCGCGCAGGTGCAGGAGCGAGCGGGGGTGCGCGCGGGCGTGCGCTGGAGCGTGCGCGCGCGCGGGCAGGGCGCCTGGGCGCGGAGCTGGGGACCAGGCGCGCGCGCGTACGCGTGCTGGGGCGTGCGCGGGGTGCTGCGCGTGGGGCGCGGGCTGGACGCGTGGTGCGTGCGCGTGCGTGCAGCAGCGCGTCTGGGAGAGCGGGCAGGCGCGCGGCAGTGCGCCGATGGTGCCGGGGTGCGTGCGTGCACGTGCGGGTGGCTATGCGTATGGCTGCCCAGGGGTTCGGGAGTGTGTCGGGGTGCTCGGACTCGCGTACGTACGGGCCGTATGTACGTTTGTCCGAGTGTTGGGTATTTTAGTGTATTTTGTATGTTTTGTGTATTTTACTCACCGTGTTAAATACCTGTCTTGCAGATCTTGACGGACGGTCACGCGATGACCCGGGTATTGGTGAGTGGTACAATCCAACCCAGTAGGGAGGCGCTATATGCACTTGGGCGTATACCGTCCTCCCCTGGGGCACCACGGTTAATATTAACTTGTGTAATATGTAATCTATGATAGCATGATTAATATGTAGTATGCATGCTACCCTAGACTTTGTATGATAGGGACTTGCACCCTTAGGATATGTGTAAGAGCCATGCATCCTGTCACCTTGTTATCATGCTAGGAAAGCCTCGACCTATGCATGCGTCCTATTAGTTTAATTTATTAAATTAAATGCGAGCATATGTCTATTAGTATGCCTTGGGGAATATTAAGGGGGCCTTGCGAGGTCAACATTGAGACCCGGGCTAGGGTACTCCGTGTTCCTTGTTTGGTTGTCGGGATGTCCTATATCGGGACCTCAGGTTGCCCTCCCAAGGTTTCTTTTCCTCATTATTATCTTATATTTTCCCCGCATCTTAATTATGCGCCCTGGAGGAATTCTGAAGAATTGAAGGCATTAGAGTTGTTGAGATGTGTTGTCGGTGGATCCGAGTGGATCATATGCGTATGGATAGGCTGTTCTGTTCCCTTCGTTGGATCCGTATAGAGACTGCCCCAGCGTTAGAAAGGCCATCCCGTGAGAGGGCTCCCATCAGTAGGCACCTCCTGATTTGGGACGGACTGTGCTGAATGTGGGAGTGGCCAAGCGGCTACGGAGTGGAGGAGAGACTATCGGTGGACCAAGGGTGACCAACAGCCTAGTCAGTCCCAATATCCTATGTCACCTATTGAGGGTTGAGGGTGAGGGTGTGGTGGGTCGACGATGTAGTGACCCACTGGATTTGTGTAGTTCCTGCCACTTTGAGGCGTGAATAATAAAATTGTGGTTAATATAAATTGTGATGCATGGGTTGTGCTATTCACTGAGCGTGTGGCTCACCCCTCGCATATATTATTCTCCAGTGTTGTCTGAGTCGGATCTGAAGGAGGAGCTCCCCGAGGGACTTCATCAGTAGCGGAGTAGCGCCACGTCCCGCGAGTATCAGAGGCTATCAGCATCCCTTTTTTATTGTATGTATTATATTCCGTGCTTGGGAACGTGGTTGTATTATATTTGGATGTCGTTGTATATATATTGGCTCTCACAGGACAGTTGATTATGTATCGAGTCTGTAATATGTTTTTGAATTACAGACTCAGTCTTTTAGCTTCCGCTATTTGTGTATATATCATGTCAGCTTCATTGTTGTCTGTGTTGTGATATTGATGTTGTTTAGGGTATGTTATTGACCTCCTGTTTAGACTGCTGATATCATATATACACTTGCCGCGTCCCGGGGACGCCTGGGGCGTGACAAGAGCCCTGTGAGGTGCTCCCAGATACTACGCTTGTTGGTGCGCCCATATGGCAGAGATAGTAGGCTTGGGAGGCTACCAGGTAGAGGCCACACCGGGAGAGTGCTACTGGATGATGTCGAGAGCGTGGACTCCCCGTGATGAATCTGCCCATGGAGTGCAGGATGCTGGAGTTCCGATGGTTATAGATGAGCGACCTATCTCTGGCGGCATGTGAAGCACAGTTGTGGATACTGTCGCGTTTTGCCCCACATGGGTCGTAAACGAGGAGACGCGATGCTAACGTTCGTGATGGGATTCAACCGCCTTATCAGATAGATGACGTCGCATAGGCATTGTCGAGGTTCGACGACCCCCCTTATTGCGTGTCTTGTGGATTAAGCGCGGTTGAGCGGCTTACCAAGCGTGTAAGTGTCAGCATGAGCGCCAGCCATGCTCGAGGAGCAGAATCTGGACTTAATCGTTCGAGGTGTTGTTTTGATCTTCCCATGAGGATTGAAGATTAGGTACCCCCTTGCTGTGAATTGATGATCTATTTGACCAGCTCTGGGAGCGGGTGTCTGCTGTTAGATCGATCTTCGCACCAGGGTACCACAAGTTGGAGATCCAGGAGTTGGACATCCTGTAGATGGCCTTTCGTGACCGTTTCGGGCACTACGAGTTTTAAGTACTGCTGTCGGGGTTGATGAATGCGCCGGATGCCTTCGTGGATCTCAAAAGTTTTATTGGGCTCCGTGGACTACTTTGGGGTAATCTTCATAGAGATTGCTAGTAGTGCGATGAAAAGGTGATGTGGGTGACCTTGTTTCCCCAGGTTGGCATGCCTCAGGCAAAGTTCGAGAATCATCATCGCGTTGGAAAGCGTCAGTCCATGGAGATTCCTCAGTGGACGTGGGAGTGGGTTATCAGGGATTGTTGAGGACTCGCAAAAGTCACGTTCGGGTCGCGACGCCGTCTAGGTGATCATTGACCGACTGACTAAGTCCGCGCTTCCCTCCCTAATCCGACTGATTGAGTCTCTAGACGCCTTGGCGTGGGTTTTCACCTTCGCGATTGTTCGTCTTCATGGCACTCCGGTCGGCGCTATTTTTGGTTGAGATGCGAGGGTTACTTTGAGGTTGTGGCGCAGCCTTGGCAGGCTTTGGTGCGAGCCTCCATTTAAGTATAGCGTTTCATCGCCGATGGACAGCCAGACAAAGAGGACGATTCAGACCTTGGAGGACATGCTAAGTGCCTGCGTGCTCGATGATGAGGGCAGTTGGGTGAGGCATCACCCATTTGTTGGGGTATGCCTGCAAGACGACTGCCATTCGAGCATCCTGATGGTACTGTGAAAGGCACTCTACAGGCGCAGTTTTATACCTCCCTTGTGTTGGGACGGTTGAGGAGCGCCAGTTGGAGGGGCCACAAATTATTTATTTGACCTTGCAGTGGCCAGGTTGGTTCATGTGTGCATCCGCACCTCCCAGAACTGACAAAAGGACTACGCAGGTCATCGTCGCCAGGATGCTTACCTTTGGGTTTGGCGACCATGTTTTCATGAAGGTGTCCCAGTTTAAGGGCATCCTATGTTTCGACGTTCGGGGCAAGCTGAGTTGGCTCTTTAATGGGACTGTTTCTCGTTATTGAGTGGATTGGGGAGGTGGCTTGTCATGTAGCCTTTCCCCCACAGCTGGCTCATGCCCACGACGTCGTCCTTGTCTCATGGCCGAGGCGTTATGTCCAAGATCCTGCTCATGTCACTCCATTCGACCGTCTCATCCTCGAGCTGGATTTGTCGTTCGTGGAGCAGTGGATCGAGGTCAAGGACCAACATGAGAAGAGGCTCCACGCTAAGACCGTTCTTTTGATTAGAGTGTGTCGGTAGCGCCAGACTGGTGCATGGACCACTTGGGAGCAAAAGGTCTATGCGAGATACTTGCTATATGCGGTCTTCCCTTTGGGTTTCCTTAAATTTCGAGGACTAAATTTCCTAAGGGGGGAAGAATGTTATGCCTGTGTCATTTGGAGCCATTTCGGTTAAGCCTTGGTCACTTCTGGGTCATTCAGGGCCTTTTTAATTTTTCGATCAGAGCCGCTAAAATTTTGGCTTTTAGCCACCTGCGGGAGTTAGAGTACTCTGATTGGAAATCTGACTGCATATTATGGGTCCTGGTACCGTTTAGTACTACCCATAAAAATTTCATCGAATTCCGGTAACGTTTTAGAAAATTTTGCAGTTCCGAATCGTATCCGGGTTTGGTCGTCACTGGATTGTCAAAGAGTGACTTTGACCAAGTCAAAGTGGACTTGGACCAAGTCAAACAAGACCATTGACTAGGTCAATGGGTTTTGTTTTTTTGCTTGGTTGGGTTGACTAAGTCAAGTCTCACCAAACCCCTTTTTCACTAATAAATGGTGTGTGTGTGTGTGTGAGTGTGTGTGTGATTGGTGTAGGCGTCCCCTTCTCCTCCTCTCCCTCTCACTCTCTCCTTCACTCCCTGGTTTCCTTGTTTGGTGTGTTTAAAAAAAAATGAGGAAGAACAAGAGGGAGAAGAAGAAACATTAAAAGGAAAAGAGAAAGCCAAGGAAGGCTGGTGGAGTGGCTGATGAGGTGGTGGTAGTGGTGGTAGAGGTGGTCGTGGGTGTGTCGAGAACCCCGCATCTCCCCATTTCCCTTCCCCTGTTTTGATCTCGTAGACCGGATGTGCGGCGATCCGGGTATCGGTGAGTGGTTCGATCCAATCCCCCCCCCCTCTCGGGATGCGCTCGACGCGCGTAGACGCGCGTCGCGCATCGATGGGCCCCCCTAGCTATACTACTTGTGTAGATAAGTAGTATGGCCATGTTTAAGCTATAATATGTAGATATCTTGCATGCTAGGCTTATATACATGTATTGTATTCATGTATGAATGATTGTGTTGCATGAGCCCCTCTAGTATGGGCATGTATTTGTGTAATGTGTATGGATGTATAGAATATGGCATGCCTTAGGTAGTATTGTAATACTATTCCCACCATATTAATTGGAATATCGAACATGAATAAGTCTGGGTTAATAACGGGCAACCGCCTAATATTCCCTTGCGATAAGACTCAGGGCGTGGTGTAGTTGTTGCCCCATGCTAATGGGGCAAAGCTATGACCAGCTTCATGAGATGATGATCTCCCCCGCCCTCTCCCTCTGAACGAACTGAGTAAGTAGATGCGATTTCCTACTCGACTCAGGTTCGTTTGGAATATTGGCATGCACCTGTTAGTGCGCGAGATCGCGCTTGCCCCTTTCTTTTAAGTTGGCGATATCCAACGGATGTTAGAGTATATTTTGTATGTTTATGTGATTAATGACCATGTATGCATGTTGTATGAATTATTATGATGTAATCCATGTTAGGGAGTGTCCCTATAATTATTAGATGATTGTGCATATGGTTCATGCACATAGCTAAGATTAAATTCTCCTATAAAATATATGCGCATGTTAAAATTAATCAGGCCTATCTGGGATAGGCGTGGGTATGACTCGCTGTCGGGTTGTACCTTATTAGTTAGAGCGCTAGCGATGTAATCGCCCCGTGCATCCGAGCGATGCACTCGTTTGGAATTCAGGAGAATTCATTATCTTATCGGATTGTTAAGCCGGTAGTTGGGGCGTGACACCCCCCTGTGTCCGAGCGACGCAACCGTGTGGGAGTACAATAGTGTTTGCTATCATCGATATGTGATTATCGAGTGTAGTGTTTTTCCATTGGGTTTGCTTTACGAACATGGAATGTTTATTCCCAATGTTGTCTGTGTTGAAGAGGCCCGGGTTGTAGCTGTCCTGACAGAGGACTCCCATCCGTAGGTACCACCGATGTGTTCGGGAGCGTACTGATCGTGGGAGTGTACCAGGTAAAGGCTACCCGGGAGAGGGCTAACGAATGATATTGTGAGCGTGGAATCGTCCTCCCCTTCGTCGGATCCGATGTAGGAACTTCTCGGGTTGGGAAAAGCTGTCCTGACAGAGGGCTCCCATCTGTAGGTACTACCGATGCATTCGGGAACGTACTAACCATGGGAGTATACCAGGTAGAGGCTACCCGGGGAAAGGGCTACCGGTGGACCAAGGGTGTAGAGCAGTCTAAGTCTCTTCCAAAAGTCCCAAGAGTCTCCCTCCGGGAGTGAGGGTGAGGATGAGGTGAAGACACGTCGCCTCGTGACCCATTCGTTGTTCGTCCGTTCCCATAGTTGTTGGGTCCGGTCTCGTATCGATGTTTAAAGACATCGTTGGGCAGTTATCTCGATGTAGATGATCCAGTAGTGTTGCGTAGACCAGTAATCCCGGGTCTCCTCGACCAACGGTATGGTCTCTCCCCAAAAGCCCCAAGAGTCTCCCTCCGGGAGTGAGGGTGAGGGTGAGGTTGGTGATCCAGTAGTGTTGTGTGGACCAGTAATCCCGGGTCTTCTCGACCAACGGTATGGTCTCTCCCCAAAAGTCCCAAGAGTCTCCGTATGAAAGACTCATACGAAGTTCTGGACTCAGGCTCTGTAACATCATGTCAATTTCTTGACATTCTGTTAGTTGTAGGCCAGTTCGGTGGACGAGGGTGCGCCACCTAGACACGTACTACTCAAATTCCTCCCTAGGCCTCATTCTTTCTACAGTAAAGTCTAAGATTGAGGGGGTCCTAATCCTGTGGTAACCGTAGCGGCCTAAAAACTTCTCGCTTACAGCCGAGAAATTCGACAAATGGTCTACGGAGAGTGTGGAGAACCATTGTAGTGTTTCTCCTTCCAATGATTTTTGGAAAGGAAGACTAACAGAGGTTGATTATCAAGAAAAGGTCAGGCATCTAGATAAAAAGCAGTTAAATGAATATCTGGGTCTTCATGACCGTTATACCGGTGAAATTTTGGGATTTTGAATCCCTTCGGTATGTTGACTGACTGGATTTGTCTCAAGTTGTGTATGTTATGCCTGTGTCATTTGGAGCGTTATCTTTTTTCGATCGGAGTTGCTAAAATTTTGAATTTTAGCTACTTGCGGGAGTTGGAGTACTCTGATTGAAAATATAACTGCATATTATGGGTCCTGGTACCGTTTTGCACTACTCATAAAAATTTCTTCGAATTTCGATAACGTTTTGAAAAATATGAAGTTCCAAATCGTATCCAGGTTTTGGTCGATCCTGGATTGTCAAAGGGGGATACTTTGACCAAGTCAAATGGAGACTTTGACCAGTCAAAGATGACTTTTGACAAGTGAACTACTTTGTTTCCTAGCTTGGTTTGGTTGACTTGTCAAAACTCCCACCAACCCCATTTAGGAGCATTGAAGGCTCTCTCTCTCTCTCTTTTTCTCTCCTTCTCTCTCTCCCTCCCTTAGGAAATCCATCCGACCCTCACTTTTGCTCCCCTTTGTTTTCTTTTCCCTTTGTTTGTGTGAGAAGGAGAAGCGAAGAAGAAGAAGAAGCACAAGAAGGAAGTGAAAGTGGGAAAGGTGTGTGTGTGTGTGTGCCTTTGTTGTTGTTGTTGTTGATTCTCTTCGCATTAGCTCCCTCTCATGCCTTCCCCCACCCTGTTTTTCAGCTAAGAAAGCCTTGAGGGATGCTGATGAGGTGGTGGTAGTGGCTGTGGTGGTTGAGGTGTTTGTGGGTGTGTCGAAAGCCTCGCATCTCCCCATTTTCCTCCCCCTGTTTTGGTAAGGCAGATCTCTGTCTTCTAAATATCTCTATGAATCTAGTAATTAGAGGCATATATTTGGGATTGTGTCCTCATGTGATATGATCATCTATGTGTCTAGTAGTTATATATGAAATTTGGGGTCATTATGATATTTGTGTTGTAAGTTAGAACCTATTTTGCATGGTCTGTCCAGATTCGCATGGGAATTGACCAGTTTCTAGAAATATTTTAGTTCGGACTTGTAGAGGCACAATTAGGTTATAATGTCTTCATGTATTATGATCCCAGAATGTCAAAGAATGTGTATGATTTATTTCATAATTTTTTGGATGTGTATTTGGTGCTGTGGAGATCAAATAGTAGGGCTGGTTGCAGCAGGTTTAGCGGTTTTGCTCGATTGTGTGTCAAAGAGTTGTTATGCATGTTGTGGAACATATCAGGAGTTAGGGTCTTCATGAAGTAGGCTTATATGTGTGTCAGGAGATTCCATATTTTAATTGAGCTTCATTGGTTGTGTTTTGCAGCTCTCGTTGGCAGAACTCGCGATGAATGGGTCGTTAGGTGAGTGGTTTGATCCAACCCTTCAAGATGCGCTCGATGCACGTAGTCGTGCATCGATCATCCATGGGGCTTCTTTGCACCCTCAATATGTTAGATATCTTGCATGCTACGCTTCTATTGCATGTATAGTATTAAGGTATGAATGACTGAGTCGCATGTGTCCTTCGTTTATGGGCATGTGTGATATGTGTTTATATGAATGTATAGAATATGCATGCCTCAGGTAGTCCCTATTTATAGTACTACCTCCCTATGTTAGTAATATCTAGCATGATTAAACCTGGGTTAATAACCGGGTGCATACTTAATATTCCCTAGTCATAAGACTGGAGGATGTGGTATGGCCGTTGCACCTATCTTGTTGGGGCAAAGCTATGACCAGCTTCCAAAGAGGATGAGACTTTCCCTCTCTCTCACCCTCCCTCTTTGCGTAAATTGAGTAAGTAAATATGGTTCCTACTTGACTCAGGTCTGCTTGGGATTATCGACATGCACCGGTTATTACGCGAGATCGCGCTTAACCTTTCCCTTTTTAAGTTTGTGATATCCAACGCATGCATAAGTTATACCTTGTGTGCTTATATGATTAATGTGCCTCATATGCATGTATAGTTAGGCCATGCCTTATATGTATGTTGCATGATTTATTGTCTATGATGTATATTCGTGTTAGCGAGTACCCTATAATTAATCATATGTTATCGCGCATGTTAAAACTAATTAGGCCTATCTGAAATAAGTGTGGGTACGACCCGTTGTCGGGCTGTACCTCATTAGTTAGAGCGCGAGCGATATAATCGCCACCCCGCATCCGAGTGATGTGCTTGAATGGAATTCAGGAGGATTCATTGTTGTATCGGTTTTGTTAAACCGGTGGCTTTGGCATTAAGTTAGGCCTACCCGTGCTAGGAGCGTTTATGAACTGCCTGTTGGGTTATGTGCCTTGGGCTTATTTCTGCGTGAGAGCAGAGGTAACCCCTCGCATCTGAGCGTCGCACTCGTGTGGGAGTACAAGAGTATTCATTATCATCGATATATGATTATCGAGCATATTTGACTTTCCCATACAGTTCGCTTTGCGAATGTGGGGTGCTTCCTCCCGACATCGTCGTGAGTCGAAACTGCCCAACGTTAAAGCTGTCCTATTTTGTGCCACAACTTGTAGGTGTTGCCGATGCGTATCACGGTACACATCTGGCCGATGTACCGATCATGGAAAGCCAGCAGGTAGAGGCTAAGAGGGAGAGGGCTACCGAATGTTATTGCAAGTGTGGAGTTGTTCTCCCCTTTGTTGGATCTGTGTTGAAGCTGTCCTGATACCACCTGTAGGTACTACCGATGCGTACGATAGATGTACTGATCATGGGAGTATACCAGGTAGAGGTTACCCGGGAGAGGACTACCGGATGACAAAGGGTGTAGAGCATAAGGATTATCCCAAAAGTCCCTAGGATCTCCCCTTTGGGGACTAGGGTGAGGATGAGTTTAGTCACGTCGTCACATGACCCTTATACCCATCGAGTATACTCTAGTATGCTACTCCTAATGCTTGAGGTATCGTAGTATAGATCTACTTCATAGCGGAGGGACTGGTTGGTTAGGTTATCCAGTAACACTAGGTGTTATGGTTAACCTTCGTTTCTCCCCGGGTGTCCTAGGAGTTTCCCTTCAAGGGAGGGGCGGGGGATGAGTTGAAGTCACGTCGCCGCGTGACCCATTCATTGTTCGTCCGTTCCCATAGTTGTTGCGTCCAGCTATGTATCGATGTTCAAAGACATTGTTGGGCAGTTATCTCGATGTAGATAATCCAGTAGTGTTGCGTGGACCAATAATTCCGCGTCTCTTCGACAAGCGATATGGTCTCTCTCCAAGAGTCCCAAGAGTCTCCCTCCGGGAGTGAGGGTGAGGCTGAGGTTGTTCGCACCACTGCGTGACCTTGTTATCCTTTGGGTTTCTACCCATGTTTTTTCTTGAAAGAAAATTGCTTTAGTATTGAATTTTTGTAATGGTATTTGGTTTCCAGCCACTCACTGGCTTGTAGCTCAACCCTTCGCATACTGTTTCTTTTTCAGAGGAAGTGTTGGGCGTGGAGCTGGAGCTTCCTTGTGGCGGGGTTCGAGTGCGTGGAGTGTTGTGTCCGGTGGTTAGCGAGTGCGAGGATGTCAGCAGTCCTAGTATAATTTATGTATTTGAAATCGTGCGTGTTGCACTGGTTGTACTTTATTTGTACTAGACTTGGCTCTCACAGGACAGTGATTGCGTATTCGAGTCTGTAATAATGTTTTTGGTTTACAGACTTATTGATATTTTTATGCTTCCGCATTTTAGTTGAACTATCAGTTATCATTGTTTTGCCAGCTTTGTGTGTTATTTATTGGAGTCATTGTTGACCTCTAGAAATTGATAGCTGATACTTTATATATTGCCACATCTCAGGGACGGCCGCCCTGGGGGAGTGACAGTGTAGAGACATGTGTTTGGGGGGCAGACGAGCCAGTCTCCGAGAGGATTCTCTTGATGGTTTCATCCAATGTTTCTGCCTTGGGCGGGTAGTTTAGTAGTCCTAGGTTGGACATGGCCTGGTAAGGGCCAGGGGCAGAAGCTGCTGAAAATATTGGATTCGCCAGGGAAGGCGGGGTGATTGAAAAGGTGGGGGGGGGGGGGGGGAGAAAAGAGGCTTGGACTCGGATTTACCAAAAAACCGGATGTTGGTAGTGTATTGGGGGTAGGGCAAGCCTTGGGGGTCTTGACAGAAGTTTCCTGCTTCAAGGTCTTGGCCTGGTGATAGTCGGTGAGGTCATTGAACATGTCCATGACCGACTGGTATCCTAGGGTAGCCATCCTCTCCTCTAGGTGGCTGAGGAATTTGGCAGTTTGATCTCTCTGGTTGTCTTTTCCTCCACTATTTTCTCATGGGTGTAGGCCTCCATGGTGTGAATATGGAAAAGTCTAGGTGAAAATGAATGAAGATTTAAAGCAGTAAATAAAGCGGTAAAGGGGTGTGTAGCTGTGTGCGGCTTAAAGCAGTAAAGGGTGCGCAGCCGTGTGCGACTTAAAGCAGTAAAGGATGCGCAGCTGTGTGCGGCTTAAAGCAGTAAAGAGATGAGATTAAATTGGTAAGAGGGTGCGCAACTATGTGCGGCTTAAAGTAGTAAAGGATGTTGTAATGCAAAGTATAGAAGGGTCAGACTTGAGGGTTGGTAAATCCTAGCTTTCCTAGAGGGGTGATGGCATTCTAGTCAAGTTACGGAGGGGAGCAGAAGGGGGTTTACCTTTGGTTGTTTTCATGTGGGAGGTCCCACCGTGATCGCTAGGCTGTCAGTATTGTTTTTCGGAAGGGGTTCCCCTCAGGGGGTTCGGCGCGGCGTGCGGGTGGGCCTCTGAAAAAGGATGTTTCGTTCCGGGTTTTTTGGGTCCCGATTGCGGTTGCATGTGTGGGGGTTTTTCGGAGGTTTTGATCTGGTGCGTGCCTTGGTAAGCTTGGTCGGATCGTCTCTCGGAAGGGGGAAGGGGTTTTTGGTCTTGGCTGAGGCGGCCGACAGGTCCTCAGGAAGATTCAGGGGTAGTTGTGATCGCCACCTGCTTTCTCAAAAAGCAGGAAAAGTTGGGTCGGATTTTATCGCCTTCGTGGGGGAGTTTGTGGGGTCTCCACTCTGAGATACGGGCATGCCGCACATAGTGGTAAACAACAGGGATCCTCTTCTGCTTTGGGAACTTTACGAAAGGAGGTTTTGGGAATTTAGGGTGTAGGTGAGGGTCGGCTAGTTGTTCTGAGCCGTCGGGCATGGAGGGGCTAGTTGTGTTTAACGGCCTGGTGTCTGGCTCTATTTCGGCAGAATCTGGGTCGGGTTTGGTTTGGGTGTTGGCAATGGTTAAGCTGGGTTTAACCTGGGTTTTGGAGAGTGGATTTGGAGAGTGATTTTGTGTAGGAAAATTGATTTTTCTCTCAAAATAGAGCTCTCTCTCTCTCTCAAGGGTTTTAAGTGGGGAAGGGTTTGTGAGTGTGGGTATGGCTTAGGGAGGAATGGGTGATTTTATGTGTGATATGGATATGAATTCTTGATGATGGAAGAAGTCCCCCTATTTAAAGTACAAAGGTGTAGGGGAGTGTCCACTGGATAATAGATCAAAATGGGTAATAAGGTGCTTGATTTGACCTTCCATTAGATCTTTGTTCTCTGACAATGTCCAGGTGAGGGGCGGCTAGTTGAAACTAGTTGCCCCAACCTGCCAAACATCCCATCTCTGACAAGTGGTGGCCTGGGTCGGTTACTAAGTTTGAACCGGCTGAGATGGGGCGGCTAAAAGGGACAATCCACCACAATCATGCTGCTTTATGTCAAATCCCAGGAAGGCAGTTTGGGGTCGGTTAGGGGCCGACTAGTTGAAACTATCCGCCTGGTATGGGGCGGCTACTCTCAAGTAGCCGCCTCTGTCCAGGACTCAGGTTGGACTAGGGTTTCCGATTTTGGTTTTTAAGGGAGTTTTCTATTAGATGTCCAAATGTGGTCACTCCTAAGTATTACTTGAAGTATTTTTTTGTCTTTTTGGACGGTCAAAATTGGGGTATCTACAGGGAAGACCTGAGGCGCTTCATCATTGAGGTCGTCCTCTTCCCCTTCGTCATCTCCTCTGATTTTGCAAAGAAAGGAAAACCCCAAAGGAAACTAGGGCTTCGAAATCAAGAAGAAAGGAATGATCTAGAGCGAAATCAAGAAGAAAGGAATGATCTAGAGTGAAATCAAACAAATCTGAAGCAAAGAAAGCAAGTTTTTCTGTTTGAAATGAAGAAGAAGTACTGGAGGGAGAGAAACCGTTTTAAAAACGCGCGGGAGTGAGAGGGTCTTTTTCGGTTATAAGGGACCCAGTCGGCCGGTGTGTCATGCCTATGTCATTTGGAGCCTTATTCTTTTTCGATCGGAGTCGCTAAAATTTTGGCTTATAGCCATCTGCAAGAGTTGGAGTACTCTGATTGAAAATCTGTGTGCATAATTGTTCTCCTGGTATTGGCATTGGCCTACCTGTAAATTCACGTCGCATTCTGACGTCTTTGAAGAAGTTATGCATTCTGATTGGTATTCGGATTTTATTTTGTTAATACCCAATATGAAGAGGTTTAAATATTATTTTAGCATGAGATTTTCAGTTTTGAGTTAGCTTTCATACAAAAATAGAATTGGATCAACTGGATTCATGTAGTAAAAGTTATGGGTATTTTTCCAAGTGTACCCCGGGGATGAGAAAGTCCTGGCAGCAGCCCTGTTCGATGTTTAGTTCAAATTTTGAAATATTTGGAGAGGTTATTTGATCTGAGCATAAACATGAAATTTGTAGATAATCTTCCTGGTGTTCCAATGGATTTTGAATTGTGCAATTCAGAGCTATATTGTGGAAGTTATGGGTGTTCTAATAAAGCCTGTCCAAAATTTTGAGTCAGGAACCATTTGGTCATTTGGACCCCTCTTTTGGCTATAAAATGCCCAAATGTCACTCCCTCCCACTCTCTGTTTTGAGTGTGTGTGTGTGCTTTGAAGAAGCAAAAGAAGGAGAAGGAGCACAAGAAGTAAGAAGAAACACAAGAAGGCGTGTTTGTGTGTATGTGTTGTTGTTGTTGTGGTTTCTCTTCTCTCAAGCTCCCTCTCATGTCTTCGCCCCCTGTTTTTCAGCCAAAGAAGGCTAAGGAGAGGCTGTGGAGGTGGTGGTAGTGGTGGTGGTGGTTGAGGTGGTCGCGGGTGCATTGAGGGCCCCCGAATCTCCCCTTTTCATTCCCCCCCCCCTTGGTGAGCTCTCCCCCTTCTTTTCTTTGGTTTTTCATGTGTTAGGGGCTGTAGATGGGTCATGCATGCTAGATGATTGAGTTAGGGTGTGTGAGGGGGGGGGGGTGGGGAGGGGTGTTGGGTGGCTGGGCACGCGCGCGGGGCTGTAGATGGGCGAGCATGTGCACATACGCGCGGGCACGCGGGCGTGCGCGCAGGGTGTTGGCAGACGTGTGGTGCGCGTAGGCTGTGCGCACACGGGGGGCAGCGCGTCTGGGCGCCGAGGCAGGGTGCCAGTGTGCGTGCCCAAGGGATCGGGTAGGTGTTGGAGCACTCGGGCATGCGTGCGTACGTGCGTGCGAGCCCGTATGCGTGCATGTCTAAGTGTTTTAATGGGATTTTACTCACCAACTTGGATACCCTTGTCTTGCAATTCTTGGCGATCGGTCACGCATCGACCTGGTGTTATATATGTGTCACTTTTAGCCTTCTGGTAACCATTGGAGCATTCTGGCAGTTTTTCAGCTTTTTCATTTTTCGATCGGAACCGCTAAAATTTTAGACTTTTAGCTATCACCCTGAGTTAGAGGGCTCCGATTGAAAATCTAACTGCATATTATGTGTCCTGGTGCCATTTCAAGCCACTCACGAAAATTTCATCGATTACCGGTAACATTTCAAAATTTCGCAGTTTCGAAGCGTATCCGGGTTTTGACTGAGCGAGAAGTCTTTTGGATTTTAGTGTGGTTGGGTTGACTAAGGTCAAATCTCACCTAAGTGCACCTAAACCTAGCCTAAACCTAATTAATTAGCCCTAAGTGAGTGGGTGTGAGTGTGTGTGTGTGTGTGTGAGTATAATAAAATCCCACGACAACATTAGAGCCCCCACTATTCATCATCTTCTCCACCAAATATCTCTCTCATCCCCTCTCTTTAAAACCTCCATATGACCTAGCTAGAGGTGTTGGATTGAGAATCCATAGAAGGAGAAAAGATAGGTGAGGACCCGATCTATCCATCCATGGTCTTGGATCTTCATTTCCCTTTGTTTTTCCTCCTCTAATGGACCCTCTTCTCCTCTGTTTTCAGCCCCTCTTTGGCTGAGTGGAGACCTTC
Organism: Acorus gramineus; assembly: GCA_030737835.1. Classification (NCBI taxonomy): domain Eukaryota; kingdom Viridiplantae; phylum Streptophyta; class Magnoliopsida; order Acorales; family Acoraceae; genus Acorus; species Acorus gramineus. The sequence continues at coordinate 13,903,219 of CM060854.1, read as the reverse complement.
ATGGTGGTGGTCTTGGAGGTGGTGTTTCGGTGCGCGAAGAGCACCCGTTCTTCCCTCCCTTCCCTTCCTCTTCTTTGGGTGAGCTTCTTTTCCTTCCATTCTTGTTTAGATGCATGTTTAGGAGGTGTTTTTGGGTGTGCATGGCTGTTGGGGAGTTGGGGGGGGGGGGGTGTTGGGGGCGGTTAGAGGTGTTATATATGCGTCACTTTTAACCTGCTAGTAACCGTTGGAGCGTTCTGGCAGTTTTTCATTTTTTTCGGTTTTCGATCGGAATCGCTAATTTTTGGACTGTTAGCTATCGTCCTGAGTTAGAGGACTCCGATTGGAAATCTAACTACATATTTGGTGTCCTGGTGCCATTTTAGGCCTCTCACAAAAATTTCATCGAATTCCGGTAACGTTTCCAAAATTTCACAGTTTCGGGGCGTATCCGGGTATTTTAAGTGACTTGCTATATAAGTGAAATCTAAAATTAGATTGGCACTATTCATCATCCCTACCAAAAGCTTTCTCTCTCTCCCCTCTCTCCTTTTCTTCCATTTGAGCCCCTTAGAGCCCTCAAAGCTTAAAACCTAAAGCATATGAAGTGTAGATCGGGTCCCGATCTACACCCCGGTGGTTTCAAATCCGGATTCCGACGAGTTTCGCCCCTTCTCCCCCTCTCTTTTCTCCTCTGTTTTGGGCCAATTCGAGGGCCAAGGAAGATCCCGACGTTGGAGGCCTTTGGGGAAAGGTTTCGGTGCGCGGAGAGCAACCGAACATCTCTTCCTCCCCTTGGTAAGCCCTTTTTCCTCTCTTTTCATGCTTAGATGTATGATAGGAAGGGGGTTTTGGGGTTGGGTGGTGGTCGGCGGCTGTGGGTGGCTGTTGGAGGTGGTTGGGGGCGGTCGGAGGCCGTCGGAGGCCGAAGGATTGGTGGTGGAGGTGCTCGGGCATGGGGGTTGCAGTCCCGGGCAGCAGGCGGCACAGGCAGCGCTCAGGCAGGCGCAGCAGGCGAGCAGCGGCAGGGCGCGCGCGCGCGTGCGAGCGGGCGTGCGCTCGGGTTGGCGCTGGGCGTGCTGGGTGCTGGGCGCGCTGGGTGGGCTGGCAGGGCTAGCTGCCCCGGGTAGGCTGGGAGCAGGCGCACCAGTTTGTCGGGCGCGCGCGCGGGCGTGCGCTCGGGGGGTGCATGGGGAGGCATGCGGGTAGGTTGGCTGGGCTGTGCGCGCTGGCAGGCCGGGCTGGCAGGCTGGGCGCGCAGGCGTGCAGGGCAGGCGGTGCTCGGGCATCAGGCGGGCAGTCGCCGGGCGTGCAGGCGAGCGGTGCTCGGGCCACTCGGCGATGCGCGCAGGCAGGCAGCGCGGGTAGCAGCGCGGACAGGCTGGTAGGCGCGCTGGGCGCGTGCTGCCAGGCGCGCTGGGCGCGTGCTGCCAGGCGCACTGGGAGCGTGTTGCGCGGGCGTGCACGTGGGCGCTGAGTGAGGGTCCTGGGTACTGGGCGTTGAGCGCTGGGAGCTGGTCACGGGTGCTGAGCGCTGGGCGCTGGGCACTGTAGAGGAGCATGCGCGCGGGGCGCTGGGCAGAGGCGCAGGCGTGCGCGCGGTGAGGAGGGCAGTGGGTGCGAGCGGGTGGTGTGCGCGTGGTGCGCGCGGGGCGAGGCTGGTGGTGCGCGCGGAGCTGGGCTGGAGGTGCGCGTGGGGTGCGCGCGGGGCAAGGCGCTGGGCGCGCGGGGCGTGCGGTGTGCTCGCGGGTCAGCGCGGGGCGTGCGGGGTGCGTGCGGGCTGCTGCGGCGGGGCGCAGAGGGTACGCGGTGCACCCGGGAGGCTCGGCTGCGGGTCCAGGGCGGCGGGCAGGGGGCCGGCGGTGCGCTGGGTGCGCGGGCTGAGGCGCGGCGGTGCACCCGGGAGGTCGGGTGGCCGTGCGGGTGGTTGCCTGTGGTGCGGGAGTGAGCCGGAGTGCTCGGGCTAGCGTGCGTACGGGCAGTATGTACGTTTGCCCAAGTGTTGGGTACTTTTGGAATGTTTTGTGTATTTTTCTGATGTTTGTGGATTTTACTCACCTAGTTAAATACCTGTCTTGCAGATCTTGACGGACGGTCGCGCGATGACCCAGATAGCAGTGAGTGGGACAATCCAACCCAGTTGGGAGGCGCTATACGCACTTGGGTGTGTACCGTCCTCCCCTGGGGCACCATGGATTTATATTAACTGTGGTTATGTATAATCCATGAGATTCATGATTAAATGTAGTATGCATGCTACCCTAGACTGTATGTTAGGGACTTGCACCCTTAGGATTATGTGTAAGAGCCATGCACCATGTTCCCATGCTAGGAAGCCTTGGCCTATGCATGCGTCTTATTAGTTTGATTATTAAATTAAATGTTAGCATGCCTTGTATAATATTATAGGGAGGGGCCTTGCGAGGTCAACATTGAGACCCGGGTTAGGGTACTCCGTGTTCCTTGTTTGGTTATCGGGATGTCCTGTATCGGGACCTCATGCTGCCCTCCCAAGGTTTCTTGTCCCAATAATATTATAACTCTTGTTGATAATTATTATGACATCCCTTGTTAGTAAATGTCATTATGCATGTTCCCCGCATCTTAGTTATGCGCCCTGGAGGAATTCTGAAGAATTCATGACACCAGAGTTAGGATGTGTTGTCTGCGGATCCGAGTGGATCATATGCGATGGATAGGCTATTCTGTTCCCTTCGTTGGATCCGTGTAGAGACTACCCCGGCGTTGGAAAGGTCGTCCCGTGTAGGGGCTCCCATCAGTAGGCGCCTCCTGATTTGGTAGAAGGATTGTGCTGAATGTGGGAGTGGCCAAACGACCTACGGAGTGGGGAGAGACTATCGGTGGACCAAGGGTGACCAACAGCCTAGTCAGTCCCAAGAGCCTAGGTCACCCATTGAGGGGTGAGGGTGAGGGTGTAGCGGGTGGCGGTAGCGACCCGCTGGTTTTGTGTAATTAGTCCCAATATCCCTGGTCACCCATTGAGAGGTGAGGGTGAGGGTGTAGTGGGTTGGCGGTAGCGACCCACTGGATTGCGGAGTTGCTGCCATTTTGTGGCTTGAGTAATGTGATTGTGGATTAATAATATCTGGTTGTGGTTAATATAAGCTATGATGCATGGGTTGTGCTGTTCACTGAGCGTGTGGCTCACCCCTCGCATCATATTTTTCTCCAGTGTCATCTGAGTCGGATCTGGAGGAGGAGCTCCCCGAGGGACTTCATCAGTAGCGGAGTAGCGCCACGTCCCGCGAGTATCAGAGGCTATCAGCATCCCTTTCGCTCGTATGTATTATATTCCGTGCTTGGGCACGTGGTTGTATATTATTTGGATGTCTTTGTATATATTGGCTCTAATAGGACAGTTGATTATGTATCGAGTCTGTAATATGTTTTTGGATTACAGATTCAGTCTTTTAGCTTCCGCATTTGGTGTATATAGTATGTCAGCCCTGCTTTTATCTGTGTAGTCATATTTAGCTATTGTGTGAGTATGTTATTGAACTCCTGTTTACTGATATCATATATACACTTGCCGCGTCCCGGGGTCGGCCGGCCCTGGGGCATGACAAGAGGTGTTAGGGCATGCGGGCTCAGGTGCATGCGGGCTCAGCGACGCGCGCAGGCAGGCAGGCGCAGGCGGTAGGCAGGCAGGCAGAGCAGGCTGGCAGGCGCTAGGCAGGCGCGCTGTCAGGCGAGCTGGCAGGGCACGCGCGTGTGCGCGCCGGTGTGCGCGCGGTTGAGCGGGTGGTGTGCGGGTGCTGCGCGCTGGGCGCCGTGGGGGCGTGTGCGCGGAGCGCTGCGCAGAGGCGCAGTGCATGCTGCGCGCGCGGTGAGGCGAGCGGGAGTGCGCGCGGGGTGCGCGCGGGGTGCTGCGCTGAGGCGCAGTGCGTTTGGCTGTGCACGCGAGGTGCTGCGCTGGGGTGCAGTGCGCGCGGGTGCACCCGAGGCTGGACACGCGGTGCGCGCGGGCACGCACGAGCGTGCACGCGGCGCGCAGCGTGTCTGGGCGTGCGGGCAAGGGCGCTGCAGTGCGTCTGGGCGTGCGGGCTGGGGCGCGGCTGTGCGCCCGGGGCGGGTGGCCGTGTGCGTATGGCTGCCCGGGGGTTCGGGAGTGAGTCGGGATGTTCAGACTCGCTGCGTACGGGCCGTATGTATGTTTGTCTGAGTGTGGGGTATTTTTAGCGTATTTTTGTTGTATTGTGTATTTTTACTCACCGTGTTAATTACCCTGTCTTGCAGATCTTGACGGACGGTCACGCGACGACCCGGGTATTGGTGAGTGGGACAATCCAACCCAGTAGGGAGGTGCTATATGCACTTGGGCGTATACCGTCCTCCCCTGGGGCACCATAGTTTAATATTAACTTGTATAATATGTAATCTATGCAAGCATGATCAGTATGTAGTATGCATGTCACCTAGACCTTGTATGTTAGGGACTTGCACCTTTAGGATATGTGTAAGAGCCATGCATCCTGACACCATGTTTCATGCTAGGAAAGCCTCGACCTATGCATGTGTCCTATTAGTTTAATTTATTAAATTAAATGTGAACTTATGGTATTTTTGCATGCCTTAGTAAGTATTACAACCTGGTGGTTATTATATATGTTCCCCGCATCTTAGTTATGCGCCCTGGAGGAATTCTGAAGAATTCATGACATTAGTAGAGTCTCCCTTCTCTGGATTAAGGGGCCTTGCGAAGTCAGCGTTGAGACCCGGGCTAGGGTACTCCGTGTTCCTTGTTTGGTTGTCGGGATATCCTATATCGGGACCTCATGGTGCCCTCCCAAGGTTTCTTTTTTTTCAATTAAGGAATACCGCGGATCCAAGTGGATCGTATATGTGTGGATAGGCTGTTTTTGTTCTCTTCGTTGGATCAGTATGGAGACTCCTCAGCGTTAGACAAGCCGTCCTGACAGAGGGCTCCCATCAGTAGGCACCTCCTGATTTGGCTTCGGACTGTGCTGAATGTGGGAGTAGACCAGGCGGTCTACGGAGTGGAGGAGAGACTATCGGTGGACCAAGGGTGATTAACAGCCTAGTCAGTTCCAATATCAGCAGGCAGCCCTTGGGCATGGCCGCCCACTTGGCTATACGTCGTTGGAGGCTTCTGGAGGAGGCCGCTTGCTGGATCAGCGTTCGAGAGACACCTGCGGGTGGCTTTTTGGCCAGGCTAGTGGTGCAGCCCATTCTTCTCGATGAGATCCGCACGGCTCAGGGGCAGGATCCTCACTTTCTAGTCCTCTCTGAAGGCGTCGCCTGGGGCGAGCGTCCGGACTACCAGATTCGCGAGGACGGGATCCTGTGGTTCAGAGGTCGAGTATGCATTCCTGACGATGCAGAGTTGAAGCAGAAGATCTTGGACGAGGCCCATCGTTCGAGGTACACAGTGCATCCTGGTGGCACGAAGATGTACAGGGGCCTTCGTCGTGGCTACTGGTGGCGCGGGATGAAGGCGGATATTGGCCGTTTCGTTGCCCGTTGCTTGGTATGCCAGCAGGTGAAGTCGGAACATCAGCGTCCTGCGGGGAATTAGAGTGCTTTGTTGTGCCTGTGTCATTTGGAGCGCTCTGTTTGAAAATTAGGGTACATAATTTTTTTTCCTAGAAGTTATGTATTCCTGATTTGGTGTTTGGATTTGATTTTGTTAAAATCCAAGATGAAGAGGTTTAAATATGAGTTTACTATGAGATGTCCAGTTTTGAGTTAGCTTTCGTACAGAAGTGGAATTAGATCAACTGGATTCTTGTAGTAAAAGTTATGGGTATTTTTCCAAGTATACCCCGGGGAGGGAAATTCTGGCAGCAGCCCTGCTCGATGTTTAGCTCTAATTTCGGAATAGCTGGAGAGATTATTTGATCTTGGCATAAGCATTAAAGTTGTCGATATTCCTCTTGGCTTTCCAACGAACTTGGAAATGTGCAATTCGGAGCTATATCGAAGAAGTTATGGCTGTTCCAGTGAAGCATGCGCAGAATTTCTAGTCAAAGGGCGACTAGGTCATTTCTCCTTTAGATATTTGTGATAAATCTCTCTCTCTCTCTCTCTCTCTCTCTCTCCCATCCCAAATCCGCTCGTCCGCGCCAATTGCTGGCCTCTCTTCTCTCTTTCAAACCCCCCCCCCTAGGTGTTTGATAAAATGCCTCAAAGAGAAGGAGAAGGTGGAGGAGGAGGTGATGGTGAATCCTTGTGTGGGTGTTGTGTAGTTGCTTGTCTTCTCTCCTCTCAAGCTTCCTTTCCATGATTCCCCCCCCCCCTGATTTTCAGCTGAAGAGGAGGCTGAGGGGTGGTGGTAGTGGTGGTGGCGGTTGAGGTGGTGGCGGTTGAGGTGGTCGCGGGTGCGTCGAGGGCCCCCGAACCTCCCCCTTTCGTTCCCCCTCCAAGGTGACCTTTTCCTCTTCTTTTTCTTGGTTTTCAAGGCTTAAAGGGCTGTTGGGGAAGTCATGCTTGATATGCATAGGGGTTAGAGTGTGTGTGAGGGGTTGGGAAGGGTTAAAAAATGGGGTTAAGAGGGGCTTGGCGCGAGCTGGGCGCTGTCTGCGCGCGGGCGCGCGCGCAGGCGGGCGCTGGCAGGCTCTGGCGGGCAGCGCGTCTTGGCGCGCGGGAAGGCGCGCGGCAGTGCGACGATGGTGCTGGGTGCATGCGTGCATGCGCATGCGTGCGTGCACATGCGGGGGGCCATGCGTGTGGCTGCCCAAGGGTTCGGGTAGGTGTCAGGGCACTCGGACTCGCGTGCGTACGTGCGTGCTCGCATGCGTACGAGCCCGTATGCATGCTTGTCCGAGTATGGGTATTTCTAATGATTTTTATGTGTAAATTATGTTGTTTCTCACCAGTTGGATGCCCCTACCTTGCAGATCTCGTCGGATGGGATGCGCGAGGTCCCGGGTCGTAAGGTGAGTGGTTTGATTCCAATCCCCCCCTCTCTAGGGATGCGCTCGACCCGCGTAGACGCGCGTCGCGCATCGATGGGCCCCCCTAACTAATATGTAGATGTTTTGCATGCTAGGGATATACATCCATGTATCGTGTATAGAGGCCCGTACATGCCTGGACACCATGTCCTGTACTTAAAAGCCTTGAATCTGTGCTATGCATGATCATTATGTAGTATCCATGCCACCTTAGGCTTTGTATGCTAGGAATATGCACCCTTATGTTGTGGATAGAGGCCGATACATCCTGATACCATGTTTCATGCTAGGAAAGCCCAGAGCTATGCATGTTCGCATCTAGTTTAATCTAATTAAATCAGAATGTGAGCATGCCTTAGTGAATATTGTAACCTTGTGGTTATGATATATGTCTCCTCGCATCTTAGGGGATTATGTGAGCATATAGTTGCAAGCATGCCTTACAGAATATTATAACCTTGTTGTTATAATATATGTCTCCCCGCATCTTGGTTATGCGCCCTAGAGGAATTCTTGAGAATTCATGTCATTAGAAATGTTAGGAAGCGTTGTCGACGGATCCAAGAGGATCGCATGCGTGTGGGTAGGCTGTTCTCTGCCCTTCGTTGGATCCGTGTAGTACAGCCCCGGCGTTAGATAGGTTGTCCTGACAGAGGGCTCCCATCAGTAGGTACCTCCTGATTTTGTTTCGGACTGTGCTGAATCGTGGGAGTAGACCAGGCAAGCTACGGAGCGGGGAGAGGCTACTGGTGGACCATGGGTGAATAGCAGTCTAGTCAGTCCCAAAAGACCATGTCACCCCTTCGAGGGTGAGGGTGAGGGTGTGGTGGGTCGGCGATGTAACGACCCACTGGATTGTGTAGTTACTCCCGTTTAGGAACTATGATTACTTTGAGGTTAATATGAGGATGTTGGTTGTTGTTATGCATGTGTGTGGCATCCCGATGAGCGAGTATCGAGAGTGGTGAGTTGAGGAGAACGGGTTGTAGATACTACCCGGGAGAGGGTTATTGAATGATGTCTCGAGCGTGGAATCGTTCTCCCCTTCGTTGGATCCGAGTAGTGAAATCCCCGGCGTTAGACAGGCTATCCTGACAGAGGGCTCCCATCAGTAGGCACCTCCTGATTGTGTTTCGAACTGTGCTGAATCGTGTGAGTATACCAGGTGAGCTACGGAGCGGGGAGAGGCTACCGGTGGACCAGGGGTGTAGAGCAGTCTAAGTCTCTCCCAAAGTCCCAAAATGTCTCCTTTCATGAGTGAGGGTGTCGATGAGGCGAAGACGCGTCGCCTCGTGACCCATTCGTTGTTCGACCGTTCCCATAGATGTTTGGTCCGGTCTCGCGATGGATGTTGAAGGACATCGATGGGCGATTATCTAGATGTAGATGATCCAGTAGTGTTGAGTGGACCAGTAAATCCGGGTCTCTTCGACCGACGGCATGGTCCCTAGACCAGTAAATCCGGGTCTCTTCGACCGACGGTATGGTCTCTCCCCTTAAGTCCCAAAAGACCCCCTCCGGGAGTGAGGGTGGGGGTGAGGTTGGTCGCGCCGTCGCGTGACCCATTTATCTTGGGTTTCTACCCATGTTTTCCTTGAAAGGAAACTGATTATGTATTGAACCAGATGTTATATATGTGTCACTTTTATCTTTCTGGTCACCATTGGAGCATTATGGCAGTTTTTTAACTTTTTCTTTTTTCGATCGGAACCGCTAAAATTTTGGACTTTTAGCTATCATCCTGAGTTTGAGGACTCCGATTGAAAATCTAACTGCATATTATGTGTCTTGGTGCCATTTCAAGCCACTCACAAAAATTTCATCGAATTCCGGTAACGTTTCAGAATTTCGCAGTTCCGAATCGTATCCAGGTTTTGACCGAGCGAAAAGTCATTGGGAGACTTGACTTGGTCAATGTAGACCCATGACTTGGTCAACTCTTTTGTTTTCTAGTGTGGTTGGGTTGACCCAAGTCAAAGTGCACCTAAACCTAGCCTAAACCTAATTAGGGCTAAGTTAAGTGGGTGTGAGTGTGTGTGGTGTGGGTGTGAGCATAAATAAATCCCACGACCACATTAAGCCCTCCCCTATTCATCTTCTTCTCCACTCAAGCTCTCTCTCTCTCCCTCTCTTTAATCCCCCCTTTTGACCTAGCTAAGGTGGTTGAAATAAAAAACCCTAGAAGGAGAAAAGATAGGTAAGGACCCGATCTATCCATCCATGGTCTCGGATTCGAGTTTCCTCTTGTGTGACCCCCTCTCATGGCCCCTTTTCTCCTCGGATTTCAGCCATTTTTAGGGCTGAAGGAGAGCTTGGTGGTGGTGGCCTTGGAGGTGGTGTTTCGGTGCGAGAAGAGCACCCGATCTCCTCCCCTTCCTTTCCTCTCCTTGGGTGAGTTTTCTTTCCTTCCAATCTTGTTTAGATGCATGTTTAGGAGGTGTTTTTGGGTGTGCATGGCTGTTGGGGAGTTGGAGGGGGCTGTTGGGGGCGGTTTGAGGTGTTAGGGTTGGCTCGGGTGCATGAGGGCTCAGCGGCGCGCAGGCAGGCAGGCAGGCAGGGCAGGCTGGCAGGCGCAGGGCAGGGCGCTGTCGGGCATGCTGGCAGGGCACGCACGCGTGCGCATGGGCGTGCGCGCGGGTGCTGCACAGGGGGCGCAGTACGCGGGGCGAGCGGGAGGTGTGCGGTTGCTGCGCAAGGGGTGCAGTGCGCGCAGGGCGAGCGGGGAGTGCGCGCGGGGACTGCGCTGGGGTGCAGTGCGTGCGGGTGTGCGCGCGAGGTGCTGCGCTGGGGCGCAGTGCGCGCGGGCACGCGCGAGCGTGCGCGCGGCGGGTCTGGGCGTGCGGCAGGGGGCTCGGCAGTGCGTCTGGGCGCGCGGACTGGGCGCGGCTGTGCGCCCCGGGCAGGTGGCCGTGCGTATGGCTGCCGGGGGTTCGGGAGTGAGTCGGGGTGCTCGGACTCGCGTGCGTACGGGCCGTATGTACGCTTGTCCGAGTGTTGGGTATTTTTAGTGTATTTTTGTATGTATTTGTGTATTTTACTCACCGTGTTTAATACCCTGTCTTGCAGATCTTGACGGACGGTCACGCATCGACACGCGTATTGGTGAGTGGGACAATCCAACCCAGTAGGGAGGCGCTATATGCACTTGGGCGTATACCGTCCTCCCCTGGGGCACCATAGTTTAATATTAACTTATATAATTTGTAATCTATGCAAGCATGATTAATATGTAGTATGCATGCCACCCTAGACCTTGTATGTTAGGGACTTGCACCCTTAGGATATGTGTAAGAACCATGCATCCTGACACCATGTTTCATGCTAGGAAAGCCTCGACCTATGCATGTGTCCTATTAGTTTAATTTATTAAATTAAATGCGAACTTATGGTATTTTTGCATGCCTTAGTAAGTATTACAACCTGGTGGTTATTATATATGTTCCCCGCATCTTAGTTATGCGCCCTGGAGGAATTCTGAAGAATTCATGACATTAGTAGAGTCTCCCTTCTCTGGATTAAGGGGCCTTGCGAAGTCAGCGTTGAGACCCGGGCTAGGGTACTCCGTGTTCCTTGTTTGGTTGTCGGGATATCCTATATCGGGACCTCATGGTGCCCTCCCAAGGTTTCTTTTTCCAGTTAAGGAATACCGCGGATCCAAGTGGATCGTATACGTGTGGATAGGCTGTTTCTGTTCCCTTCGTTGGATCCGTATAGAGACTGCCCAGCGTTAGACAGGCCTTCCTGACAGAGGGCTCCCATCAGTAGGCACCTCCTGATTTGGGTTCGGACTGTGCTGAATTGTGGGAGTAGACCAGGCGGCTACGGAGTGGAGGAGAGACTATCGGTGGACCAAGGGTGATTAACAGCCTAGTCAGTCCCAATAGACCATGTCACCTTTTTAGAGGGTGAGGGTGAGGGTGTGGTGGGTCGGCGATGTTGCGACCCACTGGATTGTGTAGTTCCTGCCACTTTGAGGCTTCGAATAATTAATTGTGGTTAATATAAATTGTGATGCGTGGTTTGTGCTATTCACTGAGCGTGTGGCTCACCCCTCCCATTTATTTTTCTCCAGTGTTATCTGAGTCGGATCAGCAGGAGGAACTCCTCGAGGGACTTCAGCAGTAGCGGAGCAGTGCCATATTTCCGCGAGTGTTAGAGGCTATCAGCATCCCTTTTTGATTGTATGTATTGTATTCTGTGCTTGGGCACACGTTTGTATAATATTTGGATGTCATTGTATATATTGGCTCTCACAGGACAGTTGATTATGTATCGAGTCTGTAATATGTTTTTGAATTACAGACTCAGTCTTTTAGCTTCCGCTATTTGTGTATATATCATGTCAGCCTTGCTTTTGTCTGTGTTGTCATTTTAGCTGTTGCTTAGAGTATGTTATTGACCTCCTGTATAGACTGCTGATATCATATATACACTTGCCGCGTCCCGGGGACGGCCGCCCTGGGGCGTGACAAAAGTTGGTATCAGAGCCTGGTCCTGTTAGAGCCAATTGTCTTCTTTTTCGTAGAGATGAGTCCTAGGATTTCTATATGAGTATTCTGATCCTAGTGTCTGGTTTTCTTAGGTTGCTGATATGCCTCCTCACAGAGGAATGCATGGACGTGGTCCCTCTCGACCTTTGGAGGTTCCCGGACCTACCAGAGGTGAGGATGCTACTGGAGAGTCCTCGGCTGTGAGGCCAGGATTGGCACAAGAGCCTCCTGCATGGGAGCGCGCGTTCGCTGTGATAGCGGATTTGGTGGAGACTCAGACGAGAGCATTAGAGGCCCAGGCGAGGGCGTTAGCTGAGCAGGCTAGAGAGATTCAGGAGCTGAGGGCGGCCCGTGATGCAGTTCCACAGGTCCCCTTGATGGCAGATCCGCCCGTAGTACCCGATGTACCTCCTGCTCCCGTGGTGGTTCCAGCGGCGGAGGTTCAGGATCCCCTGGAGAGGGAGGTGGAGCTAGAGGCTGCAGCGCGAGTGCATCAGAGCGGCCTCAACGCCTTTCTGAAGCTCCACCCTCCCGAGTTCCATGACAGTCGGCGGATCCCCTTGCCCCTGAGCGATGGTTGATGGAGGTGGACAAGATCTTCTCGACCATGCACTGCACCGATCGCCAGCGAGTCTCCCTGGCCACCTTTATGCTGAAGGGTAGCGCCGACTGGTGGGCTACTCGATCGTGGATATTCCCGAGGGAGTGGAGCAGCTTCTATGGGCGGGGTTTCAGAGGTATTTCCTGGAGGAGTACTTCCTATTCTCGACGCGCCAGATCGTGATGCAGGAGTTTGAGCAGCCGACGCAGGGTTCCATGTCAGTCGCGGACTACTCGACGCGCTTCACGAGGCTTTCCAGGTTCGCCCCAGACTTTGTGATGGACGAGGAGACGCTGTGCCGTCGATTCGAGATGGGTCTTATCAGCACCATTCGGGTGCACGTCTCTTCGCAGGCATTCACGAGGTACTCGGACTTGGTGTCGCGGGCGAAGACAGTCGAGCGAGACCTCGGGGCCTCCATGGGGGTTCCAACCCCTTCGGTAGAGCAGAGACCTCCCAGGAGCCCGGACCAGGGACAGCGCAAGAAGAAGCGGCCCCGCTTTGATCAGCCAGCGGCTGCCGCTATTCCAGCCGATGTGGTGCCAGTGTGGGATCCAGCACCCATTGCGGCAGTGCCAGTCCAGGCCAGGCGACCGGTGTTATATATGTGTCACTTTTTGCCTTCTGCTAACCATTGGAGCATTTTGGTAATTTTTGAGTTTTTTCGTTTTTCGATCGGAACCGCTAAAATCTTAGACTGTTAGCTATCATCCTGAGTTTGAGGACTCGATTGAAAATCTAACTGCATATTATGTGTCCTGGTGCCATTCCAAGCCACTCACGAAAATTTCATCAAATTCCAGTAACGTTTCAGAATTTCACAGTTCCGCGGCGTATCCGGGTTTTGACCGAGCGAGAAGTCATTGGGAGAGTTGACTTGGTCAAAGTGGGCCCATGACTTGGTCAACCCCTTTTGTATTTTTGTGTGGTTGGGTTGACCCAAGTCAAAACTCACTTAAAGCCTCACTAATCCTCTCTTAACCCTAATTAAATCTAGTTAGCCTAATCTAAGTGTGGGGATTATATTTAAGTGAGCTAAAATATCTCTTCCTCCCTATTCATCATCTTCCCCAATTGATTTTCTCTCTCTCCCTCTCTTTAAAACCTTCTTTTGACCTAGTTCTTGAGGTTGAATCTAAAAACCCAAAGAAGAGAAAGGTTAGATCTTGTCCCGATCTATCTACCGGTGGTCTCGGATTCGAGTTCCCACATGTTTGACCCCCTCTAACGCCCTCTTTTCTCCTCTGATTTCAGCCATCTTGAGGGCTGAGGGAGATCGTGGTGGTGGTGGTCCTTGAAGAGGTGTTTCGGTGCGCGGAGAGCAACCGAACTTCCCTTCCTTCCTTTCCTTCCTTGGGTAAGCTCTTTTTCCTTCCTTTTCTTGCTTAGATGCATGTTAGGAGGGTGGTTTTGAGTGCTGGTGGCTGTTGGTGGTGGTTGGAGGCCATTGGTGGCCGGTTAGAGGTGGTAGGGTGGCTCGGGCAGGATGGCAGACTGTCTCAGGTAGGATGGCAGCTCATGCAGCACAGGCGAGCAGGGCAGGCAGAGCAGCTGGCAGGGCACGCGCGCGTGCGCGCGGGCGTGCGCTCGGGTGGAGCAGAAGCGTGCGGGTTCTGCGCGCGGGGCGTCGTGCAGGGACGTGCGCGCGGGGAGCTGCGTAGAGGCGTAGTGCGTGCTACGTGGAGGGGGTCGCGTGCGGGAGCTGCGCGCAGGGGGCCGTGCGGGGGCGTGCGCGCGGAGCGCTGCGCAGAGGCGTAGGCGTGCTGTGCACGCGCGGTGAGGCAAGCCGATGGTGCGCGCGGGGTGCGCACAGGCGAGGCAATGGGGCGCTGGGCGAGCCGGTGGTGCGCGCGGGGCGAGGCGATGAGGCGCTGGGCGTGCGAGTGTGCCCGCGAGTCGCTGCGCTGGGGCGCAGTGAGCGCGCGGTGCACCGGGGGGATTCGGCACGGTGTCCGGGCGTGCAGGCTGGGCTCGGCAGTGCGTCTAGGCACGCGGGCCGGGGCTCGACTGTGCGCCCGGGGCGGGTGGCCGTGCGTACGGCTGCCCGGGGGTTCGGGATTGAGTTGGGGTGCTCGAGCCCGCGTGCGTACGGGCCGTATGTACGTTTGCCCGAGTGTTGTGTATTTTTAATGTATTTTTGCTGTATTTGTGTATTTTACTCACCGAGTTGATTTCCCTGTCTTGTAGATCTTGACGGACGGTCGCGCGACGACCCGGTTATCGGTGAGTGGGACAATCCAACCCAGTTGGGAGGCGCTTTATGCACTTGGGCGTATACCGTCCTCCCCTGGGGCACCATAGTTAATATTAACTGATTAATATGTCATCTATGCAAGCATGATTAGTGTGTAGAATGCATGCCACCCTAGACTTGTATGTTAGGGACTTGCACCCTTAGGATATGTGTAAGAGCCGTGCATCCTGTCACCTTGTTATCATGCTAGGAAAGCCTCGACCTATGCATGCGTCCTATTAGTTTAATTTATTAATTTAAATGTGAACTTATGACTATTATCATGCCTTAGGGAATATTAAGGGGCCTTGCGAGATGAACATTGAGACCCGGGCTAGGGTACTCCGTGTTCCTTGTTTGGTTGTCAGGATGTCCTATATCGGGACCTCATGGTGCCCTCCCAAGGGTTCTTTTCCCAATATTATTGTAATATATGTTTCCCCGCATCTTGGTTATGCGCGCTGGAGGAATTCTGAAGAATTCAAGACATTAGAGTTGTTGAGATGTGTTGTCGGCGGATCCGAGTGGATCATATGCGTATGGATAGGCTGTTATGTTCCCTTCGTTGGATCCGTGTAGAGACTGCCCGAGCGTTAGAAAGGATGTCCCGTGGAGGGCTCCCATCAGTAGGAACCTCCTGATTTGGGACGGACTGTGCTGAATGTGGGAGTGGCCAAGCGGCCTACGGAGTGGGGAGAGACTATCGGTGGACCAAGGGTGACCAACAGCCTAGTCAGTCCCAATATCCTATGTCACCATATTGAGGGGTGAGGGTGTGGTGGGTCGGCGATGTGGCGACCCACTGGATTTGTGTAGGATGATTATCAGCCTATTAAGTCCCAATATCCCATGTCACCTATTAAGGGGTGAGGGTGAGGGTGTGGTGGTTCGGCGATGTAGTGACCCACTGTACTTGTGTAGTTCCTGCCACTTTGAGGCTATCGATTTGATTAATTGTGGTTAATATAAATTGTGATGCATGGGTTGTGCTATTCACTGAGCGTGTGGCTCACCCCTCGCATAAATATTTTCTTCAGTGATTACCGAGGCGGACTTGAAGGAGGAGCTCCCCGAGC
Source organism: Acorus gramineus (assembly GCA_030737835.1). Lineage (NCBI taxonomy): Eukaryota > Viridiplantae > Streptophyta > Magnoliopsida > Acorales > Acoraceae > Acorus > Acorus gramineus. The sequence goes on along the minus strand of CM060854.1, from coordinate 13,887,905 downwards.
GACTGCACCAGTAGCGGAGTAGCGCCACGTCCCTCGAGTTTTAGAGGCCATCAGCATCCTTTTGATTGTATGTATATATTTCCGTGCTTGGGCACCCAGTTGGATTGTATTTGGATGTATGTGTGTATATTGGCTCTCACAGGACATTTGATTATGTATCGAGTCTGTAGTATATTTTTGGATTACAGACTCAGTCTTTTAGCTTCCGCTATCTGTGTATATATCATGTCAGCCTTGCTTTCATCTGTGTTGTCATTTTAGTTGTTGTTTAGAGTATTTTATTGATCTCCTGTATAGACTGCTGATATCATGTATACACTTGCCGCGTCCCGGGGACGGCCGCCCTAGGGCGTGACAAAAGTTGGTATCAGAGCCTGGTCCTGTCAGAGCCAATTGTCTTCCTTTTCGTAGAGATGAGTCCTTGGATTTCTATATGAGTATTCTGATCCTAGTCTGATCCTGTCAGACCAGGGCACTGGAGGCCCAGACCAGAGTGTTGGCAGATCAGGCACGGGAGATTCAGGAGCTGCCGACGGCCCGCGAGGTAGTTTCGTAGGTCCCCGTGGTGGTTCCGGGGGTCAGAGTTCAGGATCCCCAGGAGAGGGAGGTGGGGCTAGAGGCTGCAGCGCGAGTGCAGCAGAGTGGCCTCGCAGCCTTTCTGAAGCTCCACCCTCCCGAGTTCTAGGGCCAGACAGCGGATCCCCTTGCCCCAGAGCGTTGGTTGATGGAGGTGGATGCGATCTTCTCGACCATGCTTTGCACCGACCGCCAACGAGTCTCCCTGGCCACTTTTATGCTGAAGGGTAGCGCCGCCGACTGGTGGACTACTATATCAGTGGACATCCCGGAGGGAGTGGAGCAGCTTTCATGGGCAGGATTCCAGAGGTATTTCCTGGAGGAGTACTTCCCATTCTCGACGTGCCAGATAGTGATGCAGGAGTTTGAGCAGCTGACGCAGGGCTCTATGTCTGTCGCTGACTACTCCACGCGCTTCACGAGACTGTCCAGATTCGCTCCAGCTTTGGTGATGGACGAGGAGACGAGGTGCCGTCGATTCGAGCTTGGTCTCAGCAGCGCCATTCGAGTGCATGTTACCTCCCAGGCATTCACGAGGTACTCGGACTTGGTGTCTCAGGCGAAGACAGTCGAGCGAGACCTCGGGATCCTCGTGAGGGTTTCGACCCCTTCGGCAGACCAGAGACCTCCCAGGAGCCAGGACCAGGGACAGCGCAAGAAGAAGAGGCCCCGCTTTGATCGGTCAGCGGCTGCCTCTCCTCCAGCAGATGTGGTGCCAGTGCGAGGTCCAGCACCCATCGGTGCCAGTCCAGGCCAGGCGACCAGAGACGCGGCGCTGTTACCACTGTCAGCGCATCGGGCATATCTTGTATAATTGCCCCGATGCTGGCCGACCCCGCGTGCTGCCTCCGCAGCAGCAGCAGTTCCAGCAGCAGCCTCAGCGCCAGCCGCAGGGTGGCCGTGTTGACCAGAGGAGGCAGCCAGCGCAGCCGGCGAGGCGTGCCCCTGCTCCTCAGCCGCAGTTTGTTCAGGGCCGAGTGGCAGCGCTTTCGGCAGAGGAGGCTCAGGCATCAGGCAGCGTGGTCCGAGGTATTGTTCAGATCTCCCAGCTCCCTGCATATGTGTTGTTTGATTCCGGAGCCACACACTCGTTCGTGTCTCCCGCTTTCGCGAGACGGATGGGTGTGGCGTCCGCCCCTTTGGATGCTATCCTGGAGATATCATTGCCCATGGGAGACCGGATTCTCCTTCGTTCTGTGTACCAAGGGTGTTCGGTGGTGGTTGCGGAGCATGAGTTTCCAGTGGAGTTGGTGGAGCTCGCGATGACGGACTTTGATGCCATCCTGGGAATGGATTGGCTTGCAGCTAGTCACGCCAGCATCGACTGTTTTGCCAAGTCGGTGTCTTTCCACCTTCCGGGTCGGAGGTCCTTCCAGTTCGTGGGCGATCGTGACGTAGCCCCTTTGGGGTTCGTGTCGTCCATGCAGGCGTGGAGACTCCTTCAGGGAGGATGCGAGGGCTTTCTAGCGTATATTGCTCAGGAGGATGCACCGCTGCAGGCAGATATCAGTCAGACTCCGGTCGTGGCAGAGTATCCCGAGGTTTTCCCCGATGATCTTCCGGGATTATCGCCAGATCGCGCGATCGAGTTTGAGATCAATCTGATTCCGGGGACCGAGCCGATTTCGAGAGCTCCGTACCGGATGGCCCCTGCAGAGCTGAGGGTGCTCAAGGAGCAGTTGGAGGAGTTGCTGGAGAAGGGCTTCGCACGTCCGAGTGTTTCTCCGTGGGGAGCCCCTGTTCTGTTCGTCCGGAAGAAGGACGGTTCGCTGCGGCTTTGTATCGATTACAGGCAGCTGAACAAGCGGACAGTAAAGAACAAGTACCCCTTGCCGTGGATCGACGATCTGTTTGACCAGCTCCAGGGAGCGCGTGTCTTTTCCAAGATCGATCTCCGCTCGGGCTACTACCAGCTGAAGATCCGGGAGTCAGACATTTTGAAGACGGCCTTTCGTACCCGGTATGGGCACTACGAGTTCAGAGTACTGCCATTCGGGTTGACGAATGCGCCGGCGGCCTTCATGGATCTGATGAACCGGGTGTTTCGGCCCTTCCTCGACTCCTTTGTGGTAGTATTCATCGATGACATATTGGTGTACTCGAGGAGTCTTGAGGAGCACGCTCACCATCTTCGCACTGTCTTGGAGACTTTGGCCAGACATCAGTTGTTCGCCAAGTTCAGCAAGTGCGAGTTCTGGTTGGAGCGTATGGCCTTTCTGGGCCATGTGATATCCGGCGAGGGCATATCTGTGGACCCGGAGAAGACGCTCGCCGTGTCGAATTGGCGTCGACCGTCGAACCCCACAGAGATTCGGAGCTTCTTGGGCTTGGCGGGTTATTACAGGAGGTTTGTCGAGGGTTTCTCGAAGATAGCCGTTCCTCTTACCCGCCTCACTCGGAAGGATGTCCGGTTCGAGTGGTCCCCGTCTTGCGAGGAGAGCTTCCAGGAGTTGAAGCGAAGGCTCACCTCAGCGCTAATTCTTACCCTTCCGTCTGGGAGTGGTGGGTTCGCAGTTTACACGATGCATCGCAGTTGGGTGTGGGTTGCGTCCTGATGCAGCACGGTAAGGTTGTGGCTTACGCGTCGCGTCAGTTGAAGCCCCATGAGCAGAATTACCCCACCCACGACCTTGAGTTGGCAGCGATCATCTTTGCGCTGAAGATGTGGAGGCATTACCTCTATGGAGAGGAGTTCGAGCTCTTTACCGATCATAAGAGCTTGACATATTTGCAGTCCCAGCCGGAGCTCAACATGCGTCAGAGACGTTGGGTCGAGTTCCTGACGGACTATGATTGTGACATCGCTTACCATCCGGGTAAGGCGAATGTCGTGGCAGATGCTCTCAGTAGGCAGCCCTTGGGCATGGCCGCCACATGGCTGTCCGTCGTTGGAGGCTTCTGGAGGAGGCCGCTTGCTGGATCAGTGTTCGAGAGACTCCTGCGGGTGGCTTTTTGGCCAGGCTAGTGGTGCAGCCAGTCCTTCTCGACGATATCCGCACGGCTCAGGCTCAGGATCCGCATTTTATAGTCCTCTCTGAAGGCGTCGCCCGGGGCGAGCGTCCGGACTACCAGATTCGCGCGGACGGGATCCTGCGATTCAGAGGCCGAGTATGCATTCCCGACGACGCAGAGCTGAAGCGGAAGATTCTGGACGAGGCCCATCGTTCGAGGTACACAGTGCATCCTGGTGGCACGAAGATGTACAGGGGCCTTCGTCGTGGCTACTGGTGGCGCGGGATGAAGACGGATATTGCCCGTTTCGTTGCCCGATGCCTAGTATGCCAGCAGGTGAAGTCGGAGCATCAGCGCCCTGCGGGGAAGCTGCAGTCCATTGAGATCCCTCAGTGGAAGTGGGAGCAGATCACCATGGACTTCGTCTCGGGTTTGCCGAGGTCACGTTCGGGTCGCGATGCCATCTGGGTGATCGTCGACCGGCTGACGAAGTCTGCTCATTTCCTCCCCATCCGACTCACCGATTCTCTGGACACCCTGGCGCAGTTGTTCGTCTCAGAGATTGTTCGTCTCCATGGCACTCCCGTCAGCATCATTTCGATCGAGACGCGCGTTTTACTTCGAGGTTCTGGCGTAGCCTCCAGCACGCCCTTGGTACGAACCTCCATTTCAGTACAGCGTTTCATCCGCAGACGGACGGCCAGTCGGAGAGGACGATCCAGACTCTTGAGGACATGCTGCGAGCCTGTGTTCTCGATTTTGGGGGCAGTTGGGAGAGGCACCTTCCGTTGGTGGAGTTTGCCTACAACAACAGCTACCACTCGAGTATCCGGATGGCTCCTTACGAGGCGCTCTATGGCCGCAGCTGCAGGTCCCCCTTGTGTTGGGACGAGGTCGGAGAGCGCCAGTTGGAGGGACCAGAGATCGTTCACCAGACCTCAGAGATGGTGAAGACGATTCGCGAGCGTATCCGAGTCGCTCAGAGTCGTCAGAAGTGCTACGCCGACCGTCGTCGCCGTGAGCTCGCCTTCGAGGTTGGTGACCATGTCTTCTTGAAGGTGTCCCCGATGAAGGGCATCTTCCGTTTCGGTGTGCGGGGCAAGCTGAGTCCGCGTTTCATTGGGCCGTTCCTCATCCTCGAGCGAGTTGGGGAGGTGGCCTATCGCATAGCTCTGCCCCCACAGTTGGCTCAGGCCCATGACGTCTTCCATGTCTCGCAGCTGAGGCGTTATGTCCACGATCCTGCTCACGTCATCCCGTTCGAGCCGCTCGTCTTCGAGCCGGACTTGTCTTTCGTCGAGCAGCCGATTGAGATCCTGGACCGCCGCGAGAAGAGGCTCCGCACCAAGACCGTCCAGCTGGTCAAGGTGCGATGGCAGCACCGTTCCGGTGCCGAGGCCACTTGGGAGCTCGAGGACGCCATGCGTGACGCGTATCCGCATCTTTTCCCTTCTTAGATGTTCTTGTATTTATTTTGAGGACAAAATTTCCTAAGGGGGGGAGAATGTTATATATGTGTCACTTTTTGCCTTCTGGTAACCATTGGAGCATTTTGGCAGTTTTTGAGTTTTTTCGTTTTTCGATCGGAACCGCTAAAATTTTGGACTGTTAGCTATCATCCTGAGTTTGAGGACTCCGATTGAAAATCTAACTGCATATTATGTGTCCTGGTGCCATTTCAAGCCACTCACGAAAATTTCATCGAATTCCGGTAACGTTTCAGAATTTCACAGTTCCGGGGCGTATCCGGGTTTTGACCGAGCGAGAAGTCATTGGGAGAGTTGACTTGGTCAAAGTGGGCCCATGACTTGGTCAACCCCTTTTGTTTTTTTGTGTGGTTGGGTTGACCCAATTCAAAGCTCACTTAAAGCCTCCCTAATCCTCTCTTAACCCTAATTAAACCTAGTTAGCCTAATCTAAGTGTGGGGTTATATATAAGTGAGCTAAAATATCTTTTCCTCCACTATTCATCATCTTCCCCAATTGATTTTCTCTCTCCTTCTCTCTTTAAAACCTTCTTTTGACCAAGTTCTTGAGGTTGAAACTAAAAACCCAAAGAAGAGAAAGGTTAGATCTTGTCCCAAAGAAGAGAGGCGTAGGTGTGCTGTGCGCGTGCGGTGAGGCGAGCCGGTGGTGCGCGCATGGTGCGCGCGGGGCGAGGCGATGAGGCGCTGGCCGTGCGGGTGTGCGCGCGAGTCGCTGCGCTGGGGTGCAGTGAACACGCGGTGCACCTGGGGGGACTCGACAGGGTGTCCGGGCGTGCAGGCTGGGCTCGGCAGTGCGTCTGGGCGCGTGGGCCGGGGCTCGGCTGTGCGCCCGGGGCGGGTGGCCGTGCGTACGGCTGCCCGGGGGTTCGGAATTGAGTTGTGGTGCTCAAGCTCGCGTGCTACGGGCCGTATGTACGTTTGCCCGAGTGTTGTGTATTTTTAGTGTATTTTTGGTTTATTTGAGTATTTTACTCACCGAGTTGACTACCTTGTCTTGCAGATCTTGACGGACGTTCGCGTGACGACCCGGTTATCGGTGAGTGGGACAACCCAACCCAGTAGGGAGGCGCTATATGCACTTGGGCGTGTACCGTCCTCCCCTAGGGAACCATAGTTAATATTAACTGATTAATATGTAATCTGTGCAAGCATGATTAGTGTGTAGAATGCATGCCACCCTAGACTTGTATGTTAGGGACTTGCACCCTTAGGATATGTGTAACAGCCGTGCATCCTGTCAACTTGTTATCATGCTAGGAAAGCCTCGACCTATGCATGCGTCCTATTAGTTTGATTTATTAAATTAAATGTGAACTTATGACTATTATCATGCCTTCGGGAATATTAAGGGGCCTTGCGAGGTCAACATTGAGACCCGGGCTAGGGTACTCCGTGTTCCTTGTTTGGTTGTCGGGATGTCCTATATCGGGACCTCATTGTGCCCTCCCAAGGGTTCTTTTCCCAATATTATTGTATTATATGTTTCCCCGCATCTTGGTTATGCGCGCTGGAGGAATTCTGAAGAATTCAAGACATTAGAGTTGTTGAGATGTGTTCTGTTCCCTTCGTTGGATCCGTGTAGAGACTGCCGCAGCATTAGAAAGGCTGTCCCGTGGAGGGCTCCCATCAGTAGGCACCTCCTGATTTGGGACGGACTGTGCTGAATGTGGGAGTGGCCAAGCGGCCTACGGAGTGGGGAGAGACTATCGGTGGACCAAGGGTGACCAACAGCCTAGTCAGTCCCAATATCCTATGTCACCATATTGAGGGGTGAGGGTGAGGGTGTGGTGGGTCGGCGATGTGGCGACCCACTTGATTTGTGTAAGGATGATTATCAGCCTATTAAGTCCCAATATCCTACGTCACCTATTGAGGGGTGAGGGTGAGGGTGTGGTGGTTAGGCGATGTAGCGACCCACCGGATTTGTGTAGTTCCTGCCACTTTGAGGCTATTGATTTGATTAAATGTGGTTAATATAAATTGTGATGCATGGGTTGCGCTATTCACTGAGCGTGTGGCTCACCCCTCGCATAATATTTTCTCCAGTGATTACTGAGGCGGACTTGAAGGAGGAGCTCCCCGAGCGACTGCACCAGTAGCGGAGTAGCGCCACGTCCCGTGAGTTTTAGTGGCCATCAGCACCCTTTTTTATTGTATGTATATATTTCCGTGCTTGGGCACCCAGTTGGATTGTATTTGGATGTATGTGTGTATATAGGCTCTCACAGGACATTTGATTATGTATCGAGTCTGTAGTATGTTTTACAGACTCAGTCTTTTAGCTTCCGCTATCTGTGTATATATCATGTCAGCCTTGCTTTCGTCTGTGTTGTCATTTTAGTAGTTGTTTAGAGTATTTTATTGATCTCCTGTATAGACTGCTGATATCATGTATACACTTGCCGCGTCCCGGGGACGGCCGCTATGGGGCGTGACAGACGCGGCGCTGTTACCACTGTCAGCGCATTGGGCATATTTTGTATAACTGCCCAAATGGTGGCCGACCCAGCGTGCTGCCTCCGTAGCAGCAGAAGCAGCCGTACCACCAGCAGCACCCTCAACGTCAGCAGCATCAGCCACAGGGTGGCCGTGTTGACCAGTGGAGGCAGCCAGCGCAGCCTGCGAGGCGTGCCCCTGCCCCTCAGCCGTAGGTTGTCCAGGGCAGAGTTGCAGCGCTTTCGATCGAGGAGGCGCAGAATTCGGGTATCATGGTCTGAGGTATTGTTTTGATTTCCCAGTTCTCTATATATATATATGTGTATTATTTGATTCTGGAGCATGGGTTTCCAGTAGAGTTAGTAGTGTTCTTTAAGGGTGATGTCTTCTTCTAGTGTTCCTTTTCTGGATTAAGGGGCCTTGCGAGGTCAGCGTTGAGACCCGGGCTAGGGTACTCCGTGTTCCTTGTTTGGTTGTCGGGATATCCTATATCGGGACCTCATGGTGCCCTCCCAACGTTTCTTTTCCCACTCAAGGAATACCTTGGAAGCATCAAATTGATGGTTGATTAAGTGCGAGTTTTGGTTGGAGCGTATGGTCTTTCTGGGCCACGTGATTTCCGGTGAGGGAATATCTGTGGACCCGGACAAGACGCTCGTTGTGTCGAATTGGCGTCGACCGTCGAACCCCCACAGAGATTCGGAGCTTCCTGGGCTTGGCGGGTTATTGTAGGAGGTTTGTCGAGGGTTTCTCGAAGATAGCTGTACCTCTTACCCGCGTCACTAGGAAGGATGTCCGGTTCGAGTGGTCCCCGTCTTGCGAGGAGAGCTTCCTGGAGTTGAAGCGAAGGCTCACCTCAGCGCCAGTTCTTACCCTTCTGTCTAGGAGGGGTGGGTTCGAAGTATACTCGATGCATCGTGGTTGGGTGTGGGTTGCGTCCTGACGCAGCACGGTAAGGTTGTGGCTTACGCGTCGCGTTAGTTGAAGCCCCATGAGCAGAATTACCCCACCCACGACCTTGAGATGGCAGCGATCATCTTTGTGCTGAAGATGTGGAGGCATTACCTCTATGGCGAGGAGTTCTAGCTCTTTACCGATCATAAGAGCTTGACATAATTGCAGTCCTAGCCGAAGCTCAACATGCGTCGGAGACGTTGGGTCGAGTTCCTGAAGGACTATGATTGTGACATCGCTTACCATCCTGGTAAGGTGAATGTCGTGGCGAATGCTCTCAGCAGGCAGCCCTTGGGCATGGCCGCCCATAGGGCTGTACGTCGTTGGAGGCTTCTGGAGGGGGCCGTTTGTTGGATCAGCGTTCAAGAGACTCCTGCGGGTGGCTTTTTGGCCAGGCTAGTAGTGCAACCCGTTCTTCTCGACAAGATCCATACGGCTCGGGGGCAGGATCCTCACTTTCTAGTCTTCTCTGAAGGCGTCTCCCGGGGTGAGTGTCCGGACTACCAGATTCGAGAGGATGGGATCCTGCGGTTCAGAGGTCGAGTATGCATTCCTGACGACGCAAAGCTGAAGCCGAAGATCTTGGACGAGGCGCTCTATGGCCGCAGCTGCAGGTCCCCCTTGTGTTGGGATGAGGTCGGAGAGCGCCAGTTGGAGGGACCAGAGATCATCCACCAGACCTCAGAGATGGTCAAGACGATTCGCGAGCGTATCCGAGTCGCTCAGAGTCGTCAGATGATCTACGCCGATCATCGTCGCTGTGAGCTCGTCTTCGAGCTGAGGCGTTGCGTCCACGATCCTGCTCACGTCATCCCATTCGAGCCGCTCGTCTTCGAGCCGGATTTGTCATTCGTCGAGCAGCCGATCGAGATCCTAGACCGCCGCAAGAAGAGGCTCCGCACCAAGACCGTCCAGTTGGTCAAGGTGCGATGGCAGCACCGTTCCGGTGCTAAGGCCACTTGGGAGCTTGAGGACGCCATGCGTGACGCGTATCCGCATCTTTTCCCTTCTTAGATGTTCTTGTATTTATTTTGAGGACAAAATTTCCTAAGGGGAGAAGAATGTTATATATGTGTCACTTTCATCTGCCGACTGCCCATGAAACTCGGGAGGATGGAGCTTTAGAAAGGCGTTGAGGCCGCTCTGCTGCACTCGCGCTGCCGCCTCTAGCTCCTCCTCCCTCTGCAGGGGATCCTCAACTCTCACTGCCGGAACTGCCACAGGAACTGGGGGTACATCGGGTACCACAGGCGGATCTACCACCAAGGGGACCGGCGGAACTGCCTCGCGGGTCGCCCTCAGCTCCTGAATCTCTCTAGCCTGCTCTGCCAGCATCCTCGTCTGTGTCTCCACCAAATCAGCCAACCGAGCGAAAGCACGCTCCCAAGCAGGTGGCTCCTGCGTCAAGGGCTCTCCGGTAGCATCCTCGTCTCTGGTAGGTCCGGAAACCTCCAAAGACCGAGAGGGACCTCGTCCGCGCCGTCCTCTGCGAGGAGGCATATCAGCACCCTAAGAAAACCAGACACTAGGATCAGAATACTCATACAGAAATCCTAGGACTCATCTCTACGAAAGAAAGACCATTGGCTCTGACAGGACCAGGCTCTGATACCAACTTTTTGTCACGCCCCAGGGCGGCCAACCCAGGGACGCGGCAAATGTATATATATCAAATCAGAAGCCTACACAGGAGGTCAATAATATATATCATACACAGACAACTAGAATGACACACATGCAACAAAAGGGGCTGACATGATATATACACCAAATGCGGAAGCAAAAGACTGAATCTGTGAATAAACATTCTACAGACTCGATACACAATCATACGTCCTGTGAGAGCCAATATACACAATATACAACTGAACATATACCAACACGTGCCAAGCACGGAAATAAAATACATACAGCCAAGGAAAGGGATGCTGACAGCCTCTGGTACTCGCGGACGTAGCGCTGCTCCGCTACTGAAGAAATCCCTCGGAAAGCTCCAACTGCTGCTCCGGCTCCAGCTCAGGCTCAGTGACCACTGGGGAAAACATGTGCGAGGGGTGAGCCACACGCTCAGTGAACAGCACAACCCACGCATCACAGACAATATTTACCAATATTCCATTATTTTATCCAGCCATCAATACATAACAACATAAACCAGTGGTTCGTACTTCGCCGAACCACCACACCCTCACCCTCACCCATCCATGGGTGACATAGGATTTTGGGACTGATAATCATCTATTCACAAATCCAGTAGGTCGCTCATCGCCAACCCACTACACCCTCACCCTCACCCTCAACGGGTGACATAGGATTTTGGGACTGACTAGGCTGTTGGTCACCCTTGGTCCACCGATAGTCTCTCCCTCCACTCCGTAGGCCGCCTGGTCTACTCCCACATTCAGCACAGTCCGAAACCAAATCAGGAGGTGCCTACTAATGGGAGCCCTCTGTCAGGAAGGCCCTGTCTAACGCTGGGGGTAGCCTCTACCGGATCCAACGCAGGGAACAGAACAGCCTATCCATACGCATATGATCCACTCGGATCCGCCAACTACATATCATTACAACTCAAATGTCATGAATTCCTCTGAATTCAACCAGGTGCATCATCAAGATGCGGGAACATGTACAAAAATCAGCAAGGCTGGAATATCATTGGGGGAAAGAAACTCGGAAGGGCGGCGTGAGTTCCCGTTATAGGATACCCCGACAACCAAACAAGGAACACGGAGTACCCTAACCCGGGTCTCACCGCTGTCCTTGCAAGGCCCCTCCCCTATAATATCTACCAACTATACTAATAATTATACCAATCATACAATCATTACATATAATATTATTGGGACTAGAACCTTGGGAGGGCAGCCCGAGGTCCCGATACAGGACATCCCGACAACCAAACAAGGAACACGGAGTACCCTAACACGGGTCTCAGCGTTGACCTCGCAAGGCTCCTCCCTATAATATTATCCTAAGGCATGCGATCTAACAGATACCAGCATTTAATTTAATAATTAAACTAGTAGGACGCATGCATAGGCCGGGGTTTCCTAGCATGAAAACCAGGGGACATGCTGCATGGCTCATACGCATATCCTATGGGTGCAAGTCCCTAACATAAAAGCCTAGGGTAGCATGCATTCTACACATCATTCACACAAGCATGGATTACATATTATTTGCAGGTAATATTTATCCATGTCGCCCCAGGAGAGGTCGGTATACGCCCAAGTGCGTATAACACCTCTCTACTGGGTTGGATTGTCCCACTCACCAGTATCGGGGTCGTCGCGCGACCGTCCGTCTAGATCTGCAAGACAGACAATCAATATGGTGAGTTAAAATCCATAAATACTACAAAATACATAAACCCACAATTAAACTCCCAACACTCGGGCAAACGTGCATACGACCCGCACGCACGCTAGCCCGAGCACTCCGACAACCACCCGCACGGCCGGCCACCACCCGCACGGCCACCCGACCGCCCGGACGCGCCGCCGCGCCTCAGCCCGCGCACTCCGCGCACCGCCCGGGGCTCCGCGCGTCCACCGAGCCCAGCCGCGGCAGCCCGCACGCGCCCCGCACGCCGTGCGCTGGCCCGCGAGCACCCCGCACGCCCCCGCGCGCGGCGCCTCGCCCCCGCGCACACCATCCCTGCCTTGCCGCGACCCGCGCACGCCTCGCGCACGCCTCCTCGCCCCGCGCGCACCCCGCGCGCACCTCCGCCGCCTTGCCGCACCTCGCGCGCACCTCGCACGCACCTCCGCCACCTTGCCGCACCTCGCGCGCACCACCACGGCCTCGCCGCACCCTCCGCGCGCACCACCACGGCCTCGCCGCGCCTCCGCGCGCACCCCGCGCTCGGCCACCACCTCGCGCACGCACGCCTAGCACCTGCGCGACCAGCTCCTCGCGCACCAGCCCGCCCAGCACCTCGCGCACCAGCTCCTCGCGCTCGCTGCCCGCTGCCTGAGGCCCCCAGCACGCCTGCACGACCGGCACAGCACGCCGCCCGCGCGCGCCTGCTTGCACGCCGCGCGCACGCGTGCCCTCGCACGCACGCGCGCATGTCCGCGTGCGCCCAGCCTGCGCGCTGCTGCTAGTCTGCCTGCTGCCCGAGAACATCTCCCACCAGCCCGAGACCACCCAAACCACCACCCACCGACCTCCGACCACCTCCACCGCCCCCCGAAGGCTATCCACAGCCGCCGACCACCCCTCATACACAGATCCACCCTCCTAGCATACATCTATGCAAGAAAAGTGAAGAAATAGGGCTTACCGAGGGGAGGGAGCGAAGTCCGGACGCTCTCCGCGCGCCGAAACCTTTCTCAAAGGCTCTCTTTCTCCCCGATCTATCACGGCCCTCGATTTGGCTCGAAACAGAGGAGAGAGAGGGGAGGTCGGGGAGGCTAGAGTCGTCGGAATCGGATTTGAAGGCACCGGGCGTAGATCGGGACCCCGATCTACACTTCCCGTGCTTTAGGTTTTCGATTTTGAGGGGTCTAGGGGGCTTGAAAGGAAGAAAAACGGAGAGGGGAGAGAGAGATCTCGACGAGGAAGACAATGAATAGTAATTAGATATTTTTGATTCCTTTTAAGTAGAGCGCGACTTAAAAACCCGGATACGCCCCGGAACTGGAAATTTTTGCAAACGATGCCAGAATTCGATGAAATTTTCATGAGAGGTCTAAAATGGCGCCAGGACACCAAATATGCAGTCAGATTTCCAATCGGAGTCCTCTAGCTCAGACGATAGCTAACAGTCTGAAATTATGCGGTTCCGATCAGAAAACCCTAAAAATTTTAAAACTGCCAGGACGCTCCAACGGTTACCAGCAGGCTAAAAGTGACACATATATAACATTCTTCCCCCCTTAGGAAATTTTGTCCTCAAAATATGCAAAAACATCTAGGAGGAGAAAAGATGCATATACTCGTCACACCTGGCATCCCTTGAGCTCCTAAGTGTCCTTAACACCGGAACGGTGCTGCCATCGCACCTCGACCAACTGGACGGTCTTGGTGCAGAACCTCCTCACGCGGCGGTCCATGATCTCAATCGACTGCTCCACGAATGACTGTCCGGCTCAGAGACGAGCGGCTCGAACGGGATGACGTGAGCAGGATCGTGGACACACCCTTACCCAACTGCGAACCCACCACTCCAAGACGGAGAGGTAAGAATTGGCGCTGAGGTGAGCCTCCGAGTAAACTCCAGGAAGCTCTCCTCGCAAGACGGGGACCACTCGAACCGGACATCCTTCCGAGTAAGGCGGTTAAGAGGAACAGCTATCTTCGAGAGTCCCTCGTCAAGCTTCCTACAATAACCCTCCAACTCGGGAAGCTCCGAATCCTTGCGGGGTTCGACGGCCTACGCCAATTCGACATAGCAAACGTCTTACCCGGGTCCACAGATATGCCTTACCAGAAACCACTCAGCCCAAAAGGCCTTAACCTCTAACCAAACTCGCACTTGATCTCTCATCTATCTGATGTTTCCATGGCATCCCTTACCTGGGAAAAGAAACCTCGGGAGGGCACCATGGAATCCCGATATAGGATACCCCGACAACCAAACAAGGAACACGAGGTACCCTAGCCCGGGTTCCAACGCCGACCTCACAAGGCCCCTTAATCCAGAAAGGAACACTGGAAGAAGACATCATTTAAAAGAATACCACTAACTCCTCCGGATCATCTACCTCTAGATGATCACCCAACGATGTCATTCAACATCCTTTGCAAGACCGAACCCAACATCATTGGGAACGGTCCAACAGAAATTGGGTTACGAGCGACCCGCCTTCGCCTCATCCACACCCTCACTCCCGAAAGGAGACATTTTGGGACTTTGGGAGAGACTTAGACTGCTCTCTACCCCTGGTCCACCGCTAGCCTCTCCCCGCTCCGTAGCTCGCCTGGTCCTCTGACCGGGAGCCTGTCTAACGCCGGGGCTGTACTACGCGGATCCAACTAAGGGGAGAGCGACTCCACGCTCGCGACACCATTCAATAATCTCTTACCGGGTAGCCCCTACCTAGCATACTCCCAAATTCAGTACCCCTCCGACTGCATCGGCGGTACCTACTGATGGGAACTCACTGCCAGGACGGCTATAACCCGGCTTCCTTAACCCAAACAACCGCTCTTGACACTCACTCATCCAGATACCCCACACACTTGCATAATAACCACCAATTACACACACACCTATCCTTATACTAGAGAGCTGGGAACACAAGATGATACCTCGAACCATGACACCCGAAGGCTGCGCCTCCTCGGCCGTAAGCGCTGCAACTCTGCCTTGAACCAACCGCGGCTGAGGAGCAGGGCACGCCTCGCCGGCTGCACTGGCTGCTGCTGGCGCTGAGGCTGCTGCTGCTGCTGCAGGCGCGGAAGCTGCTGCTGCAAGAACGGCGGCTGCTGAGGTGGCACTCGGGGTCGATCAGCATCTGGGCAATTGTATCTGATATGCCCGATGCGCTGACAATGAAAACAGCGCCGCTTCTCCGGCTGCCAGGACTGGATGGGCACTGCTGCAATGGGCGCCGGATCCCATACTGGCACCGCATCTGCTGGAGGAGAGGCAGCCGCTGACTGCTCGAAGCGGGGCCTCTTCCTCTTGCGCTGCCCCTGGTCCCGACTCCCGGAAGGACCCTGATCTGAAGAAGGGGTCGGAGCCCGCACTTGAATCCCGAGGTCTCTCTCGACGGTCTTCGCCCGAGACACTACGTCGGAGTACCTCGTGAAAGCGTGGGCAGTGACGTGCACCCGGATAGCGCTGCTGAGACCCAGCTCGAATCGCCGGCACCTCGTGACCTCGTCCATCACCAAGGCTGGAGCAAATCTGGACAGACTCGTGAAGCGCGTAGAGTAGTCAGCGACGGACATGGAGCCCTGAGTCAGCTGCTCGAACTCCCGCTCCACTAGCTGTCGCGTCGAGAACGGAAAATACTCGTCCAGAAAATGCCTCCGGAAACCCGCCCAAGAAAGCTGCTCCACTCCCTCTGGAATGTCCACCACTCGGGTAGCCCACCAGTCAGCGGCGTCACCCTTCAGCATGAAGGTGGCCAGGGCGACTCGCTGGCGATCGGTGCAAAGCATGGCCGCGAAAATCGTGTCCACCTCCCTCAACCAACGCTCTGACGCAAGAGGATCTGCCGACTGCCCATGAAACTCGGGAGGATGGAGCTTTAGAAAGGCGTTGAGGCCGCTCTGCTGCACTCGCGCTGCCGCCTCTAGCTCCTCCTCCCTCTGCAGGGGATCCTCAACTCTCACTGCCGGAACTGCCACAGGAACTGGGGGTACATCGGGTACCACAGGCGGATCTACCACCAAGGGGACCGGCGGAACTGCCTCGCGGGTCGCCCTCAGCTCCTGAATCTCCCTAGCCTGCTCTGCCAACATCCGCGTCTGTGTCTCCACCAAATCAGCCAACCGAGCGAAAGCACGCTCCCAAGCAGGAGGCTCCTGCGTCAAGGGCTCTCCGGTAGCATCCTCGTCTCTGGTAGGTCCGGAAACCTCCAAAGACCGAGAGGGACCTCGTCCGCGCCGTCCTCTGCGAGGAGGCATATCAGCACCCTAAGAAAACCAGACACTAGGATCAGAATACTCATCAAAATCCTAGGACTCATCTCTACGAAAGGAAGACTATTGGCTCTGACAGGACCAGGCTCTGATACCAACTTTTTGTCACGCCCCAGGGCGGCCAACCCAGGGACGCGGCAAGTGTATATATCATATCAGAAGCCAACACAGGAGATCAATAATATATATCATACACAGACAACTAGAATGACACACATGCAACAAAAGAGCTGACATGATATATACACCAAATGCGGAAGCAAAAGACTGAATCTGTGAATAAACATTCTACAGACTCGATACACAATCATACGTCCTGTGAGAGCCAATATACACAAATACAACTGAACATATACCAACACGTGCCAAGCACGGAAATACAATACATACAGCCAAGGAAAGGGATGCTGATAGCCTCTGGTACTCGCGGACGTAGCGCTGCTCCGCTACTGAAGAAATCCCTCGGAAAGCTCCAACTGCTGCTCCGGCTCCAGCTCAGGCTCAGTGACCACTGGGGAAAAACATGTGCGAGGGGTGAGCCACACGCTCAGTGAACAGCACAACCCACGCATCACAGACAATATTTACCAATATTCCATTATTTTATCCAGCCATCAATACATAACAACATAATCCAGTGGTTCGTACTTCGCCGAACCACCACACCCTCACCCTCACCCATCCATGGGTGACATAGGATTTGGGACTGATAATCATCTATTCACAAATCCAGCAGGTCGCTCATCGCCAACCCACTACACCCTCACCCTCACCCTCAACGGGTGACATAGGATTTTGGGACTGACTAGGCTGTTGGTCACCCTTGGTCCACCGATAGTCTCTCCCTCCACTCCGTAGGCCGCCTGGTCTACTCCCACATTCAGCACAGTCCGAAACCAAATCAGGAGGTGCCTACTAATGGGAGCCCTCTGTCAGGAAGGCCCTGTCTAACGCTGGGGGTAGCCTCTACCGAATCCAACGCAGGGAACAGAACAGCCTATCCATACGCATATGATCCACTCGGATCCGCCAACTACATATCATTACAACTCAAATGTCATGAATTCCTCTGAATTCAACCAGGTGCATCATCAAGATGCGGGAACATGTACAAAAATCAGTAAGGCTGGAATATCATTGGGGGAAAGAAACTCGGAAGGGCGGCGTGAGTTCCCGTTACAGGATACCCCGACAACCAAACAAGGAACACGGAGTACCCTAACCCGGGTCTCACCGCTGTCCTTGCAAGGCCCCTCCCCTATAATATCTACCAACTATACTAATAATTATACCAATCATACAATCATTACATATAATATTATTGGGACTAGAACCTTGGGAGGGCAGCCCGAGGTCCCGATACAGGACATCCCGACAACCAAACAAGGAACACGGAGTACCCTAACACGGGTCTCAGCGTTGACCTCGCAAGGCTCCTCCCTATAATATTATCCTAAGGCATGCGATCTAACAGATACCAGCATTTAATTTAATAATTAAACTAGTAGGACGCATGCATAGGCCGGGGTTTCCTAGCATGAAAACCAGGGGACATGCTGCATGGCTCATACGCATATCCTATGGGTGCAAGTCCCTAACATAAAAGCCTAGGGTAGCATGCATTCTACACATCATTCACACAAGCATGGATACATATTATTACAGGTTAATATATCCATGTCGCCCCAGGAGAGGTCGGTATACGCCCAAGTGCGTATAACACCTCTCTACTGGGTTGGATTGTCCCACTCACCAGTATCGGGGTCGTCGCGCGACCGTCCGTCTAGATCTGCAAGACAGACAATCAATATGGTGAGTTAAAATCCATAAATACTACAAAATACATAAACCCACAATTAAACTCCCAACACTCGGGCAAACGTGCATACGACCCGCACGCACGCTAGCCCGAGCACTCCGACAACCCCCGCACGGCCGGCCACCACCCGCACGGCCACCCGACCGCCCGGACGCGCCGCCGCGCCTCAGCCCGCGCACTCCGCGCACCGCCCGGGGCTCCGCGCGTCCACCGAGCCCAGCCGCGGCAGCCCGCACGC
Source organism: Acorus gramineus (assembly GCA_030737835.1). Taxonomy (NCBI): domain Eukaryota; kingdom Viridiplantae; phylum Streptophyta; class Magnoliopsida; order Acorales; family Acoraceae; genus Acorus; species Acorus gramineus. The sequence continues at coordinate 13,869,844 of CM060854.1, read as the reverse complement.
GCCCCGCACGCCGTGCGCTGGCCCGCGAGCACCCCGCACGCCCCCGCGCGCGGCGCCTCGCCCCCGCGCACACCATCCCTGCCTTGCCGCGCCCCGCGCACGCCTCGCGCACGCCTCCTCGCCCCGCGCGCACCCCGCGCGCACCTCCGCCGCCTTGCCGCACCTCGCGCGCACCTCGCACGCACCTCCGCCACCTTGCCGCACCTCGCGCGCACCACCACGGCCTCGCCGCACCCTCCGCGCGCACCACCACGGCCTCGCCGCGCCTCGCGCGCACCCCGCGCTCGGCCACCACCTCGCGCACGCACGCCTAGCACCTGCGCGACCAGCTCCTCGCGCACCAGCCCGCCAGCACCTCGCGCACCAGCTCCTCGCGCTCGCTGCCCGCTGCCTGAGGCCCCCAGCACGCCTGCACGACCGGCACAGCACGCCGCCCGCGCGCGCCAGCTTGCACGCCGCGCGCCCGCGCACGCACGCGCGCATGACCGCGCGCGCCCAGCCTGCGCGCTGCTGCTGCTCTGCCTGCCCGAGAACACCCCCCACCAGCCCGAGACCACCCCCCGCAGACCGAGACCACCCAAACCACCACCCACCGACCTCCGACCACCTCCACCGCCCCCCGAAGGCTATCCACAGCCGCCGACCACCCCTCATACACAGATCCACCCTCCTAGCATACATCTATGCAAGAAAAGTGAAGAAATAGGCTTACCGAGGGGAGGGAGCGAAGTCCGGACGCTCTCCGCGCGCCGAAACCTTTCCCAAAGGCTCTCTTACGCCCCGATCTATCACGGCCCTCGATTTGGCTCGAAACAGAGGAGAGAGAGGGGAGGTCGGGGAGGCTAGAGTCGTCGGAATCGGGATTTGAAGGCACCGGGGTGTAGATCGGGACCCGATCTACACTTCCCGTGCTTTAGGTTTTCGATTTTGAGGGGTCTAGGGGGCTTGAAAGGAAGAAAAACGGAGAGGGGAGAGAGAGATCTCGACGAGGAAGACAATGAATAGTAATTAGATATTTTTTTGATTCCTTTTAAGTAGAGCGCGACTTAAAAACCCGGATACGCCCCGGAACTGGGAAATTTTTGCAAACGATGCCAGAATTCAATGAAATTTTCGTGAGAGGTCTAAAATGGCACCAGGACACCAAATATGCAGTCAGATTTCCAATCGGAGTCCTCTAGCTCAGACGATAGCTAACAGTCTAAAATTATGCGGTTCCGATCGAAAAACCCTAAAAATTTTAAAACTGCCAGGACGCTCTAACGGTTACCAGCAGGTTAAAAGTGACACATATATAACACTAAGAAGTGAAAGGATAGGTAAGGACCCGATCTATCCATCCATGGTCTCAGATTCAAGTTCCCTCTTGTGTGACCCCCTCTCATGGCCCCTTTTCTCCTCAGTTTTCAGCCATTTTTAGGGCTGAAGGAGGGCTTGGTGGTGGTGGCCTTGGAGGTGGTGTTTCGGTGCGTGAAGAGCACCCGATCTCCTCCCATTCTTTTCCTCTCCTTGGGTGAGTCTCCTTTCCTTCCATTCTTGTTTAGATGCATGTTAGGAGGTGTTTTTGGGTGTGCATGGCTGTTGGGGAGTTGGAGGGGGCTGTAGGGGGAGGTTGGAGGTGTTAGGGTTGGCTCGGGTGCATGCGGGCTCAGCGGCGCGCGGAGGCAGGCAGGCGCAGGCAGGCAGGCAGGCTAGCAGGCGCAAGGCAGGAGCCCTGCCGGGCGAGCTGGCAGGGCACACGGGTGTGCGCGCGGGTGCTGCGCAGGGGGCGCAGTACGAGGGGAGAGCGGGCATGCGTGCGGTTGCTGCGCAGGGGCCGCAGTGCGCGCAGGGCGAGCGGGAAGTGCGCGCGGGGACAGCGCTGGGGCGCAGTGCGTGCGGGTGTGCGTGCGAGGTGCTGCGCTGGGGCGCAGTGCGCGCGTGTGCACCCGAGGCTGGACGCGCGGTGCGCGCGAGCGTGCGCGCGGGGTGCGGCGGGTCTGGGCGTGCGGGGAGAGGCTCGGCAGCGTGTCTGGCATGCGGGCAGAGGGCTCGGCAGTGCGTCTGGGCGCGCGGGCTGGGGCGCGGCTGTGCGCCGGGGGCGGGTGGCCGTGCGTATGGCTGCCCGGGGGTTCGGGAGTGAGACGGGGTGCTCGGACTCGCGTGCGTGCGGACCGTATGTATGCTTGTCCGAGTGTTGGGTATTTTTAGTGTATTTTTGTATGTATTTGTGTATTTTACTCACCGTGTTAAATACCTGTCTTGCAGATCTTGACGGACGGTCATGCATCGACCCGAGTATTGGTGAGTTGGATAATCCAACCCAGTAGGGAGGCGCTATATGCACTTGGGCGTATACCGTCATCCCCTGGGCACCATAGTTTAATATTAACTTGTATAATATGTAATCTATGCGAGCATGATTAATATGTACTATGCATGCCACCCTAGACCTTGTATGTTAAGGACTTGCACCCTTAGGATATGTGTAAGAGCCATGCATCCTGACACCATGTTTCATGCTAGGAAAGCCTCGACCTATGCATGTGTCCTATTAGTTTAATTTATTAAATTAAATGCGAACTTATGGTATTTTTGCATGCCTTAGTAAGTATTACAACCTGGTGGTTATTATATATGTTCCCCGCATCTTAGTTATGCGCCGTGGAGGAATTCTGAAGAATTCATGACATTAGTAGAGTCTCCCTTCTCTGGATTAAGGGGCCTTGCGAAGTCAGCGTTGAGACCCGGGCTAGGGTACTCCGTGTTCCTTGTTTGGTTGTCGGGATATCCTATATCGGGACCTCATGGTGCCCTCCCAAGGTTTCTTTTTCCAGTTAAGGGAATACCGCGGATCCAAGTGGATCATATACATGTGGATAGGCTGTTTCTGTTCCCTTCGTTGGATCCGTATAGAGACTGCCCCAGCGTTAGACAGGCCTTCCTGACAGAGGGCTCCCATCAGTAGGCACCTCCTGATTTGGGTTCGGACTGTGCTGAATTGTGGGAGTAGACCAGGCGGCCTACGGAGTGGAGGAGAGACTATCGGTGGACCAAGGGTGATTAACAGCCTAGTCAGTCCCAATAGACCATGTCACCTTTTTAGAGGGTGAGGGTGAGGGTGTGGTGGGTCGGCGATGTTGCGACCCACGGGATTGTGTAGTTCCTGCCACTTTGAGGCTTCGAATAATTAATTGTGGTTAATATAAATTGTGATGCGTGGGTTGTGCTATTCACTGAGCGTGTGGCTCACCCCTCCCATTTAATTTTTCTCCAGTGTTATCTGAGCCGGATCAGCAGGAGGAGCTCCCCGAGGGACTTCAGCAGTAGCGGAGCAGCGCCACATTCCGTGAGTGTTAGAGGCTATCAGCATCCCTTTTTTATTGTATGTATTGTATTCTGTGCTTGGGCACACGTTTGTATTATATTTGGATGTCATTGTATATATTGGCTCTCACAGGACAGTTGATTATGTATCGAGTCTGTAATATGTTTTTGATTTACAGACTCAGTCTTTTAGCTTCCGCTATTTGTGTATATATCATGTCAGCCTTGCTTTTGTCTGTGTTGTCATTTTAGTTGTTGTTTAGAGTATGTTATTGACCTCCTGTATAGACTGCTGATATCATATATACACTTGCCGCGTCCCGGGGACGGCCGCCCTAGGGCGTGACACCAGAGATCATCCACCAGACCTCAGAGATGGTCAAGATGATTCGTGGGCGTATCCGGATCGCTCAGAGCCGTCAGAAGAGCTACGCCGATCGTCGTCGCCGTGAGCTTGCCTTCGAGGTTGGTGACCATGTTTTCCTGAAGGTGTCCCCGATGAAGGGCATCTTCCGTTTCGGTGTGCGGGGCAAGCTGAGTCCGCGTTTCATATTGCCGTTTCTCATCCTCGAGCGGGTTGGAGAGGTGGCCTATCGCATAGCCCTGCCCCCACAGTTGGCTCAGGCCCATGACGTCTTCCATGTCTCGCAGCTGAGGCGTTACGTCCACGATCCTGCTCACGTTATTCCGTTCGAGCCGCTCGTCTTCGAGTCGGACTTGTCATTCGTGGAGCAGCCGATCAAGATCCTGGACCAACGCGAGAAGAGGCTCCGCACCAAGACCGTCCAGCTGGTTAAGGTGCAATGGCAGCACCGTTCTGGTGCCGAGGCCACTTGGGAGCGAGAGGACGCCATGCGTGGCGCCTATCCGCATCTTTTTCCTTCCTAGATGTTTTTGTATTTATTTTGTGGACAAAATTTCCTAAGGGGGAAGAATGTTATATATGTGTCACTTTTAGCCTTCTGGTCACCTTTGGAACATTTCTGGCAGTTTTTCAACTTTTCCTTTTTTCGATCGGAACCGCTAAAATTTTAGGCTTTTAGCTATCTGCATGAGTTCAAGAACTCCGATTGAAAACCTAACTGCACATTATGTGTCCTGGTGCCATTTCAAGCCATTCTGGAAAGTTTCATCGAATTCCAGTAACATTTTAGAATTTTGCAGTTCTGAATCGTATCCGGGTTTTGACCGAGTGGGAATGTCAAAGGGGGGACTTGACCAAGTCAAAGAAGAATTGGACCAAGTCAAATTTGACCATTGACTTGGTCAAATCCTTTTGTTTTTTGTGTGGTAGGGTTGACTCAAAGTCAAGCCCACCAAACCCTAATGTTCTAAGTGTGTGAGTGAGTGTGTGAGTGTGTGTGTCACTAGTGTTGGGCGCCCACCTTTCTTCCCCATCTCTCTCTCTCTCACACACAAATCCACCACTCCCTCTTCTTTCTTTTGGCCATTGGAGGTAGTAGAAGAAGAAGAAGAAGAAAATAGAAGGGAAAAAGGAAGGTATGTGTCTGATCTACCTTGGTATGGTTTTTGTTTTGATTTCCCCTTTCTCTACCTCCCTCTCAAGGCTTTCCCCCCCACCTCTGTTTTCAGCCATTTTAGGCCTTGAGAGTGGCTGAGGTGGTGGTGGTCTTGGTGGTGGCGATTTGGTGCGCAAAGGGCACCCGAGCTTCCTCCCTTGTTCTTCCTCTCTTTGGGTAAGTCTTCCTCCTCCCTTAGCTTGTTTAGATGTTTGATTAGGGTATATAAATGGTTATGCATGCTATGCATAGGTGTTAGGGGGTGTGGGTGGGCTGAGGAGGGGGTGGAAGGGGCTCGAGCGCGCTCGGAGCCATCCGCGCGCGTGTGCGGGTGTCTGCGTGCGCAGGCAGGAGCTGGCGCTCGCAGACGGGCGCGCTGGCTGGCGCGTGCGCGTACGCGCAGGCGCGCAGGCGTGCGCGCGGGGTGCTACGCGGGGGCGCAGTGCGCACGGGTACGCGCTGGGCTAGACGCGCGGGCGCGGCAGCACGTCTGGGCGCACGGGCAGGGGCGCGGCAGTGCGCCAGGGGCGCAGGGGCGCGTGCGTGCGCGTGCGGGGGGCCATGCGTATGGCTGCCCGAGGGTTCGGGAGGGTGTCGGGGCACTCGGACTCGCGTGCGTACGCGCGTGCTCGCATGCGTACGCGCGTGCTCGCATGCGTGCGGGTCCGTATGCATGCTTGTCCGAGTATTGGGTATTTCTAGTAAATTTCTTATGTATTTGTGTAGTTTACTCACCATATTGAATGCCCATGTCTTGCAGATCTTGACGGACGGTCACGCAACGACCCGGGTTTCGGTGAGTGGGACAATCCAACCCAGTAGGGAGGCGTTCGATGCACGTAGGCGTGCATTGCCCTCCCCTGGGGCACCATAATTGTGTATTAACTGTGATAAATGTAAAACTATGCAATGCATGATTAATATGATGTAACCATGCCACATTAGACTTTGTATGCTAGGGATATGCACCCTTATATCATGTATAGAGGCCTATGCATGCCTAGACACCATGTCCCTTGATTGGAAAGCCCCGAACTATATATGTTCCCATCTAGTTTAATCTAATTAAATCAAAATGAGAGCATATTGTTATAAGCATGCCTTAGAGAATATTATAACCTTGTTGTTATAATATATGTTTCCCCGCATCTTAGTTATGCGCCCTGGAGGAATTCTTGAGAATTCAAGACATTAGTAGTGTTACAAATCGTTGTCGACGGATCCAAGAGGATCGTATCCGTGTGAGTAGGTTGTCTTCTCCTTTTGGTTGGATTCGATGTAGGGACTCCCCGGCGTTGGAAAGCTGACCTGACAGAGGGCTCCCATCTGTAGGTACCTCCGATGCGTCGGACAGTGCTAATCATGGGAGTATACCAGGTAGAGGCTACGGAGTGTGGGAGAGGCTACCGGGTGGACCAGGGGTGGAGAGCGGTCTAGTATGCCCCAAGAGGCCCATGTCACCCCCCTTAAAGGGTGAGGGTGAGGGGGGGGGGGGTTGGCGATGAAACGACCCACTAGATTGTGTAGTTGCTCCCGTTTAGGGACTATAAATTATTTAAGGTTAATATGAATTGTGATGCATAGCTTGTGCCATTCACTGAGCGTGTGGCTCACCCCTCGCATATTCTTTTCCTCCAGTTATATCTGAGTCGGATCTGAAGGAGGAGCTCCCCGAGGCACCACAGCAGTAGCGGAGCAGCGTCACGTTTTGGGTTCTGCGAGTGAGAGGCCATCAGCATCCCTTTCTTGATTGTATGTATTGTTATCCGTGCTTGGGCACACACTTGTATTTGGATGTCATTGTGTATATTGGCTCTGACAGGACAATTGATTATGTATTTGAGTCTGTAATATGTCTTTGAATTACTGACTCAGTCGTTTAAGCTTCCGCTATTTGTATATATTATGTCAGCTACATTATTGTCTGTGTTGTCATTTTCGATGTTGTTTAGATTATTTTATTGATCTCCTGTATAGACTGCTGATATTATATATATTTGTCACGTATCGGGGACGACCGCCCTGGGCGTGACAAGTAGTATGGCCATGCTTAAGCTATAATATGTTAGATATCTTGCATGCTAGGCTTATATACATGTATTGTATCCATGTATGAATGATTGTGTTGCATGCGCCCCTCTAGTATGGGCATGTATTTCTTTAATGTGTATGGATGTATAGAATATGGCATGTCTTATATAGTATTGTAATACTACTCCCACCATATTAATTGGAATATCCAACATGATTAAGTCTGGGTTAATAACGGGCACCTGCCTAATATTCCCTTGCAATAAGACTCAAGGGCGTGGTGTAGTTGTTGCGCCCATGCTAATGGGGCAAAGCTATGACCAACTTCATGAGATGATGATCTCTCTTGCCCTCTCCCTCTGCACGAACTGAGTAAGTAGAGGCGATTTCCTACTCGACTCGGGTTTGTTTGGAATATTGGCAATCCCTTGTTAGTGCGCGAGATCGCGCTTGACCCTTACCTTTTAAGTTGGTGATATCCAATGCATGCTTAAGTTAGGCCTTGTGTGCTTATGTGATTAATGGCCATGTATGCATGTTGTATGATTTATTACGATGTAAATCCATGTTAGGGAGTATCCCTATAATTATTTGATAGGTTATCGTGCATGTAGTTCATGTACATAACTAGGATATAATTCTCCTTGATATATATGCGCATGTTAAAACTTATTAGGCCTATTTGAAATAGGCATGGGTATGACCCGTTGTCGGGTTGTACCTTATTAGTTAGAGCGCTAGGGATGTAATCGCCCCGTGCATCCGAGCGATGCACTCGTTTGGAATTCAGGAGAATTCATTATCTTATCGGTTTTGTTAAGCCGGTAGTTGTGGCATTAAGCTAGGCCTACCCGTGCTAGGCGTGTATATGAACCGCCTGTTGGGTTATGTGCCTTGGGCTTATTTCTGCGTGAGAGCAGAGGCAACCCCTTGTGTCCGAGCGACGCAATCGTGTGGGAGTACAATAGTATTCGATATCATCGATATGTGATTATTGAGAGTAGTTGTTTTTCCATTGGGTTCGCTTTGCGAACATGGAGTGTTTCCTCCCAATGTCATCCGTGTTGAAGCGGCCCGGGTTGAAGCTGTCCTGACAGAGGGCTCCCATCCGTAGGTACCACCGATGCGTTCGGAAGCGTACTGATCGTGGGAGTGTACCAGGTAGAGGCTACCCGGGATAGGGCTAACGAATGATATTGCGAGCGTGAAATCGTTCTCCCCTTCGTTGGATCCGATGTAGGAACTCCCCGGCGTTGGAAAAGCTGTCCTGACATAGGGCTCCCATCCGTAGGTACCACTGATGCGTTCGGAAGCTTACTGATCATGGGAGTATATCAGGTAGAGGCTACCTGGGGAAAGGGCTACCGGTGGACCAAGGGTGTAGAGTAGTCTAAGTCTCTTCCAAAAGTCCTATGTCACCTCTAAAGGGTGAGGGTGAGGATGAGGTGAAGACACGTCGCCGCGTGACCCATTCGTTGTTCGTCCGTTCCCATAGTTGTTGGGTCCGGTTGCGTATTGATGTTCAAAGACATCGTTGGGCAGTTATCTCGATGTAGATGATCCAGTAGTGTTGTGTAGACCAGTAATTCCGGGTCTCTTCGACCAACGGTATGGTCTCTCCCCAAGAGACCCAAGAGTCTCCCTCGGGGAGTGAGTGTTATATATGTGTCACTTTTAACCTTCTGGTCACCATTGGAATATTCTGGCAGTTTTTCAGTTTTTTTCATTTTTCGATCGGAACCGCTAAAATTTTGGGCTTTTAGCTATCATCCTGAGTTTGAGGACTCCGATTGAAAATCTAAGTGCATATTATGTGTCCTGGTGCCATTCCAAGCCACTCACGAAAATTTCATCGAATTCCGGTAACGTTTCAGAATTTCACAGTTCCGGGGCGTATCCGGGTTTTGACCGAGCGAGAAGTCATTGGGAGACTTGACTTGGTCAATGTGGGCCCATGACTTGGTCAACTCTTTTGTCCTTTTGTGTGGTTGAGTTGACTTAGGTCAAATTGCACTTAGACCCACTTAAACCCCCCCTAAACCTAATTAGGGCTAATCTAATTAGGGGTGTGAGTGTGTGTGGAGTGGGAGTGAGGATAAATAAATCCTACGACTTCAACCCCTCACTATTCATCATCTTCCCCATTTGATTTTCTCTCTCTCCCTCTCTCTTTTTCTTTGTTTTGACCTAGTTCTTGAGGTTGAAACCAAAAACCCAAGGAAGAGAAAGGTTAGATCTTGTCCCGATCTATCCCCCGGTGGTCTCGGATTCGAGTTCCCACTTGTTTGACCCCTTCTCACGCCCTCTTTTCTCCTCTGATTTCAGCCCCTCTTGGGCTAGGTAGAGATCTAGGTGGTGGTGGTCCTTGAAGAGGTGTTTCGGTGCGCGGAGAGCAACCGAACTTCCCTTCCTTCCTTTCCTTCCTTGGGTAAGCTCTCTTTCCTTCCTTTTCTTGCTTAGATGCATGTTAGGAGGGTGGTTTTGAGTTGGGTGGCTGTCGGTGGTGGTGGGTGGCCGTTGGTGGCGGTCGGAGGAGATTGGAGGCCATGGGTGGCCGTCGGGGTGAGTGGGAGGCTGTCTCGGGTAGACTGGCAGGCAGGCAGGGCAGCGCAGGCAGGCGCAGGGCTGGGCGCTGTCGGGCATGCTGGCAGAGCAGCGCGGGCGTGCGTGCGGGTGGAGCAGGAGTGTGAGGGTGCTGCGCGCTGGGCGCCGTGCGGGGGCGTGCGCGTGGGGCGCTGCGCGAGGCGCAGTGCATGCCGTGCGCGCGGGGCCGCATGCGGGTGTTGCGCGCAGGGCACCGAGCGGGGAGTGTGTGCGGGGCACTGTGCTGGGGCGCAGTGCAGGCGGGTGCCCGTGCGGGGCGCTGCGCTAGGGCGCAGTGCGCGCGGGTGCACCCGGGGCTGGACGAGCGGGAGGTGCGAGCGAGTGGTGCGCGCGGGGTGCCCGCGGGGTGAGGCGTTGGGGCGCTGGGCGTGCGGGTGTGCGCGCGAGTCGCTGCGCTGGGGCGTAGTGAGCTCGTGGTGCACCGGTGGGGGGCTTAGCGGCGTGTCCTGGCGTGCGGGCTGGGCTCGGTAGTGCGCCTGGGCGCGCGGGCTGGAGCGCGGCGGTGCGCCCGGGGCGGGTGGCCGTTCGGATAGTTGCCCGGGGTTCGGGAGTGAGTCGGGGTGCTCGGACTCACATGCGTACAGGCCGTATGTACGCTTGTCCGAGTATTGTGTATTTTTAGTGTATTTTATGGTATTTGTGTATTTTACTCACCAAGTTGGTTACCCTATCTTGCAGATCTCGACGGACGGTCGCGCGACGATCCGGTCTTTGGTGAGTGGTACAACCCAACCCAGTAGGGAGGCGCTATATGCACTTGGGCGTATACCGTCCTCCCCTGGGGCACCATGGTCAATATTAACTTGTGTAATATATAATCCATGCAAGCATGATGAATATGTAGTATGCATGCCACCCTAGACCGTGTATGTTAGGGACTTGCACCCTTAGGATATATGTAAGAGCCATGCATCCTGTCCCCCTGTTCTCATGCTAGGAAGCCTCGGCATATGCATGTGCCCTACTAGTTTAATTTATTAAATTAAATGCTAGCATATGATTATTGGCATGCCTTAGATAATATTATAGGGAGGGGCCTTGCGTGGTCAACATTGAGACCCGGGCTAGGGTACTCCGTGTTCCTTGTTTGGTTGTCGGGATGTCCTATATCGGGACCTCAGGCTGCCATCCCAAGGTTTCTTTTCTAAAAAATATTATAACCCTCGTTAATTATTATTATATATGTTCCCCGCATCCTGGTTATGCGCCCTGGAGGAATTCTGAAGAATTCAAGACATTAGAGTTGTAGAGATGTGTTGTCGACGGATCTGAGTGGATCATATGCGTATGGATAGGCTGTTCTGTTCCCTTCGTTGGATCCGTGTAGAGACTGCCCCGGCGTTAGAAAGGCTCTCCCGTTGAGGGCTCCCATCAGTAGGCACCTCCTAATTTGGGACGGACTATGCTGAATGTGGGAGTGGCCAAGCGGCCTACGGAGTGGGGAGAGACTATCGGTGGACCAAGGGTGACCAACAGCCTAGTCAGTCCCAATATCCTATGTCACCATATTGAGGGGTGAGGGTGACGGTGTGGTGGGTCGGTGATGTAGCGACCCACTGGATTTGTGTAAGGATGATTATCAGCCTAGTAAGTCCCAATATCCTTTGTCACCTATTGAGGGGTGAGGGTGAGGGTGTAGTGGGTTGGCGATAGTGACCCACTGGATTTGTGTAGTTCTTGCCACTTCGAGGCTTGAATAATGAGTTTGTGGTTAATAATAACTGGTGGTTAATATAAATTGTGATGCATGGTTTGTGCTGTTCACTGAGCGTGTGGTTCACCCCTCGCATATTATTTTTCTCCAGTGTCATCTGAGTCGGAACTGAAGGAGGAGCTCCCCGAGGGACTTCATCAGTAGCGGAGTAACGCCACGTCCCGCGAGTATTAGAGGCTATCAGCATCCCTTTTGATTGTATGTATTATATTCGTGCTTGGGCACGCGTTTGTATTGTATTTAGATGTCATTATATATATTGGCTCTCACAGGACAGTTGATTATGTATCGAGTCTGCAATATGTCTTTGGGTTACAGATTCAGTCTTTTTAGCTTCCGCTATTTGTGTATATATCATGTCAGCCTCTTTGTTGTCATTTTTAGCTGTTGTGTGAGTATGTTATTGAACTCCTGTTTAGACTGATATCATGTATACACTTGCCGTGTCCCGGGGACGGCCGCCCTGGGGCGTGACAGTGAGGGTGAGGGTGAGGTTGGTGATTCAGTAGTGTTGTGTGGACCAGTAATTTCGCGTCTCTTCGACCAACGGTATGGTCTCTCCCCAAAAGTTCCAAGAGTCTTCCTTCGGGAGTGAGGGTGAGGGTGAGGTTGGTTGCGCCGCCGCGTGACCCTGTTATCCATGGGTTTCCACCCATGTTTTCCTTGAAAGGAAATTGCTTTAGTATTGAACTGTTGTATGGTGATTGGTTTCCAGCCACTCACTGAGCTTGTAGCTCACCCCTCGCATACTGTTTCTTTTCAGGGGTAGTGTTGGGCGTGGAGCTGGAGCTTTCCTGTGGCGTGGTCTTATGGGCGTGGAGCGTTCTTCCGGCGGGTGGCGAGTGCGAGGCTGTCAGCAGTCCTAGAGTCATTTTATATATTGTAAATCATGCATGTGGCACAGGTTGTATTTTATTTGGTCTAGACTTGGCTCTCACAAGACAGTGATTGTGTATTCGAGTCTGTAATAATGTTTTTGGTTTACAGACATTGTTTATATATTATGCTTCCGCTTTTCAGTCAGTTATCATTATCCTTGCTTTACCACCTTGTGTGTTGTTGTTGGAGTCTTTATTGACCTCAGGTATTGATAGCTGATATTTCATTATTGCCACGTCTCGGGGACGGCCGCCCTGGGGCATGACACGGATGGCCAAGCAAAGAGGACGATTCGGACCTTAGAGGACATGCTAAGTGCATGCATGCTCAACTTGGGGCAGTTGGGTGAGGCACCACTCATTTGTTGGGGTATGCCTGCAAGACGACTGCCATCCGAGCATCCAGATGGAACTTAAGAAGACACTCTACCGGTGCAATTTTATACTTCCCTTATGTTGGGACAGTTGGGCTGCGCCAGTTGGAGGGGTCATAAGTTAATTATTTGACCTTACGGAAGGCCAAGATGGTTCGTGTGTGCATCCGCACCTCCCGAACCGATAGAAGGGCTACGCAGGTCATCGTCGCCAGGAGCTTACCTTTGGGTTTGGCGACCCTGTTTTTCCTAAAGGTGTCCCGGTTTATGTCACGCCCCAGGGCGGCCGTCCCCGAGACATGGCAATATATAAAGTATCAGCTATCAAGTACAAGAGGTCAACAATGACTCCAATAAATAACACACAAGCTAGCAAAGCAATGATAATTGATAACTCAACTGAAAAGCGGAAGCATAAAAATATCAATAAGTCTGTAAACCAAAAATATCATTACAGACATGAATACACAATCAATGTCTTGTGAGAGCCAAGTCTAGTCCAAATAAAATACAACATGTGCCACATGCACGATTTATAATACATAAAATGACTCTAGGACTGCTGACAGCCTCGCACTCGCCACCCGTCGAACAGAACGCTCCACGCACATAAGACCATGCCACAGGGAATCTCCAGCTCCATGCCCAACACCGCCCCTGTAAAAGAAACAGTATGCGAGGGGTGAGGTACAAGTTCAGTGAGTGGCTGGAAACCAATCACCATTACAACGGTTAATGTTAAGGCAATTTCCTTTCAAGGAAAACATGCGTTGGATATCACCAACTTAAAAGGGAAATGTTAAGTGCGATCTCGCACACCAACCGGTGCATGCCGATAATCCCAAGCGGACCTGAGTCAAGTAGGAACCACATCTACTTACTCAGTTTACGCAAAGAGAGAAAGCGAGAGAGAGGGAAAGTCTCATCCTCTTCGGAAGCTTCTCATAGCTTTGCCCCAACAAGATAGGTGCAACAGCCATACCACGTCCTCCAGTCTTATGACCAGGGAATGTTAAGTATGCACCTGGCTATTAACCCAGGTTTAATCATGCTAGATATTACTAACATAGAAAGGTAACACTACAAATAGGGACTACCTAAGGCATGCATATTCTATACATTCATATAAACACACATCACACATGCCCATACATGAAGGGCGCATGCAAACATAATAATTCACACATGAATATGATACATAGGCAAGTATATGGTAGAAAAGGGGGTTCTACGCAATATACGAGGTATAAAAGCCTAGCATGCAAGATATCTAACATATTTAGGGTGCAAGGAAGCCCCATGGATGCGCGATGCACGACTACGTTCATCGAGCGCATCCTGAAGGGTTGGATCAAACCATTCACAAAAATTTGGTTCATCACGCGTCGAGAGGCAACATGCGAGCAGGGAAAGCGGGACAACACGCACGTAGAACGGCACGCATGTAGGGAAGGCGGGATAGCACGCACGTGGAACGACATGCATTGGGCAGCACCCAGGATGCACAGGCCGGGCAAGGCGCGCTATAGGGCACGCTGCAGGGCACGCCGCAGGGCACGATGGGCATAAGCACAGGACATGCTGGGCACATATACAGGGCATGCCGGGCACAGACACAGAGCACGCCACAAGACGCGGTGTACACAGATGCAAGGCATGACGGGCACAGACGCAGGGCACGCCACAGGACGCGCTGGGCACAGGCGCAGGGCACAGACGCTGGGAACGCTGGCAGGGCCGCAGGCAGGGCACACTGGGCACAGACGCTGGGAACGCTGGCAGGGAAGCAGACAGGGCACGCTGTGTTATACCTGTGTCATTTAGAACCATTTTGGTTAAGCCTTGATCGCATCTGGGTCATTCATGGCCTTTTTCTTTTTCGATCGGAGTTGCTAAAATTTTAGCTTTTAGCCACCTGCGGGAGTTGGAGTACTCTGATTGGAAATCTAATTGCGTATTATGGGTCCTGGTACTGTTTCGTACTAGCCATAAAAATTTCATCGAATTTCGGTAACGTTTTGAAAAAATATGCAGTTTCGAACCTTATCCGGGTTTTGAGAGTTCCTGGTAGGTCAAATTGTCACGCCCCAGGCGTCCCCGAGACGTGGCAAAATAATAAAATATCAGCTATCAATACCTGAGGTCAATAAAGACTCCAACAACAATACACAAGGTGGCAAAGCAAGATAATGATAACTGACTAAAAAGCGGAAGCATAATATATAAACAATGTCTGTAAATCAAAAAAACATTATTACAGACTCGAATACACAATCATTGTCCTGTGAGAGCCAAGTCTAGACCAAAGAAAATACTATATGTGCCACATGCACTATTTACAAAGCATAAAATGACTGTAGGAATGCTGACAGCCTCGCACTCGCCATCCGCCGAAAGAACGCTCCGCGCCCATAAGACCACGCCACAGGAAAGCTCCAGCTCCACGCCCAACACTGCCCTGAAAAGAAACAGTATGCGAGGGGTGAGCTACAAGCTCAGTGAGTGGCTGGAAACCAATCACCATACTACAGTTCAATACATAATCAATTTCCTTTCAAGGAAAACATGGGTGGAAACCCATGGATAACTGGGTCACGCGGCGGCGCGACCAACCTCACCCCCACCCTCACTCCCGGAGGGAGCCTTTTGGGACTTTTGGGGAGAGACCATACCGTCGGTCGAAGAGACCCGGATTTACTGGTTGTCACGCCCCAGGGCGGCCGTCCCCGGGACGCGGCAAGTGTATATATATGCATGCATAACTACACATTTATTACAAGCTAATATGCTATTATGGTGCCCCAGGGGAGGGCAATGCACGTCTACGTGCATCGAACGCCTCCCTACTGGGTTGGATTGTCCCACTCACCAATTCCCGGGTCATCGCGTGACCGCTCGTCGAGATCTGCAAGACATGGGAATCAAAATGGTGAGTATAATAGACAAATACGCAAGAAATACGATAAAAATACCCAACACTCGGACAAGCATGCACACAGGCCCGTACGCACGCGAGTCCGAGTGCCCCGACACACTCCCGCACTGCCGGGCAGCCATGCGCACCGCCACCCGCACACACACGCACGGGTGCGCTCGCACGCACGCACCCCCGTGCCCCGGGTGCACTGCCGCGCCCCAGCCTGAGCACCCAGGCGCGCTGCCGCGCCCCAGCCCGAGCGCCCAGACACGCTGCCGCTGCGGTCTCGCGCGCACCGCGCGTCCAGCCCCGGGTGCACCCGCGCGCACTGCGCCCCAGCGCAGCACCTCGCGCGCACACCCGCACGCACTGCGCCCCAGCGCAGTAACCCCTCGTGCATTGCGCCCCCTGCGCAGCTCCCGCTCGCACGCCCGCGCGTACAGCCCGCGCGCACGCGCGCACGCCCGCCAGCGCGCCCGACTACGCGCCTGCGCCTGCCTG
Source organism: Acorus gramineus (assembly GCA_030737835.1). Lineage (NCBI taxonomy): Eukaryota > Viridiplantae > Streptophyta > Magnoliopsida > Acorales > Acoraceae > Acorus > Acorus gramineus. Next base: position 13,853,999 of record CM060854.1, on the reverse strand, counting down.
CGCTTACCTGCGCGCGCAGGCTCTCACGCACACGCGCGGATGACCCCGCACGCGCGCTCGATCCACTCCCACACCCCCAACAACCCCCCTCCAACCCCCTAACCACCATGCATGCCATGCATACCCATATGCAACCCTAAACAAGCATCTACACAAGAAAAAGGGAGGAGGAAAGCTTACCCAAAGAGAGGAAGGGAAGGGGAGGAATTCGGGTGCTCTTCGCACACCGATTTGCCACTACCAAGACCACCACCACAAAGCCCTCTTCTCAGCCTAAGAGGGGATGAAAACAGAGGAGAAGAGGTGCCATGAGAGGAGGAAAAACAAAGGGTAATGGAAATCTAACACCATGGAAAGATAGATCGGGTCCTCACCTTCCTTTTCTCCTTCTAGGGTTTTCTTGTTCAACCACTCTAGCTAGATCAAATGGGGGGTTTAAAGAGAGGGAGAGAGAGATTGAGAGAGCTTGAAATGAAGAAGAAGATGAATAGGGGCAATACTATTCTTGGGCGTGGACCTTAAGTCACCCCACACACACACCTCACACACTCACCACTTACACTTAGAACTAATTAGGTTTAATTAGGTTTAGCTAGGTTTAAGTGCACTTTGACCCTAGTCAACCCAACCACACTAGCAAACAAAACCAATTGACCAAGTCAAGTGTCAACATTGACCAAGTCAAGTCTCCTAATGACTTTTCGCTTGGTCAAAACCCGGATACGATTTGGAACTGCGAAATTCTGAAACGTTACCGAAATTCAATGAAATTTTCGTGAGTGGCTTAAAATGGCACCAGGACACATAATATGTAGTTAGATTTTCAATCGGAGTCCTCAAGCTCAGGATGATAGCTAAAAGTCCAAAATTTTAGCGGTTCCGATCGAAAAAAGAAAAAGTTAAAAAACTGCCAGAATGCTCCAATGGTGACTAGAAGGATAAAAGTGACACATATATAACATTCTTCCCCCCTTAGGAAATTTTGTCCTCAAAATAAATACAAGAACATCTAGGAAGGGAAAAGATGCGGATACGCGTCACGCATGGCGTCCTCGAGCTCCCAAGTGGCCTCGGCACCGTAACGGTGCTGCCATCGCACCTTGACCAGATGGACGATCTTGGTGCGGAGCCTCTTCTCGCGGCGGTCCAGGAACTCGATCGGCTGCTCGACGAATGACAAGTCTGGCTCGAAGACGAGCAGCTCGAACGGAATGACATGAGCAGGATCGTGGACATAACGCCTCGGCTGCGAGACATGGAAGACGTCATGGGCCTGAGCCAACTGTGGGGGCAAAACTATGCGATAGGCCACCTCCCCAACTCCCTCGAGGATGAGGAACGGTCCAATGAAACGCGGACTCAGCTTGCCCCGCACGCCGAAACGGAAGATGCCCTTCATCGGGGACACCTTCAGGAAGACATGGTCACCAACCTCGAAGACGAGCTCACGGCGACAATGATCGGCGTAGCTCTTCTGACAACTCTGAGCGACTCGGATACGCTCGCGAATTGTCTTGACCATCTCTGAGGTCTGGTGGATGATCTCTGGTCCCTCCAACTGGTGCTCTCCGACCTCGTCCCAACACAAGGGGGACCTGCAGCTGCGGCCATAGAGCGCCTCGTATGGAGCCATCCTGATACTCGAGTGGTAGCTGTTGTTGTAGGCAAACTCCACCAACGGAAGATGCCTCTCCCAACTGCCCCCAAAATCGAGAACGCGAGCTCGTAGCATGTTCTCCAAGGTCTGAATTGTCCTCTCTGACTGGCCGTCCGTCTGCGGATGAAACGCTGTACTGAAGTGGAGGTTCGTACCAAGGGCGTGCTGGAGGGTGCGCCCGAACCTCGAAGTAAATTGCGCATCTCGGTCATAAATGATGCTAACGGGAGTGCCATGGAGACGAACAATCTCGGAGATAAACAACTGCACCAGGTTGCCCAGAGAATCAGTGAGTCGGATGGGGAGGAAATGAGCGGACTTCGTCAGTCGGTCGACGATTACCCAGATGGCATCGCGACCCAAACGTGACCTCGGCAAACCCGAAACGAAGTCCATGGTGATCTGCTCCCACTTCCACTGAGGAATCTCAATGGACTGCAGCTTCCCCGCAGGGCGCTGATGCTCCGACTTCACCTACTGGCATACCAAGCAACGGGCAACGAAACGGGCAATATCCGTCTTCATCCCGCGCCACCAGTAGCCACGACGAAGGCCCCTGTACATCTTCGTGCCACCAGGATGCACTGTGTACCTCGAACGATGGGCCTCGTCCAAGATCTTCTACTTCAGCTCTGCGTCGTTAGGAATGCATACTCGACCTCTAACCGCAGGATCCCGTCCTCGCGAATCTGGTAGTCCGGACGCTCGCCCCGGGCGACGCCTTCAGAGAGGACTAGAAAGTGAGGATCCTACCTCTGAGCCGTGCGGATCTCATCGAGAAGAATGGGCTGCACCACTAGCCTGGCCAAAAAGCCACCCGCAGGTGTCTCTCGAATGCTGATCCAGCAAGTGGCCTCCTCTAGAAGCCTCCAACGACATACAGCCAAGTGGGCGGCCATGCCCAAGGGCTGCCTGCTGAGAGCATCCGCCACGACATTCGCCTTACTAAGATGGTAAGCGATGTCACAATCATAGTCCTTCAGGAACTCAACCTAACGTCTCTGACGCCTGTTGAGCTCCGGCTGGGACTGCAGATAAGTCAAGCTCTTGTGATCAGTAAAGAGCTCGAATTTCTCACCATAGAGGTAATGCCTCCACATCTTCAGCGCAAAGATGATCGCTGCCAACTCAAGGTCATGGGTGGGGAAATTCTGCTCATGGGGCTTCACTGACGCGACACGTAAGCCACAACCTTACCGTGCTGCATCAGGACGCAACCCACACTCAACCGCGATGCATCGGAGTAAACTGCGAACCCACCACTCCCAGACGGAAGGGTAAGAACTGGCGCTGAGGTGAGCCTTCGCTTCAACTCCAGGAAGCTCTCCTCGCAAGACGCGGACCACTCGAACTGGACATCCTTCTGAGTGAGGTGGGTAAGAGGTATCTTCGAGAAACCCTCAACAAACCTCCTGTAATAACCCGCCAAGCCCAGGAAGCTCCGAATCTCTGTGGGGGTTCGACGGTCGATGCCAATTCGACATGGCGAGCGTCTTGTCCGGGTCCACAGATATGCCCTCGTCGGAAATCACGTGGCCCAGAAAGGCCATACGCTCCAACCAAAACTCGCACTTAATCCACCATCAATTTGATGCTTCCAAGGTATTCCTTGACTGGGAAAAGAAACCTTGGGAGGGCACCATGAGGTCCCGATATAGGATATCCCGACAACCAAACAAGGAACACAGAGTACCCTAGCCCGGGTCTCAACGCTGACCTCGCAAGGCCCCTTAATCCAGAGAAGGAAGACTAGAAGAAGACATCACCCTTAATGAACACTACTAACTCTACTGGAAACTCATTCTCCGCAATCGCCACGGTACACCCTCGGGAATGTCCACCGATCGGGTAGCCCACCAGTCGGCGGCGCTACCCTTCAGCATGAAGGTCGCCAGGGAGACTCGCTGGTGATCGGTGCAATGCATGGTCGAGAAGATCTTGTCCACCTCCATCAACCATCTCTCAGGGGCAAGGGGATCCGCCGTCTGTCCATGGAACTCGGGAGGGTGGAGCTTCAGAAAGGCAGTGAGGCCACTCTGGTGCACTCGCGCTGCAGCCTCTAGCTCCACCTCCCTCTCCAGGGGGTCCTGAACCTCTACCGCTGGAATCACCACGGGAGCAGGGGGTACATCGGGTACCACATGCGGATCTGCCACCATGGGGACCTGTGGAACTGCATCACGGGCTGCCCTTAGCTCCTGAATCTCTCTAGCCTGCTCAGCTAACGCCCTCGTCTGGGCCTCTAATGCTCTCGACTGAGTCTCCACCAAATCTGCTATCCGAGCGAAAGCACGTTCCCATTCAGGAGGCTCCTTCGCCAATCCTGGCCCCATAGCCGAGGACTAGCATCCTCACCTCTGCTAGGTCCGGGAACCTCCAAAGGTCGAGAGGTACCACGTCCACTGTTATATATGTGTCACTTTTTGGCCTGCTGGTAACCATTGGAGCATTTTGGCAGTTTTTGAGTTTTTTTCGTTTTTCGATCGGAACCGTAAAATTTTGGACTATTAGCTATCATCCTGTGTTTCAGGACTCCGATTGGAAATATAACTGCATATTATGTGTCCTGGTGCCATTCCAAGCCACTCACAAAAATTTCATCGAATTCCGGTACGTTTCAGAATTTCACAGTTCTGGGGCGTATCCGGGTTTTGACCGAGCAAGAAATCATTGGGAGTTTTGACTCGGTCAAAGTGGGCCCATGACTTGGTCAACCTTTTTTTCTTTTTGTGTGGTTGGGTTGACCCAAGTCAAACCCACTTAAAACCCCCCCTAACCTCTCTTAGCCCTAATTAAGTTTGGTTAACCCTAATTAAGTGGGGTTTGACTTATTTAAAGAAAGCTAAAATGGTTGCCCACTATTCATCATCTTCCTCTTTTTGCTTTCTCTCTCCCCCTCTCTCTTTTTCAAGCTTTTGAGCCCCTTGGAGTGCCCAAAGCTTAAAACCTAAATCATAGAAAGGGTAGATCCGGTCCCGATCTACACCCCGGTGCTTTCAAATTCGAATTCCGGCGTGTCTAGCCCTTTCTTCCGCCCTCTCTTCTCCTCAGATCGGAGCCATTTCGGAGGTGGGAAGGGGTCTTGGTGGTGGAGACCCTTGGAGAGGCGTTTCGGTGCGCAGAGAGCAACCGAACATCCCTTCCTTCCCTTGGTAAGCTCTTTTTCCTCTTCTTTTTGGCTTAGATGCTTGTTAGGAGGGTGATTTTGAGGTTGGGTGGTGGTCGGCGGCTGTGGGTGGCTGTCGGAGGTGGTTGGGGGCGGTCGAAGGCCATTGGTGGCCGGTGGGTGGTGGTAGAGGTGCTCGGACAGGGTGGGTTGCTGTCTCGGGCAGGTCGGCAGCACAGGCAGCAGCACAGGCAGCAAGCAGCGCAGCAGGCTGGGCGCGCGCGCACGTGTGCGCGAGCGTGCGCGCGGGCGTGCGCTCGGGTGGTGCTGGGTGTGGGCGTGCTGGCTGTGTTGCGTGCTGGGTGTGCTGGGCGTTGGGTGCTGGGCGCTAAGCTGTGCAGGAGCATGCGCGAGGGGCGCTGGGCAGAGGCGCAGGCGTGCGCGCGGTGGGGTGAGCAGCAGATGGGCGCAGGCAGGTGCGCGCGCGGGGAGCTGCGTTGGGGAGCAGTGCGCGTGGGTGCACCGGTGCGGGGCTGGTCGAGCGGATGGTGCGAGCCAGTGATGCGCGCGGGGTGCGCGCGGAGCTAGGCGAGGGCAGCAGAGGTGCGCGCGGGGTGCGCGCGGAGCGAGGCGCTAGGCGCGGGGCGTGTGGTGTGCACGCGGGCCAGCGCGGGGCGTGCGGGGTGCGCGCGGGCTACTGCGATGGGGCGCAGTGGGCGCGCGGTGCACCTGGGTGGCTCGGCAGCACGTCCAGGCGTGCGGGCAAGGGCCCGGCGGTGCGCCTGGGTGCGCGGGCTGAGGCGCGATGGTGCATCCGGGGGCGGGTGGTCGTGCGGGTGGTTGCCGAGGGTGCGGGAGTGAGTCGGGGTGCTCGGGCTAGCGTGCGTACGGGCCGTATGTACGTTTGCCCGAGTGTTGGGTATTTTTAGAGTATTTTTTATGTGTTTGTGGATTTTACTCACCGATTTAAATACCTGTCTTGCAGATCTTGACGGACGGTCCCGCGACAACCCAGATACCGGTGAGTGGGACAATCCAACCCGACAGGGAGGCATTACATGCATTTGGGCGTGTAGCGTCCTTCCCTGGGGCACCATAATAAATGTTAACTTGTTTAATATGAAAACTATGCAAGCATGATAATGTGTAGTATGCATGCCACCCTAGACTTTGTATGCTAGGGACTTGTACCCTTAGGACCCGTATAAGAACCATGCATCCGATTATCATGTTTCCCTGCTAGGAAAACCTTGACTTATGCATGTTCCCATTTAGTTTAATTTGCATATATCAAGTACGAGCATGTGATTGTTAGCATGTCTTAGTGAATATTATAGGGGAGGGGCCTCGCGAGGACAGCGGTGAGACCCGGGCTAGGGTACTCCGTGTTCCTTGTTTGGTTGTCGGGATGTCCTATATCGGGACCTCACGCTGCCCTCCCAAGGTTCTTTCCCCCGGTAATATTCCAACCTCTTTATTATAATGTCTGTTCCCCGCATCCTGGTTATGCGCCCTGGAGGAATTCTGAAGAATTCATGTCATTAGAGTTTTTGAGATGTGTTTGTCAGCGGATCCGAGTGGATCATATGCGTGTGGGTAGGCTGTTTCTCTCCCCTTTGTTGGATCCGTGTAGGGACTCCTCAGCATAGACAGACTATCCTGACAGAGGGCTCCCATCAGTAGGCACCTCCTGATCTTGGACTCGGACTGTGCTGAATGTGGGAGTAGACCAGGCAATAGCAGGCTATCCTGACAGAGGGCTCCCATCAGTAGGCACCTCCTGATCTTGGACTCGGACTGTGCTGAATGTGGGAGTAGACCAGGTAAGCTACGGTGTGGAGGAGAGGCTATCGGTGGACCAAGGGTGATTAACAGCCTAGTCAGTCCCAATATCCTATGTCACCATATTGAGGGGTGAGGGTGAGGGTGAGGGTGTAGTGGGTTGGCGATGTAGCGACCCACTGGATTGTTAGTCCCAATATCCTATGTCACCTATTGAGGGGTGAGGGTGAGGGTGTATGATTGTGTATGGATGATTATGTTATATATGTGTCACTTTTAACCTGCTGGTAACCGTTGGAGCGTTCTGGCAGTTTTTTCATTTTTTCGGTTTTTTGATCGGAACCGCTAATTTTTGGACTGTTAGCTATCGTCCTGAGTTAGAGGACTCCGATTGGAAATCTAACTGCATATTTGGTGTCCTGGTGCCATTTTAGGCCTCTCGTGAAAATTTCATCGAATTCCGGTAACGTTCCTGAAATTTCACAGTTTCGGGGCGTATCTGGGTTTTTAAGTGACTTGGTATAAATAGCGGGTGAGAAAATATCTTATGTCACTATTCATCATCCCTACCAAATCCCTCTCTCTCCTCCCTCTCTCTTTTTCTTCCATTAGAGGCCCTTAGACCCCTCAAACCCTAAACCTAAAGCACGAGAAGTGTAGATCGGGTCCCGATCTACACTCCGGTGTTTTCAAATCCCTTTTCCGACGAGTCTAGCCACTCCGACCTCCTCTCTTTCTCCTCTGTTTTGGCCCGGTTCGAAGGCCGTGGTAGATCGGGGCGTAAGAGGGCCTTTGGGAAAGGTTTCGGCGCGCGGAGAGCGTCCGGACTTCCCTTCCTCCCTTGGTAAGCCCTATTTTCCCCTCTTTTCTTGTTTAGATGGATGCTAGGAGGTGGGTTTTGGGGTTGGGTGGAGGTCGGCGGCCGTGGGTGGCCGTCGGAGGGCTGTGGAGGTGGTCGGAGGTCGGTGGGTGGTGCTTTGGGTGCTCGGGAATGGTGGGGGGGTGGTCTCGGGCAGCAGGGGGTTTGGTCTCGGGCGAAGGCAGCGCGCGGGCTGGACGCCCGCGGGCGTGCGCGCGTGCGTACGCTCGGGTGTGCGCGCGGGCGTGCGCTCGGGGGCACTAGTGGCCAGTTGAGCGCGCGTGCAGGGCGTGCTGTGCGTGCTGGTCGTGCAAGGTCTGGTCGAGCGGCTGGAGCTGGGCGAGCTGGGCGCGAGGAGCTGGGCGGGCTGTGCGCGAGGTGCTGGGCGGCGGTGCTGGGGATGATGGCCGTGAGGGCAGTGTGTGCAGGGTAGGCTGGCAGGGCTAGCTCGGGTAGGCTGGGAGCAGGTGCACCAGTTTGCTGGGCGCGCGAGCGCGTGCGCGCGGGTGCGCGCGCGGGCGTGCGCTCGGGGGGTGCAGAGGGAAGTGTGCGGTGCAGGCTAGCTGGGCTGTGCGCGCTGGCAGGCCGGGCGAGAAGGGCAGGGGCGCTCGGGCATCAGGCGGGCAGTGCCCCGGGCGTGCAGGCGAACGGTACTCGGGCCACTCGGCGACGCGTGCAGGCAGGCAACGCGGGCAGCAGCGTGGGCATGCTGGCAGGCGCGCTGGGCGCGTGCTGCCAGGCGCGCTGGGCGCGTGTTGCGCGTGCGTGCGCGTGGGCGCTGGGTGAGGGTCCCGGGTGCTGGGCGCTGAGCGTTGGGTGCTGGGCCGCGGATACCGGGTGCTGGGCTGAGGCGCAGGCGTGCGCGGGGTGCAGTGGGTGCGAGCGGGTGGTGCGCGCGCGGTGCGCGAGGGTAGAGGCTGGTAGGTGCGCGCGGAGTGAGCGCGGAGAGGGGGGCTGGGGGGCGAGGCGCTGCGCGCGGGGCGTGCGGGGTGTGCGCGGGCGGCTGCGCTGGGGCGCAGGGGGCGCGCGGTGCACCCGGGAGGTCCGGCGGTGCGCGGGGTGCACTGGCTGAGGCGCGGCGGTGCACCCGGGCGGTCGGGCGGCCGTGCGGGTGGTTGCCGGCCGTGCGGGTGGTTGCCGGGGGTGCTCGGGCTAGCGTGCGTGCGGATCGTATGCACGTTTGCCCGAGTGTTAGATGTTTAGTTGTGGGTTTCGTATGTTTGGGTATTTTTAGAGTATTTGTGGATTTGTTCTCACCATATTGAATGTCTGTCTTGCAGATCTGGACGGACGGTCGCGCGACGACCCAGATACCGGTGAGTGGGACAATCTAACCCAGTAGAGAGGAACGCACTTGGGCGTATACCGACCTCTCCTGGGGCACCGCGGATTATATTAACCTGTAGTAACATGTATTGCATGTGAGCATGATTTTAAATACAGAATGCATGCTACCCTAGTCTGTTATGTTAGGGACTTACACCCATAGGATAGGTGTAAGAGCCATGCACCATGCCCCCTGTTTTCATGCTAGGAAACCTTGGCCCATGCATGCGTCCTACTAGTTTATTTATTAAATTAAATGCTAGTGTATGTTAAATCGCATGCCTTAGATAATATTATAGGGAGGAGCCTTGCGAGGTCAACATTGAGACCCGTGTTAGGGTACTCCGTGTTCCTTGTTTGGTTGTCGGGATGTCCTGTATCGGGACCTCATGCTGCCCTCCCAAGGTTTCTAGCCCCGGTAATATTATAAGTAATGTTGTATGATTAGTATGATTATTGCATATTTAATGAATATTATTAGGGAGGGGCCTTGCGAGGACAGCGGTGAGACCCGGGTTAGGGTACTCCGTGTTCCTTGTTTGGTTGTCGGGGTATCCTATATCGGGAACTCACGCCGCCCTCCCGAGTTCTTTCCCCCAATGATATTACAACCTTGCTTTTATTGTACATGTTTCCCCGCATCTTGGTTATGCGCCCTGGAGGAACTCTGAAGAGTTCATGACATTTGAGTAGTAGAGATGTGTTGTCGGCGGATCCGAGTGGATCATATGCGTATGGATAGGCTGTTCTGTCCCCTTCGTTGGATCCGGTAGAGACTACCCCAGCGTTAGAAAGGCCGTCCCTTCCAAGGGTTCCCATCAGTAGGCGCCTCCTGATTTGGTTTCGGACTGGGCTGAAGTTATGGGTGAAAACCAAGCGGCTTACGGAGTGGAGGAGAGACTATCGGTGGACCAAGGGTGACCAACAGCCTAGTCAGTCCCAAAATCCTATGTCACCCGTGGTAGGGTGAGGGTGAGGGTGTAGTGGGTTGGCGATGAGCGACCCGCTGGATTTGTCTATGGGTGATTATCAGTCCCAATAACCTATGTCACCTATTGATGGGTGAGGGTGAGGGTGTGGTGGTTCGGCGAGGTACGAACCACTGGATTATGTTGTTATGTCTTAGAGGCTGGATAAATAATGGAAATATTGATAAATATTGTCTGTGATGCATGGGTTGTGCTGTTCACTGAGCGTGTGGCTCACCCCTCGCATATGTTTTTCCCCAGTGGTCACTGAGCCTGAGCTGGAGCCGGAGCAGCAGTTGGAGCTTTCCGAGGGATTCCTTCAGTAGCGGAGCAGCGCCACGTTCCGCGAGTACCAGAGGTTATCAGCATCCCTTCTTGACTGTATGTATTTTATTTCCGTGCTTGGCACGTGTTTGTATATATTCAGTTGTTTCCTTGTATATTGGCTCTCACAGAACGTATGATTGTGTATCGAGTCTGTAATATGTTTTGGGTTACAGACTCAGTTTTTAGCTTCCGCTATATGGTGTATACATTATGTCAGCCCTGTTTGATCTGTGTTGTAATTTTTATCTGTGGTTTAGAGTATATATATTTGACCTCATGTGTAGGCTTCTGATATGATATATACACCTGCCGCGTCCCGGGGACGGCCGCCCTGGGGCGTGACGGATTAGCAGGCTAATAAGTCCCAATATCCTATGTCACCTATTGAGGGGTGGGGGTGAGGGTGTAGTGGGTTGGCGATAGCGACCCACTGGCCTGTATAGCTGTTGCCGTTTAGTGGCTTTTAATAATGTGATTGTGGAATAATAAGATCTGGTGGTTTATATATACTGTGATGCATGGGTTGTGCTATTCACTGAGCGTGTGGCTCACCCCTCGCATAATATTTTCTCCAGTGTCATCTGAGTCAGATCTGGAGGAGGAGCTCCCCGAGGGACTTCATCAGTAGCGGAGTAGCGCCACGTCCCACGAGTATCAGAGGCTATCAGCATCCCTTTTGCTTGTATGTATTATATTCCGTGCTTGGGCACGCGTTTGTGTTGTATTTGGATGTCTTTGTATATATTGGCTCTCACAGGATAGTTGATTATGTATCGAGTCTGTAATATGTTTTTGAATTACAGATTCAGTCTTTTAGCTTCCGCCTTTGGTGTATATATTATGTCAGCCTTGCTTTTATTGTCGTTTTAGCTGTTGTGTGTGAGTATGTTATTGAACTCCTGTTTACTGATATCATATATACACTTGCTGCATCCCGGGGTCGGCCGGCCCTGGGGCGTGACATCCACGCATTCTTCTGCGAGGAGGCATATCAGCAACCTAAGAAAACTAGACACTAGGACCAGAATACTCGTATAGAAATCCTAGGACTCATCTCTACGAAAAAAAAGACCATTGGCTCTGACAGGACCAGGCTCTGATACCAACTTTTGTCACGCCCCAAGGCGGCCGTCCCCGGGACGCGGCAATGGTATATATGATATCAGCAGTCTATACAGGAGGTCAATAACATACCCTAAATAACATCAAAAATAACAACACAGACAACAAAGAGGCTGACATGATATATACACAAATAGCGGAAGCTAAAAGACTGAATCTGTAATTCAAAGACATATTACAGACTCAATACATAATCAATTGTCCTGTGAGAGCCAATATATACACGACATCTAAATATAATACAAAAGCGTGCTCAAGCACGGAATACAATACATACAAGCAAAGGGGGATGCTGAATGGCCTCTCACACGAAGAACGCGACGCTGCTCCGCTACTGCTGACGTGCCTCGAGGAGCTCCTCCTGCGGGTCCGACTCAGATATCACTGGAGAAAAATATATGCGAGGGTGAGCCACACGCTTAGTGAATAGCACAACCCATGCATCACAATTCATATTAACATCAAATCATTTATAGCCTCTAAGTGGCAATAACTACACAATTCAGTGGGTCGCTCATCGCCAACCCACTACACCCTCACCCTCACCCTCAAATTGGTGACATGGTCTTTTGGGACTGGCTAGGCTGTTAATCACCCTTGGTCCACCGATAGCCTCTCCTCCACACCGTAGCTCGCCTGGTCTACTCCCACGATTCAGCACAGTCCAAAACAAATCAGGAGGTGCCTACTGATGGGAGCCCTCTATCAGGACGGCCTGTCTAACGCTGAGAAGTTCCTACACGGATCCAACGAAGGGAAGAGAAACAGCCTACCAACACGGATACGATCCACTTGGATCCGCCGACACCGATCTCAACTCTACAAATGTCATGAATTCTTCAGAATTCCTCACTAGGAAATTTTCCTTTCTCTCTCTCACTCATGGTGGTGGCCAATTGACCAACTTGAATCTCGAGACAGGAGATTGCCTGTGTGGTGGATTGAAGGATTTGCCCTGTAGATTGCATAAATTGATTCAAAGTGGCAGACATCTGAGAGGATGATTGAGTTAGATTTTGAGTGGACTTCATAAGAACATCTAACCCTTTCTCTAAGAAGGAGAACTTCTTCTCATTTTCTGTTTGAAACCCAAGCGGAGGAAATGGAGTAGGAATGGGTCCTGTGTTTGGTCTAGGATACATGGGAGCTTGAGGAGGTCCCTGTGGGCCTCCCTGGTGTGGGCCTTGAGTCCACGAGATTTGGATGATTCCTCCATCCAGATTATAAGTTTGAGCATATGGGTCATTTTTCCTCCACTGTAAGCTATTGGCATGTTCGGCCCAACTTTCCTTGTGGGATGACAGGGAAGGACAGTCTCCGCTAGGTGATTTGAAGATTTACATAAAATGCAGACAGTAGTAGTAGAGTTGGAAGTGGAGACTTGATTAACAGAATCATGATTTGGTTTCATCTCTAGGGCCTCTACTCTACGAATGAGAGATGCAAACTTGGCTTCAGACTCAAAGCTACTATCAATGGAATGAATACCTCCCTTAGAAGGCATGAGTTTCTCAGGCTCTCTAATTGTCTCCCATTGCATGGATTTTTCAGCTACTTCTTCCAGAAATGCCCATGCTTCAGTTTCATTTTTATTGGTAAATTCACCACTACACATTGATTCAACCATAGTCCTTGTGGTGTAATTCAAACCTTCATATAAAATTTGCACTAATCTCCAAACCTCAAATCCATGATGAGGACATTGCAACAACAAGTCCTTGAATCTCTCTAAATATCTCCATAAAGATTCTCCCTCCTTTTGAATGAATTGATTTATATTCATGCGAATCTTAGCAGTTTTATGATTAGGAAAGAACTTCAAAAATATCATAACTAATTGATCCCAAGTGGTGATAGAATTTGCGGGTAGAGCATACAACCACTTTTTAGCATTATCTTTGAGGGAGAAGTTGATTAACCTCAACCGGATTGAATCATCAGTTAGCTGTTGAAGTTTTAGAGTGGAACAAACTTCCTCAAATTCCCTAATGAAAAGATATGGATCCTCAGATCCATCAAATTTTGGGAGCATATTAATCATCCCAGGCTTGATCTCAAAGTTGTTAGCATTGGTTGTTGGTAACACAATGCATGAGGGTTGCGTAGTTCTAGATGGATACATGTAATCCTTCAAGGTCTTTGGAATGACATCTACTGTGTTATCCATGGTGAATCGGTACGAATCAATCGGTTTTTAGAATCCCTAGACCAAATGCTCATAAATCAAAATATCCCAAATCAAGAATATACTTTCACAACCAACATATTAAGATTTATCTTGTTAAGTGAGGGATGATGATTTTTAAAAGATCTAGTTGTTGAGGATGTTCCTCCTTAAAGGACAGCTCCTAACTGTTCCAAGATATGCCTTAAGCTTGCCAGTTAACGATCAACCACTCAACAACCAGGAAAGTGTAAAGAATTAGTGGGGGTCTTCCACGCTTTCACGTGTTCCTCAATTAAGTAACCACTGTCTTTTAAGGTAGAAACCTTATGAAACCACTTTCCTAGACATCATTAAATGTTTTATTGCTCACTGGAGTATCTCTTGGCGTCTCTTGTCCTATTGAGCTCGAAAACCTAGGTTCAAGTCTAATTCATTTTAATTTAATTAGGCTCATGAGATTGACAAATGCTCAAGATGATGATTTGTGGGCCAAGGAAGGGCGATGAAATCCCCACCTTATGTTATGTGGGTCAGCCCTTAGATGGATTAATTAATGTATGCTAATTGAAAAATGCACACACCGAAAATCTCAATCAACCCCAAAAGTAACCCACTTGCAGAAGATTCGTGGGTGAATGAAATACTCACAACTCACACACAGTGAGGGAAGAATTAAATCCACCTTTTTGCAGTGATGAAATGGTTCACCTTAGGGTCGCCTTCGAACACTTTTGGATGCTCGTTTAGAGAGAGAATGGTCTAAGCCTTACACCATTCTTTGTTGTGTTCTTGTAGGTTCTTGATATCCTGCAAAACATGAAGAAAAAAAAATCAGCCAAAGCAAAGAAAAAAACTAATCCAAAAGATAAATCAACATCAAATATAATTTGAAACAATTCCCGACAACGGCGCCAAAAACTTGATTGAATTATTAAGTTATTAATTACCGCAAGTGCACGGATCATTACAGAAGTATAGATCTAGCAAATACGGGTCGATCCCACAGAGAATTGTTCAAATTAAATTATTAATTGATTTAACTAATCGAATTAGACAGGAAGATTGATGAAGGTTTATTTTTTTATTTTTTTAAAAATATATATTAATATAAAAAGATAACTAGGGTTTTAGAATCCACCATGCAATACCAATTTACGGTTATATTCAGATATGAAACTCCATCATATAAGTAAATCAATATTGACGTTAATCAAATACCAATCGAAAAATAAATATTTAAAATCATATTAATTATTTCATAAAATCAGTTTTAAAATCAAAATAATCATCTCAATATTAACATATAAGGAAGAGAATAAGATATCAAAATAGTTAATCAAGCATACCCTATCAAACCCTAAACAAGAGATCCTTGAAGATGATTCTATGATTAAAAACCTTGATTTATGAAAACCCAATATAATGATCTATCTCCCTTCCCTTTATAAAATCTACCAACTCAATGTTAAACTTGTTAAGAAGAGCAAAAAATATCAGAGAACTCAATCAAATCATATTTTATCAAATCAAATACAAGAGATTTTTGAAGAAGGTAATAAAAAATTCACATGAAAGGTTTCAAAAGAGAATTGAAGGAGAGATCGATACTCAATGAAGCAAACAATATGGAGAATTCAGATCTAAATATAAAATCCTAAACTAGCATTGCATGGTTTCATCTTCAACCCTAGTTGAAGATTTAGCTACTAGAAAACATGATCAAACTAAAAAAAATAAAAATAAAAGACATCATATTATTGAAAAATTCTTGAAAATAAAAATACTAAAGTAATATTAAAATTGAGATCCAAATATATACAAAACAATTGAAAAGAAAAACAAAAAGAAAACTCTTGAATATTTCTTCTTTGGTTGTCCCTTTACCTCCTTGTTTTTCTTTTCTTCTTGGCTTCATATGTGTTCCTTTTATAGCCTCCAGCCTTGAATCTCAACCATTGATTTGCAATGAATTGGATGGTCAAGATTGGTCATAAATATTTGACAAGTTTAGCTGGTAAAATCTTTCATTCCCGTCATTAATTTTTTGTAGAATTTTCGGATGAATTTTTAACCCCTAATAAGGTGGAATTACAAAATATTCATGAAACATTGATTTGAAGATCTTGAAAATATCTTTCCAACGCCATATCTTGGGCCAAAATACAATACTTGAGGAAAACGTTATGGTCAAAATAGTGAGACGGTTTTAACATTGATTTGAAGAATATTTGATTGGATTTTGATTTTTGATTCTCTCTTCACCAAATCTTTATCTAGCATAATTTTGTTTTCAAGAATCCTCTTGATTCTCCTTCATCTCTTTAAATGCTTTATAGAATATTTTGCATTGATAATCATCATTTATCTCAATTACCTGCAATAACAAATAAATTCTGAATATTAGTCATTATTACACATAAAATTAGGAAATAGAAAACTAAATTAAGGGGATTAAATGTGCAAATAATACGCTTATCAGTCTCTTTCTCTTTGCATCTTTGATCGATTTCTGTTATCCTTTTCGAGTTTGGGTGTTCGCCCGAGTTGGCGCCAACGACCGAGGAGACACCGCATGCTCGCCCGAGTGACCGCCTTGCTCTAAGTCGCTAGTCACTATGGCGAGGTGAGTGATGACGTGTACAGTCTTAAGTGCCTCTCCTCGATTTCCAAAATCTCGCCATCATAAGGCGCACTTTTCCCTAGTGGGAAAACTCTAGGATATCTTCGGCTGATATAGCAGCATACAGCACCTGTTTGATTTTCGATACGTGGCATGATCGCCTACCCTCGGATTCCGAAACGCCTTTGATGAACAACAAATGTCACTCTTTTGAGAATTTGAAAAATTGGGTTTTTAAATACCCCTCCCCTCCTTCACCGAAAAGGCATTTAATTTGCATTTTTTTCCGCGGCTACTTTCTTTCCCTTATCATGGCTAGAGGAGACTACCTCATCAACATGTAGGCGTCATTGGGAATACCCACCTCCATGGGCATGTCCCTGACGTCCTTCATGTCTCTAGAAGAGGTGGGAGAAGTGGGTGAAGACAAAATGTATCTGTGCCAAATCTGGGCCATTCGCTTGAAGCTGCCCCTACCCCCGATATTTAGGAAGTATTTGTGGAGGTTCAAACTCCATCCCATGCAGTGTACCCCCAATCTCTTTTGGGTGTTGATGTGATATGATGCCATCAATGGGCACCTCAACCTTAAACTAAGAGTGGACGAGGTCCTTCACACCTACGACCTGAGGAAGCTGGGGGGCGCATGCTATCTGCGCATCAGGAAAACCAGGCCACCATCATCGAGGGCCATCCTTCTTTTGACAGTGGGTGGAAGAGGGAGAAGCTGATCGAACTGTCTGGGGATTAGGAATTTGGGGCCTCTACGAATGCGCTCGACCGTCGCAAGTCTGTGGCACGAGTCCTTCACGAAAACCCCATAGATCAGTAACATGCCCGAAGTCGTTCCATCCTTTGTCCCTTCTATTTCCTTTCTACCTTCACCTTTTCACTTTCGGTGGAGGTGACAAAGAGCGAGAAGTTCCCCCCGAAAAGGAGGTCAAGCTTGATTAGATGGGAGTTGCTCGCAGTCTCACAGAGTGACACTATCAGCAACTCTTGCTTCTCCCCGAGTTCGGTGAGATGCACACGTGCCCCTCAAGATCGTCGAATCAGATCTCTTTCATCCGCTTTGAGGGCCTCGCTTCAGCTGGCTTGGTGGAGGCATCTGCTCAAAGTCCCCCTTTCCTGAGGATGAAGGTCCCTTGGTTACTTCATCTACCTCAACTGGCATAGCAACCCTGGGGACTACCCACCAAGGGATCAGTCAAGGGATGAAGGAGCTATTTGCCTTCGCGAAATCCGTGGTGGGTGTGACGGTGAAAAGAGGAGATATGGGGAGCGGCCTTACACCCAAAAGGCAAAAGGCCGCCCCATCAGGTGTCGCTGCCCTCTTCACACCTCCTCCTGTCGTGGCCTTGGATGGTGTGCTTCCTGCCAGTGAGGCTTCAAGCGCCGCAACTGGAGCTATAGAGGTTGGAAATGAAGGGGACTCGCCTACCGAGTCAAGCACGCCTCCTGGGACACTAACCATGGCCCCACCAATTCAGTGGGTCCTACCGCCACATCTTTGCTAGATCCACCGAATGTTCCTACAGCGAGTGGTGGTGAAGCCTCTCCTCCAAACCTAGTCGAGCCTTCCAGTTGCTTTCTTCCTTCAATTAAGGTAGGGTTCGAACTCAGGTCAGGGTGATTAGCCCCAATGGTCATGTTGGGTATGAGTGGCCAATCTGATAGACCGGCTTCGATCATCTCTCAAGTCACCCCTACAGCCTTCTCATCGTAATGCCCTCAATGGAGGGGACACTATCTGAAGTGCCTTGCTTGGGCTAGGTGGTTCCCGAGCAAGACTTCATGGGTAGAATTACTATGTTGAGTCGCCATGCCGCTCTCCCCGGATGGTGGACTACCAGTTCTATTCTAGGCTAGGTCACGCTACCCATTTGCCCGATTAGCCGAGGCACGTGGCGCCCATAGAAAGAGCACGAGATTTTTTTTCAATTAATTCACATTCATGAAATGGACAATGGCGTAATGTCACGCCCCAGGGCGGCCGTCCCCGATACGTGGCAAATATATATAATATCAGCAGTCTATACAGGAGATCAATAAAATACTCTAAACAACATCGAAAATGACAACACAGACAATAATGTAGCTGACATAATATATATACATATAGTGAAAGCTTAAACGACTGAGTCTGTAATTCAACGACATATTACAGACCCGAATACATAATCAATTGTCCTGTGAGAGCCAATATACACAATGACATCCAAATACAAGTGTGTGGAAACCTGTCACGCCCCAGGGCGGCCGTCCCCGGGACGCGGCAAGTGTATACATGATATCAGCAGTCTATACAGGAGATCAATAAAATACTCTACACAACAACTAAAATGACATCACAGATAAAAGCAAGGCTGACATGATATATACACAGATAGCAGAAGCTAAAAGACTGAGTCTGTAATCCAAAAACATACTACAGACTCGATACATAATCATAGGTCCTGTGAGAGCCAATATACATACATAGATCCAAATACAATCCAAACTGGGTGCCCAAGCACAGAATATATATACATACAATTAAAAAGGATGCTGATGGCCTCAAAAACTCGCGGGACGTGGCGCTACTCCGCTACTGGTGCAGTCTCTGGGGGAGCTCCTCCTTCAAGTCCGCCTCCGTAATCACTGGAGAAAAATATTATGCGAGGGGTGAGCCACACGCTCAGTGAATAGCACAACCCATGCATCACAATTTATATTAACCACATTTAATCAAATCGATAGCCTCAAAGTGGCAGGAACTACACAAATCCGGTGGTTCGTTAAATCGCCGAACCACTACACCCTCACCCTCACCCTCACCCCTCAATAGGTGACATAGAATATTGGGACTTAAAAGGCTGATAATCATCCTTACATAAATCCAGTGGGTCGCCACATCGCCGACCCACCACACCCTCACCCTCACCCCTCAATAGGTGACATAGGATATTGGGACTGACTAGGCTGTTGGTCACCCTTGGTCCACCGATAGTCTCTCCCCACTCCGTAGGCCACTTGGCCACTCCCACATTCAGCACAGTCCGAAACCAAATCAGGAGGTGCCTACTGATGGGAGCCCTCCACGGGACGGCCTTTCTACGCTGGGGCAGTCTCTACACGGATCCAACGAAGGGAACAGAACAGCCTATCCATGCGCATATGATCCACTCGGATCCGCCGACAACACATCTCAACAACTCTAATGTCTTGAATTCTTCAAAATTCCTCCAGCGCGTATAACCAAGATGCGGGGAATATATAAGATAATAATGAGGAAAAGAAACCTTGGGAGGGCAACCTGAGGTCCCGATATAGGACATCCCGCCAACCAAACAAGGAACACGGAGTACCCTAGCCCGGGTCTCAATGTTGACCTCGCAAGGCCCCTTAATATTCCCTAAGGCATGCTAAAATATAATAAGTTTTGCATTTAATTTAATAAATCAAACTAATAGGACGCATGCATAGGCCGAGGCTTTCCTAGCATGATAACAAGGTGACAGGATGCACGGCTCTTACACATATCCTAAGGGTGCAAGTCCCTAACATACAAGTCTAGGGTGGCATGCATTCTACACACTAATCATGCTTGCACAGATTACATATTAATCAGTTAATATTAACTATGGTGCCCCAGGGGAGGACGGTATACGCCCAAGTGCATATAGCGCCTCCCAACTAGGTTGGGTTGTCCCACTCACCAATAACCGGGTCATCGCGCGACCGTCCGTCAAGATCTGCAAGACAGGGTAATCAACTTGGTGAGTAAAATACACAAATACCACAAAAATACACAAAAATACACTAAAAATACCCAACACTCGGACAAGCGTACATACGGCCTGTACGCACGCGAGTTCGAGCACCCCGACTCACTCCCGAACCCCCGGTAACCATCTGCATGGCCACCCGCCCCCGGATGCACCGCCGCGCCACAGCCCGTGCGCCCAGGCGCACTGCCGAGCCCCTGCCCGCACGCCAGGACACGCCGCCGAGCCCCCCGGGTGCACCGCACGTCCACTGCGCCCCAGCGCAGCAACCCGCGTGCACACCGCACGCCCTGCGCCCAGCGCCTCGCCCCGCGCGCACCACCACTAGCCTAATTGCGCCATCGCCTCGCCCCACGCGCACCTCGCGCGCACCACCGGCTCGCCCAGCGCCCCATCGCCTCACCGCACGCGCAAAGCACGCCTGCGCCTCTGCGCAGCGCTCCGCGTGCACGCCCCCGCACGGCACCCTGCGCGCAGCATCCGCACGCGGTCCCCTGCGCACGCCCGCACTGCGCCTCTGCGCAACTCCTCGCGCACACGCCCGCGCACGGCTCCCAGCGCGTAGCACCCGCACGCTCCTGCTCCACCCGAGCGCACGCCCGCGCGCACGCGCGCGTGCCTTGCCAGCTGCTTTGCCTGCCCTGCTCGCCAGCATGCCTGCCTGCCCGAGCCACCCTGCCACCCCTCACAGACCACCAATGGCCTCCAACAGCCACCAACCACCACCAACACTCAAAACCACCGTCCTAACATGCATCTAAGCAAGAAAAGGAAGGAAAGAGAGCTTACCCTAGGAGAGGAAAGGAAGGGAAGTGGACCGGGAGCTCTTCGTGCACCGAAACACCTCCCCAAAGACCTCCACCACCAAGACCTCTTTCAACCTTCAAAGGGGCTGAAATCAGAGGAGAAAAGAGGGTTAGAGAGGTCAAACAAGTGGGAACTCGAATCCGAGACCACCGGTGGATAGATCGGGATGATATCTAACCTTTCTCTTCTTTGGGTTTTAGGTTTCAAGCACTCTAGGTAGCTCAAACCAAAGAAAAAGAGAGCGGGGGAGAGAGAAAATCAAATGGAGAAGATGATGAATAGTGGGGAGATAAATTTTAGCTCACTTAAATAAGTCAACACACTTAGATTAGGGTTAACTAGGTTTAATTAGAGTTTAAGAGAGGATTAAAGAGGATTAAGTGAGCTTTGACTTGGGTCAACCCAACCACACAAAAAAACAAAAGGGGTTGACCAAGTCATGGGCCCACTTTGACCGAGTCAACTCTCCCAATGACTTCTCGCTCGGTCAAAACCCGGATACGCCCCGGAACTGTGAAATTCTGGAACGTTACCGAATTCGATGAAATTTTCTGAGTGGCTTAGAATGGCACCAGGACACATAATATGCAGTTAGATTTTCAATCGGAGTCCTCAAACTCAGGATGATAGCTAACAGTCCAAAATTTTAGCAGTTCCAATCGAAAAAATGAAAAAACTCAAAAACTACCAAAATGCTCCAATGGTTACCAGAAGGCAAAAAGTGACACATATATAACATTCTCCCCCCTTAGGAAATTTTGTCCTCAAAATAAATACAAGAACATCTAAGAAGGGAAAAGATGCGGATACGCGTCACGCATGGCGTCCTCGAGCTCCCAAGTGGCCTCGGCACCGGAACGGTGCTGCCATCGCACCTTGACCAGCTGGACGGTCTTGGTGCGGAGCCTCTTCTCGCGGCGGTCCAGGATCTCAATCGGCTGCTCCACGAAAGACAAGTCCTCGAAGACGAGCGGCTCGAACGGGATGACGTGAGCAGGATCGTGGACATAGCGCCTCAGCTGCGAGACATGGAAGACGTCATGGGCCTGAGCCAACTGTGGGGGCAGAGCTATGCGATAGGCCACCTCCCCAACTCGCTCGAGGATGAGGAACGGCCCAATGAAACGCGGACTCAGCTTGCCCCGCACACCGAAACGGAAGATGCCCTTCATCGGGGACACCTTCAAGAAGACATGGTCACCAACCTCGAAGGCGAGCTCACGGCGACGACGGTCGGCGTAGCACTTCTGACGACTCTGAGCGACTCGGATACGCTCGCGAATCGTCTTCACCATCTCTGAGGTCTGGTGAACGATCTCTGGTCCCTCCAACTGGCGCTCTCCGACCTCGTCCCAACACAAGGGGGACCTGCAGCTGCGGCCATAGAGCGCCTCATAAGGAGCCATCCGGATACTCGAGTGGTAGCTGTTGTTGTAGGCAAACTCCACCAACGGAAGGTGCCTCTCCCAACTGCCCCCAAAATCGAGAACACAGGCTCGCAGCATGTCCTCAAGAGTCTGGATCGTCCTCTCCGACTGGCCGTCCGTCTGCGGATGAAACGCTGTACTGAAATGGAGGTTCGTACCAAGGGCGTGCTGGAGGCTACGCCAGAACCTCGAAGTAAAACGCGCGTCTCGATCAGAAATGATGCTGACGGGAGTGCCATGGAGACGAACAATCTCTGAGACGAACAACTGCGCCAGGGTGTCCAGAGAATCGGTGAGTCGGATGGGGAGGAAATGAGCAGACTTCGTCAGCCGGTCGACGATCACCCAGATGGCATCGCGACCCGAACGTGACCTCGGCAAACCCGAGACGAAGTCCATGGTGATCTGCTCCCACTTCCACTGAGGGATCTCAATGGACTGCAGCTTCCCCGCAGGGCGCTGATGCTCCGACTTCACCTGCTGGCATACTAGGCATCGGGCAACGAAACGGGCAATATCCGTCTTCATCCCGCGCCACCAGTAGCCACGACGAAGGCCCCTGTACATCTTCGTGCCACCAGGATGCACTGTGTACCTCGAACGATGGGCCTCGTCCAGAATCTTCCGCTTCAGCTCTGCGTCGTCGGGAATGCATACTCGGCCTCTGAATCGCAGGATCCCGTCCGCGCGAATCTGGTAGTCCTGACGCTCGCCCCGGGCGACGCCTTCAGAGAGGACTATAAAATGCGGATCCTGAGCCTGAGCCGTGCGGATATCGTCGAGAAGGACTGGCTGCACCACTAGCCTGGCCAAAAAGCCACCCGCAGGAGTCTCTCGAACACTGATCCAGCAAGCGGCCTCCTCCAGAAGCCTCCAACGACGGACAGCCATGCCCAAGGGCTGCCTGCTGAGAGCATCTGCCACGACATTCGCCTTACCCGGATGGTAAGCGATGTCACAATCATAGTCCGTCAGGAACTCAACCCAACGTCTCTGACGCATGTTGAGCTCCGGCTGGGACTGCAAATATGTCAAGCTCTTATGATCGGTAAAGAGCTCGAACTCCTCTCCATAGAGGTAATGCCTCCACATCTTCAGCGCAAAGATGATCGCTGCCAACTCAAGGTCGTGGGTGGGGTAATTCTGCTCATGGGGCTTCAACTGACGCGACGCGTAAGCCACAACCTTACCGTGCTGCATCAGGACGCAACCCACACCCAACTGCGATGCATCTGTATAAACTGCGAACCCACCACTCCCAGACGGAAGGGTAAGAACTGGCGCTGAGGTGAGCCTTCGCTTCAACTCCTGGAAGCTCTCCTCGCAAGACGGGGACCACTCGAACCGGACATCCTTCCGAGTGAGGCGGGTAAGAGGAACGGCTATCTTCGAGAAACCCTCGACAAACCTCCTGTAATAACCCGCCAAGCCCAAGAAGCTCCGAATCTCTGTGGGGTTCGACGGTCGACGCCAATTCGACACGGCGAGCGTCTTCTCCGGGTCCACAGATATGCCCTCACCGGAAATCACATGGCCCAGAAAGGCCATACGCTCCAACCAGAACTCGCACTTGCTGAACTTGGCGAACAACTGATGTCTGGCCAAAGTCTCCAAGATGGTGAGCGTGCTCCTCAAGACTCCTCGAGTACACCAATATGTCATCGATGAATACTACCACAAAGGAGTCGAGGAAGGGCCGAAACACCCGGTTCATCAGATCCATGAAGGCCGCCGGCGCGTTCGTCAACCCGAATGGCAGTACTCTGAACTCGTAGTGCCCATACCGGGTACGAAAGGCCGTCTTCGGAATGTCTGACTCCCGGATCTTCAGCTGGTAGTAGCCCGAGCGGAGATCGATCTTGGAAAAGACACGCGCTCCCTGGAGCTGGTCAAACAGATCGTCGATCCGCGGCAATGGGTACTTGTTCTTTACTGTCCGCTTGTTCAGCTGCCTGTAATCAATACAAAGCCGCAGCGAACCGTCCTTCTTCCGGACGAACAGGACAGGGGCTCCCCACGGAGAAACACTCGGACGTGCGAAGCCCTTCTCCAGCAACTCCTCCAACTGCTCCTTGAGCACCCTCAGCTCTGCAGGGGCCATCCGGTACGGAGCTCTCAAAATCGGCTCGGTCCCCGGAATCAGATTGATCTCAAACTCGATCGCGCGATCCGGCGGTAATCCCGGAAGATCATCGGGGAAAACCTCGGGATACTCTGCCACGACCGGAGTCTGACTGATATCTGCCTGCAGCGGTGCATCCTCCTGAGCAATATACGCTAGAAAGCCCTCGCATCCTCCCTGAAGGAGTCTCCACGCCTGCATGGACGACACGAACCCCAAAGGGGCTACGTCACGATCGCCCACGAACTGGAAGGACCTCCGACCCGGAAGGTGGAAAGACACCGACTTGGCAAAACAGTCGATGCTGGCGTGACTAGCTGCAAGCCAATCCATTCCCAGGATGGCATCAAAGTCCGTCATCGCGAGCTCCACCAACTCCACTGGAAACTCATGCTCCGCAACCACCACCGAACACCCTCGGTACACAGAACGGAAGAGAATCCGGTCTCCCACGGGCAATGATATCTCCAGGATAGCATCCAAAGGGGCGGACGCCACGCCCGTCCGTCTCGCGAAAGCGGGAGACACGAACGAGTGTGTGGCTCCGGAATCAAACAATACATAAGCAGGGAGCTGGGAGATCTGAACAATACCTCGAACCACGCTGCCTGATGCCTGAGCCTCCTCTGCCGAAAGCGCTGCCACTCGGCCCTGAACAAACTGCGGCTGAGGAGCAGGGGCACGCCTCGCCGGCTGCGCTGGCTGCCTCCTCTGGTCAGCACGGCCACCCTGTGGCTGCTGCTGCTGACGCTGAGGCTGCTGCTGGAACTGCTGCTGCTGCTGCTGCTGAGGCAGCACGCGGGGTCGGCCAGCATCGGGGCAATTATACAAGATATGCCCGATGCGCTGACAGTGGTAGCAGCGCCGCGTCTCTGGTCGCCTCGCCTGGACTGGCACTGCTGCGATGGGTGCTGGACCTCGCACTGGCACCGCATCTGCTGGAGGAGAGGCAGCCGCTGACTGATCAAAGCGGGGCCTCTTCTTCTTGCGCTGTCCCTGGTCCTGGCTCCTGGGTGGTCTCTGGTCTGCCGAAGGGGTCGAAACCCTCACGAGGATCCCGAGGTCTCGCTCGACTGTCTTCGCCCGCGACACCAAGTCAGAGTACCTCGTGAATGCCTGGGAGGTAACATGCACCCGAATGGCACTGTTGAGACCAAGCTCGAATCGACGGCACCTCGTCTCCTCGTCCATCACCAAAGCTGGAGCGAATCTGGACAGCCTCGTGAAGCGCGTGGAGTAGTCAGCGACAGACATAGAGCCCTGCGTCAGCTGCTCAAACTCCTGCATCACTATCTGGCGCGTCGAGAACGGGAAGTACTCCTCCAAGAAATACCTCCGGAACCCGTCCATGAAAGCTGCTCCACTCCCTCTGGGATGTCCACTGATCTAGTAGCCCACCAGTCGGCGGCGCTACCCTTCAGCATAAAAGTGGCCAGGGAGACTCGCTGGCGATCGGTGCAAAGCATGGTCGAGAAGATCGCATCCACCTCCATCAACCATCGCTCTGGGGCAAGGGGATCCGCCGTCT
The DNA here is from genome assembly GCA_030737835.1 of Acorus gramineus. NCBI lineage: Eukaryota > Viridiplantae > Streptophyta > Magnoliopsida > Acorales > Acoraceae > Acorus > Acorus gramineus. Next base: position 13,828,414 of record CM060854.1, on the reverse strand, counting down.
GACCCTGGAACTCGGGAGGGTGGAGCTTCAGAAAGGCTGCGAGGCCACTCTGCTGCACCCGCGCTGCAGCCTCTAGCCCCACCTCCCTCTCCTGGGGATCCTGAACTCTGACCGCCGGAACCACCACGGGGACTGGGGGTACATCGGGTACCACAGGTGGATCTGCCACCAAGGGGACCTGCGGAACTGCCTCGCGGGCCGCCCGCAGCTCCTGAATCTCCCGTGCCTGATCTGCCAATACTCTGGTCTGGGCCTCCAGTGCCCTGGTCTGCGTCTCCACCAAATCTGCTATCCGCGCAAACGCGCGCTCCCAGGCAGGAGGCTCCTGCGCCGATCCTGGCCTCACGGCTGAGGACTCTCCAGTAGCATCCTCGCCTCTGGTAGGTCCGGAAACCTCCAAAGGTCGAGAGGGACCACGTCCGCGCCGTCCTCTGCGAGGAGGCATATCAGCAACCTAAGAAAACCAGACACTAGGATCAGAATACTCATATAGAAATCCTAGGACTCATCTCTACGAAAAAGGAAGACAATTGGCTCTGACAGGACCAGGCTCTGATACCAACTTTTGTCACGCCCCAGGGCGGCCGTCCCCGGGACGCGGCAAGTGTATACATGATATCAGCAGTCTATACAGGAGATCAATAAAATACTCTAAACAACAACTAAAATGACAACACAGATAAAAGCAAGGCTGACATGATATATACACAGATAGCGGAAGCTAAAAGACTGAGTCTGTAATCCAAAAACATACTACAGACTCGATACATAATCATATGTCCTGTGAGAGCCAATATACACACATACATGCAAATATAATCCAAACTGGGTGCCCAAGCACGGAAATATATACATACAATCAAAAGGATGCTGATGGCCTCTGAAACTCGAGGGACGTGGCGCTACTCCGCTACTGGTGCAGTCGCTCGGGGAGCTCCTCCTTCAAGTCCGCCTCGATAATCACTGGAGAAAATAAATATGCGAGGGTGAGCCACACGCTCAGTGAATAACACAACCCATGCATCACAATTTATATTAACCACATTTAATCAAATCGATAGCCTCAAAGCGGCAGGAACTACACAAATGGTGGTTCGTTACATCGCCGAACCACCACCACACCCTCACCCTCACCCCTCAATAGGTGACATAGGATGTTGGGACTTAATAGGCTGATAATCATCCTTACACAAATCCAGTGGGTCGCCACATCGCCGACCCACCACACCCTCACCCTCACCCCTCAATAGGTGACATAGGATATTGGGACTGACTAGGCTGTTGGTCACCCTTGGTCCACCGATAGTCTCTCCCCACTCCGTAGGCCGCTTGGCCACTCCCACATTCAGCACAGTCCGTCCCAAATCAGGAGGTGCCTACTGATGGGAGCCCTCTCACGGGACAGCCTTTCTAACGCCGGGGCAGTCTCTACACGGATCCAACGAAGGGAACAGAACAGCCTATCCATGCGCATATGATCCACTCGGATCCGCCACAACACATCTCAACAACTCTAATGTCTTGAATTCTTCAGAATTCCTCCAGCGCGCATAACCAAGATGCGGGGAATATATAAGATAATAATGAGGAAAAGAAACCTTGGGAGGGCAACCTGAGGTCCCGATATAGGACATCCCGCCAACCAAACAAGGAACACGGAGTACCCTAGCCCGGGTCTCAATGTTGACCTCGCAAGGCCCCTTAATATTCCCTAAGGCATGCTAAAATATCATAAGTTGCATTTAATTTAATAAATCAAACTAATAGGACGCATGCATAGGTCGAGGCTTTCCTAGCATGATAACAAGGTGACAGGATGCACGGCTCTTACACATATCCTAAGGGTGCAAGTCCCTAACATACAAGTCTAGGGTGGCATGCATTCTACACACTAATCATGCTTGCACAGATTACATATTAATCAGTTAATATTAACTATGGTGCCCCAGGGGAGGACGGTATACGCCCAAGTGCATATAGCGCCTCCCAACTGGGTTGGGTTGTCCCACTCACCGATAACCGGGTCGTCGCGCGACCGTCCGTCAAGATCTGCAAGACAGGGTAATCAACTTGGTGAGTAAAATACACAAATACCACAAAAATACACTAAAAATACCCAACACTCGGACAAGCGTACATACGGCCTGTACGCACGCGAGTCCGAGCACCCCGACTCACTCCGAACCCCCGACAACCATCCGCACAGCCACCCGCCCCCGGATGCACCGCCGCGCCCCAGCCCGCGCGCCCAGACGCATTGCCGAGCCCCTGCCCGCACGCCAGGACACACCGCCGAGCCCCCCGGGTGCACCGCGCGTCCATTGCGCCCCAGCGCAGCAACCCGCGCGCACACCGCACGCCCTGTGCCCAGCGCCTCACCCCGCGCGCACCACCGGCTTGCCCAGCGCCCCATCGCCTCACCGCGCGTGCACAGCACGCCTGCGCCTCTACGCAGCGCTCCGCGCGCACGCCCCCGCATGGCACCCTGCGCGCAGCATCCGCACGCGGTCCCCTGCGCACGCCCGCACTGCGCCTCTGCGCAGCGCCTCGTGCGCACTCTCGCGCACGGCGCCCAGCGCACAGCACCCGCACGCTCCTGCTCCACCCGAGCGCACGCCCGCACGCACGCGCGCGTGCCCTGCCAGCTGCTCTGCCTACCCTGCTCGCCAGCCTGCCTGCCTGCGCTGCCTGTGCTGCCAGCCTACCCGAGCCAGCCTGCCTGCTTGCCCGAGCCACCCTACCACCCCTCACCGGCCACCAATGGCCTCCAACAGCCACCAACCACCACCAACACTCAAAACCACCCTCCTAACATCCATCTAAGCAAGAAAAGGAAGGAAAGAGAGCTTACCCTAGGAGAGGAAAGGAAGGGAAGGGGACCGGGAGCTCTTCGTGCACCGAAACACCTCCCCAAAGACCTCCACCACCAAGACCTCTTTCAACCTTCAAAGGGGCTGAAATCAGAGGAGAAAAGAGGGGGTTAGAGGGGGGTCAAACAAGTGGGAACTCGAATCCGAGACCACCGGTGGATAGATCGGGATGAGATCTAACCTTTCTCTTCTTTGGGTTTTAGGTTTCAAGCACTCTAACTAGCTCAAAACAAAGAAAAAGAGAGAGGGGGAGAGAGAAAATCAAATGGAGAAGATGATGAATAGTGGGGAGATATTTTAGCTCACTTAAATAAGTCAACCCACTTAGATTAGGGTTAACTAGGTTTAATTAGGGTTTAAGAGAGGATTAAAGAGGATTAAGTGAGCTTTGACTTGGGTCAACCCAACCACACAAAAAAACAAAAGGGGTTGACCAAGTCATGGGCCCACTTTGACCGAGTCAACTCTCCCAATGACTTCTCGCTCGGTCAAAACCCGGATACGCCCCGGAACTGTGAAATTCTGGAACGTTACTAACTGCGAAATTCCGGAATTCGATGAAATTTTCGTGAGTGGCTTAGAATGGCACCAGGACACATAATATGCAGTTAGATTTTCAATCGGAGTCCTCAAACTCAGGATGATAGCTAACAGTCTAAAATTTTAGCGGTTCCGATCGAAAACGAAAAAAACGAAAAAACTGCCAAAATGCTCCAATGGTTACCAGAAGGTAAAAAGTGACACATATATAACAGTGCCCAAGCACGGATAACAATACATACAATCAAGAAGGGGGTGCTGTGCCATTCGGCGATGTGACGCTGCTCCGCTGCTGTTGTGACGCCTCGGGGAGCTCCTCCTTCAGATCCGACTCAGATATAACTGGAGGAAAAGAATATGCGAGGGGTGAGCCACACGCTCAGTGAATGGCACAATCTATGCAACACAACTCATATTAACCTTAAATAATTATAGTCCCTAAACGGGAGTAACTACACAAGTTAGTGAGTCGTAACATCGCCGACCCACCCCACCCTCACCTTAACCTTTAAGGGGGTGACATGGGCCTTTTCAGACTAGACTTCTCTCCTCCCTTGGTCCACCCGGTAGCCTCTCCCACACTCCGTAGCCTCTACCTGGTATACTCCCACGATCAGCACTGTCCGACGCATCGGAGGTACCTACAGATGGGAGCCCTCTGTCAGGTCAGCTTTCCAACGCCGGGGAGTCCCTACTCGGATCCAACCAAAGGGAGAAGACAGCCTACTCACACGGATACGATCCTCTTGGATCCGTCGATAACGATTTTTAACACCACTAATGTCATGAATTCTCAAGAATTCCTCCAGGGCGCATAACTAAGATGCGGGGAAACATATATCATAACCACAAGGTTATAATATTCCCTAAGGCATGCTTATAACAATATGCTCTCATTTTGATTTAATTAAATTAAACTAAATGGGAAACATGCATAGATCGGGGCTTTCCAATCATGGAACATGGTGTCTAGGCATGTATGGGCCTCTATACATGATATATGGATGCATATCCCTAGCATACAAGGTCTAATGTGGCATGGTTACATCATATTAAAACATGCATACACAGTTTTTCATTTATCACAAGTTAATATACAATTATGGTGCCCCAGGGAAGGGCAATGCACGCCTACGTGCATCGAACGCCTCCCTACTGGGTTGGATTGTCCCACTCACCGAAACCCGGGTCACTGCGTGACCGTCCGTCAAGATCTGCAAGACATGGGCATTCAATATGGTGAGTAAACTACACAAATACACAAAATTTACTAGAAATACCCAATACTCGGACAAGCATGCATACGGACTCGCACGCATGCGAGCACGCACGTACGCACGCGAGTCCGAGTGCCCCGACACCCACCCGAACCCTCGCACGCGCACGCACGAATGCGCATGGCCCCCCGCACGCGCACGCACGAATGCGCACGCACGCATGCGCCCCAGCGCCCCTGGCGCACTGCCGCGCCCCTGCCCGCGCGCCCAGACGCACTGCCGCGTGCGCCCGCGCGTCCAGCCCAGCGCGTACCCGCGCACCCCGCGCGCATGCCCGCGCGCGTACGCGCACGCTCCCCCCATCGCGCCCATCTGCACGCGCCAGCGCCCGACTGCGCGCGCAGACGCGCGCGCGCCCGAGCCCCTTCCACCCCCTCCTCAGCCCACCCACACCCCCTAACACCTATGCAAAGCATGCATAACCATTTAAACACCCTAATCAATCATCTAAGCAAGCTAAGGGAGGAGGAAGACTTACCCAAGGAGAGGAAGAACAAGGGGGGGAACTCGGGTGCACTTTGCGCACCAAACCACCTCTTCCGCCACCACCAACACCACCTCCTCCTCAGCCACTCTCAAGGCCTAAAAATGGCTGAAAACAGGGGTGGGGGAAGCCATGAGAGGGAGGTAGAGAAAGGGAAATCAAAACAAAAACCATACAAAGGTAGATCACACCCTTACCTTTCTTTTTCCCTTCTAGGGTTTTCTTTTTCTTCTCCTTCTACTACCTCTAATGGGAGAAACAAAGAAGAGGGAGAGATGGAGTGTGTGAGAGATGGAGAAGAGAAGAGAAGGGGGCGCCCAACACTAGTGACACACACACACACTCACACACTTAGAACAATTAGGGTTTGGTGGGGCTTGACTTTGAGTCAACCCAACCACACAAAAAAACAAAAGGATTTGACCAAGTCAATGGTCAAATTTGACTTGGTCCAAGTCTCCTTGACTTGGTCAAGTCTCCCCTTTGACATTCCCACTCGGTCAAAACCCGGATACGATTCGGAACTGCCAAATTCTGAAACGTTACCAGAATTCGATGAAATTTTCGTGAGTGGTTCGAAATGGCACCAGGACACATAATGTGTAGTTAGATTTTCAATCGGAGTTCTCGAGCTCATGCAGATAGCTAAAAGTCTAAAATTTTAGCAGTTCCGATCGGAAAAAAAAAATGGAAAACTGCCAGAAATGTCCCAAAGGTGACCAAAAGGCTAAAAGTGACACATATATAACACGTAAAGTTACAATTATCCACATACGTTATTGAGGTAGCTATAACATTTTATTTTAATGATTTTTTGTTCATGTTTTTCAAACAAAATTGCATAAAAATATTGTTTAAAAATCTACAAAAGTTTGTGAAAGTCCATGAGAGTCAATCTTCTGGATATCAATATAACCCCTTGTAATTTTCTGGATATCAATATAACCCCCTGTAATCTCAATATATCCATATAACCCCCTGTAAACACACCATAAATGCAAATAACCCCCTACAGTTAAAAATTCTTTGACATGGTTGAAATATTCTAGGAATATTCCATTATCTAAACAAAGGTTAACAAATATGTATTCTTTTAACCCCTGAAAAACAGCTAATACTTTAGAAAAAAAACCTCATATTTTCAATTTTACCCTTCTTTAGGGTTTTTTTTTTTTTTTTTTTGAAATCTTGACTGCTTTTAAAGGGTTAAACCAATACATATTTGTTAATCATGGCTTAGATAATGAAATATGCTAAGAATATTCAAACTTTGTTAAAAAAATCTATAACCGCGGGGGGTTATTTGCATTTATGGTGTGTTTACAAAGGTTATATAGATATATTGAGATTACAAAGGGTCATATGAATATCCGAAAGATTACAGGGGGTTATATGAATTTTTCCCAGAGTTGTAAATGGTGACTGACGTATCTAACTAATTTTGCTCACATGGAGTAATTCTTCACATTACGTCTCCAATATCAACCACTTAGAGCTTTTCTCTTGATTTTGTTTGACTTGGTTTATTCACTCGTTAATCTGCGTGCAATTGAAATAGATGGTCATTTTTTGGTACATTCTGTCCGTATAAGACTAGATCATGTGCTCTCTCTCTCTCTCTCTCTCCTCCCTCCCTCCCTCCCTCTTCGTTTCTCCCTTCCACCCTTTCTCTGTCTACCCGCCTCTCCAGCCACCACCCTCTCTCTCTCTCTCTCTCTCTCTCTTCTTTTCTTTCTCTTCCCCTCCCATCTCTCAGTTTTCCAAACTCGTCACTTAATTTTTTTGGTGTGTGTTTGAAAAAAAAATGTAAGGGAATAACCCTTCCCTTTATCAAATACTTAAAATTAGTACGAGGATTAAAGTCATTTATGTCTTAGGGGTCAAATTTCTTAGACCTAATCCTATTGTCACGTGTAATTCAAACATTCTATATGAGGACCGCTGGGCGCATTGACACGTGTCCCTTGGGCACCAAAGACACACATCACCTCGTCTCGTCTCACCTTCGGTTGGTCAGGCAGGATCAGAACACACGTTATCTCTACTATTTATGCAGAATCCCGCCGTATCTTCTACCATAACACCGTATCCTTCAATATCCTCTCCGATCCCACAAGATCCACATGGCCGTGAGAGGACCTTTTGCAGGTCATCTCCCCCTCCCTGGGTCGATTCAAGAAGTTTGTTAGCCAATGTGCCAATGCGATGACCACGACTAATACAAGGAGCAGCAGAGAGCACAGATCCGTTTATACTCAAATCAGGTTTTATCCCCTCCAATTTATATCCCTGCAAACTTGTGGAAGGTCTATGTCCATGTTATTCTCTAAAGCCCCTGAAATCTGGTATAAAAGTCGGTTCTCATCCGCCAAGGCAATTAATCTTTCATCCCAAATGAATCATGGTGGTCCCTCAAAATTAACATAAAGATAAAGACACTTTAACATTTTTCAATGACAAAAATACTCTTCATGCTCTGTTTTTAACCATGTTCTTCTCACAATCTCCCTCCTAGCCCTCCGCCTCCCCTTCCCCGCAGGCGTTCAGAGAGCATGGATTTGGGGATGGCATGTTCAGGAAGGTGGACTTCAGTTACCTTCTTGTAGTCTCCTAGCAGTTAATTCATCAACACCATGAACATGTATATGCCAAAGAACAGAATGCCTGAATATAGTCTTCTTTGCTCACCAGTTTCAATTTTCCAAAAAACATCACACGTTGTGGCTGGTGTTTCACTGATCCAATATGATCTATATACCAGCATCTTGTACAATTTTGTGAATGTCTCACTATAATAATCAATAGGAATTAAATGCTAGTTCATATATAAAACCACAACTGAACCATCTTCTTTGCACATGCTATATGAATAGGAATTAAATGCTGGTTCACACATAAAACCACAACTAACCATCTTCTTTGCACATGCTATATGAATACATCAGCTGCAGCGTTTACAGAAACAGACTGCTCAAGCAGTCAGACAGAAAAATGACTTGGAAATAATCAGAGATGTAAATATGGAAGAACCGAACGGTTCAATCAATAAATCGATTGAATCACTTAGAAACAAGATAGTGTTTTCTTTCGTCCTAGAAACTGAAGAATCGATACAAAAGCAAAAGAGGAAACACAAATAATTTGAGCTTTAAGAGAAGTTCTTTGTTTTGATCTGTGCTAAACAGTATACTTGCAAAGGTTCTCGAATCCCATGTACTCGTCGTTTTCAATCTTATATATCATATTCGAAATGCCAACACCACCTGCAAGAAAAATAAAAAAAACTTGACAATTAGCATTCACGTGTCTCATTGGGGAAAAAAATGAACTGTTCAGGCATGTATAGATTATTTGGAGAGTTCAAAAGATGCATAATTTGGACTTTGGAAGAGATGTAAACATCTACCTAATGAGATTGCGCTCACAAAAATTGTTAAAGCAAGGATGAAAATAATGAGTGACGCCCTCCCCAGTATGATGATGACCTTTCTCACCACATGTTGGCCAATGAAGGCTGCAACTATCGCAACTGCAACAAAGAATAGAGCTGCCACCATGGAAAAATGAATATATGGGTCTCAAAAAAGGTAGGAATTATGCTAGGAAACATGCTGGTTTTGGTTCACATTTAAGGATAAAAAACACAACAAAGGAGAACAAAACACTATACCATATGGAACTGGGAACCGCTTCAAGAGGTAGTACTCTACAACAGACATGGATGAGGAGAATGTCATCGCGAATGTGGCTGTGGCACTCGATACCTGCAAAACATTGCTAGTTCATACACTGTGTTCCACAAAATCTCATATCTAGAAGACACTTTCAAGGTGTAAGCCCACGTAATGAATATATAAATAGGCCAATTGATCACACATTTATAATATATTAAAACATTTACAATTGCACTAAAACATTTTTCATCCAGTAAACCTATATAAAATAAATGAAGAGATGCACATTGGTGATAAGTCAGTGCTTGCTCAACATGCATCAACTACAAATATTGAACAAATAAAAAAATCCATATTAAAGATCTCAATTCCAACATAAGCAAAAGATGACTACATGTTCTCTGTCCATATGCTATATAGTTGTGGAGTGTTGGACGACAAAGTGGGTCTATGACATATGTAACATTCCTTCATTCTATTTCCGAAAGCCATATATCTGATACCAAATTGGACAACACAGTGATCTTGCATTTTTTGAACTTGAAACTCAATTTTGCAAAATAACAAAACTCCTACAGTTTCAGAGAAGTGGGATGTGCACTAAAGAACTATTTTAACAAGAATATACAAAATACATCTTCAGTAAAACTTATACAAAGCAGTAGCAATTTTTTGGGCAAAGGACATCTAATAAATGAGGTTCTGGTCAAAGCTTTACGATTTCCACATTCTTCAAGAAGTTTCTATAAATGGGACAAGAAATGTCTCTTGGGTACAGTAATGGAACGTGATAGTACCATTTCTTGTACACATTCAACTTTTTAAAAAAGTAATAATACTTTCAACTATAGCATGATAATTGATAAACCTGAGTTGGTTAAGAATTCATTTAAAGAAACAGACAATGGATCCATCAAAACACAAAACAAGGACTGAAGACAAGAAACCTGAGGAGGGATGCCTAGTTCCAGAAAAAGAGGGCCCAATATAAAGCCTCCACCAAGACCGAGCAATCCTCCAACCATACCAGCTAGTACACCACACCCGCTGTAGAGAACAAGCTGATGGATTTTCCAGTTTGTCCCTTCCTCTCCTTTCGATGCAATGACCCTCTTCCCTTTATATAAGCTGATGGCCTCATACAATGTCACTCCCACAGAGATGGGGACCTGCAAGACATTATCAACACATTCATAAGCCATCATTTCTAATCACCAACTAAATGGACAATATAGGTGTTTATAAAATGATGATTACCTGCAGAAAATTCACAACCCAATACCACAGTGAACAGTTCTCTGTATAGTTCTGCATCAAAAACGATATAAAAGGTTTAAGCTGTTTTTCTCATCAGTATATGAACTCAGAAACGATGAGGCAACATTATCAGCGACTGACCTTAGCAATCTGCAGGACAAGAAAAGCAACCCAGACAAAGACAAGAAGGCTGAGTTCCTTCCAGTAGACATTCTCAAGAATGGGGACCTGTAATGCCAAAATTGTTTTTAATTTTGTTCCAAAATAGTCCAAAGGAGAATTTTCTATATGTTAATCCAGTGTCTTAATCACCTCTGCTTCATCACCGGATTTAGATTCCTTCTGCGTTCCGTTTGCAGGGGCACCAGGTAAAGGCTTGTATTCAACTTCATCACCAGCTGAACCTGAATAACATATAATACATTAATCATGAAACTTCGTGAACAAACGAATTTAGAGATCAGAAAATTTTCAGATGCTATATATCAAATTACATATATATACAAAACTTACCATTTGACTGTGAGCGTTGGGCAGCCTCCTGAGATTAAAAAATGGGGAGAGAGAGAATAGAGAATCAACACGTGCTGAGATACCAAGTTGAAAAAAAAGTAACAAATTTTTTTTTATGTGAGTACCTTCTTTACTATGGTCTCTTTCTTCCATGTCTCCACACCCTTGATGAATGCCTTGGTGGATGTACCTATAAAATCAATGAAAAATTTCAGATATCAGCACTACCAAGATCGAAAGGAATGCTTGTTACAATGTTTATAAAATAAACTACCTAAGAAGAGGATGATGAGGAGAACAGTAACCATCCAATCAGCAAAGATCACATTGAAGGCAACTCCAATACTAATTCCAAGCATTAGCATCGGTTGGAAAAGCAGTGCTAAATCATAGTCAATGATGGGCATGTCGAGCGTTGGATGCCTTAATTTGAGATTGTAGTAAACAGTTGAGCCAGCTGCACCCATGATCATGCCTTGATAAAACAAATACAGAATCTCAGTATTTGGACTACAACAAAAATTATCGAAACATGCATCCCAAACAATCTGCTACAGACAACTACTGTTTTTATATCAAAGAATATCGACCACTTGTGAGTGATACCAGACACAAACAGACCCGATCAGAAAAACTTACATTTTGATATGGCTGTGGATGATTTCGCATCAAACCCAATGATCAAAGTGAGCATTGGAACAAAGATCCCACCCCCACCAACACCACCAACACTTCCAAAAGCTGCCCCGAAGAACCCGACAAGGGAACCAACTATAATCCTCCATCCGAATTTCATCGGCTGGAATAACAGAAAAGATCAACAACCAACAAACTCAACCAATTCACCAAAAGATCTCATATTACATAATTCCAAAAAAAAACAATCGAAAAAGCAGAGAGAAGGAGAAGACTTTGCGGACTCACCGGCCAGACATGCTGATAACCAGACTCATTGGGTTTCCAAAGAAACTTCACAAGCTTCAAAATGTAATCCGACTCGGCCTCCTCGACCTGTACGATTGTCGATGCGGTCGTCGAGGCCTCACGCATTAGGCTCCGGTCCGCCGAAGCAAGAACAGAAGCCAAGAGAAGCCCCAACCCCGCCATCACCATCCATCTCATGCTCCCCAACCACTTCATCCCTTCAAAAGCCATTAAAAAAACCCTCAAACAAGGTCCCTCCTTTTTCACTAAAACCTAAAACCCTCTTTAGACCCTTCGTTGGATCAAAAACCGAAGACCCCGATTTCAAAATCGCAAAGATCGATTTTTTTTTAAGTTGGGGCAGATCAGCTCGGACCCAAGAAGGGAAAAAGAGGTGGACCTTTTGCAGAAACCGGTAATGGCGATTCTCCGGTGTCGGAAAGGCCGAGTTTTTCCAGAACCTCCACAACACAAGAAAGAGAAGCCCAAAAGGGAGTCTGAAAGAAGTCAAACTCAATCAGGGATGAGAGAGAAAGAGAGAGAGATGGGAGAAACTTGCTTTACAGGGATTTGAATTGGACCCCTCTGTCTCTCTCTCTATTGTCTCTCCGATTCAGAAGGAGACGAGTCTATATAGCCCCAATTTGTTCACAAAATGCCCCTCTTTTTCGCGCCGTCAACGGTCGTGGTTGACTGGTTGTGCTACGGAAATTAAAATTTAAAATATTTAGATTTCCTATAGTACCCTCACCAATGCTCATCTTTTACGCAGAACATCTACATGTTTTACGGTAGGGAGAGAACCAATATAGTCATTTAATAATTCAGATGTGACGTGGGAGGAAGCCAAGTGGGTTGGGCCCCACCGCCTGTCGACGGTAATCACGAGAGCACGTGATCACAAATACGGACTTATCGTCTAATCCTGATCGGATCATGATCCATGCTTCCTGACCGTTGATTCATGGAAGATTCGATTTTCTGGGGGGGCGAAAGCGTGTACGGCGTAGTATGGCGAGGAATTGAAATAAACCGGCCGCCTCGAAGAGTCATGACTGCGCACGTGTTCTTTATTCTATATTTTATATAATTAATGATCTATTTATTGTATACTGATTCATAGGTGGTTGTTATGCAGATATAGCCACCACAAGTTTTCTATCCACCCTTTTAATTTAAATAAAAAATTGAGTTGTTATATTTTTTTGAATGTCTAACCCACCCCAACATTACTCATCCCATTGATACACCCTACCCATCCCAAAGGTTACTCACCTCACGCATCCCTCATAAATTTATTACCCACCCCACAATCAAAACTAATAAGTTTAATTTGATTCGACATGGAACATGTCTTCCCAGAACTAAAAACCTGATATCTCATTTTGTATGTCGTTCGACATGTCCTATATCTTCCTTATTTGATTTGGTTCGACATGGAGCATGTCTTTCTAGAATTAGAAATTATAGTCCCATTCTGCATCCCGATAGACATTTCCGATGTCTTCTGTGTTTGATTTGGTTTGACATAGTGCTTGTCTTTCTGGAACTAAAAACCTTTGAAGTATTATGTATCTTGTTCGACATGCCCAGTGTCTTCCATGTGTGATTTTGTTCTACATGAAGCATGTCTTTCTGCACAAGAAATATTTGAAGTATTCTACATCTTGTTCGACATGCCCGGTGTCTTTTGTATTTGATTTGGTTTGACATGGAGCATGTCTTTCTGGAACAAGAAATGTTTGAAGTATTTTGCATCCCGTTCAACATGCCCAATGTCTTCCGTGTTTGATTTAGTTCGACATGGAGCATGTCTTTTTAGAATAAGAAACCTTTGAAGTATCTTGCATTCCTTTCAGCATGCCCAGTGTCTTCCGTGTTTGATTTGGTTCTACATGAAGCATGTCTTTCTGGAACAAGAAATATTTGAAATATTAACACACTAACATTGATAACTAAACAACCTTGATAATCAACAAAATAGACACAATGCATGCAATTCCATCGCACTTGAAGATCATTTTACTCCTCAAAAAACACATTGTAGATCATTCCTATGTTCAAAAAACATTGTAGATCATTCTAATGTATATCATCCCTAGAATTTAGTTACAACGCGCTTTTTAACCATTGTTTTACTTACGTAAAAAAATACACATTGTTCTGAATAAAATACAAAAAAAAGGGGGATTAATCCCACGAGCTGATGTCGATCACACATTAATCAATCATGGCAATCATGCATGCATTTCGCCCGCCGTTGTGTGATTGGCTCGTCAGGCAGGGGTGTTCCATCATGTAAGAATCTTATAGCATCCCGAATTGCCCCCTATGCCGAACATTACAGTGCGCCTCTACCAACAAATTGCTCCATATATCGAACAGCAGTTGTTGTCACGCCCCAGGGCGGCCGTCCCCGAGACGTGGCAATAATGAAATATCAGCTATCAATACCTGATATCAATAAAGACTCCAACAACAGCAACCAAGGCAGCAAAGCAAAGATACTGATAACTGACTAAAAAGCGGAAGCATAAGATATCAACAATGTCTGTAAACCAAAAACATTATTACAGACTCAAATACACAATCACTGTCCTGTGAGAGCCAAGTCTAGTCCAAATAAAATACAACATGTGCCACATGCACGATTTACAATACATTAGGACTACTGACAGCCTCACACTCGCCACCCGCCGGAAGAACGCTCCACGCCCATAAGACCACGCCACAGGGAAGCTCCAGCTCCACGCCCAACACTACCCCTGAAAAGAAACAGTATGCGAGGGGTGAGCTACAAGCTCAGTGAGTGGCTGGAAACCAATCACCATACAACAGTTCAATACTAAAACAATTTTCTCTCAAGGAAAACATGGGTAGAAACCCAATGGATAACAAGGTCACGCGACGGCGCGACCAACCTCACCCTCACCCTCACTCTCGGAGGAAGACTCTTGGGACTTTTGGGGAAAAACCATACCGTTGTTCAAAGAGACGCGGAATTACTGGTCCACACAACACTACTGAATCACCAACCTCACCCTCACTCCCGGAGGGAGACTCTTGGGTCTCTTGGGGAGAGACCATACCGTTGGTCGAAGAGACCCGGAATTACTAGTCTACACAATGCTACTAGATCATCTACATCGAGATAACTGCCCAACGATGTCTTTGAACATCGATACGCAACCGGACCCAACAACTATGGGAACGGACGAACAACGAATGGGTCTCGCGGCGACGTGTCTTCACCTCATCCTCACCCTCACCCTTTAGAGGTGACATAGAACTTTTGGAGAGATTAGACTCCTCTACACCCTTGGTCCACCGGTAGCTCTTTCCCCAGTTAGCCTCTACCTGTTATACTCCCACGATCAGTACGCTTCTGAACGCATCGGTGGTACCTACGGATGGGAGCACTCTGTCAGGACAGCTACAACTCGGGCCTCTTCAACACGGATGACATTGGGAGTAAACATTCCATGTTCGCAAAGCGAACCCAATGGAAAAACAACTACTCTCGATAATCACATATCGATGATATCAAATACTATTGTACTCCCACACGGTTGCGTCGCTCGAACACAAGGGGGTTGCCTCTGCTCTCACGCAGAAATAATCCCAAGGCACATAACCCAACAGGCGGTTCATATACACGCCTCGCACGGGTAGGCCTAGCTTAATGCCACAACTACCGGCTTAACAAAACCGATAAGATAATGAATTCTCCTGAATTCCAAATGAGTGCATCGCTCTGATGAACTAAGGCGATTACATCGCTAGCGCTCTAACTAATAAGGTACAACCCGACAACGGGTCATACCCACGCCTATTTCAGATAGGCCTAATCAGTTTTAATATGCGCATCATTATTACAGGAGAATTCTATCACTGAAGGAACTTGATCCACATGCACAATAACATATGCTTAACTATAGGGGTTCACCCTAACATGAGTATATGGCATAAACAACACATCATGCAACATACATACAAGGCAAGGCCTAACTACACATGCATATGAGGGCACTAATCGTATAAACATACAAAATATACTCTAACATGCGTTGGATATCGCCAACTCAAAAGGGAAGGGTCAAGCGCGATCTCGCGCACTAACAGGTGAATGCTAATATTCCAAACGAACCCGAGTCGAGTAGGAAATCGCCTCTACTTACTCAATTTGTGCAGAGGGAGAGGGCGAGAGAGATCATCATCTCATGAAGTTGGTCATAGCTTTGCCCCATTAGCATGGGCGCAACAACTACACCACGCCCTCGAGTCTTATCGCAAGGGAATATTAGGCAGGTGCCCGTTATTAACCCAGACTTAATCATGCTGGATATTCCAATTAATATGGTGGGAGTAGTATTACAATACTACCTAAGGCATGCCATATTCTATACATCCATACACATTACAAAAATATATGCCCATACTAGAGGGGCGCATGCAATACAATCATTCATACATGAATACAATACATGTATATAAGCCTAGCATGCAAGATATCTAACATATTATAGCTTAAGCATGGCCATACTACTTATCTACACAAGTAGTATAGCTAAGGTGCCCCATCGATGCGCGACGCACGACTTCGCGCGTCGAGCGCATCTCAAGGGGGGGGGGGATTGGATCAAACAACTCACCGTAACCCGAGACCTCTCGCATCCTATCTGACGAGATCTGCAAGGTAAGGGCATTCAATTTGGTGAGTAAAATCACATTACAACACTTAGAAATTACTAGAAATACCAAAGACTTAGACATGCACGCATACGGGCTCGCACGCATGCGAGCACGCGCGTATGCACGCATGCCCGAGTGCCCCAGCACCTACCCGAGCCCCTGGGCAGCCCTGCTCATGCCCCAGCACGCGCACGCACGAGCGCGCACGCACTGGCACCCTGCCGCATGCCCAGCCGCATGCCCAGACGCACTGCCCCGCGCGCACGTCCTGTGCGCACCGCGCGCGCTACCAGCGCCCGCGCGCACGCGCACGCGCCCGCCTGTGCCTGCCAGCGCCCCTCTGCGGGCGCGTCTGCGCGCGCACACGCGCGGACAGACCCGCGCGTGCGCCCAGCACGTTTTAACCCCTCCCCAACCCCTTATACACACTCTAACCCATCTACCTAGCATGCAAGACCTCCCCAACCATCCCAACAGCCATATAAAATCAAAAAGAAGGGGAAGAGGACTTACCAAAAGAGGGAAAGGGAAAGGGGGAGATGCGGGGCTCTCGACGCGCCCACGGCCACCTCAACCACCACCACCACCACACCTCCTCTTCAGCCTCTCCTCAGCCTTCTTTGGCTGAAAAACAGGGGAGAGAAGGGCATAAAAAGGGAGCTAGAGAGAGGAGAATCAACAACAACCACAAAGGCACAAAACTCACCTTCATGCACTTGCACCTCCTCTTCTTGCTCCATCTTCTTCTCCTTGGCATAAAATCAAACACTTGGGGAGAAAGAGAGCCATAAGAGAGGGAGGGAAAGTGTTCCACGAAATGGGAGAGAGGGGGAGAGAGAGAGAGAGGGCAAAAAGGTCATTTTCATGCCCAAATAGTGCCTAGGGGTGACCTTAAGGGGGGGTGAGGTTAGGGTTAGGCTCACCCACTCACATATCAAATAACCAAAGGTTTCTTCATCCCTAAGCAAGGTGGGGGTAAGGTTACCAAAGGTCACCACATCCCCAAAATATCTCACACTATTCGACCAACCAGGAACTCTTAAAACCCGGATACGGTTCGAAACTGCATATTTTTCAAAATGTTACCGGAATTCGATGAAATTTTTATGGGTAGTACTAAACGGTACCAAGACCCATAATATGCAGTTAGATTTCCAATCAGAGTACTCTAACTCCCGCAGGTGGCTAAAAGCCAAAATTTTAGCAACTCTGATCGAAAAAAGAAAAGGCCCTGAATGACCCAGATGTGACCAAGGCTTAACCGAAATGGCTCCAAATGACACAGGCATAACAGTTGTAATACGCTGTGAGAATGAACAATCAAGACAAACATTTTGATTTGGTAAACATACAAGTGAACAATGAATATTAAAGAGGATTACCAAAACAGCATTGAAACATCGTAGAAGCCATATGGATGAGTTTCTTGTTCTAGGGGTTTTGAACCATCCATTAAGGCGGATATCCTACAAAATACTTTCTGGTGGCAAATCACGGTGAGTGATCATGTGAACACATTCACGGTGATGTAAAAGAATTGACAAATTATAACCTGAAATTTGTCAAAAAAACTATAGCTAGCACAACATTTGAGGGGAGTGGTGGTCCTACATATAGTGACATTGCAATGTGCCAAAGATCAACTTTTATCGATTTGATATGTAAAGATGTTTTGTTATAATGACCGGAGGGAAAAAAATCATTTTCACAATTGCGATAACATGACTGAAAGGACGGGACAACCAGCGACACTGAGTGGGGCTAGCACCGGAGGGGCTGAAACTAGATTTGATGCAACAAAGAGGGAGGGAGACACTAATGCTGCATGAATACACTGGTTTCTGATCTTATCCTTCCTAGTTCAAACAACCCAACAACCTGAATTCACCATATAGATAAAATGCACATATAACATTTATAAACAACTCATAAGATGTAAGATGAAGACCCTGCAAGTCATGGGGGATGAGAAAATAATCATGCATGATATGCCACATAAAAAAGAGCAAGAACACAAGCACCAGTTATAAAGGCAAGATAAATTTTAAATCTACAAGAATCTATACAAAATGAAAAGCAACCTTGCAATGACATCATGCTCAGGTATTCCACTTCTTTTCATGCTTCTTAAGGACATATCTAGAAATCTGCGTGAACAAAGAGCGCTCAAGATGAGAAATGTTGCATGCATGGATAAAATTAATGGAAGATATTCCATGCTATTATGAAAGTTTTAGATGAAGTGAAAACCTTATAACTTTCACTCTTAGTTGCAACTCTAGCCATGTTTAGTTGTACCTGACATTAGTTCTCTGTATTCAGCCTCCAATATTTCTATTAATCTCCTTGTCATATCCTCAAAAGTTATCTTAACAACTTCAGGTCTGCACCTACACAAAATTGAATGTCATTGAGACCTGAACTTCTTTAAGCAACTTCAACACACTTCAAAACTGACAGAATATCCTCAAAGCAACACTGAAAAATAAATTTCTATTTTAAGTTCAAAATATCTCACAAGTTCAAGATATCAAGCATATTATACCCAAAGATCTCTTGAGATTTTTGAATTCTTAATGCTATCACAAATATATAGTTTATCAGTTTAATTGGAATTCAATTGGAAAATAAAGATCTCTGAGATGGTCAAAACATCACATTCAGCCTGTAAAAAGAAAATAGAAAATGATATTAAGGTGTCTCAGCCAATAAAATAGATTTTAAAAAATCTTAAACCTTGGGGAGTTCAAAATGGCAATGTATTAGTTATCAGTTCAAGATCTATGTGATTATCAAATGCACTGAAATTTTGAATGAGGGCCAATAAACAATTTAGAAAACTTATGCTAGTAATATGAAGCTTTTCAAAAACTTCAGGCAGAGTAGGAAAATAATATGCCTTAATGTTAAGACTGTGTCACTTTTTAAAAAGGTCAAATATCGTGTTTTATTTATTTTAAAAAGTTGGAGCGCTCAGATAAAAAATCTGACTGCATATTTATTCTCCTGGTACTGGCATTGGCCTACCTGTAGATTTTGATCGCATTCTGACGTCGTTTTAAAATTATGCAGTTCCAATTAGTATTCGAATTTAATTTTGTTAATATCTAAGATGAAATAGTTTAAATCTGATTTTATCATGGGATATTCATTTTTGAGTTAGCTTCCATACAAAAGTTGAATTAGATCATCCGGATTCATGTAGCAAAAGTTATTAGTGTTTTTCCAATTATACCCTGGGGATGAGAAATGTCTGGCAGCATCCCTGTTCGGTGTTTAGCTCATATTTTGGAATAGTGGGAGGGGTTATTTGATCTTGGCATAAACACAAAAGTTGTGGATAATCTTCTTGGCTTTCCAATGGATTTTGAATTTCATAATTCGGAGCTAGATTGTAGAAGTTATGGCTGTTTTACCAAAGGCTGTCCAGAATTTTAAAGCAGGGGCAGGATTGTCTCTTCGCCTCCCTCTCAACACCTATCAAATGGTGGTGCTGGCACTTAAAAGGGGGGTTTTTGCTGGGTCTCCAGCAGCAAATCTGAGAGAGAGAAGAGAAGAGGAGAAGAGAAGAAGGAGAGAAAGACTAGGTGAGAATGCTTGATTTTGTTTGGGTGCCTTGTGAGGCTTAATCTCTCTCCCTCTCTTTCTCTTCTAAGCTCTCTCATTTTCCCTACTTGGTATGTCCATCTAGCCAAGGATGTGAAGAGGTGGAGGATTGGAAGAGTTGCTGTGTTGGAGGATGAAATATGTGTGCTTGTGAGGCCCCCCACATCCTTTTCTTTCCCTCTCTCTTGGTGAATTTTCTTTCCCTCCTTGTATGATTTTTCTTGTGTTTTTGAATGTTATTGTAGGCATGCAATGTAGGTGTTTGTGTTTGTGCTTCAATGAAGTATTAATTCTTTTATCTAGTGCTTTGGGTGGTCAGCAAGGATGCTCAGGTGGTGTTGTATGTATTTTCCCCCATTTTTTTTGTTGTTGGGGGTTTTGTGTCATAGTAAGGCAGATTTCTGTCTTATGAAGATCCTTATGAAACTAGTACTTAAAGGCATATTATGAGCATTATGTATTCATGTGATATGATCATCTATGTGTCTAGATGCTATATATGAAATTTGGTGTCATTATGATAACTGTGTTGTAAGTTAGAACCTGTTTTGCATGGACTGTCCAGATTCGCATGGGAACTAACCAGTTTCTGAAAATATTTTATTTCGGGCATGTAGAGGCTAAATCAGGTTATGATGTATTCACATATTATGATCCCAACATGTCATAGAATGTGTGTGATTTATGTCAGAATATTTGGATGTGTATTTGGTGCCGTGGAGACCAAAGTTTAGGGCTGGTTGCAGTAGATATACCAGTTTTGCATGATTATGTGTCAAAGAGTTATTATGCATGGTGTGGGCAATATCGGGAGTTGTTGTCTTCATGAAGTTGGCTTGTATATGTGTCATGATGCTTTATATTTAATTGAGCATCATTGGTTGTGTCTTGCAGATCTCGTAGACCGGACGCGCAACAATCCAAGTATCTGTGAGTGGTTTGACCAATTCACTAGTATTGTAAAACTTGACACATAGTTATATAATTGTTATTGTTGCACATGGAAGAATTATACCCATATGAACCAGGGGAGATGAGTGTACGTGCACGCGATTAGTCATGAATTGCATGCTTACGGTATAGGTGTATGATTCACACCCTCCAGAAATTGATATGCATCGGTAGTTATTGTTCATGCTATTAGTGTAGGTCCTTTGAACTTTACCGAGCATGTCTTAGTCCCCTTCCATATGTTGCGATCTAATCTATGAGATGCAATAGTTTCCTTGAATAAGTGGTCCGACCCATGCAATAGAAATAATATATAGCATGCGTGTTAGGCACTCTAGCATATTTTATGCAATGTAATGGTACTATAGAGAACTTATTCTCTATTGCTAGTATATGATGATGGATGTGTTATGTAGGATTAAATACCATATTTTAGGGATCATTTGCACATACTTATTGATATGATCCTTTGAGTTAGTTATAACTCTTGCCTCTACTTGTCCTTTACACCATGTTTACAAGATTGGTGGGTACTTAATTACCTCATGTTCATGATAATAACTTAATAACCCTATTTATTGAGGATAGATGTGTGTATGATCAGTTTTTAAGGTCATAATTGATATTAGTAAGTGTGGATAAGAAGTTGTTTCCCTCGCGTCCTCGTGATGCACCTGTTGGGAATTCTGATGGATTCCAAGTAGCTAGTTATAGAGTATGGTACATGTTGATCAATGTGATTTCCCGCGAGTGTGGAGTGTATCACCCCGGCGTCATCGTGCGTTGAAGCTACCCAGCGTTGGAGCTACCCTGTGAGGTGCCACCCCGTGATTGGTATCGTCCTGGACAGGCTGCTAGGGAGAGGGCTACCGGATGACGTGGGGTGATTGTGGATATTATCTGGAATGCATGCTAATATATGGATTATGTTGCATACCATTTTATACTATTTTTATCTCATTCTATGTGAACTGCTTGAAGTCTTTAGTGAGTTATATCTTGTGATTTTTCTTAGTTATATATATACACACTTGATGTTTCAATGGTTTAGGTTCCACTATTATCTTGTGCATATTGTGAAACTGTGTGAATGATTTAGGACTTAATTATGCATAGTCAGTTCTTGACTTCTTTCTTATTTGGGCATATGGTTCATGTACCCCCTTATGTTATAGAATTTCTCATGTCATTTATGCTAGCTTATTAGTAGGCCTATGTTGGATTGTATAAAGTGTGTATTTACATGGTTTAGTCATAGGTTATTTGGACGTGTGGTCCAGGCATCTCTTTTGTGATAGAACTCCTCTTGTAATAATTGCGTGTATGTTTAACTAATCAGGCCTAATTGTGATAGGTAGAGGTGTGATCCGTGGTGAGGATCATACTTTGTTTTATTATGCCAATGTAGTAGTTTATCTGCCCTGCATCCATGCGATGCTCTAGTGGGAATTCAGAAGAATTCATTATTTTATCGGTGTTTGACCCGATAGCTAGGATAGTATTCTTGGCCTATCTGTAATAGGCGCACGCATGACCTACCTTTAGGATCATGCTTTGTTATTGTTGAGTGCGAGAACTTAACCTTTTTCCCTGCATCCAAGTGATGCGTCTCTATGGGAATTCAATTAGCATCGGTATGTGCTAACCGATAGTAGTTGATTCGTGAGGATCGTATTGCTGGCGTGGAGTGTTTTCTCCCCATATCATCGTGCGTTGAAATTACCTAGTGTTGGAGCTATCCTAGATTGTGCCACCATATTATAGGAGGCCCAATGTGTATTTCAATACCCTTGTGGCTTCGTACCTATCTTGGAAGGCTGTCAGGAAGAGGGCTACCTGGGATAGGGCTACCGGATGATATTGGTATTTGCTAATTGATAATAGTTGATCTACCAGGATCATCTTGAGAGCGTGGATTATTTCTCCCCTACCTCGTATCTGTGTTGAAGCTACCCGACGTTGGAGATATCCTGGATGGTGCCACCACATCATAGGAGGCCCAATGTGTATTTCAATGCCCTTATGGCTTCGTACCTATCTTGGAAGGCCTTCAAGAAGAGGGCTACCCGGGGAAGGGCTACCAGAAGGTTAAGGGAGTTAGTGAGTTGTTTTCTGTTTCCAATAGTTCCATGTCACCCCTAGGGGTGAGGGTGAGGGTGAGGGTGAGTTGGGTCACGTTGTCACGTGACGTCTATATCAATTGGGAACACCCAAAGTATAATACATCCATTGGATGATGTGAGGCATCTAGCATGGTTATACCTTGATGCGGATTGACTTGTAGTACTGTGTAATGCAATAATGCTATGCGTTATGGTTAACCGTTTGGTTCCACCCTGAGAGTCCTAAGAGTCCCCTCCAGGTTGAGGGTGAGGTGAGGTGAGGTCACGTCCTCACGTGACATTTATACCTGTTGGGTTTCTCCCATGTTTCTTTTCCTTGGAAGGAAAAATGCACTAATATTATATACTTATTGTAGAGCTTGAATTCTTGTTACTCACTGAGCTTGTAGCTCACCCCTCGTGTATTGTTTATCCACCAGGGACTGGGTTGGCGTGGAGCTGGAGCATCCCTCTGGTGTGGTTCGTGCGTAGAGCGTTTCACCTTTCGGTTGGCGAGTGCGAGGCTGTCAGCAATCCTATTTTCTTGTGTATGTATTAGTAATCATGCCTGTAGCACATATAGTTGTATTTGGACTAGACTTGGACTCTCATAGGACAGTGATTGTGTATTCGGGTTTGTAATAATGTTTTTTTTTATTTACAGACTTATTTATATTTTATGCTTCCGCATTTTTAGTTAGCTATCGCTTCCCTGTTGCCTTATTATTTATGCAATCCTATTGGTTGTTGTTTCATTTTCAATTGAAGTCATTATTGACCTCTTATGTATGACTCCTGATATTTTATGATTGGTAACGCTCCGGGGACGGTCGCCTCGGAGCGTAACACTTAAAGAACCATGACTTGAAGCACACAACATAATATCTGTTATCAAAGGCTAAAATTCATTCCCATTCTAAAAGGAACTCAAATCTGGTTAGTTGCATTAGATCTATAAGGTTTTCCGATATCAAAACATTCATAAATTGCTGCATTTTTTCATAACATTTGAAGGTGATGCAAAGCATGGTATAAACATTTGATGTTTCTAATATGATACAAAAACATAGCATTTGAATGTGCTCTGTTTATGATATATAAAACAAACAAATCAAACAAAATTGAAAAAAAAAATTGCTTTGTTTTATGTTTTGCGGTACTTTTAAGAACCCAAAATCATTAATCAAAGGTTTCATTTGTCACGCCCCAGGGCGGCCGTCCCCGGGACGCGGCAAGTGTATATAAAATATCAGAATCTACACAGGAGGTCAATAATATATCATACACAATTAACCAGAATGACACACAGATAACAAAGGGGCTGACATGATATATACACCAAAAGCGGAAGCAAAAGACTGAATCTGCAAATAAACATACTACAGACTCGATACTCAATCATCTGTCCTGTGAGAGCCAATATACACCAATACAACTGAATATACACAAACGCGTGCCAAGCACAGAAATAAAATACATACAGTCAAGAAGGGATGCTGATAACCTCTGGCACTCGCGGAACGTGGCGCTACTCCGCTATTGAAGGAATCCCTCGGAAAGCTCCAACTACTGCTCCGGCTCTAGCTCAGGCTCAGTGACCACTGGGGAAAAACATATGCGAGGGGTGAGCCACACGCTCAGTGAACAGCACAACCCATGCATCACAGACAATATTTACCACAATTCCATTATTTATCCATCCTCTAAGTGGCATAACAACATAATCCAGTGGTTCGTACTTCGCCGAACCACCACACCCTCACCCTCACCCATCAATGGGTGACATAGGCTATTGGGACTGATAATCATCCAATCACAAATCCAGTAGGTCGCTCATCACCAACCCACTACACCCTCACCCTCACCCTACCACGGGTGACATAGGATTTTGGGACTGACTAGGCTGTTGGTTACCCTTGGTCCACCGGTAGTCTCTCCTCCACTCCGTAGGCCGCTGGCCTTCACCCATAACTTCAGCACAGTCCGTCACAAATATCGGGAGGCGCCTACTGATGGGAGCCCTCGAAAGGGACGACCTTATCACGCTGGGGCAGTCTCTACACGGATCCAACGAAGGGAAACAGAACAGCCTATCCATACGCATATGATCCACTCGGATCCGTTGACAACACATCTCTACAACTCAAATGTCATGAACTCTTCAGAGTTCCTCCAGGGCGCATAACCAAGATGGGGGGAACACGTACAATAAAAGCAAGGTTGTAATATCATTGGGGGAAAGAAACTCGGGAGGGCGGTGTGAGTTCCCGATATAGGATACCCCGACAACCAAACAAGGAACACGGAGTACCCTAACCCGGGTCTCACCGCTGTCCTCGCAAGGCCCCTCCCCTATAATATTCACTAGAATTGCTAATAATCATACCAGTTATATAACATTACTTATAATATTATTGGGACTAGAAACCTTGGGAGGGCAGCATGAGGTCCCGATACAGGACATCCCGACAACTAAACAAGGAACACGGAGCACCCTAACACGGGTCTCAATGTTGACCTCGCAAGGCTCCTCCCTATAATATTATCTAAGGCATGCGATTTAACATACACTAGCATTTTAATTTAATTAATAAACTAGTAGGACGCATGCATAGGCCGAGGTTTCCTAACATGAAAACAGGGGCATGGTGCATGGCTCTTACACCTATCCTATGGGTGCAAGTCCCTAACATACAAAGACTAGGGTAGCATGCATTCTACATTTAAATCATGCAAGCATGGATTACATATTACTGCTGGTTAATATACATCCATGGTGCCCCAGGAGAGGTCGGTATACGCCCAAATGCGTATGACCCCTCTCTACTGGGTTGGATTGTCCCACTCACCAAAGATCGGGTCGTCGCGCGACCGCCCGTAAGGATCTGCAAGACAGACATTTATATGGTGAGTTAAAATCCACAACTACTACCAAAGACATCAAAATTCTCAAAACCCACAAACAAACAACCAACACTCGGGCAAACGTGCATACGACCCGCACGCACGCTAGCCCGAGTACCCTGGCAACCACCCGCACGGCCGGCAACCACCAGCACGGCCACCCGACCGCCCGGGTGCACCGCCGCGCCTCAGCCAACGCACCCCGTGCACCGCCGGGTCCCCGCCCGCCGCCTGGACGCGCCGCCGAACCTCCCGGGTGCACCGCGAGCACCCCGCACGCCCCGCGCGCAGCGCCTCGCCCCGCGCGCACCTCCAGCCCCCTATCCGCGCGCACTCCGCGCGCACCTACCATCCTCTACCCGCTCGCACCCACTGCACCGCGCGCACGCCTGCGCCTCAGCCCAGCACCCGACGCTCAGCGCCCAGCACCCGGGACCCTCACCCAGCGCCCACGCACACGCACGCGCAACATGCGCCTAGCGCGCCTGGCAGCACGCGCCCAACGCGCCTGCCAGCATGCCCGCGCTGCCTGCCTGCGCGCGTCGCCGAGTGGCCCGAGCACCGTTCGCGTTGCACGCCCAGCCACTGCCCGCCTGATGCCCGAGCACCCCCCTGGCAACTGCCTGAGCATGGCCTGCCCA
The DNA here is from genome assembly GCA_030737835.1 of Acorus gramineus. Taxonomy (NCBI): domain Eukaryota; kingdom Viridiplantae; phylum Streptophyta; class Magnoliopsida; order Acorales; family Acoraceae; genus Acorus; species Acorus gramineus. The sequence goes on along the minus strand of CM060854.1, from coordinate 13,801,979 downwards.
GCCGGCCTGCCCTGCTCGCACAGCCCGCAGCCATCCTGCTCCACACTAGCCCTACCCTGCTCGCCCAGCACGCCTGTAGCACCACCCGAGCGCACGCCGCGCGCACGCGCATGCGCGCCCGGCACCTGGTGCCCCAGCCTGCTGCGCCCACTGCCTAAACTCCCGGAACAGCCGCTCAGCCTACCCGGACAGCCCAACTCCTAGACCGAGCCACCCAACCTCCACCACTCGCCACCCCCGGCCTCCGACCACCTCCACAGCCCTCCGACGGCCTCCCACCGACGCCGACCGCCTCCCAACCCCTAATCACACCTCCTAACATACATCTAAGCATAAGAAAGAGAGAAAAGAGGCTTACCAAGGGGAGGAAGGGGAGTCCGGACGCTCTCCGCGCGCCGAAACCTTTCCCAAAAGGCTTTCAACGCCCGGATCTATCTTGGCCCTCGAAATGGTCCAAAACAGAGGAGAAGAGAGGGGGGACGGAGGGGCAAATCTCACCGGAATCGGGATTTGAAAGCACCGGGGTGTAGATCGGGACCCGATCTACACTTCCTATGCTTTAGGTTTTTAGGTTTGAGGGGTCTAGGGGGCTCAAAAGTGAGAAAAGGAGAGAGGGGAGAGAGAAAATCCAAATGGTAGGGATGATGAATAGTGCTCACTCAAAAATTAGATTTCCTTTATATAGCAAGTCACTTAAAATACCCGGATACGCCCCGAAACTGCGAAATTTCAGAAACGTTACCGGAATTCGATGAAATTTTTGTGAGAGGCCTAAAATGGCACCAGGACACCAAATATGCAGTTAGATTTCCAATCAGAGTCCTCTAACTCAGGACGATAGCTAACAGTCCAAAAATTAGCGGTTCCGATCGAAAACCAAAAAAAAATTGAAAAACTGCCAGAACGCTCCAACGGTTATCAGCAGGCTAAAAAGTGACACAAATATAACATCATTAAATCTTGATAGAAGTTTAAATACTCTCAGTATACCAAAGATCTCAAATAAGATATTGCAAATTTGCAGTACCCTTCCAACATGTGCTTCCTCACCAAGCCCTCTAAAGCCTCACAGTCCCTCAAATTCGCCGAACCAGACATCCCTCCCCACACAGATCAAAACGATTTATAGACTTGAAATCACATTGGGGAAACAAATTGGGAGATCGAGATCAAAGAGCGCGCACTTACATGGAGGGAGACGAGATTGAAGACCGATCTGGCACAATGAGAGACGAGGGCGTCTGCGACCAACCTGAGTCCCCATATGGCGTCCACTTGGAGAGCGGACGCGACGGATGCGAAGGTAACGTCGACGTCGGATCTGCGGAGGACGTCGATGTTGATCACTGCCTCCATCGGTTCCGTGCCATTGGTGATCGGGACCAAGACCAAGATCTTTGCATCGGACAGATTTGATGCAACAAAGGAGGAGGGAGATCAGGAGGACCTAGAGAGAGGGATGTCGGCGGCTTTGGGCCGGGCTGTGCGGGGATGGAACTGGGCGGGGCGGGGCTGGGCTGGAACAAAGAGGAAGGGAGTGGAGGACATAGAGAGAGAGAGAGAGAGTGGGAGGATCGAATGAATGGATGGGGTGGGGTTGAGTGAGTAGGGTGGAGTATATATGAGAGGGTGAACTTATAAATTGTAAGTATATGTCTAGGTGGGAAAATAAAGGGGATGGGTAAGAGAACCTGTGGGGTGGCTATAACCGCACCCTATTATGAATGATGATATTTAAAGAAATGTAATTGAAAGCATGTTAACTAATCATGTTGTTCACCCCCTTATTTTCACGGGGTAGTGGTTAATAATGTAAAACACGTGTGCTTGTCACGTAATATAGCTACATATTATTTGGAACAGTGATGATATATAAACCCCAAGTTATAGGCTCTACTCATAAGCCCCATGAGTGTCATCACCTTATTGGTTAGCTTGTTGACTTTTGAAAATAGGTAAAATGACAAAATACGAATATGTTCATTATTAAAAATATATCTCATTAACCCAAATCCCTTTTTTTTCTTATTAATCTTTCACATTAATTTTAGTTACTATAAGATTGCTTATTTCAAAATTTGAATTTTAAAATTCTTATGAATTTTCTATTTCAGTTACACCAAAACTTACCTAAATTACACCAAAATCTACCTAAATTACACCAAAATTACCTAAATAACACCAAAAAAAATGTTCCAGCTTTTTTTTATTGCATGATACGCAATAATGTGACATTTTTAGTTTCTTCCTTCAATGAATGTAACAAACAATTAAAGAGATGATTTATTTTTAAATTTGTGGAACCAATGTAATATGTGCTGGTAAATGTTTCATTTTGTTACATTTATATATGAATGTAACAAAAAACAGTATATGAGTTAAAACATTCATGAACTTTTATCATGAATTTAACAATTAGTTGTTTTAGTTTTGTTACATTTATGTGATTATAACTGTTACATAATATAACAATGTTGCATAAATATAAATGTAACAATCTTATGATTGTATAACTATGCTGTATAAATGTAACAGTAACTTCAATGTAGCTGTTATATATGTGTCACTTTTAACCTTCTGGTAACCATTGGACCATTCTGGCAGTTTTTCAGTTTTTTTCGTTTTTCGATCGGAACCGCTAAAATTTCGGGCTTTTAGCTATCACCCTGAGGTTGAGGGCTCCGATTGAAAATCTAACTGCATATTATGTGTCCTGGTGCCATTCCAAGCCACTCACGAAAGTTTCATCGAATTCCGGTAACGTTTCAGAATTTCGCAGTTCCGAAGCGTATCCGGGTTTTGACCGAGCGAGAAGTCATTGGGAGACTTGACTTGGTCAAGGTGGGGCCCATGACTTGGTCAAATGTTTTTGGCTTTTTGTGTGGTTGGGTTGACTAGGGTCAAACCACACTTAAACCTAATTAATCCTAGCCTAAACCTAGCTTAGCCTAATCTAAGTGGGGGTTGATTATAAGTGAGCTAAATATCTTTCTCCCCCCACTATTCATCATCTTCTCCACCAAGTTTTCTCTCTCTTCCCTCTCCTTAAAACCTCATTTTTGACTTAGCTAAGGAGGTTAGGTGAGCTCCCGATCTACCTTCCGGTGGTCTCGGATTCGAGTTCCCACATGCGTGACCCCTTCTCACGCCCTCTTTTCTCCTCTGATTTCAGCTGTTTTTAGGGCTGAGGGAGATCTTGGTGGTGGTGGCCTTGGAGGAGGTGTTTCGGTGCGCGAAAAGCAACCGATCTTCCCTTCCTTCCTTTCCTTCCTTGGGTAAGGTTTCCTTTCCTTCCTTTCTTGTTTAGATGATTGTTAGGAGGGTGATTTTGACTATGGGTGGCTGTGGGTGGCGGTGGGTGGCCGTTGGTGGCGGTTGGTGGCGGTTGGAGGCCATTGGTGGCCGTCGGAGAGGAGGTAGGGTTGTCCCGGGTAGACTGGCAGGCAGGCAGGGCAGCGCAGGCAGGCGCAATGCTGGGCGCTGTCGGGCATGCTGGCAGAGCAGCGCGGGAGTGCGCGTGCGTGTGCGCGCGGGTGGAGCAGGAGTGTGCGGATGCTGCGTGCTGGGCGCCGTGTGAGGGTATGTGCGCGGAGCGCTGCGCAGAGGCGCAGGGCGTGCTGCGCGCGCAGAGCCGCGTGCGGGTGCTGCGCGCATAAGGCCGTGCGGGGGCGTGCGCGAGGAGCGCTGCGCAGAGGCGCAGGGCGTGCTGTGCGTGCGCGGTTGGGCGAGCTGGTGGTGCGCGCGGGGTGCGTGCGGGATGCTGCGATGGGGTGCTGGGCGTGCGGGTGTGCGCGCGGGTTGCTGCGCTGGGGCGCAGTGAGCGCGCGGTGCACCGGTGGGGGGCTCGGCAGGGTGTCCGGACGTGCGGGCTTGGCTCAGCAATGCTTCTGGGCGCGCGGGCCGGGGTTCGGCTGTGCACCCGGGGCGGGTGGCCATGTGTACGGCTGCCCAGGGGTTCGGGAGTGAGTCGGGGTGCTCGGGCTCGCGTGCGTACGGGCCGTATGTACATTTGCCCGAGTGTTGTGTATTTTTAGAGTATTTTTTGTGTATTTGTGTATTTTACTCACCTAGTTGATTACCCTGTCTTGCAGATCTTGACGGACGGTCGCGCGACGACCCGACTATCGGTGAGTGGGACAATCCAACCCAGTAGGGAGGCGCTATATGGACTTGGGCGTATACCGTCCTCCCCTGGGGCACTACAGTCTATATTAACTTGTGTAATATGTAATCCATGCAAACATGATAAATATGTAGTATGCATGCTACCCTAGACCGTGTATGTTAGGGACTTGCACCCTTAGGATATGTGTAAGAGCCATGCATCCTGTCACCCTGTTCTCATGCTAGGAAGCCTCGACCTATGCATGCGTCCTACTAGTTTAATTTATTAAATTAAATGCTAGCATATGATTATTAGCATGTCTTAGATAATATTATAGGGAGGGGCCTTGCGAGGTCAACATTGAGACCCGGGCTAGGGTACTCCGTGTTCCTTGTTTGGTTGTCGGGATGTCCTATATCGGGACTTCATGCCGCCCTCCGAAGGTATCTTTTCCCAATAATATTATAACCCTCGTTAATTATTATTATATATGTTCCCCGCATCTTGGTTATGCGCCCTGAAGGAATTCTGAAGAATTCATGACATTAGAGTTGTTGAGATGTGTTGTCGGCGGATCCGAGTGGATCATATGCGTATGGATAGGCTGTTCTGTTCCCTTCGTTGGATCCGTGTAGAGACTGCCCCAGCGTTAGAAAGGCCGTCCCGTGGAGGGCTCCCATCAGTAGGCACCTCCTGATTTGGGATGGACTGTGCTGAATGTGGGAGTGGCCAAGCGGCCTACGGAGTGGAGGAGAGACTATCGGTGGACCAAGGGTGACCAACAGCCTAGTCAGTCCCAATATCCTATGTCACCTATTGAGGGGTGAGGGTGAGGGTGTGGTGGGTCGGCGATGTAGCGACCCGCCGGTTTTGTGTAGTCAGTCCCAATATCCTATGTCACCTATTGAGGGGTGAGGGTGAGGGTGTGGTGGGTCGGCGATGTAGCGACCCACTGGATTGTGTAGTTCCTGCCACTTTGAGGCTTGAATAATAATTGTGGTTAATATGAACTGTGATGCATGGGTTGTGCTGTTCACTGAGCGTGTGGCTCACCCCTCGCATATATTATTCTCCAGTGCTATCTGAGTTGGATCTGGAGGAGGAGCTCACCGAGGGACTTCAGCAGTAGCGGTGCAGCGCCACATTTTCGCGAGTGTTAGAGCTATCAGCATCCCTTTTTGATTGTATGTATTGTATTCTGTGCTTGGGCACATGTTTGTATTATATTTGGATGTCATTATATATATTGGCTCTCACAGGACAGTTGATTGTGTATCGAGTCTGTAATATGTATTTGAGTTACAGATTCAGTCTTTTAGCTTCCGCTTTTTGTGTATATGTCATGTCAGCCCCTTTGTTGTCTGTGTTGCAATTGTTTATGTTGTTTAGGGTATTTTATTGATCTCCTGTATAGACTGCTGATATCATGTATACACTTGCCGCGTCCCGGGGACGGCCGCCCTGGCGTGACAAAAGTTGGTATCAGAGCCTGGTCCTGTCAGAGCTAATGGTCTTCTTTTTCGTAGAGATGAGTCCTAGGATTTCTATATGAGTATTCTGATCCTAGTGTCTGGTTTCTTGGGTTGCTGATATGCCTCCTCACAGAGGAATGCGTGGACGTGGTCCCTCTCGACCTTTGGAGGTTTCCGGACCTACCAGAGGTGGGGATGCTACTGGAGAGTCTCGGCTGTGAGACCAGGAATGGCGCAGGAGCCTCCTGCATGGGAGCGTGCTTACGCTCGGTTAGCGGATTTGGTGGAGACTCAACGAGAGCATTAGAGGCCCAGATGAGTGGGTTGGTTGCAGTTATGCAAGTGTGTGGTATCTCGATAAGCGAGTATCGAGAGTGGTTGTCCAAGTTGAAGAGGCCGGGTTGTAGCTGTCCTGGCAGAGGGTTCCCATCCGTAGGTACCACCGATGCAGTCGGAGGGGTACTGATCATGGGAGTATGCCAGGTAGAGGCTACCCGGAAGAGGGTTAATGAATGATGTCGCGAGCGTGGAATCGTTCTCCCCTTCGTCAGATCCGTGTAGTACAGCCCCGACGTTAGACAGGCTATCCTGTACCAGGTAAGCTACGGAGCGGGGAGAGGCTACCGATGGACCAGGGGTGTAGAACAGTCTAAGTCTCTCCCAAAGTCCCAAGTTTCCTCCTTTCAAGAGTGAGGGTGTGGATGAGGCGAAGACGCGTCCCTCGTGACCCATTCGTTGTTCGACCGTTCCCATAGATATTGGGTCCGGCCTCGTGATGGATGTTGAAGGACATCGATGGGAGATTATCTAGATGTAGATGATCCAGTGGGGTTGGTAGTGTTCTTTAAGGGTGATGTCTTCTTCTAGTGATTCCTTCTGGATTAAGGGGCTTTGCGAGGACAGCGTTGAGACCCGGGCTAGGGTACTCCGTGTTCCTTGTTTGGTTGTCGGGATATCCTATATCGGGACCTCATGGTGCCCTCCCAAGGTTTCTTTTCCCAGTCAAGGAATACCTTAGAAGCATCACACTGATGGTGGAACAAGTGCGAGTTTTGGTTGGAGCTTCTTCCCCGTGTATCGGTATCGCTGGTAACCGTGGGTTCGCGTGCGGCGCCAGTGTAAAGTGTTGAGGATGTGGAGTATTGCTCATTAAGGGATGATGTCTTCTTCTAGACTTCCTACTACGGATTAAGGGGCCTTGCAGGGTCAGCGTTGAGACCCGGGCTAGGGTACTCCGTGTTCCTTGTTTGGTTGTCGGGGTATCCTATATCGGGACCTCATGGTGCCCTGCCAAGGTTTCTTTTCCCAGTCAAGGAATACCTTAGAAGCATCAAATTGATGGTGGATTTTTCCCTCTCACTTGGAAGGTGCTGTAGCGAGTGGTGATGCGTACGATCGGGATTGGGTGCGTCCTATTGCAGCTTAGTGGGCGATCGCTTGTGGACTGGGTTCCATAGTGACACCTGGAGTCGCTTCGATATATCATTGTGTGTTGTAGCTGCCCGGTTGAGGCCAGAGCCCTGTGAGGTGCTCCCAGATGCTATGCTTGTTGGTGCGCCCATATGGCAGAGATAGCGGGCTGGGGAGGCTACCAGGTAGAGGCCACACCGGGAGAGTGCTGCTAAATGATGTCGAGAGCGTGGACTCCCCGTGATGAATCTGCCCATGGAGTGCAGGATGCCGGAGTTCCAATGGTTATAGATGAGCGACCTATCTCTGGCGGCATGTGAAGCACAGTTGTGGATACTATCGCGTTTTGGCCCACATTGGTCGTAAATAAGGAGAAGACGCGAAGCTAGCATTCGTGATGGGACTCAACCGCCTATCAGATAGATGACGTCGCATAGGCATTGTCGAGGTTCGACGACCCCTTAATGCGTGTCTTGTGGATTAAGTGCGGTTGAGCGGCTTACCTAGTGTGTAAGTGTTATCATGAGTGCCAGCCAGGCTCAAGGAGCAGAATCTGAACTTAATTGTTCGTGGTGTTGTTTTGATCTCCCCGTGGAGGTTGAAGATCAATTACCTTGCTGCGAATCGATGATCTATTTGACCAGCTCTGGGAGCGAGTGTCTGCTGTTAGATCGATCTTCGCACAAGGGTACCGCAAGTTGGAGATCTGAGAGTTGGACATCCCGCAGATGGCCTTTCGTGACCGTTCAGGCACTACGAGTTTTAAGTACTGCCGTCGGGGTTGACGAATGCGCCGGATGCCTTCGTGGATCTCAAAAGTTTTATTGGGCTTCCGAGGACTACTTTGAGGTAGTCTTCATTGCGATTGCTGTGGTGTGATGAAAAGGTGATGTGGGTGACCTTGTTTTCCCAAGGATTGCATGCCCTCAGGCAAGTTCGATAATCATCATCGCGTTGGAACGCGTCAGTCCATCGAGATTCCTCAGTGGACGTGGGAGTGAGTTATCAGGGATTGTTGCGGACTCGCTAATGTCACGTTCGGGTCACGACGCCGTCTAGGTGATCATTGACCGACTGACTAAGTCCGCGCTTCCCTCCCTATCCGACTGGTTGAGTCTCTGGACGCCTTGACGTGGGTTTTCACCTTCGTGATTGTTCGTCTTCATGGCACTCCAGTCGGCGCTATTTTCGGGTGAGACGCGAGGGTTACTTTGAGGTTGTGGCGCAGCTTTTGGCGCGAGCCTCCATTTAAGTACAGCGTTTCATCGCCGATGGACAGCCAGTCAAAGAGGACGATTCAGGCCTTGGAGGACATGCTATTTGCCTGCGTGCTCGATGATGAGGGCAGTTGGGTGAGGCACCACCCATTTGTTGGGGTATGCCTGCAAGCGACTGCCATTCGAGCACCCAGATGGATCTGTGAAAGGCACTCTACAGGCGCAGTTTCATACCTCCCTTGTGTTGGGACGGTTGTGGAGCGCCAGTTGGAGGGGCCATAAGTTAGTTGTTTGACCTTGCGGTGGCCCGGTTGGTTCGTGTGTACATCTGCACCTCCCAGAACCGACAGAAGGCTACGCAGGTCATCGTCGCCAGGGGCTTCCCTTTGGGTTTGGCGACCATATTTTCAAGAAGGTGTCCTGGTTTAGGGGCACCCTCTGTTTCGACGTTCGGGGCAAGCTGAGTTTGCTCTTTAATAGGACCATTTCTCATCATTGAGTGGATTGGGGAGGTGGCTTATCATGTAGCCTTTCCCCCACAGCTGGTTCATGCCCACGACGTCGTCCTTGTCCCATGGCCGAGGCGTTATGTCCACGATCCTGCTCACGTCATCCCGTTCGAGCCGCTCGTCTTCGAGCCGGGCTTGTCATTCGTCGAGCAGCCGATTGAGATCATGGACCGCCGCGAGAAGAGGCTCCGCACCAAGACCGTCCAGTTGGTCAAAGTGCGATGGCAGCACCGTTCCGGTGCCGAGGCCATTTGGGAGCTCGAGGATGCCTTGCGTGACGCGTATCCGCATCTCTTCCCTTCCTAGATGTTTTTGTATTATTTTGAGGACAAAATTTCCTAAGGGGGGAAGAATGTTATATATGTGTCACTTTTAACCTTCTGGTAACCATTGGAACATTCTGGCAGTTTTTCAGTTTTTTTCGTTTTTCGATCGGAATCGCTAAACATTGGGCTTTTAGCTATCACCCTGAGGTTGAGGGCTCCGATTGAAAATCTAACTGCATATTATGTGTCCTGGTGCCATTCCAAGCCACTCACGAAAGTTTCATCGAATTCCGGTAACGTTTCAGAATTTCACAGTTCGAAGCGTATCCGGGTTTTGACCGAGCGAGAAGTCATTGGGAGACTTGACTTGGTCAAGGTGGGGCCCATGACTTGGTCAAATGTTTTTGGCTTTTGTGTGGTTGGGTTGACTAGGGTCAAACCACACTTAAACCAAATTAATCCTAGCCTAAACCTAGTTTAACCTAATCTAAGTGGGGGTTGACTTATAAGTGAAGCTAAAATATCTCCCCCCACTATTCATCATCTTCTCCACCAAGTTTTCTCTCTCTTCCCTCTCTTTAAACCTCATTTTTGACCTAGCTAGGGTGCTTGAAACCAAAAACCCTAAGAAGAGAAAGGATAGGTGAGCTCCCGATCTACCTTCCGGTGGTCTCGGATTCGAGTTCCCACATGCGTGACCCCTTCTCATGCCCTCTTTTCTCCTCTGATTTCAGCTGGTTTTAGGGCTGAGGAAGATCTTGGCGGTGGTGGCCTTGGAGGAGGTGTTTCGGTGCGCCTTAGCAACCGATCTTCCCTTCCTTCCTTTCCTTCCTTGGGTAAGGTTTCCTTTCCTTCCTTTCTTGTTTAGATGATTGTTAGGAGGGTGATTTTGAGTATGGGTGGCTGTGGGTGGCGGTGGGTGGCCGTTGGTGGCGGTTGGTGGCGGTTGGAGGCCATTGGTGGCCGTCGGAGAGGAGGTAGGGCTGTCCCGGGTTGGCTGGCAGGCAGGCAAGGCAGCGCAGGGCTGGGCGCTGTTGGGCATGCTGGCAGGGCAGCGCGAACGTGCGGGTGAGGGTGTGGTGGGTCGGCGATGTAAAATATCAGAATCTACACAGGAGGTCAATAATATCATACAAATGACACACAGACAACAAAAGCAGGGCTGACATGATATATACACCAAATGCGGATAACTAAAGACTGAATCTGTAATCAAAACACACTACAGACTCCATACATAATCACATGTCCTGTGAGAGCCAATATACATACAAAGACGTCCAAATACAACACAAACGCGTGCCCAAGCACGGAAAATAATACATACTGGTACAAGGGATGCTGATAGTCTCTGCAACTCGCGGGACGTGGCGCTACTCCGCTACTGATGAAGTCCCTCGGGGAGCTCCTCCTCTGGATCCGACTCAGATGACACTGAAGAGAAAACATTATGCGAGGGGTGAGCCACACGCGGGTTGCTCAATCGCCAACCCACTACACCCTCACCCTCACCCTTCAATGGGCGACAAAGGATATTGGGACTGGCTACACATAACCAGCGGGTCGCTTCCGCCAACCCGCCACACCCTCACCCTCACCCTTCAATGGGTGAGGGACTTACAAGCATCCAATCACAACTCCAGTGGGTCGCTCATCGCCAACCCACCACACCCTCACCCTCACCCTCAATGGGTGACATAGGATTTTGGGACTGACTAGCATCCATAAACAAATCCAGCGGGTCGCTCATCGCCAACCCACTACACCCTCACCCTCACCCTTCAATGGGTGACATAGGATTTTGGGACTGACTAGGCTGTTGGTCACCCTTGGTCCACCGATAGTCTCTCCTCCACTCCGTAGGCCGCCTGGTCTACTCCCACATTCAGCACAGTCCGTCCAAAATCAGGAGGTGCCTACTAATGGGAGCCCTCTGTCAGGAAGGCCCTGTCTAACGCTGGGGTAGTCTCTACCGGATCCCCCATCGCATATGATCCACTTGGATCCGCAGACAGCACATTATAACAACACTAATGTTCTGAATTCCTCAGAACCCACCAGGGCGCATAACTACGATGCGGGGAACATGCATATGGTTATAACAAGGTGGAATATCGCGGAAGGGTAGCGTGAGTTCCCGTTATAGGACACCCCGACAACCAAACAAGGAACACGGTGTACCCTAACCCGGGTCTCACCGCTGTCCTCGCAAGGCCCCTCCCCTATAATATTCACTATAACATGCATTGTAAACAAATACTAGCATTTAATCAAATGTCCCACTCACCGGATCGGGGTCGTCGCGCGACCGTCCGTCTAGATCTGCAAGACAGACATTCAATATGGTGAGAACAATGCATAAAATACTCAAAAATACATCTAGAATACCCAACACTTGGATAAACGTACATACGATCCGTACGCACGTGTATCCGAGCATCCCGCGCACGCGCGCGCCCTGCCAGCGGCCCTGCCTGCTGCGCCTGCGGCTGCTGCGCCTGCTGCTGCTGCCCTGCCATCCTGCCCGAGCCCGAGCTCCTCTACCACCCACCTCCGACCACCACCACAGCCTCCGCCTCCCACAGCCCTCCGACGGCCACCCACCGCCGCCAACCGCCTCCCAACCACAAAACCACCCCCCTAGCATACATCTATGCAAGAAAAAGAGGGAAAGGGGGCTTACCAAGGGGAGGAGGGGAAGTCCGGTGGCTCTCCGCGCGCCGAAACCTTTCTGAAAGGCTTTCCTACGCCCCGATCTACCTCCACCGCCGAGATGGCTCAAATCAGGGACGAAGAGAGGGCGGACGGACGGGCAAAACTCGTCGGAATTGGGATTTGAAAACACCGGAGTGTAGATCGGGACCCGATCTACACTTCCTATGTTTTAGGTTTTAAGTTTTGAGGGCTCTAGGGGGCTCAAACGGAAGAAAAACGGAGGAGAGGAGAGAGAGAGAGCAAGTCGTAGGGATGATGAATAGTAAAAAGATATTTTTGATTCCTTTCATATAATGCGCGACTTAAAAACCCGGATACTCCCCGGAACTGCGAAATTTTTGCAAACGATGCCAGAATTCGATGAAATTTTCATGAGTGGCTTAAAATGGCACCAGGACACCAAATATGCAGTTAGATTTTCAATCGGAGTCCTCTAGCTCAGACTAACAGTCTGAAAATTAGCGGTTCCGATCGAAAACCCTAAAAATTTTAAAACTGCCAGAAATGCTCCAACGGTTACCAGCAGGCTAAAAAGTGACACATATATAGCGACCCGCCGATTTTGTGTAGTAATCAGTCCCAATATCCTATGTCACCTATTGAGGGGTGAGGGTGAGGGTGTGGTGGGTCAGCGATGTAGCAACCCACTGGATTGTGTAGTCCCAATATCCTATGTCACCTATTGAGGGGTGAGGGTGTGGTGGGTCGGCGATGTAGCGACCCACTGGATTGTGTAGTTCATGCCACTTTGAGGCTTGAATAATAAATTGTGGTTAATATGAACTGTGATGCATGGGTTGTGCTGTTCACTGAGCGTGTGGCTCACCCCTCGCATATATTATTCTCCAGTGCTATCTGAGTAGGATCAGGAGGAGGAGCTCCCTGAGGGACCTCAGCAGTAGCGGTGCAGCGCCACATTTTTGCGAGTGTTAGAGGCCATCAGCATCCCTTTTTGATTTGTATGTATTGTATTCTGTGCTTGGGCACATGTTTGTATTATATTTGGATGTCATTATATATATTGGCTCTCACAGGACAGTTGATTGTGTATCGAGTCTGTAATATGTATTTGAGTTACAGATTCAGTCTTTTAGCTTTCGCTTTTTGTGTATGTCATGTCAGCCCCTTTGTTGTCTGTGTTGAAATTGTTGATGTTGTTTAGGGTATTTTATTGATCTCCTGTATAGACTGCTGATATCATGTATACACTTGCCGCGTCCCGAGGACGGCCGCCCTGGGGCGTGAAAGTAGCAGACTCCTCTGCAAAAGCAAACAAAAAATTTGTTCTTCAATGATTATTTAGATTGTAATGTAAAAAATGTAACACTTCCACAAAATACACATATAGTTGACTGTTACATTTACAAATGTATAAATCATTACATGTATGCGATTAAATGTTACGTTTACGAATGTAACAAAAATATATATTTACGTTGACTGTTACATTTACAAATGTAACACAGATTTAAAAAATGACTATTTATATTGTCAACAATATAGCAGTAACATCAAACAAACTACCACATGTAAAATGTAACAGTATCTAGTGTTACATTTAGATATTGAGACAAAAACAAATCAAAACTGTGGAAAATGACATTCAATCCATTAAAAAAATTCATGTTTAAACATTTAAAACAAAACACAATTCGATTACGAATCCAATAATATCAAACCTGATCGGAGAGACATGGATGTAAGATTCAAATCGAAAAAAAAGAAACAGCTTCCGTGCCTTCCAAAACCTCAAAAGTATAATTTCCGATATGCTCTCACGTGTTCTTCATAAACAAAATCGATTCTGAAATTCAATCATCGGTTAATGTTGCTGATCAATTATCATATTCGATTAATGGTGAAGAAATAGAGGATTAAAAATAGAAGATATGTTCTCATGTGTTCTTCATAAACAAAATCAGTTCCGAATTCAATCATCGATTGGTATTGTTGCGTGATTTTCAGAATGAATTAATGGTGAAAAAATATAGGATTTTCAGAATTGATGATATTCCACAATCATGGGGATGCATCAAAACCATCACATACATTTTAAGGAAGTTATCAAGTAAATAGCATAATGGGTAATGTCTTATTACCACCTCATGGGGCTTGTGATGGGGCATATGAGTTTGGGCCTAAATAACATTATTGTATTTGAAAATATAATTTTTTTTTTTACACCGATAAAATTCAACATTTTCACTTAAAAAAATGGACCTAAAAGTATTTCTAATCCTATACCCAAACTTTTACCCAAATTTAAATTTGAGTAAAAGTCAACTCTCTCCAACCATTTACCCATACCTATACCAAATCAAGTTTCTACTCAAATTTTTATCCAAATTTTCAACATCTATTTTTTTCCCTTTGTCTCTGTATTTTCTTCCAATGTAACATTTTTTTCTTTTAACTCCACCTTTAGTTAAATTATATTAGATGCATTCTCACCCCCCCCCCCCATTTTCACTATCTCTTGAAACCAAAAAAGAAAAAAAAATAGTTTTTTTTTTCTTATTTGTACTCCAATAAAACATATTATTTTTAATTTTTTTTAAAAAATTAAATGATTATAATTTTTAAATTTAAATATCTCTAAGGGAAGAAAAATCGAATAGTAAATTTTTTTGGAAAAAGTCTTTAAAATTATTTATAGGAAATAACTAAAGAAAAATGTGAATTTTTTAAAAGATTTGAGTAAAACACAAGATGATAGTTAAAGACACATCATATTTATAGGTTTGAGTAAATGCTAAAGGTGATATAAATAGATGCTAAAGTTAGTCTAACTAAATATTGAATAGTGTAATGAGCTACACAAAATCGAAGTTATTTGAGTGGGTTATTCTGGGTAGTCGTGTGGGTGTCTTGCTGTCTTTGTCTATTCTTTATTGATCAGCCTAGCATGATATGGACCAAACTAGGCTCTGAACGGGACGTTTTTTTGGTCTAATAGCTTGTCCTTTCAGTGGACGGTTAGAGGAAAAAATTCCCTTTGGATTGGATCTAGTTTTTTTTAAAAAATTATATTGTGTCTCACTCCATTATGGATATGTTACATATGTACGTATTTGTATTTAAATAAGAAAATGATATTTTCAGTCATTTATGCAGTGTTATTTTCAGCATACACATTATATATATATATATATATATATATATATATATATATATATATATATATATATATATATATATACTCTTCAATTAAAATATATACAGTTATATGAAATAAATTATATATTGAGATATAATAGTTTATTTTTTAAAATAAATAAATTTTTTTACTCCATTAATTATGATAGAACCTCATATATTATAATAACGTAGTGTATGGCATAGTAAAATGGGTTATAAAATGAATTAGGTGTATCAACGCTTATTTGGATAATGTCAGACAAAGTCTTATGCAGAGTTTGTAATTCGTAATTAGAAATAAAATCGGGCTACAAATTTATGTCTTTATTAGAAAAAAAAATCTTATACAGCATATTTTAAAGTGTGTGTGTATATGTATAGTTTGATAGAATTTAAATGTTATTTTATACAATTACACATTTCACTTAATAAAACATGTATATTGTTAGAGAAACTAAGATCACATACAGAACTTCATATAAGATTGTAGGAGATTGTAGGCTATATTTTTGTTGTTTATATCTACATACACTTGCACATTTAATTCCATGCTTGTTGTTTCATGTTTCCATATTTTCACATCAAAACTAATATGAAGATTACAATTAAATCAACAATTGCACATGTTAAATTCATGATTAATTTCATATCTAAGTGGAGGCATCTGATTTTTCGGTCCAAGTGGGCACGCCATCAACAAAAGGGGAGGATGCAACAGGTGTCACGAGCAGGGACCTACAAAAAAATTAGAGGGGAACTCTCCGACGCTCAAGTCAGTAATGGTAAAAGATAGAATCGATCAATCTCGTATGTGCATGTGTGTGAGAATGTGTGCCTTGTATATTTCAACATATGTGGGCATGTGTGTTTTTGTTGATTGATTTGTGATGACAAATCTAGAAGGTGAATCATCTCCCTTGATTTGGGGAAGACAAATCCGTTGGATTAATGAACTCTTGTTGAGCATTGGGGGGACGTCTTGTTCTTCTTCAAGCCGTCCTCTCCAATCTCATAGTACTTTTGCTCTCCTTCTTTAAAATCCCAAAAAACAATCTTGCACCATCTTGACGTGCTAAGAAGAGGATTTCTTTGGAGTGGAGCTGGTTTGGGGCCTCATCGTGTGCACTTAGTTGTTGGGAATCGGTGTGTTCTAGTAAGAGTCGAGGAGGTCTTGGTGTGATTGATCTGGAAGACTTTAATAGAGCTCTATTGGCCAAGTAGGTGTAATAATTTATGGGTGATAGGAATGCTATCTGGAGAAGGGTGGTCTCAAGTGGTCTCCAAGGTAGGGGACAAAGATTCATGCAGCTCCCTTCGCCAAGCTCTTGTTCGTCGGCTATTTGGAAGTCCATTTCAAAGGTGGTAGCTCCTGTTTTGTCTATTATCAAGTGGCGTCTAGGTCGGGGAGATTGTATCAGATTCTGGATATATCATTGGTGTGGCATTGGGTTCCTTTTGGAGGTTTACCCTCAGCTATATCAGGTTGCTTATAACAAGGAGGGGCTAGTCCAAGAGTTTTGGGAGGCTTCGGGCGACAATGGGGGCTTGGTCTTTCATCTTCTATGCCGGCTAATTGTGGAAGAGTTTCTACAGTATTATTAATTGTTTTGTGCATTGGCGAATCATTGGGTTGATCCTACTGTTGAAGACTTGCCGGAGTGCTCCTTTCCCCCGTCTGTAACATTCACTGTGAAGTCGGTATATACATGGTGGCGTTGAGACAAAACTTTCAACATTGGGGTCGCATGGAAAGCTCAGCAAATATGGGGGATTAGAGTGCCTTTGAAGGTGCAAGTATTCCATTGGCTTATATATAATGAATGCCTATTAACGCGTGCTTATAGAACTATATGGAGGCTGAGAGATTCTATGGCCTGTGGTCTATGCGTGGATGGTGTGGAAACTACGTCCCATTTGTTCTGCGAGTGTCGGGTTGACAAGGAGGACTAGGATCGGCTTGGGTCCATGCTAGGTAGGCGTTGGTCTCCCAACGTCCTTGAATCACATTTGGGGCATGGGGCACAGGCTTTCCCAACACATGGGGACAGAAGCCCTCATAGCAAGGTTCTTCAAATTTTGGTTCCAACTATCATGTGAGCTATATGGCTAGGTCGCAATGATGCAATTTTTGGCAATTCCCTGATCTCTCCGGAAGGAATCTAGGAAGGGGCGAAGCACTTTATTTACCTCTTGGGGCTATTTTTGCGTCTGTTCTGAAACAGTGAGGGTGTAGATGTTGTGCCTGTGTCATTTGGAGCGCTCATGTTAGTCTGTTCGACTGCCTCATTCTCAATCTGGATTTGTCATTCGTGGAGCAGTGGATCGAGGTCAGAGACCAGCATGAGAAGAGGCTCCACGCTAAGACCATTCCTTTGATTATAGTGCGTTGGTAGCACCAGTCCGGTGCAAAGACCGCTTGGGAGCAAAAGTTCTATGCATGATACTTTCGGTCTTCCATTTGGGTTTCCTTAAATTTCGAGGACTAAATTTCCTAAGGGGGGAAGAATGTTGTGCCTGTGTCATTTGGAGCGCTCTGTTTGAAAATTTGGTTACATAATTTTTTTCCTTGAAGTTATGTATTTCCAATTTGGTATTTGGATTTGATTTTGTTAAAATCCAAGATGAAGAGGTTTAAATATGATTTTATTATGAGATGTCCAGTTTTGAGTTAGCTTTCGTACAAAAGTGGAATTAGGTCAACTGGATTCCTGTAGTAAAAGTTATGGGTATTTTTCCAAGTATACCCCGGGGATGGAAATTCTGGCAGCAGCCCTGTTCTATGTTTAGCTCTAATTTCGGAATAGCTGGAGAGATTAGTTGATCTTGGCATCAACATGAAAGTTGTAGATAATCTTCTTAGATTTCCAACGGAATTGGAATTGTGCAATTCGGAGCTATATTGAGGAAGTTATGGCTGTTCTAGTGAAGCATGCGCAGAATTTCTAAGTCAAGGTCGACTAGGTCTTTTCCCCCTCTTTTAGATATTTGTGTGCAACAAATATCTTCCTCTCTCTCTCTCTCTCTCTCTCTCTCTCCCTCTCATTCCCACGTCTACCACTCTTGAGTCTCTCTTCTCTCTTTCACACACCCCCCCCCCAAGTGTTTGTGATAATGTCCCAAAGAGAAGGAGAAGGTGGAGGAGGAAGTGATGGTGAGCTTTGTGTAGGTTTTGTTGTTGTTGTTGATCTCCTCTCTCTCAAGTTCCCTTGCATGATCTTTCCCCCCCTGATTTGCAGCCAAGAAGGGCTGAGGAGAGGCCGAGGAGGTGGTGGTAGTGGTGGTGGTGGTTGAGGCGGTCGCGGGTGCATCCAGGGGCCCCGAGTCTCCCCCTTTCATTCCCCCTCCAAAGGTGAGCTCTCCCCCTTCTTTTCTTGGTTTTTCATGGCTTAAGGGCTGTTGGGATGGTTAGGGAGGTCTTGCATGCTAGGTAGATGGGTTAGAGTGTGTGTGAGGGGTTGAGAAAGGTTAAAAAGGGGTTAGGGAAGAGTGGGCGCGCGTTGGGGGTTGTCTGCGCACGTGCGCGCGCAGACGAGCACTGGCAGGCGCTGGCGGGCGCGCAGACGCGCGCGGGCGCGTGCGTGCGCGGAGAAGTGCGCCTGGGCACGGGGTTGGGGACCGGTGCTGGGGCGTGTGCGGGGGTTCTACAAGGCCGCGCGGTAGTGTGCCGAGGGTGCTGGGGTGCGTGCGTGCGTGCGTGCGCATTCGTGAGTGCGCGTGCTGGGGGCCATGCGTGTGGCTGCCCGAGGGTTCGGGTAGGTGTCGGGGCACTCGGACTCACGTGCGTACGTGCGTGCTCGCATGCGTGCGAGTCCGTATGCATGCTTGTCCGAGTATTGGGTATTTCTAATGATTTCTATGTCTAAATTGTGTTGTTACTCACCAAATTGGATGCCCCTACCTTGCAGATCTCGTCGGATGGGATGCGCGAGGTCCCGGGTTGTAAGGTGAGTGGTTCGATTCCAATCCCCCCCCCTCTCTAGGGAAGCGCTCAACCCACATAGATGTGCGTCGCACATCGATGGGGCCCCCTAGCTATAGTATGAAAAACTATGCAATGCATGATTTATATGATGTAACCATGCCATATTAGACCTTGTATGCTAGGGATATGCATCCATATATCATGTATAGAGGCCCGTACATGCCTAGACACCATGTCCCTTGATTGGAAAGCCCCGATCTATGCATGTTTCTCATTTAGTTTAATTTAATTAAATCAAAATGAGAGCATATTGTTATAAGCATGCCTTAGAGAATATTATAACCTCGTTGTTATAATATATGTTTCCCCGCATCTTAGATATGTGTCACTTTTAACCTGTTGGTAACCGTTAGAGCGCCCTGGCGGTTTTTAAAATTTTTAGGGTTTTCGATCGGAACCGCTTATTTTCAGACTGTTAGCTATCGTCTGAGCTAGAGGACTCCGATTGAAAATCTGACTGCATATTTGGTGTCCTGGCGCCATTCCTGACCTCTCACGAAAATTTCATTGAATTCTGGCATCGTTTGCAAAAATTTTCCAGTTCCGGGGCGTATCCGGGTTTTTAAGTCGCGCTCTACTTAAAAGAAAAAAAAATCACCTCGTCACTATTCATCGTCTCTCCCGTCGAGATTTCTCTCTCCCCTCCTCCGTTTTTCTTCCTTTCAAGCCCCCTAGACCCCTCAAAATCGAAAACCCAAAGCACGGGAAGTGTAGATCGGGTCCCGATCTACGCTCCGGTGTCTTCAAATCCGAATTCCGACGATCCTAGCCTCCCCGACCTCCCCTCTCTCTCCTCTGTTTTGGCCCATTTTGGTGGTGGAGCTAGATCGGGGCGTGAGAAGGCTTTTGGGAAGGGTTTCGGCGCGTGGAGAGCGTCCGGACTTCGCTCCCTCCCCTCGGTAAGCCTTCTTTCCCTCCTTTTCTTGCTTAGATGAATGGTAGGGAGGGGTTTTTGTGTTTGGGGGTGGTCGGCGGCTGTGGGGGTCGTCGGAGGGCGGTCGGGGGTGGTTGGAAGGTGGTTTGGGTGGTCTCGGGCAGTGGTGGTGGCGCTCGGGCTGCGGCAGGTCGTCCGGGCCAAGCAGCAGCAGCAGCAGCAGCCCCGGGCGGCGCCAGGTCGGGTGCGCGCGGGCAGGCGCGCGTGCGTGCGCGGGCGCGCGGCGTGCGCGCGAGGGCGCGCGGGCCTGGTGCAGGGCGCCGGTGCTGGGCGAGCAGAGGCGGGTGCTGGGCGGCTGGCGCGCGTGGAGCAGGTCGCGCGGGCGCGCGAGGTGGCTGAGGCAGCGGAGGCGTGCGTGCGCGAGGTGGCTGAGGCAGCGGAGGCGTGCGTGCGCGAGGTGGCCGAGGCCGTGGCGATGCGCGGAGGCCGCGGCGAGTGCGTGGTGGTGCGCGGAGGCCGCGGCGAGTGCGTGGTGGTGCGCGGAGGGCGCGGAGAGGCCGCGGTGGTGCGCGCGAAGCGCGGCGAGGTGCGCGAGGCGTGCGAGGTCCGTGCGAGGTGCGCGCGAGGTGCGGCGAGGTGGCGGAGGTGCGCGCGGGGTGCGCGCGAGGCGGGGCACTGCGTGCGGGGGCGCGCGGGGTGCTCGCGGACCGGCGCGAGGCGTGCGGGGCCCGCGGTGGCGCGTCCGGGCGGTGGCCGACCGTGCGGGTGGTTGCCGGGGGCCGTGCGGGTGGTTGCCGAGGCCGCGGGTAGTTGTTGGGGAAGTGTTGGATGCTTGTTGTGGGTTTAGGGGTGTTTATTTATGTATTTAATGATAATTGTGGATTAATACTTACCAAATAATACCTGTCTTGCAGATCTAGACGGACGGTCGCGCGTCGACCCAGATACTGGTGAGTGGGACAATCCAACCCAGTCGAGAGGTGTTATACGCACTTGGGCGTATACCGACCTCTCCTGGGGCGTTATGGATGAATATTAACCTGCAATAATATGTATCCATGATTGTATAATTTATGTGTAGAATGCATGCTTCCCTAGTCTTTGCATGTTAGGGACTTGCCCCTTAGGATATGCGTATGAGCCATGCAGCATGTCCCCTGTTTGCATGCTAGGAAACCCGGCCTATGCATGTGTCCTACTAGTTTAATTGGTAAATTAAATACTAGTATCTGTTGAATTGCATGTTATAGTGATTATTTTAGGGGAGGGGCCTTGCGAGGACAGCGGTGAGACCCGGGTTAGGGTACACCGTGTTCCTTGTTTGGTTGTCGGAGCGTCCTATAACGGGAACTCACGCTGCCCTCCCGAGTTGCTTTCCCCCAAGAATATTTCACCATGTTATAACCTTATGCATGTTCCCCGCATCGTAGTTATGCGCCCTGGTGGGTTCTGAGGAATTCAGAACGTTAGAGTTGTATGTTTGGTATGATTATTAGCATGAGTAGTGAATATTATAGGGGAGGGACCTTGCGAGGACAGCGGTGAGACCCGTGCTAGGGTACTCCGTGTTCCTTGTTTGGTTGTCGGGGTACCCTGTATCGGGAACTCACGCCGCCCTCCCGAGTTTCTTTCCCCCAGTGGTATTCCAACACTGCTTTTGATTGTACTGTTTCCCCGCATCTTGGTTATGCGCGCTGGAGGAACTCTGAAGAGTTCATGACATTTGAGTTGGAGAGATGCGTTGTCGGCGGATCCGAGTGGATCATATGCGTATGGATTAGGCTGTTCTGTTCCCTGCGTTGGATCCGGTAGAGACTACCCCCAACGTTAGACAGGGCCTTCCTGACAGAGGGCTCCCATCAGTAGGCACCTCCTGATTTGGTGACGGACTGTGCTGAATGTGGGAGTAGACCAGGCGGCCTACGGAGTGGAGGGAGAGACTATCGGTGGACCAAGGGTGACCAACAGCCTAGTCAGTCCCAAAATCCTATGTCACCCGTGGTAGGGTGAGGGTGAGGGTGTAGTGGGTTGGCGATGAGCGACCTGCTAGTTTTGTTTATGGATGATTGTTAGTCCCAACATCCTGAGTCCCCTGTTGAGGGGTAAAGGTGAGGGTATGATCTGGGTTATGGAAATTGTGGATTAGAATGGATTAATATGTTGTGGTCAATATTGTCTGTGATGCATGGGTTGTGCCGTTCACTGAGCGTGTGGCTCACCCCTCGCATATGTTTTTCCCCAGTTGCCACTGAGCCTGAGCTGGAGCCGGAGCAGCAGTTGGAGCTTTCCGAGGGATTTCTTCAGTAGCGGAGCAGCGCTACGTCCGCGAGTACCAGAGGCTATCAGCATCCCTTTCCTTGGCTGTATGTATTGTATTTCCGTGCTGAGCACGTTTGTATATGTTCAGTTGTATTTGTGTATATTGGCTCTCACAGGACGGATGATTGAGTATCGAGTCTGTAGAATGTTTATTCACAGATTCAGTCTTTTGCTTCCGCATTAGGTGTATATATCATGTCAGCTTCTTGTCATTGTGTGTCATTCTGTTTATTGTGTATGATATATATTGTTGACCTCCTGTGTAGTTCTGATATTATATACATTTGCCGCGTCCCGGGGTTGGCCGCCCTGGGGCGTGACAAAAGTTGGTATCAGAGCCTGGTCCTGTCAGAGCCAATAGTCTTCCTTTGTAGAGATGAGTCCTAGGATTTCGAGATGAGTATTCTGATCCTAGTGTCTGGTTTTCTTAGGGTGCTGATATGCCTCCTCGCAGAGGACGGCGCGGACGAGGTCCCTCTCGGTCTTTGGAGGTTTCCGGACCTACCAGAGACGAGGATGCTACTGGAGAGCCCTTGACGCAGGAGCCTCCTGCTTGGGAGCGTGCTTTCGCTCGGTTGGCAGATTTGGTGGAGACACAGACGCGGATGATAGCAGAGCAGGCTAGAGAGATTCAGGAGCTGAGGGCGACCCGCGAGGCAGTTCCGCCGGTCCCCTTGGTGGTAGATCCGCCTGTGGTACCCGATGTACCCCCAGTTCCTGTGGCAGTTCCGGCAGTTGGAGTTGAGGATCCCCTGGAAAGGGAGGAGGAGCTAGAGGCGGCAGCGCGGGTGCAGCAGAGCGGCCTCAACGCCTTTCTAAAGCTCCATCCTCCCGAGTTTCATGGGCAGTCGGCAGATCCCTTGCGCCAGAGCGTTGGTTGAGGGAGGTGGATTCTTCGCGGCCATGCTTTGCACCGATCGCCAGCGAGTCGCCTTGGCCACCTTCATGCTGAAGGGTGATGCCGCCGAGTGGTGGGCTACCCGAGTGGTGGACATTCCAGAGGGAGTGGAGCAGCTTTCTTGGGCGGGATTCCGGAGGTACTTCTTGGATGAGTACTTCCGTTCTCGACGCGACAGCTAGTGGAGCGGGAGTTCGAGCAGCTGACTCAGGGCACCATGTCCGTCGCTGACTACTCTGCGCGCTTCACGAGTCTGTCCAGATTTGCTCCAGCCTTGGTGACGGATGAGGTCACGAGGTGCCGGCGATTCGAGCTGGGTCTCAGCAGCGCTATCCGGGTGCATGTCACTGCCCACGCTTTCACGAGGTACTCCGACGTAGTGTCTCGGGCGAAGACCGTCGAGAGAGACCTCGGGATTCAAGTGCGGGCTCCGACCCCTTCTTCAGATCAGGGTCCTTCCGGGAGTCGGGACCAGGGGCAGCGCAAGAGGAAGAGGCCCCGCTTCGAGCAGTCAGCGGCTGCCTCTCCTCCAGCAGATGCGGTGCCAGTATGGGATCCGGCGCCCATTGCAGCAGTGCCCATCCAGTCCTGGCAGCCGGAGAAGCGGCGCTGTTTTCATTGTCAGCGCATCGGGCATATCAGATACAATTGCCCAGATGCTGACCGACCCCGAGTGCCACCTCAGCAGCCGCCGTTCTTGCAGCAGCAGCTTCCGCGCCAGCAGCAGCAGCAGCAGCCTCAGCGCCAGCAGCAGCCAGTGCAGCCGGCGAGGCGTGCTCCTGTTCCTCAGCCGCGGTTGGTTCAAGGCAGAGTTGCAGCGCTTACGGCCGAGGAGGCGCAGCCTTCGGGTGTCATGGTTCGAGGTATTATCCTAAGTTCCCAGCTCTCTAGTATAAGGATGTGTGCGTGTAATTGGTGGTTATTATGCAAGTGTGTGGGGTATCTGGATGAGTGAGTATCAAGAGTGGTTGTTTGGGTTAAGGAAGCCGGGTTTTAGCTGTCCTGGCAGTGAATTCCCATCAGTAGGTACCGCCGATGCAGTCGGAGGGGTACTGAATTTGGGAGTATGCTAGGTAGGGGCTACCCGGTAAGAGGTTATTGAATGGTGTCGCGAGCGTGGAATCGCTCTCCCCTTTGTCGGTTTCGCGTAGTACAGCCCCGGCGTTAGACAGGCTCCCGGTCAGAGGACCAGGCGAGCTACGGAGCGGGGAGAGGCTACCGGTGGACCAGGGGTAGAGAGCAGTCTAAGTCTCTCCCAAAGTCCCAAAATGTCTCCTTTCGGGAGTGAGGGTGTGGATGAGGCGAAGACGGGTCGCTCGTGACCAAATGGTTTATTCGACCATTCCCGATGATGTTGGGTTCGGTCCTGTAATGGATGATGACGCGAGTATGGTGTCGTTCTCCCCTTCGTTGGACCCGAGTAGGGACTCCTCAGCGTTAGAGAGGCCTTCCTGACAGAGGGCTCCCCTCAGTAGGCACCTCCTGATTTGGTTTCGGACTGTGCTGAATTGTGGGAGCGGACCAGGCGGCCTACGGTGTGGAGGAGAGGCTACCGGTGGACCAGGGGTAGAGAACAGTCTAAGTCTCTCCCAAAGTCCCAATATGTCTCCTGAAAGGAGTGAGGGTGTGGATGAGACAAAGACGCGTCGCCTCGTGACTCAGTCGTGGTTCGACCGTTCCCATAGAGGTTGGGTCCGGTCTTGAGATGGATGCTGAAGGACATCGTGGATGATTATCTAGATGTAGATGATCCGGAGAGTTGGTGTTATTTAAAATGATGTCTTCTTCTAGTGTTCCTTTATGGATTAAGGGGCCTTGTGAGGTCGGCGTTGAAACTAGGGTACTTCGTGTTCCTTGTTTGGTTGTCGGGGTATCCTATATCGGGATTTCATGGTGCCCTCCCGAGGTTCCTTTTCCCAGGCAAGGGATACCATGGAAGCATCAGATAGATGAAAGATCAAGTGCGAGTTTTGGGTAGAGGTTAAGGCCTTTTGGGCTGGGTGAGTTCTGGTGAAGGCATATCTGTGGACCCGGGTAAGACGCTTGCTATGTCGAATTGGCGTAGACCGTCGAGCCCCGCATGGATTCGGAGCTTCCGGAGTTTGGCGAGTTATTGCAGGAAGTTTGACGAGGATTCTCGAAGATAGCTGTTCCTTTTACCCGCCTTACTCGGAGGGATATCCGGTTCGAGTGGTCCCCTTCTTGCGAGAGAGCTTCCTGGAGTTTACTCGGAGGCTCACCTTAGCGCCAATTCTTACCTCTCCGTCTTGGAGTGGTGGGTTCGCAGTTGGGTAAAGGTGTGTCCGCGATCCTGCTCACGTCATCCCGTTCGAGCCGCTCGTCTCTGAGCCGGACAGTCATTCGTGGAGCAGTCGATTGTGATCATGGACCGCCGCGTGAGGAGGCTCTGCACCAAGACCGTCCAGTTGGTCGAGGTGCGATGGCAGCACCGTTCCGGTGTTAAGGACACTTGGGAGCTCATGGAGGCCAGGTTCGACGCGTATCCGCATCTTTCCCCTCCTAGATGTTTTTGGCGAATTTTGGGGACAAAATTTCCTAAGGGGGGAATAATGTTATATATGTGTCACTTTTAACCTGTTGGTAACCGTTAGAGCGCCCTGGCGGTTTTTAAAATTTTTAGGGTTTTCGATCGGAACCGCGTATTTTCAGACTGTTAGCTATCGTCTGAGCTAGAGGACTCCGATTGAAAATCTGACTGCATATTTGGTGTCCTGGCGCCATTTCTGACCTCCCACGAAAATTTCGTTGAATTCCGGCATCGTTTGCAAAAATTTTCCAGTTCCGGGGCGTATCCGGGTTTTTTTAAGTCGCGCTCTACTTAAAAGAAAAAAAATCACCTCGTCACTATTCATCGTCTCTCCCGTCGAGATTTCTCTCTCCCCTCCTCCGTTTTTCTTCCGTTCAAGCCCCCTAGACCCCTCGAAATCGAAAACCCAAAGCACGGGAAGTGTAGATCGGGTCCCGATCTACACACCGGTGTCTTCAAATCCGAATTCCGACGACTTTAGCCTCCCCGACCTCCCCTCTCTCTCCTCTGTTTTGGCCCATATTGGTGGTGGAGCTAGATCGGGGCGTGAGAAGGCTTTTGGGAAGGGTTTCGGCGCGTGGAGAGCGTCCGGACTTCGCTCCCTCCCCTCGGTAAGCCTTCTTTCCCTCCTTTTTCTTGCTTAGATGAATGGTAGGGAGGGGTTTTTGTGTTTGGGGGTGGTCGGAGGCTGTGGGGGTCGTCGGAGGGCGGTCGGGGGTGGTTGGAAGGTGGTTTGGGTGGTCTCGGGCAGTGGTGGTGGCGCTCGGGCTGCGGCAGGTCGTCCGGGCCAAGCAGCAGCAGCAGCAGCAGCCCCGGGCGGCGCCAGGTCGGGTGCGCGCGGGCAGGCGCGCGTGCGTGCGCGGGCGCGCGGCGTGCGCGCGAGGGCGCGCGGGCCTGGTGCAGGGCGCCGGTGCTGGGCGAGCAGAGGCGGGTGCTGGGCGGCTGGCGCGCGTGGAGCAGGTCGCGCGGGCGCGCGAGGTGGCTGAGGCAGCGGAGGCGTGCGTGCGCGAGGTGGCTGAGGCAGCGGAGGCGTGCGTGCACGAGGTGGCCGAGGCCGTGGCGATGCGCGGAGGCCGCGGCGAGTGCGTGGTGGTGCGCGGAGGCCGCGGCGAGTGCGTGGTGGTGCGCGGAGGCCGCGGCGAGTGCGTGGTGGTGCGCGGAGGGCGCGGAGAGGCCGCGGTGGTGCGCGCGAAGCGCGGCGAGGTGCGCGAGGCGTGCGAGGTCGTGCGAGGTGCGCGCGAGGTGCGGCGAGGTGGCGGAGGTGCGCGCGGGGTGCGCGCGAGGCGGGGCACTGCGTGCGGGGGCGCGCGGGGTGCTCGCGGACCGGCGCGAGGCGTGCGGGGCCCGCGGTGGCGCGTCCGGGCGGTGGCCGACCGTGCGGGTGGTTGCCGGGGGCCGTGCGGGTGGTTGCCGAGGCCGCGGGTAGTTGTTGGGGAAGTGTTGGATGCTTGTTGTGG
Source organism: Acorus gramineus (assembly GCA_030737835.1). Lineage (NCBI taxonomy): Eukaryota > Viridiplantae > Streptophyta > Magnoliopsida > Acorales > Acoraceae > Acorus > Acorus gramineus. The sequence continues at coordinate 13,775,069 of CM060854.1, read as the reverse complement.
GTTTAGGGGTGTTTATTTATGTATTTAATGATAATTGTGGATTAATACTTACCAAATAATACCTGTCTTGCAGATCTCGACAGACGGTCGCGCGTCGACCCAGATACTGGTGAGTGGGACAATCCAACCCAGTCGAGAGGTGTTATACGCACTTGGGCGTATACCGACCTCTCCTGGGGCGTCTTGGATGAATATTAACCTGCAATAATATGTATCCATGATTGTATAATTTATGTGTAGAATGCATGCTTCCCTAGTCTTTGCATGTTAGGGACTTGCCCCTTAGGATATGCATATGAGCCTTGCAGCATGTCCCCTGTTTACATGCTAGGAAACCCGGCCTATGCATGTGTCCTACTAGTTTTATTTATTAAATTAAATACTAGTATCTGTTGAATTGCATGTTATAGTGATTATTTTAGGGGAGGGGCCTTGCGAGGACAGCGGTGAGACCCGGGTTAGGGTACACCGTGTTCCTTGTTTGGTTGTCGGAGCGTCCTATAACGGGAACTCACGCTGCCCTCCCGAGTTGCTTTCCCCCAAGAATATTTCACCATGTTATAACCTTATGCATGTTCCCCGCATCGTAGTTATGCGCCCTGGTGGGTTCTGAGGAATTCAGAACGTTAGAGTTGTATGTTTGGTATGATTATTAGCATGAGTAGTGAATATTATAGGGGAGGGACCTTGCGAGGACAGCGGTGAGACCCGTGTTAGGGTACTCCGTGTTCCTTGTTTGGTTGTCGGGGTACCCTGTATCGGGAACTCACGCCGCCCTCCCGAGTTTCTTTCCCCCAGTGGTATTCCAACACTGCTTTTGATTGTACTGTTTCCCCGCATCTTGGATATGCGCCCTGGAGGAACTCTGAAGAGTTCATGACATTTGAGTTGGAGAGATGCGTTGTCGGCGGATCCGAGTGGATCATATGCGTATGGATTAGGCTGTTCTGTTCCCTGCGTTGGATCCGGTAGAGACTACCCCCAACGTTAGACAGGGCCTTCCTGACAGAGGGCTCCCATCAGTAGGCACCTCCTGATTTGGTGACGGACTGTGCTGAATGTGGGAGTGGACCAGGCGGCCTACGGAGTGGAGGAGAGACTACCGGTGGACTAAGGGTGACCAACAGCCTAGTCAGTCCCAAAATCCTATGTCACCCGTGGTAGGGTGAGGGTGAGGGTGTAGTGGGTTGGCGATGAGCGACCTGCTAGATTTGTTTATGGATGATTGTTAGTCCCAAAATCCTGTGTCCCCTGTTGAGGGGTAAAAGGTGAGGGTATGATCTGGGTTATGGAAATTGTGGTTTAGAATGGATTAATATGTTGTGGTTAATATTGTCTGTGATGCATGGGTTGTGCTGTTCACTGAGCGTGTGGCTCACCCCTCGCATATATTTTTCTCCAGTGGTCACCGAGCCTGAGCTGGAGCCGGAGCAGCAGTTGGAGCTTTCCGAGGGATTTCTTCAGTAGCGGAGCAGCGCCACGTTCCGCGAGTGCCAGAGGTTATCAGCATCCCTTCTTGACTGTATGTATTTGATTTCCGTGCTTGGCACGTGTCTGTATATATGTTCAGTTGTATTTGTGTATATTGGCTCTCACAGGACAGATGATTGAGTATCGAGTCTGTAGAATGTTTATTCACAGATTCAGTCTTTTGCTTCCGCATTAGGTGTATATATCATGTCAGCTTCTTGTCATTGTGTGTCATTCTGATTATTGTGTATGATATATATTGTTGACCTCCTGTGTAGTTCTGATATGATACATGCACCTGTCGCGTCCCGGGGTTGGCCAGCCCTGGGGCGTGACACTTGGCATTCTCCTTTTATTTATGTTTTATTTGGTTATGTCTACATATCTAGGGCATGTACTTCTTTTCTTTCTAATACAAAGAAGTGGCAAACTCTACCAAATTCATTTAAAAAAAGAGAAGAAATGAATGTAGGTTCATATACGTAATAAGATTTATGTCCCTTCCGGCTTTGTCAAAGCGGATGAGGACAACCCTTCCCATGTGAAAGGCCAGTGTACAAGCCTTCACGGCTATGAAAAAAATGGGGATTCATTTAGTTATGTAATTTGAATGCAAGAAATAAAGGGGATTCGGTTTCATTTTCTAATTTCATACTGGGATTTTAAAATGTTTATGAACTTTATATGCATTATATGTTGTAAGGAAGTTATATTTCAAAATATATCTAAATTTCAAAACAAAAAAGTGGAAGTGGATGTCGAAGGAGGTAGAGACTTGAGGAGGGCAGTAAAGATAGTCAAATTACATCTCTTATGATAGAGGACGGCGAGAAAAATACGTGGTGACGTTGGTCGCCAGAGATGAATAGGCTGACCACATGATTTTTTTAAGTGGCGGATGTCAAAAAAAATAACGATTAATTATTTCCAAAAAACGTAGGAATACAATTTCCTGGTAGAAATATGGGATATTAATTAAAAGCTAGTATTTAGGGGTGACGCCACCTTCCAAGTGATGGGGTCAATTTTTTTTTTTTTATAAATAAAACAGGCCCGCCCAAAATTTATACCACCATATCAAATTCATGTACTCATTAAAAATCATATCAATTTAACCGCGCCCAAAGTTTCACCCATTAAAAACCTTACACCCCACATAGTAAACAGTAAAATAATACCTTAAAACGCTATCCCATTTTAATAAAAAAATTTGTGGGGCAGGGACCCCTTTGTGGATTCGCCAATCACCTACATCAAGACAGACACACCCATCACCTAGACGTGTGCCGGCATGGCCCATGTACAAGTAACTGCAAACATGGCACAGCCCGTTAGCCAGTTACTTGTAGACAGGAATCACCAGCGGACGGATGGACAGACACGTCGATCACCGCTGGTTACGTTACCGATCTTCTCTTCCAACTCTGTTTTAGTATCTAATCATGGATTTGTTTTTGATTTGTTTTTCCTTTTTTTGTTATTTTTTTCCTTCACCATTTTTGTATATTAATTTTAATCTCTCCCATCACTACATAATAATGTATAAAAAATAAACAAAACCCCTCAACATTACACCCTTCTTTTCTTCACCTCTCTTTGTATTGAAAGCCCCTTTCTTTGATGGTTTTTTTTTTTAATGTAAGTTGTTTTATTTTCAGAAGAAAAATTTATGTTTTTGATAAATATATGTTAAGAGTAGATTTTTTGAAAGTTCTGTGAAATATATATTTTTGAATGACTCCATTTATGTGAATTTCTGGAGCCGCCATTGGTAGTATTGTATTTTGACTTTTTAACTTTTGAAAATGTCAAACAAATTAAATCACCAATGAGAAATGACACATAATAATGCTTCTGGCCAAAACTTTAGGGTCCAGGTATTAGGACTATTTTACTTTTTATAGAGATTATTCTTTAACTTCTTTTCCAGATAATTAATCTTCTAATAAATGATTTTTTATTTACATAATTTTAGGAGATTTATATTAAATATTAATTAAGATAAAATCTTAAGTAATGAATCAATAGTATGTTTATCCTAATTCCTAAATGACTTCATCATGATCATCTGATAAGGGAATATTTGATCTGAGATATAACCCTAACAGAAAGGAAACTTCTTGATTTAGTTGAGCATGTTGAAGTTGATTAAATTTTGCACACTTAATTTTATTTTTTCCCATCAATTTTATGTTTTCCCATTCCCCTAGGTTTCATCGCAAGCTTATGTTTAATATAAGGGCACGTGAAGACTTCACAAACAGGTTTATATATATATACTAGTTACTATGCACATGCCAATGCATGTGATTTAACATTCTAAACATGTATAAAAAATAAAAATAATAATTACATAACAATTATAATTATTCAATAAATCAATAGAAACACAAGTTTATATATTTTATTTTAATATATTTATAAAAAAATAACATCTATACATCTAAAAAAAAAAAATTAAGTTTCTACATAAAGAAAATAAATATGTCTTATTTGAGGAGTATTAAAAAAATTTTGTTATCATTTCTTTTAAGAAGAATTAATTAAATCAAAAAATTATTTTAAAATATATACCCTAACAATTAAAAAATATAAAGAATTTACAATTCCATCAATTCATTAATATATTTGATGTAGATATTGAAAATTTTAGTTTCATCTTTTTCTATATTTTTTTCCAAAAAAAATAATAATTATATTCTTGAAAATAATAAAATCATTAATTAGATAAAATAAAATTAAAATTAAATAACAACTTGAAGAGAACTTTTGTATGCATATTCAATTCTCCTTTAATAACAAAAATATTCAATAGAATATCCAATTAAAAATGTTCAGAAATATTAAATACAAAACACATTTATCATCATTAAAATAATTATTAAAAACTAAGAAAAACACCTAATATTTGAATCTAAATATTATTTAAAAGATCAAACACAAATAATAAAAAATAAATAAAACATATAAAATCATCTTTCAAAGACATAAAGAACTAAAAAAACCCAAAAATTAAATTGAATAGGAGTGGCAGAGCATTTATAAATTATTTTTTTTGGGATCAGTTTGAGTTTTTTCATCCTAAAAAAATGGTTATTATTTTTATTTATTGGAATATCAAATTATATTATCTAATTTGAATTTTTTATAATTTGATATGTATGAAAATGAATGGTAAAAATTGCTTTACTATGCATTTAATTATCTATCATGTATATTAAATATAAAAATAAGAAATTGATTTTATAAGCACTATATATATAATTTTAAATTATCTATAATGTACATGAAATTTTAAAAAATTTAAAACCGATTTTTAATTATTTTGTTACTTGATCCATTTTGATCCATTTCATATATATCAAATTTAAAAATCAACAAACAAAAAAAAAAAAATTTAAAAATCAACAATTGATTATTATATGCATCATATATTCAAATTTAGATTGTTATTTATTTTAAAAGAAATAAAATAAAGAATTTTATTTTATTTATTTATTAAATATAAGATCATTTATTTTCATAAATAAATCCCTATACAATAGGGATTAGATAAAAAAGAAAACAAAGAAAAAAAAACGAGCAAACAATACGGTAAAAATTTAAAATGTAGATAAATAAATAAATATCTAAAAATAAGGATTGGACAAAATATACAAACAACGAATAAGGACAATTCAGTAAAAAAAAATAAATTATTTTCATTATAAATCCCTATAAAGTAGGGATTGATAAAAAAAAATGTAATAAATGAAGTAAAAAAAAAGGAGGCGAATAAACTTTGAAAAATTAGAAAAAAAAATTGTTTTTCATTGATTATGATACATTTTAAATGAATAAAAATTATAATAAAAAAAAAAAGGGATTTTGTTAAAGTTTGAAGAAAAAATAATATATCAAAAGTTTTTTCTATTATCATCATTCTTTTTATGAGATTTTCAAGGAAAAAAATGTAAAAATGAAATGAAATATATTTTATTTATCATGAATTTTAATTGAAATTAAAATAAAAGCACACTATTGTAGCTTATCTATTTATAAATAAACAAATCTATCTCTATATAATAATAGGGATTAGATAAAAATATACAAATAAAACCAAATTTCAAAAAATAAGAAAAAATTTAAATTATTTTACATGAAACATGTTAATTATGATAACAAATAAAAATGAATTCTTATAAAATATGGAATATATAAAAATATGGAAATTAATTAGGGGTCCTTAGAGATACCCATCTATTAACGATTAGTCCCTGGATTGTTTTAAGTTTTCTTTAGATCCTTTATACCTAAATCTATTATGTTTGGGTCCCTCTCACTAACAGATCCACTAACAGACGTTAGAAATTCCAATTTTACCCTCTCATTTAAACACCCACCTCTACCCCTCTCTCTCCCTTTGAACCCTAGGAATGTGTTTGGGCTTCATCGAGAGAAAAAAAAACCGACGGCGAGATCCACCAACGCTGCCCCCCGCGTCGACGAGTTCCATCGACGCCGCCCCCGCCCTCGCCTCGACAAGTTCCACCAACGTCAACGGTCCCCACCTCGATGAGATCCACCAATGCCTCCTCTGTTGTTGGTTGGAGTTGATGGTATGTTATTGTTATAACTTCGACCAGATTTCAATTTTTGCTTTCTTTTCTGGAGATGATGATGGTGTTCATTGAGGAGGATATATGTAGTGATTGAATACTAGCACTAATTGATTTTTTTGTGAATGATTTTGCTGGACATGCTTTCTTCTTCTACATTTCCCTTGTATTTTTTTTGTAATGATGTTTCAGTAGGATGGTAGGATGTGAGATTTTCATTTTTTTTCTTTTTTCGATGTTCCAGTGTGATTGAATGTCCCATTGGATCATCACTGTTCATATGTTATGTTTCTAATTTCCTTGTTGAAAATATTATTGGACAACAATATGTGAGATTTTGGGTGGCTTTTTTTTTTCTGTCCCTATGTTGGACCTTCTTAGATGTAAGTATTTTTTTGGATTCAATTAATTGTTTCTTTTTTAACTTATTTTCCAGCTCTCATATCAAATAGTTGACTCGATGATCTGGCTTGGGATACGGGACATGATAACGATCCGCGACGCGAAGGAGGTGGCGGACCACCCGATCCACGTCAACCACACCGTCGGCCACATCCCTATTCAGGTACAGAAGGATATTGATTTTTTTTTTTATTGATTTATGTTCACCAAAACCATTGTTTTGTTAAAAAAAAAAGTAGTAGAAGAAGAAGAGGTGGGTGGGTTGAAAAGGATCTGAATGAGGTCTTTTAAAGATGGATGATGCATTTGAATGATTTGGTTAATAAATGTTGTTATTTTTTCAAGTTTGGAAGGATGTTCTGTACTTTTGCAGTTACATATGGTGGGGATCTTCTAATGGAAGAGGAGTGATGGCTCTTAAGATAAGAACTGATTCAAAGGGGGGGGGGGTGGAGAATCCCACCCTTTGGAAGAGTTTCTTATTAAATCTCATGAAGAGGGGTTGTTTGATTGGTTTTGGATATATTAAAAATGGGTTTGTTTTGGTTGATCTTTGATGGCTTTTTTGGTTGTTGTTTTGTTTACTTGTCCAACAAAAAAAAATCAGTTAAATTTCATAGTTGCACCACAAGATTCTATAGTTATCAGCAAAGGTCATTTAAGAAAAATAAAAAAGATATCAACATGTGGGAACATATAGAAACTAAGGTTCTACAGTGACTTTGGTTCTCTTAATTGATTAACTTATATTACATACTATAATATGATCAAATAGCATATGAAAAGATTTGGACAAGGAGAGGGAGGGAATATGAGTATAAAGAATATACATCAATAAAAAAAAATAGTATATAAGAAGAGGAGAGAAAGGGTTCAGAAAGGCTTCAGAATTCTATATGTATGGGGAATTAATATACAAGAGTTTGTGATTGAGCGGAGGAGTTGCTGCTTCTCATGCAGAGGAGCTCTCTTGTGCTCCCTAGAATCCATGGTTCTCTCTCTCTCTCTCTCTCTCTCTCTCTCTCTCTCTCTCTCTATCTATCTATCTTTGTGTTTCTTTTCTAAGCTCAATCACTTACTGCAATGCATTGGAGATGCTTAAAATGAACAACCCCTTTTAATGTTTATATCTTCTTATTATCACCCACATGTGCAATTGGGGTTTCATTTAAAATTTTGAATCGATAAAAAAAAGAGTTAATGGTGATAACAATGTACACTGATATGTTTAAGGGTAACAGTGTACACAGATATGTTTAAGGGTGTACTTAGACAAATAATTTCAATGCACTTTGAGAAGGATGGGTTAAAGGGTTCCTTGCATTCAATATTTTCTACATTGCATAGGTTTCTTGAATTTCTCCATGTTAAAGTTATCAAGCCAACTAACCTTGAAACTGGAAAATCGTATTTTCTGATGAGGATGATCCTTTTACCTCCACTAGGACTAGGATGACCCGAGCATCATCATTTAAAGATCATCAAAATCCCAAGTCTTCCACTAAGATTTTGTCCCCTACCAAAACCCTTCCGAAGTCATTCACCAAGACTTAGGAAAAGTTTAAATCCAAGTCATCCACCAAGACCTAGGGCCAAGTCCAAATCCAAGCCATCCACCACGAGGAACAAGGTAAACCCTTTAAACACTGTTAAATAGACTGTGTACACCCTTAACCTATATGTGTACACTAAAGACTCTTGGTTAGATTGAAATCTTACTGCCATTGTGATCCAGCTTATTCAAATAATTTAGTGGCATATCATCATGTTGTGTATCCCTAACCCTAGGTGACTATGCAATGTTCTCTAAACTTATGTTATATGTTAATTTGCTTGTGAAGGTTTGATTTCCAATGAAAAGTGTTGGTTTGATATTTACATACTCTGATGCATCAACATCCTATAGGCTCTTGTACACTTTTATGTTCCTCTTATACACTGTTATGCTCCTTCTGTACACTGTTATGCTCTATATGTACTCTTTTATATTTTTTCTATTACACTCCTCTTGTATAGATTGGTGTGTATATTTTATATTTAATATGTAAAATCCTAATATGATATAGAAATTAGTTTAACATTGATCCATTTTTTTTTTGGGCATCCCCTATAATACAATTTAGGCCCCATGCCTATCATTTCCATCAAAAAAAAAAAATTGGTTGTTTTTTTTGGCATTGTTTATGTTGACCTAGATGCTCAAGGAGTTACCTAATTAAGCTGTTAGGCACATGTTCATAGTTGGAGCTGTGATCTCCAGGACTTGTGATTTCTTCTTAGTATCCAACTATGAGAAAGAGGTTACTTAGGCTGTTAGGCACATATAAGAATCACATATAAGAATTGCTTGTTTATCTAACTTGTTAGTTTTGCTTGTACTCTTTGTAGTTATAAGGATATCCACATGACAAAAGAACTCCAAAATTTATTGTCATGTTCCTCCTATACACTGTTATGCTCCTTCCGTACACTGTTATTGTTTCTCTGTTATTCTCATCTTATACAGATTGGTCAGTATATTTTCTCTGTTATGCTCCTCTTGTACACTGTTATAAGCATATATGCACTCTTAATCATATATGGGAACATTGTTATTTTGTTTCTGATGATGTATACATCCTATATTGATAGTGTGAGATTGCAATGTGCAAGTTCAGTGGCTCAAAATGTATTTCAATTTGTACCATTTTATGCACAGTGTTGTTAACTAGCCAATTACAAGGATGACCAATGCCCACAACAATCCAATGGGTAAGTGTTATTGTTATATTATCATGGCTCGATATTTCCACGTACGTGATATGATATTCATTTATGACATTTTCAGGATTGATTGTGGTATGTATAAATCCGGTGAGCACATAATAAAGGGAATCTGCATGGAATTTAGACAACAATATATTCCAAGGTTTCGAGGGGAGTATGTAGCCAAAATCATTTCAAGAGCAAAAGAGAGCGAGACTCGGATAAAGGAAATCCAAGAAGAGTGTGAATTGTATAAACAACAAATGTAAATATTACTCTGGTTATTTTGTAACTCAGTGTTGGTGATTTAAATAACAAAGCGTGCACTATTATCAATTTAAATATTTGATATATCAGTTTCAAATGATGTTTGAAATGCTTGTTCTCGATTATAAGTTAAATAGATTTATATTGACTATTCTATGTATACTGTTATGCATAGTGTGTACATCGTTACACACATATAAAAAGACGAAGTACATATAAAAAGACGAAGTACATTGTTATACCATATTCGTACACTGTTATCAATCAGATAGGTGTTGGGGTTAAAAAGGGAAGAAAAAAAAGCAGGGTTAACTGTGGATGGATGGAAGGACCTAAACAAAATAGATGGATGGATGGAGGGACTTAAAGAAAAGTAGAAAAAGTCAAGGGACCTATTGTTATTACAATGGTATCTCCAGGGACCTCTAATTAATTTCCCCAATTTAAAAATCAACCCACCAAAAAAAAAAAAAATTAAAAATCAACAATCGATTATTATATGCATCATATATTCAAATTTAGATTTTTATTAATTTTAAAAGAAATAAAATAAAGAATTTTATGTTATTTATTTATTAAATGTAAGATCATTTATTTTCATAAATAAATCCCTATACAATAGGGATTAGATAAAAAAAGAAAACAAAGAGAAAAAAAACGAGCAAACAATACCGTAAAAATTTAAAATGTAGATAAATAAATAAATCTCTAAAAATAAGGATTGGACAAAATATACAAACAACGAATAAGGACAAATCAGTAAAAAAAAATTAAAATTATTTTCATTATAAATTCCTATAAAGTAGGGATTGATAAAAAAAAAATGTAATAAATGAAGTAAAAAAAAAGGAGGCGAATAAACTTTGAAAAATTAGAAAAAAAAATTGTTTTTCATTGATTATGATACATTTTAAATGAATAAAAATTATAATAAAAAAAAAAATAAATAGGGGATTTTGTTAAAGTTTGAAGAAAAAATAATATATCAAAAGTTTTTTCTATTATCATCATTCTTTTTATGAGATTTTCAAGGAAAAAAATGTAAAAATGAAATGAAATATATTTTATTTATCATGAATTTTAATTGAAATTAAAATAAAAGCACACTATTGTAGCTTATCTATTTATAAATAAACAAATCTATCTCTATATAATAATAGGGATTAGATAAAAATATACAAATAAAACCAAATTTCAAAAAATAAGAAAAAGTTTAAATTATTCTACATGAAACATGTTAATTATGATAACAAATAAAAATGAATTCTTATAAAATATGGAATAGGTAAAAATTATAACTAATTGAGGAGGATATTTTTCCCCCTTCAGTAAGATTTGTAAGTGTACTGAGAAAAAGAACTCAAGCAATACGAATTCTAGCCGCTATGCTTCGATTATCTCCACGACTAAATAGGAAATAACATAAACAGAGCTCAACGATTGGGTTTGACTCAATGGGTAACTCTCTTCACCTATTCTGACTGTGTTTTTGACTTAATGAATGACTGTGCCTTTAGAGTGCTATCTCGCGACCTCTTTATAGGCTGCCTACGTACCCCTTGTGGATCAAGTCACACGTAGTTCCTTTAACGCCCTTGTAATCGCCTTGCCACTAAGTGCTTAGTGGGCCCTTTTTCCAGGGAAACGTTCCCGGTATTCATGTTTCACGTTGGTCCTTGACCACCCACGTTCTGTGGGTAATAGGCCTTAAATGCTACCTTGGCAGTTATAGGCGTTAGTGGTCTTCTGATCGTTTCTTCTTCTTGCTCGGGGTCTCTTGATGTGCTCGCCCGTACGCTACACATCATGCCTTCGAGGAGTAAGGTCGACCGACCAGTCCTCATGCCTGGTCGTGCCTTAGACTACTCGCCTTCGACGAGTAAGGTCGACCGACCAGACCTCATGTCTGGTCGTGCCTTAGACTACTCGCCTTCGAGGAGTAAGGTCGACCGACCAGACCTCATGTCTGGTCGTGCCTTAGACTACTCGCCTTCTAGGAGTAAGGTCGACCGACCAGACCTCATGTCTGGTCATGCTTTAGACTACTCGCCTTTGGGTGCCCAACCGCCCAACTAGACACTGGATCTAGTCACGTCGGCACATCTGGGAGAGTCATCATGACCAAGGATTGGAACTCGGATTTGCGGGGCCCACGGTAGGCCCACGTTCGTTCTAGTGTGACGCATTACCCCTTGAGGTGACATGTGTCGCGGTGAGGATTTTTACCTCCACAGATGCCCCCTCTTCTGCTCTTTTGGCTTGTCGAGAGAGCAGGAGATCATGATAAGTCACCTCGCCCCCATTCCTCTTTGGGGGTCAAAGATTCGGTATTCTGCCTTCTTGGGATTCTCTGATCGCCCAGGATTTGACAGCGGATTTTGCAGTGTCAGCCTTAATGGCGCATGGCCTCCAAATGGCGTATGGGAAATCCAAACGCCAGCATCCCTTTGGACTATGTGAATCCCCTTTTTATTGGCATTGATGATTACTCCTCGATACTCACAGAGAAATAAGTGCAGCTATCTTCTCGAGGCTCCGCTTCAATGGATATAAAAAAAGAGGGGGCGTGAGAGGGAGGAGCCCCTCATCCCATCTCACGCCTTCCTTCATTATCATGGAGGAAAGTGCCACTGTCGCAGCCCTCCACAGAGAGTTGGGCCTCTTGTTTGACTTCGTGGTTTACGAGTTGGCTGAAGATGAGGTCCCCACCCTTTACCTTGGTTCTGTTCTCCTCCATCCCAGCTATTTCACAGATGGGGGTCTATCTCTCCCTCTGCCACGCCTGGTGGCAGAGTTTCTTGATTTCTTTGGCCTCCATCCCATCCTGGTCGTTCCCAACGTATACCGCGTCATGATGTGCGTGGTCGCGTTGGGGAAGAAGACAGGAGTTGAGCTGGGCCTGAATGAGGTCTGTTGGATCTATCAGGTCAAGGCATTATCCTCCGGGTGATCCCCACCCTTCTACGTCTCTCGTTGGGCCAGAGCGCCAGAGCTGGTCCTCGGCATGGCATGAGGTGACATCCACGACTGGGAGAGTCACCGGATTCAGGTCCGGGGCTCTTGGATGCCAGACGGTTGGGATTCATCCCATCGCCATTTGTGTCACCCCCGGAGGCCGATGGGGGATGCCCTCATGTTATATATGTGTCACTTTTAACCTGCTGGTAACCGTTGGAGCATTATGGCAGTTTTTCGTTTTTTTTTCGGTTTTCGATCGGAACCGCTAATTTTTGGACTGTTAGCTATCGTCCTGAGCTAGAGGACTCCGATTGGAAATCTAACTGCATATTTGGTGTCCTGGTGCCATTTTAGGCCTCTCACGAAAATTTCGTTGAATTCCGGTAACGTTTCCAAAATTTCGCAGTTCCGGGGCGTATCTGGGTTTTTAAGTCGCTCACTATATAAAGGTGGGATCTAATTTAGAGGGGCACTATTCATCATCCCTACCACTTGACTTTTCTCTCTCCTCTCTCTCTTTTTCTCCCTTTTGAGCCCCCTAGAGCCCTCAAACCCAAAAACCTAAAACCTAGGAAATGTAGATCGGGTCCCGATCTACACCCCGGTGGTTTCAAATCTCGATTCCGGTGAGTTTGGCCCCTCCGTCCGCCCTCTCTTCTCCTCTGTTTTGGGCTGTCTTGGAGGTGGGAGTAGATCCGGGTAGTGGAAGCCTTTGGGGAAAGGTTTCGGCGCGCGGAGAGCGTCCGGACTTCCCTTCCTCCCTTGGTAAGCCCTATTTCCCCTCTTTTTTTGTTTAGATGAATGTTAGGAGGTGGGTTTTGGGGTTGGGAGGAGGTCGGCGGCTGTGGGTGGCCGTCGGAGGGCTGTGGAGGTGGTCGGAGGTCGGTGGGTGGTGGTAGAGGTGCTCGGGTATGGGTGGGGGGTGGTCTCGGGCAGTGGGGTCTGTTCCGGGCAGCAGGCAGCAGCGGTAGCAGCGCAGGCAGCGCGCGGGTGTGCGCGCGGGCGTGCGCTCGGGGGCGCTGGTGGCCAGCTGAGCACGCGTGCAAGGCGTGCTGTGCGTGCTGGTCGTGCAAGGAGCTGGGCGAGCTGTGCGCGAGGAGCTGGGTAGGACTAGCCGGGTAGGCTGGGAGCAGGCGCACCAGTTTGTCGGGCGCGCGAGCGCGTGCGCGCGGGCGTGCGCTCGGGGGGTGCAGGGGGAGGCATGCGGGTAGCCAGGCTGTGGGCTGTGCGCGCGGGCAGGCCAGGCTGGCAGGCTGGGCGCGCAGGCGAGCAGGGCAGGAGGTGCTCAGGCATCAGGCGAGCAGTGCCGGGCGTGCAGGCGAACGGTGCTCGGGCCACTCGGCGACGCGTGCAGGCAGGCAACGCGGGCAGCAGCGTGGGCATGCTGGAAGGCGCGCTGGGCGCGTGCTGCCAGGCGCGCTGGGCGCGTGTTGCGCGTGCGTGCGCGTGGGCGCTGGGTGAGGGTCCCGGGTGCTAGGCGCTGAGCGTCGGGTGCTGGGCCGCGGATACCGGGCGCTGGGCTGAGGCGCAGGCGTGCGCGCGGTGCAGTGGGTGCGAGCGGGTGGTGCGCGCGTGGTGCGCGCGGGTAGAGGCTGGTAGGTGCGCGCGGAGAAGGGGGCTGGAGGTGCGCGCGGGGTGCGCGAGGGGCGAGGCGCTGCGCGCGGGGCGTGCGGGGTGCTCGCGGGCCAGCGCGAGGCGTGCGAGGTGTGCGCGGGCGGCTGCGCTGGGGCGCACGGGGCGCGTGGTGCACCCGGGAGGTTCGGCGGTGCGCGGGGTGCGTTGGCTGAGGCGCGGCGGTGCACCCGGGCGGTCGGGCGGCCGTGCGGGTGGTTGCCGGCCGTGCGGGTGGTTGCCGAGGGTGCTCGGGCTAGCGTGCGTGCGGGTCGTATGCACGTTTGCCCGAGTGTTAGGTGTTTAGTTGTGGGTTTTGCATGTTTGGGTGTTTTAGAGTATTTATGTATTGTTCTCACCATATTGAATGTCTGTCTTGCAGATCTGGACAGACGGTCGCGCGACGACCCAGATAACCGGTGAGTGGGACAATCCAACCCAGTAGAGAGGGGTCATACGCATTTGGGCGTATACCGACCTCTCCTGGGGCACCATGGATGTATATTAACCTGCAGTAATATGTAATCCATGCTTGTATGATTTACATGTAGAATGCATGCTACCCTAGTCTTTGTATGTTAGGGACTTGCACCCTTAGGATATGTGTATGAGCCATGCACCATGTCCCCTGTTTTCATGCTAGGAAACCTCGGCCTATGCATGCGTCCTACTAGTTTATTTATTAAATTAAATGCTAGTGTATGTTAAATCGCATGCCTTAGATAATATTATAGGGAGGAGCCTTGCGAGGTCAACATTGAGACCCGTGTTAGGGTACTCCGTGTTCCTTGTTTGGTTGTCGGGATATCCTGTATCGGGACCTCATGCTGCCCTCCCAAGGTTTCTAGTCCCAATAATATTATAAATAATGTTGTATGACTGGTATGATTATTGCATATTTAGTGAATATTATAGGGGAGGGGCCTTGCGAGGACAGCAGTGAGACCCGGGTTAGGGTACTCCGTGTTCCTTGTTTGGTTGTCAGGGTATCCTATATCAGGAACTCACGCCGCCCTCCCGAGTTCTTTCCCCCAATAATATTACAACCTTGCTTTCATTGTTCATGTTCCCCGCATCTTGGTTATGCGCCCTAGAGGAACTCTGAAGAGTTCATGACATTAGAGATGTAGAGATGTGTTGTTGGCGGATCCGAGTGGATCATATGCGTATGGATAGGCTGTTCTGTTTCCCTTCGTTGGATCCGGTAGAGACTGCCCCAGCGTTAGAAAGGCCGTCCCTTCCAAGGGTTCCCATCAGTAGGCGCCTCCTGATTTGGTTTCGGACTGGGCTGAAGTTGTGGGTGAAAACCAAGCGGCCTACGGAGTGGAGGAGAGACTATCGGTGGACCAAGGGTGACCAACAGCCTAGTCAGTCCCAAAATCCTATGTCACCCATGGTAGGGTGAGGGTGAGGGTGTAGTGGGTTGGCGATGAGCGACCCACTGGATTGTGGTTGGATGATTATCAGTCCCAATAGCCTATGTCACCCATTGATGGGTGAGGGTGAGGGTGTGGTGGTTCGGCGAGGTACGAACCACTGGATTATGTTGTTATGTATTAAAGGCTGGATAAAATAATGGAATTGTGGTAAATATTGTCTGTGATGCATGGGTTGTGCTGTTCACTGAGCGTGTGGCTCACCCCTCGCATATGTTTTTCCCCAGTGGTCACTGAGCCTGAGCTAGAGCCGGAGCAGCAGTTGGAGCTTTCCGAGGGATTCCTTCAGTAGCGGAGCAGCGCCACGTTCCGCGAGTGCCAGAGGTTATCAGCATCCCTTCTTGACTGTATGTATTTGATTTCCGTGCTTCGCACGCGTTTGTATATGTTCAGTTGTATTTGTGTATATTGGCTCTCACAGGACAGATGATTGAGTATCGAGTCTGTAGAATGTTTATTTACAGATTCAGTCTTTTGCTTCCGCATTTGGTGTATATATCATGTCAGCCCTTTGTTGTCTTTGTGTCATTCTTGTTGTTTGTGTATGATATATTGTTGACCTCCTGTGTAGATTCTTATATTATATATACACTTGCCGCGTCCCGGGGTTGGCCGCCCTGGGGCGTGACACCTCAGGCCGGAGGTCGAGGTGGTGAAGATGAGCAAAATATCTCGGGCGATGGACTATCCGGACCAATCGTGGTGAGAGCTCCTTGAATTGGAGGAACCGCGACGCGCTCCACCCGTTGCAACTTTTCTTGCCGGTGTGGTTGAGTCAGCGGGTGGCTCTGGTCCTATTCCTCCTACCACCGCCCTACACAACGGAGCGAGGCGGCGCTCCTTGAGGCTCCTCCGACTGGGCTCTGGATCAAATTCCATTGCTGTGCCGGTGGACTTAACCTTGTCATCTTCGCATTCTGTTCCACCATCTCCACCCGCAGTTCGACCATCTTCCTCTTCTTCTTCATTTTCTTCATCGTTTGTTCCTTTTGAGGAACCTATTCCTCCCACCCGTGACATGGATGCTGACGCCCTGCCGGCGGTGCCCCCAGTGACCTCGGGCGCTGGGGTTGGTGCTGTTCCTACTCCTGGAG
Source organism: Acorus gramineus (assembly GCA_030737835.1). NCBI lineage: Eukaryota > Viridiplantae > Streptophyta > Magnoliopsida > Acorales > Acoraceae > Acorus > Acorus gramineus. Next base: position 13,758,488 of record CM060854.1, on the reverse strand, counting down.
ACCGTCTACAGAGTGTCCTCCTCCCCTCCAGCTGCTCTTCAAGGAATTTGCAAGCCTCCGTTCATGATGCCTCCCTCTCCATTACTCATCAGTTGCGGTCGCTCCGCGAAGCCTGCGAGGGTGATGAGGAAGATCGCCTTTTGGACTTCATCAGCGGATACTGCTTGGGCTATGTTGACCATTCTCGTGGTTTTTGAGAGATGAGCAACGAAGAACTTCCCGAACTGCACCAAGCGGTGAGGGAGAGGAGACTTCGTGGGAAGGGACGAGTAGAAGACCGAGCAGAGGAGTTGAAACCCCCCCTTTTTTTTGTAACCTTTATCCAATTAATGAATAAAAAATTACTTTCTTTGCTCAACCTTGATCGTCTTTTATCTACTCGCTATACAATTCTATTGGTGGGTCGTGGAGTCCCAAAAACTTATCGTATCTGCGATCTCCTGCGAACAGGGTCTACGAACCAGGTTCATGAATAGGATTTCTCTGGTCCACGTGTCCGTAGGGGCTTTCTAGTCGTTCCGTCTCTTCTTCATGCCACATGGTAAATTCGTTGATAATAAATTCACCACGTAGGATGCACGTTTATCAAAACTGGTGCCTCGTTTCTCCCGCCAGCTGTCCCTCGATATTTGCAGAAGATTTTGGCGGCAAATCTTCCATGATTTCAATCTTCACGCTCCTGTCATGATTGCGGGGATTCTTCGAGGGAGGACCGCTCTATAAGTTTCCATCATTTGGCGAGGAGAGGAGAGAGAATTCAGAAATCGAATCCCCTGCTCATTTTCAAACTTTACCTCTTTTCGAATTTCTCCTCGCGCCACCATGTCGATAGACATTGTCCAAAAGTTAAGGTCTTCCCTGTCGATTCCTGATTCCATCGCCATCACACCTACTCCTTTCAGATGCATTTATGATCTTAAAGGCAGTAGCTCTGAGAAGCTCTTCATGTATCCTTCTCAGATGCTGAGGAGCTCCCTTTCTTTTCCTTTCCCCAAGTTGGTCAGAGACTTCATGGGCCGATTCAATCTTCACCCGGTGCAATGCTCCCCTAACCTGTTATGGGTTTTGATGTGCGTCGTCACGATTAACCACAAGCTGCAGCTTCAGCTCGGAGTGGACGACATCCACCATCTGTATGACTTGAGGAAGTTGAAGCACGCCTACTATCTTCGGGCGAGACCTGGCGCGGTCCCTCTCGTGGAAAAGCTTCCCTCATCCAACAACGGATGGAGGGATGAATACCTTGTGCAACTGACCGGCCTATGGGGGTTCCTGCCACTGCTTCGGGTGACGCGCCGTGGGTGCCATGTCGCCTTCGCCAGGCGAAATTGGGTGAGCACGAAATCATTGGATTTTATACACCTTATCTGCCCTCGCCTTCTTTCTTTAGCCAATAGCCCTCGTTACGCTTCATGCAAATGATTCAGAGCACGCGCCCCCGGACCCATCGGTGGTGAAGCTGGATCAGATTGCCAGGGCTCAAAAGCTGGAGGAAAAGGATTTCCGCAAAATCCTTAACCTCCCCGCATCTAGGGCTGCTGGCTCTTCTTCGACGGTAGCCGGGCTCGTCTTCGGTGCTCGACGCATCTCCTGCCCTTGCTGAGGCTGCCGCTTCCGAAGAAGTGAGAAAACGGTCCGCTGCCTCTAGAGGCAAGTTGGCTATGAAGAAGAGGCCTAGACTACCACTTCCTTCGAAACGGCGGACCAAAGCTGCTCGCTTGTCCTCATCAGTTGAGGGGGGCAGACTCTGAAGGCAGAGCCAAAGCCCTACCGAATGTTTCCCTTGTATCCTCCGTGGGGAGCAAACTACCTTCGAGTGTTGTCGGTGTGGCTACCACTGTGCTTTCTTTGCCCTCCACCGAAGAGGGATGCCCACCAAGCTCTCTAGTCATTCGAGTACCAGAGACGGTGGAGGTTCCCTCTTCCCCGGAAGTCGATCCCTCCTTTGTCAAGGAGGTAGTGGCCACAACTTCATCAGCTTCTCAGCATGGGATTGTCCCAGTTACCGCGGTAGGCTCAGTGCCTGCGGTCGCTGCTTCGTCGGAGGTGCCCCCAACCACGATGCCGGAGGGTACTTTCAACATGACTACTCCTTTGAAGGTGCCACCAATCGTCCCGGCTCCTGCTGGGATGCCCCCAGTCGCTTTGGCCGTGGTGGACGCTCCTCCTGTCACGACGTTCACAGTTTCACCTGGCGCTGCCATGGAGGCTGGGGCCCCGTGCTCTGCTCCCTCGAACACCCCCTTGGCCTCTGCTTCTGTAGCTGCACTTGGTACCCATTCAGGAGGACCCTTTGATGATGGCGCCAGCAAGGAGTTAGCCAGTGCACAGCTCAGGGGCTGTCTCATTGAGGGCGACTTGAATTGTGCACGCCGGGCTATGACGGAAGCGCTTTTCACCCGGCTTAGATGGAGTTTTTACAACATACGTGTTCGACCCCTATCTTCAAAGTTTCTTCCTCAAGCCTTTAACCATCTTCTTTTCAGAATTCTGTCATCTGGCAGGTACTCAACGAGCGAAGCCTGGATGCGATGAAGTCTGAAGACATCCTGAAGTCGGCCCAAGAGCTTGCTTACCGCAGAGAAGCACAGCTTAAGTCGGCTGAGGAACAGACTGCGATCGTAAAGCGAGGGCGTCTTGCCACGGAACTTGTCGAATCCTCCGCTCGTCAGGACTTGTCTGCTGCTCAGGTTCGGGCTGTTGCTGCTGAAGATCGTGTGAGAGAGCTCCTTGAGATGAAGCTCTCTCAGTCATTTGATCAGGATTCCTTTTCCTTGTGGACACACAACGCGGAGAAGCGAGTCGAGGCCATGATGCTTGAGTCGCAGGAGCAGCAAGTTAAGCTCTGCGAACTTTGAACCGACTGTGCAGTCACTTACGAGGAAGGTCTGTCGAAGGGTCGAGCAAAAGCCTTCATGACTACGAGGGACCAGATGAAGGAACTTTTGAAATCCTTGACGACTTGTGCCAAGAAGAACTACAATTGTGGATATCGTCAAGGTTATGAAGATAGATCCAACAACGTCTCTCCTCGTATCGCCGCTGATCCCCCTTCTGTTCATGATTCTGGCCCTAGTGACGGGTCTCAGACCTAGACATTTTGTAAAATAAACAATGTTTTCATAAACGACTTATCTTTTACATGTCTGCTACTTTCGGATAGTCTGAGTGTTTGGAGTGCTTATTGTCGTGATAATAGAGTTTTGCGTCCACTCGATGGACTAACTCTGACTTATCTCGTCATCGCGACCTCCGTAGAGCCGGGGCCCCTAGAATGGTAGGGAAAGGTTATACCTTTTTTTTCCTCATCGTGCGAGTGAGTCTTGTGTGTCCCCGCTTGCGGATTTTGTAGATAGAGTGCTTCGGATGAGAGGGAGGTATCCTTTCAGAATTAATTCCTGGGACTAATCCTGCTCGTCCTTTCCTAGCGACCTCTAAGGGTTGGTCGTAGAGCCTTGGCTCTAGGCGACCGTGTGAGCAGAGGGGGAAGCTTGTACTTCAGAACGATCTCATCGTTTGAGTGTAGCCTATGTGTCTCACTTTTGCAAACCTTTTACTAGAGTGCTTATCGATGGATGGGGCGTCCCCCGCGCGACCTCTTACAAAGAGTGCTCATCCAATCGACCTAAACTGGATCAACGTGCGACCTCCGTGGAGTGCTATATTTGAATCCAAGTTCACGCGCGACCTCGAACGGGCTCTTATTCACATGAATTATTTTTCATGAATAAATAAAAACTTTTTTATTTCAAAAGTGGTACTTTTTCAAATGCATTACATTGCGAGGTCTCATGAGTGCCTCTCCATTCATTCGCTCCAGATAATAAGCTTCTTTGGGACCCAGCCCAATGACCTTGTACGGGCCTTCCCAACTGGGCCCGAGCTTACCATCGGATCTTTTTCGGGATTTGGGGAATACCTCTTGAAGGACCAGGTCCCCTACTCGGAAGCGTCGTCGCGACACCCTCTTGTTGTAGCTTCGTGAGATTTGGTTCCGGTAGTTCACCATTCTGATGGAAGCTGTTTCCCTCTGCTCATCCCTCAGGTCGAGATCAGACGTGAGATTTTCTTCGTTGATCTGTGGCTCAAAGTTCTCAGTCCGAAATGTAGGGATCCCGAGCTCCATGGGGATTACAGCCTCGATGCCAAAAGCCAAGGAAAAGGGAGTCTCCCCCGTGGCCCTTTGCACCGTGGTGCGGTACGCCCATAACACCGAGGGAAGCTCGTCCACCCAGTTGCCTTTGGTCGCGTTGAGCCGTTTCTTGATCCCGTCCAGGATGGTACGATTGGTGATTTCTGCCTGACCATTTCCTTGGGGGTAGCGCGGAGAGGAGAAAAGATGCTTTATGCCCAACTCTTCGCAAAACTCCCTCATGGTGGCATTATCGAATTGTGTCACATTGTCGGAGATTATGGTGTTCGGCACTCCGAATCGACACACGATCTCCTTCTAGAGGAAACTTTGTACTTCGATGTCACTGATTCTGGCCAGGGCCACAGCCTCCACCCACTTGGTGAAATAGTCAGTGGCGACCAGGAGGAATCACTTCTGGGTCGGCGCCAAGGGCATGGGCCCGACTATATCGAATCCTCATTGAGCGAGTGGCCAAGGATTTGATAGTGTATTCAAATCCCCAACCGGTCGGTGAATTAGGGGACCGAATCGTTGGCACTTGTCACATTTCCTCACCAGGTAGAACGAGTCCTTTGCAAGGGTCTGTTATATATGTGTCACTTTTGACCTGTTGGTAACCGTTAGAGCGTCCTGGCAGTTTTAAAAATTTTTAGGGTTTTTCGATCGGAACCGCATAATTTCAGACTGTTAGCTATTGTCCTGAGTTAGAGGACTCCGATTGAAAATCTGACTGCATATTTGGTGTCCTGGTGCCATTTCTGACCTCCCACGAAAATTTCATTGAATTCCGGCATCGTTTGCAAAAATTTTCCAGTTCCGGGGCGTATCCGGGTTTTTAAGTCGCGCTCTACTTAAAAGAAATCAAAAATCACCTCGTCACTATTCATCGTCTCTCCCGTCGAGATTTCTCTCTCCCCTCCTCCGTTTTTCTTCCGTTCAAGCCCCCTAGACCCCTCGAAATCGAAAACCCAAAGCACGGGAAGTGTAGATCGGGTCCCGATCTACACACCGGTGTCTTCAAATCCGAATTCCGACGACTTTAGCCTCCCCGACCTCCCCTTTTCGTCCTCTGATTTGGCCCATTCCGAGGGATAAGCTAGATCGGGGCGTGAGAAGGCTTTTGGGAAGGGTTTCGGCGCGTGGAGAGCGTCCGGACTTCGCTCCCTCCCCTCGGTAAGCCTTCTTTCCCTCCTTTTTCTTGCTTAGATGAATGCTAGGGAGGGGTTTTTGTGTTTGGGGGTGGTCGGAGGCTGTGGGGGTCGTCGGAGGGCGGTCGGGGGTGGTTGGAAGGTGGTTTGGGTGGTCTCGGGCAGTGGTGGTGGCGCTCGGGCTGCGGCAGGTCGTCCGGGCCAAGCAGCAGCAGCAGCAGCAGCCCCGGGCGGCGCCAGGTCGGGTGCGCGCGCGGCGTGCGCGCGAGGGCGCGCGGGCCTGGTGCAGGGCGCCGGTGCTGGGCGAGCTGAGGCGGGTGCTGGGCGGCTGGCGCGCGTGGAGCAGGTCGCGCGGGCGCGCGAGGTGGCTGAGGCAGCGGAGGCGTGCGTGCGCGAGGTGGCTGAGGCAGCGGAGGCGTGCGTGCGCGAGGTGGCCGTGGCGGTGCGCGGAGGCCGCGGCGAGTGCGTGGTGGTGCGCGGAGGGCGCGGTGAGTGCGCGGTGGTGCGCGGAGGGCGCGGTGAGGCCGCGGTGGTGCGCGCGAGGTGCGGCAAGGCGTGCGAGGTGCGTGCGAGGTGCGCGCGAGGTGCGGCAAGGCGCGCGAGGTGCGCGCGAGGCGGGGCACTGCGCGCGGGGGCGCGCGGGGTGCTCGCGGTCCGGCGCAAGGCGTGCGGGGCCCGCGGCGGCGCGTCCGGGCAGTCGGGTGGCCGTGCGGGCGGTGGTCGGCCGTGCGGGTGGTTGCCGGGGGCCGTGCGGGTGATTGCCGAGGCCGCGGGTAGTTGTTGTGGGTTTTGGGGTGGTTATGTATGTATTTAATGATAATTGTGGATTAATACTAACCAGTGAATGTCTGTCTTGCAGATCTAGACGGACGGTCGCGCGTCGACCCAGATACTGGTGAGTGGGACAATCCAACCCAGTCGAGAGGTGTTATACGCACTTGGGCGTATACCGACCTCTCCTGGGGCGACATGGATAAATATTAACTTGCAATAATATGTAATCCATGTTTGTGTGAATTATATGTAGAATGCATGCTACCCTAGTCTGTATATGTTAGGGACTTGCACCCATAGGATATGTGTATGAGCCATGCATCATGTTCCATGTTCCTGCTAGGAAGCCTTGGCCTATGCATGTGTCCTACTAGTTTAATTGGTAAATTGAATGCTGATAACTGTTAAATAGCATGCCTTAGATAATATTATAGGGAGGAGCCTTGCGAGGACAGCGGTGAGACCCGGGTTAGGGTACCCCGTATTCCTCGTTTGGTTGTCGGGATGTCCTGTATCGGGACCTCAGGCTGCTCTCCCAAGGTTCTAGTCCCAATAATATTATAAGTAATGTAGTATGATTATTAGCATGAGTAGGTGAATATTGTAAGGGAGGGGCCTTGCGAGGACAGCGGTGAGACCCGGGTTAGGGTACTCCGTGTTCCTTGTTTGGTTGTCGAAGTGTCCTATAACGGGAACTCACGCCGCCCTCCCGAGTTCTTTCCCCCAATAATATTCCAGTTGCTGGTTATTGTACTGTTTCCCGCATCGTGGAGATGCACCCGGTTGAATTCAGAGGAATTCATGACATTTGAGTTGTAGAGACGTGTAGTCGGCGGATCCGAGTGGATCATATGCGTATGGATTGGGCTGTTCTGTCCCCCTCGTTGGATCCGGTAGAGACTACCCCCAACGTTAGACAGGGCCTTCCTGACAGAGGGCTCCCATTAGTAGGCACCTCCTGATGAGGTGACGGACTGTGCTGAATGTGGGAGTAGACCAGGCGGCCTACGGAGTGGAGGGAGAGACTATCGGTGGACTAAGGGTGACCAACAGCCTAGTCAGTCCCAAAATCCTATGTCACCCGTGGTAGGGTGAGGGTGTAGTGGGTTGGCGATGAGCGACCTACTGGATATGTGAATGGATGATTATCAGTCCCAAAATCCTATGTCACCCGTGGTAGGGTGAGGGTGAGGGTGTGGTGGGTTGGCGATGAGCGACCCGCTGGATATGCGAATGGATGATTATCAGTCCCAAAATCCTATGTCACCCGTCGAGGGTGAGGGTGAGGGTGTGGTGGGTTGGCGATGAGCGACCTGCTAGATTTGTTTATGGATGATTGTTAGTCCCAATATCCTGAGTCTCCTGTTGAGGGGTAAGGGTGAGGGTATGATCTGGGTTATGGAAATTATGGCTTGGAATGGATTAATATGTTGTGGTCAATATTGTCTGTGATGCATGGGTTGTGCCGTTCACTGAGCGTGTGGCTCACCCCTCGCATATGTTTTTCCCCAGTTGCCACTGAGCCTGAGCTGGAGCCGGAGCAGCAGTTGGAGCTTTCCGAGGGATCTCTTCAGTAGCGGAGCAGCGTTACGTCCGCGAGTACCAGAGGCTATCAGCATCCCTTTCCTTGGCTGTATGTATTTTATTTCCGTGCTTGGCACGTGTTGGTCTATGTTCAGTTGTATATTTGTGTATATTGGCTCTCACAGGACGTATGATTGAGTATCGAGTCTGTAGAATGTTTATTCACAGATTCAGTCTTTTGCTTCCGCAATATTGTGTATATATTATGTCAGCCCTGTTTGATATGTGTTGTCATTTTATTTGTGGTTTAGAGTACATGCATTTGACCTCCTGTGTAGGTTTCTGATATGATATATATACATTTGCCGCGTCCCGGGGTTGGCCGCCCTGGGGCGTGACAAAAGTTGGTATCAGAGCCTGGTCCTGTCAGAGCCAATAGTCTTCCTTTCGTAGAGATGAGTCCTAGGATTTTGAGATGAGTATTCTGATCCTAGTGCCTGGTTTTCTTAGGGTGCTGACAGGGTCGGCCAGAAGTACTTGGCTGTCAACGCGTGCCTCGCCAAGGACCTCGAGGCCGTGTGGCTTCCGCACACCCTCGAATGCATCTCTTCTAGTACTTCTTTAATTTCTTCGAGATTAACACACCTGAGGAGAGGGCCTTGAAAGCTTTGCTTATACAACATGCCCTGATCAGAGATCAAGAATTGAGCGGATCGGCTCTTGATTTTTCTGGCCTCTTCCTTATCTGTTGGGAGGAAGTCATCTTTCAAGTAAGACAGAACGGGGTCCATCCAGGTTGGTTCCCGGGTTGTTGACTCCACTGCCATAACCTGTTTGGGATGGATTATGCTTGGCTCCCTCAAGAATTTGACCTAAATCTCCCAGGATGGTTCTCCCTCCAGCGTACTTGCCAGATTTGATAGAGCGTCAGCATGAGTATTTCGCTCGCGATCGATTGCGTGGATTTCCCACTCACCGATTCGTTCAAGCAAAGTATGGGTGTAACCCTGATAAGCCGCCATTTTGTCATCCTTCATCTGATATTCTCCAGTGCTCTGACAAACCACGAGCTGGGAATCGCTGTAGATCGCCAATTTATGGACGGCGAGATCTACGGCGAATTCCAAGCCTGTGATGAGTGCCTCGTACTCAGCTTCGTTGTTAGAAGCGTTGAATCCTAGTTTGATTGTGTGTTCAAACAAGAAACCGTCTTCATTGCGTAGGATCATCCTTGCTCCTGCCCCTTTTCGATTGGATGCCCCATCGACATGGAGTGTCCAGGAAATTGGCCTACAGTCGGAGATTAAACAGACCTGGTGCTGGGCAGGTGTAAGGTCAGCGATGATGTCTGCGACGACCTGTCCTTTAATTGCACTCTTGGGCTGATAGTGGATATCAAAAGCTGAGAGCTCCACCGCCCAGCGCCCCAGCGCTCAGCACCCCTGCTCGCCCATCACGCCTGCAGCACCACCCGCGCGCACGCCGCGCGCACGCCTGCGCGCACGAGCATGCGCGCCCCAGCACTTGGTGCCCCAGCTTGCTGCGCCTGCTGCCCAACCCCCCCGGAACAGCCACCCTGCCTACCCGGACAGCCCAACACCTAGACCGAGCCATCCAACCTCATCCACCCGCCACCCCCGGCCTCCAACCACCTCCACAGCCCTCCGACGGCCACCCACCGCCGCCGACCACCTCCCAACCACAAATCTACCCTCCTAACATACATCTAAGCATGAAAAAGAGAGAAAAGAGGCTTACCGAGGGGAAGAAGGGAAGTCCGGATGCTCTCCGCGCACCGAAACCCCTCCCAAAAGGCTTCCACCGCCCAGATCTATCTTGGCCCTCGAAATGGTCCAAAACAGAGGAGAAGAGAGGGGGGACAGAGGGGCAAATCTCACCGGAATCGGGATTTGAAAGCACCGAGGTGTAGATCGGGACCCGATCTACACTTCCTATGCTTTAGGTTTTTAGGTTTGAGGGGTCTAGGGGGCTCAAATCAAAGAAAAAGAGAGAGGGGAGAGAGAAAATGCATTTGGTAGGGATGATGAATAGTGGTCAACCAAAAATTAGATTTCATTTATATAGCAAGTGACTTAAAAACCCAGATACGCCCCGGAACTGTGAAATTTCAGAAACGTTACCGGAATTCGATAAAATTTTCGTGAGAGGCCTAAAATGGCACCAGGACACCAAATATGCAGTTAGATTTCCAATCGGAGTCCTCTAACTCAGGATGATAGCTAACAGTCCAAAAATTTGCGGTTCCGATCGAAAACCGAAAAAAATCAAAAAACTGCTAGAACGCTCCAACGGTTACCGACAGGTCAAAAGTGACACATATATAACAAGGGTACTCCGTGTTCCTTGTTTGGTTGTCAGGATGTCCTATATCGGGACCTCATGGTGCCCTCCCAAGTTTTCTTTTCCCAATAATATTATAACCTTGTTATTGTAATATATGTTCCCCGCATCTTGGTTATGCGCCCTGGAGGAATTCTGAAGAATTCATGACATTAGAGTTGTTGAGATGTGTTGTCGGCGGATCCGAGTGGATCATATGCGTATGGATAGGCTGTTCTGTTCCCTTCATTGGATCCGTGTAGAGACTGCCCCAGCGTTAGAAAGGCCGTCCCGTGAGAGGGCTCCCATCAGTAGGCACCTCCTGATTTGGGACGGACTGTGCTGAATGTGGGAGTGGCCAAGCAGCTACGGAGTGGAGGAGAGACTATCGGTGGACCAAGGGTGACCAACAGCCTAGTCAGTCCCAATATCCTATGTCACCATATTGAGGGGTGAGGGTGAGGGTGTGGTGGGCCGGCGATGTAGCGACCCGCTGGATTTGTCTAGTAGTCAGTCCCAATATCCTATGTCACCATATTGAGGGGTGAGGGTGAGGGTGTGGTGGGTCGGCGATGTAGCGACCCACTGGATTGTTGTAGTTCCTGTCACTTTGAGGCTTTTTAATAATTATTGTGGTTAATATAAATTGTGATGCATGGGTTGTGCTATTCACTGAGCGTGTGGCTCACCCCTCGCATATATTTTTCTCCAGTGTTATCTGAGTCGGATCTAGAGGAGGAGCTCCCCGAGTGACTTCATCAGTAGCGGAGCAGCGCCACGTCCCACGAGTTTTAGAGGCTATCAGCATCCCTTTTGATTGTATGTATTATATTCCGTGCTTGGGCACGCGTTTGTATTATATTTGGATGTCGTTGTATATATTGGCTCTCACAGGACGGTTGATTATGTATCGAGTCTGTAATATGTCTTTGAGTTACAGATTCAGTCTTTTAGCTTCCGCTATTTGTGTATATATCATGTCAGACCCTTTGTTGTCTGTGTTGAAATTGTTGATGTTGTTTAGGGTACATTATTGACTTCCTGTATTGACTGCTGATATCATATATACACTTGCCGCGTCCCGGGGACGGCCGCCCTGGGGCATGACAGGGTGAGACATAAATCTTATTACGTATATCAACCTACATTCATTTTTTTTTAAATGAACTTGGTAGAGTCTGCCACTTCTTTGTATTAGAAATCCCAGTATGAAATTAGAGAACTCATAAATAAATTCAGATCATATAAGAAGTTCAATTATATTTTAAAATGTAATTGACTTGCAAAATACAATGCATTTAAAGGTCATATACATTTTTGAAATATAACTTAGCTTACAAAATATAATACATAAACAGGTCAAATACATTTGAAAAATGTAATTGACTTTAAATGACAATATATATTAAAATAAGTTACATTGGTAAATGTAACTGACTTTCAAAATTATAATGCAAAAAAACGTAACTCACAAGAAAAATAATGCATATAAAGAAAAAAAATAAATTTCCAATGTGTCTAACATTCAAAGAAAATTAAAAAAAAATTAATGAATAAGTGTTAACATAGTAGAATACATATCAAAACACCATGTTCAACAAATATAAATAAATAAATGAGTTAATTAGAACACTACTAAACATAAGAAAAACAACATCCAAACCTGAATCAACGGACATTCAAAAACGATAGTCAAATCGTTTGAAATCAAACCGGTCGGTAAAAAGTCCCTCGAAAAAATGTCCGATTTGCTAATGGTGTTTTATTTTTATATAAAAAGAACTGTGGGGAGTGAAATCAGGTCCTCCCCTCCTAGGCCGGATCTTCGCCAATCCGGGCTTTAGTTTTAGGTTCGAGATGATGTTGATGCTAACTCCTCTTCACGACGATCCATGGCAAGCCTCTTATGCTCGTTGTCTTCCTCTTTCTTTGGCCTCTGAGTACCTGAAATTCACACTAGTGTGGTGCCGGCTAACGCCCCTCCGACGCTCAAGTCAGTCACCTCTTCATGAGAGGAAGAAGAACTTAGAATTCTCGAGTGCGAGTAGGGGAGAGAGAGAGAGAGAGAGTGCTTGCATACCTTGAAAGGGAGATGAAGTCCCCCTATTATCCTAGAGAAGGGGCGTGCCGAGCTTAGCCTAGTGGGGTGACCGTATCATGAGATGGAATCACCACGTGGCCCTTGGATTTGCGGACATGTGTCACCTAGGGATTACCATTCCGTAATCGATTTTTTGACATCTAATCCTTTTCTTGAGTTAGGGAATATTCTCTTGGTTAACCATTGTTTCGCAGAGGTAGATGTATTGCTGACCTGCATTTCAGTTCGGGTATTATGGTCTGGACAGTTTATACTTCAGATTGGGCATCTTGTATTCTGCCGTCTTGACTCAACTGGGCAGTGTTAAGTGTCCGTCTTTAGTCGGTCAGGATTTAGACGTCCGACTTGCAGTGTATGTCTGACTTGACCTGGTCGGGCAATATCATTTGCCCGACCTGACAAGGAATATGTTGTGCCTGTGTCATTTGGAGCACTCTGATTGAAAATTTGGGTATATAATTTTTTTCCTAGAAGTTATGTATTCCTGATTTGGTATTTGGATTTGATTTTGTTAAAATCCAAGATGAAGAGGTTTAAATATGATTTTATTATGAGATGTCCAGTTTTGAGTTAGGTTTCATACAGAAGCGGAATTAGATCAACTGGATTCTTGTAGTAAAAGTTATGGTTATTTTTCCAAGTATACCCCGAGGAGGGAAATTCTTGCAGCAGCCATGTTCTATGTTTAGCTCTAATTTCGGATTAGCTAGAGGGATTATTTGATCTTGGCATGAACATGAAAGTTGTAGATAATCCTCTTGGCTTTCCAACGGACTTGGAATTGAGCAATTCGGAGCTATATTGAGGAAGTTATGACTATTCCAGTGAAGCATGCGCAGAATTTCTGGTCAAAGGGCGACTTAGTCATTCCCCCTTTAGATATTTGTGGAATAAATATCTTCTCCCCCCCTCTCTCTCTTCCCCTCTCACTTCCACGCCTAATTCTTGCCCTCTCTTCTCTCTTTCAAACCCCCCCCCCCTCCAAGTGTTTGATTAAATTCCCCAATGGAAGAAGAGAAGGAGATGGTGATGGAAGAAGAGAAGGTGATTCATGTGTTGTTGTTGTTGTTGTCTTCTCTTCTCTCATGCTCCCCCTCATGATCTGTCACGCCCCAAGGCGGCCGTCCCCGGGACGCGGCAAGTGTATATATAATATCAGAATCTACACAGGAGGTCAATAATATATCATATACAAACAACCAGAATGACACACAGACAACAAAGAGGCTGACATGATATATACACCAAATGCGGAAGCAAAAGACTAAATCTATAAATAAACATACTACAGACTTGATACACAATCATCTGTCCTGTGAGAGCCAATATACACAAATATAACTGAATATATACAGACGCGTGCCAAGCACGGAAATAAAATACATACAGTCAAGAAGGGATGCTGATAGCCTCTGGCATTCGCGGAACGTAGCGCTGCTCCGCTACTGAAGGAATCCCTCGGAAAGCTCCAACTGCTGCTCCGGCTCCAGCTCAGGCTCAGTGGCAACTGGGGAAAAACATATGCGAGGGGTGAGCCACACGCTCAGTGAACAGCACAACCCATGCATCACAGACAATATTGACCACAATCCAGATCTTAATAATCCACAATCTCTTATTAACAACCACAAAATGGTAACAAATACTCAAACCAGTGGGTCGCTCAATCGCCAACCCACTACACCCTCACCCTCACCCTTCGATGGGTGACATAGGATTTTGGGACTGATAATCATCCAATCACAACTCCAGTGGGTCGCTCATCGCCAACCCACTACACCCTCACCCTCACCCTTCCACGGGTGACATAGGATTTTGGGACTGACTAGGCTGTTGGTCACCCTTGGTCCACCGATAGTCTCTCCTCCACTCCGTAGGCCGCTTGGTCTACTCCCACTTTCAGCACAGTCCGAAACCAAATCAGGAGGTGCCTACTAATGGAAGCCCTCACCCACAACTTCAGCACAGTCCGAAACCAAATCAGGAGGTGCCTACTGATGGGAACACCTGGAAGGGACGACCTTTCTAACGCTGGGGCAGCCTCTACCGGATCCAACGAAGGGGACAGAACAGCCTATCCATACGCACATGATCCACTCGGATCCGCCGACTACACACCTCAACGACTCTAATGTCCTGAATTCCTCAGAATTCCTCCAGGGCGCATAACCAAGATGCGGGGAACATGTACAGTAATAGCAAGGGTGGAATATCATTGGGGGAAAGAAACTTGGGAGGGCAGCGTGAGTTCCCGATATAGGACACCCCGACAACCAAACAAGGAACACGGAGTACCCTAGCCCGGGTCTCACCGCTATCCTCGCGAGGCCCCTCCCCTATAATATTCACTAAGATGCTAATTCATACAAGGGGTATAACATTAATTATCAACCAGAGATATAATATTATTGGGACGAGAACCTTGGGAGGGCAGCATGAGGTCCCGATATAGGACATCCCGACAACCAAACAAGGAACACGGAGTACCCTAACCCGGGTCTCAATGTTGACCTCGCAAGGCCCCTCCCTATAATATTATCTAAAGCATGCAATTAACATATACTAGCATTTAATTTAATAAATAAACTAGTAGGACACATGCATAGGCCAAGGCTTCCTAGCATGAGAACAGGGGGACATGATGCATGGCTCATACACATATCCTAAGGGTGCAAGTCCCTAACATACAAGTCTAGGGTAACATGCATTCTACATTTAAATCATGCTCGCATGAAATACACTTTACAACCGGTTAATATAATCCATGGTGCCCCAGGAGAGGTCGGTATACGCCCAAATGCGTATAACGCCTCTCTACTGGGTTGGATTGTCCCACTCACCGAAAATCGGGTCGTCGCGCGACCGCCCGTCAAGATCTGCAAGACAGACATTTATACGGTGAGTTAAATACCCAAATACATCCAAATAATCAAAATACACCAAAGAACTCAACACTCGGGCAAACGTACATACAGGGCCGTACGCACGTTAGCCCGAGCACTCCGACTCACTCCCGCACCCCCGGCAACCACCCGCACGGCCACCCGCCCTTGGATGCGCCGCCGCGCCTCAGCCCGCGCGCCCATGCGCACCGTCGGGCCCCTGCCCGCACGCCTGGACCCCCAGCCGAGCCACCCGGTGCGCCGCTCGCCCACTGCGCCCCGCCGCAGCAGCCCGCGCGCACCCCGCACGTCCCCGCGCGCACCACGCGACCACACCGCACCCCCCGCGCGCCTAGCGCCTCACCCCGCGCGCACCCCGCGCGCACCACCAGCTCCGCTCCGCGCGCACTCCGCGCGCACCACCAGCCTCAACCCGTGCGCACGCATGCCTCTGCCCAGCGCCCCGCGCGCATGCTCCTCTGCGGTGCCCAGCGCCCCAGTGCCCAGCGCTCAGCACCCTCGCCCAGCACCCGGTATCCGCGACCCAGCGCTCGGCGCTCAGCGCCCAGCACCCGGGACCCTCACCCAGCGTCCACGCGCACGCCTGCGCAACACGTGCCCAGCGCGCCTGGCAGCACGCGCCCAACGCGCCTGCCAGCCTGTCCGCGCTGCTGCCCGCGCTGCCTGCCTGCGCGCATCGCAGAGTGGCCCGAGCACCGCTCGCCTGCACGCCTGGGCACTGCCCGCCTGATGCCCGAGCGCCCCCTGCCAGCTGCCCGTGCATGGCCTGCCCAGCCTGCCCGCCCTGCTCGCACAGCCCGCAGCCATCCTGCTCCGCACACCTCCCCCTGCACCCCTCGAGCGCACACCCGCGCGCGCGCCCACGCGCACGCGCTCGCGCGCCCGGCAAACTGGTGCACCTGCTCCCAGCCTACCCGAGCTAGTCCTACCCAGCGCGCCCAGCACGCCTAGCACCCAGCACGCCCAGCGCCAACCCGAGCGCACGTCCGCGCGCACGTGCGCGCACGCCCTGCCGCTGCTCGCCTGCTGCGCCTGCCTGAGCGCTGCTCGTGCTGCCTGCTGCCCGGGACTGCAAGCCCCCATGCCCGAGCACCTCCACCACCCATCCAACGGCCTCCGACCACCTCCGACAACCACCACAGCCGCCGACCACCACCCAACCCCAAAACCAACCTCCTAACATACATCTATACAAGAAAAGAGAGGAAAAGAGGCTTACCAAGGGGAGGAAGAGATGTTCGGTTGCTCTCCGCGCACCGAAACCTCTCCCAAAAGGCTTCCAACGCCCGGATCTACTCCCACCTCCGAAAAGAACCAAATCAGGGAAGAAGAGAGGGGGGACGGAGGGGCAAATCTCACCGGAATCCGGATTTGAAAGCACCGGGGTGTAGATCGGGTCCCGATCTACACTTCCTATGCTTTAGGTTTTAAGCTTTGAGGGCTCTAAGGGGCTCAAAACCAAGAAAAATGGAGAAGGGGAGAGAGAAAGCTAAGGGAAGAAGATGATGAATAGTGACAAGCAAGTTTTTAGATCTCACTTATATAGCAAGTCACTTAAAATACCCGGATACGCCCCGGAACTGTGAAATTTCAGAAACATTACCGGAATTCGATGAAATTTTTGTGAGAGGCCTAAAATGGCACCAGGACACCAAATATGCAGTTAGATTTCCAATCGGAGTCCTCTAACTCAGGACGATAGCTAACAGTCCAAAAATTAGCGGTTCCGATCGAAAACCGAAAAAACGAAAAACTGCCAGAACGCTCCAACGGTTACAGCAGGCTAAAAGTGATACATATATAACATGATCCTTCCCCCCTGATTTTCAGCTGAAGAGGAGGCTGAGGAGAGGCTGAGGAGGTGGTGGTAGTGGTGGTGGCGGTTGAGGTGGTCGCGGGTGCGTCGAGGGCCCCCGAGCCTCCCCCTTTCATTTCCCTTCCAAAGGTGAGCCTTTCCCTCCTTTTCTTGATTTTTATGGCTTAGGGTTGGTTGGGAGGGTCATGCATGTTGGGTAGATGTGTTAGGGTGTGTGTGAGGGGTTGGGAAGGGTTAAAATGGGGTTAGGAGGGGCTGGGCGCGCGCTGGGCGCAGTCTGCGCGCATGCGCACGGAAACGCGCGCGTAGGCGGGCGTTGGCAGGCGATAACGGGCGCGCGAGCTCGTGCGCGCGGGTGCTGGCGCGAGCAAAGGTGCGCGCGGGCGCGCGCGCGGAGCAGTGCGCCTGGGCGCGGGGCTGGGGACCAATGCACGCGCGCGCGTGCGTGCGCGTGCTGGGGCGTGCGCGGGGGGCGCAGTGCACACGGGTACGCGCTGAGCTGGACGCGCTGTGCGCGCGGGCCCGCGCGCGTGCGGCAGCGCTTCTGGGCACGCGGGCAGGCTCGCGGCAGTGCGCCGAGGGTGCTGGGGTGCGTGCGTGCATGTGCATTCGTGCGTGCGCTTGCAGGGGGGCCATGCGTGTGGCTGCCTGGGGGTTCGGGTAGGTGTCGGGCACTCGGGCTCGCGTGCGTACGCGCGTGCTTGCATGCGTGCGAGTCCGTATACATGTTTGTCCGAGTATTGGGTATTTCTAATATATTTCTATGTGTAAATTGGATTGTTTCTCACCAGTTGGATGCCCTTACCTTGCAGATCTCGTCGGATGGGATGCGCGAGGTCCCGGGTCGTAAGGTGAGTGGTTTGATTCCAATCCCCCCCCTCTCTAGGGATGCGCTCGACCCGCATAGACGTGCGTCGCGCATCGATGGGGCCCCCTAGCTATAATATGTAAATACTATGCATTCCACCCTAGACTCGTATGCTAGGGATATGCACCCTTATATTGAATGCTATGATATAACCATGCCACATTAGACCTTGTATGCTTAGGAAATGCATCCTGACACCATGTCCTTTTGATTGGAAGGCCCCGACCTATGCATGTTCCCATTTAGTTTAATTTATTTAAATCAAGATGGGATTATGTGATTATATTGTTGTAAGCATGCCTTAGAGAATATTATAACCTTGTGGTTATGATATATGTCTCCCCGCATCTTAGTTATGCGCCCTGGAGGAGTTCTTGAGAATTCATGACATTAGTAGTGTTAGAAAGCGTTGTCGATGGATCCAAGAGGATCGCATGCGTGTGAGTAGGCTGTCTTCTCCTTATTGGTTGGGATCCGAGGTAGGAACTCCCTGGCGTTAGCTGGCCTGACAGAGGGCTCCCATCTGTAGGTGCCTCCGATGCATCGGACTGTGCTGATCGTGGGAGTATACCAGGTGGAGGCTACGAGGGTGGGAGAGGCTACCCGGTGGGACCAAGGGTGAATAGTCAGTCCCAAAAGGCCCATGTCACCCCTAAAGGGTGAGGGTGAGGGTGGGGTGGGTCGGCGATGTTACGACCCACTAGCTTGTGTAGTTACTCCCGTTTAGGGACTATGACTACTTTAAGGTTAATATGAGTGTGTTGGTTGTTGTTATGCATGTGTGTGATATCTCGATAAGCGAGTATCGAGAGTGGTTGTTTTCCATTGGGTTTCGCTTTGCGAACATGGGATCGTTCTCCCCTTTGTTGGGTCCGGTCTCGTGATCGATGCTGAAGGACATCGTTGGGCGATTATCTAGATGTAGATGATCCAGTAGTGTTGAGTAGACCAGTAAATCCGGGTCTCTTCGACCGACGGTGTGGTCTCTAGACCAGTAAATCCGTGTCTCTTCAACCGACGGTATGGTCCTGTGGCGTGGTCTTATGGGCGCGGAGCGTTCTGCCGGCGGGTGGCGAGTGCGAGGCTGCCAGCATTCCTAGAGTCATTTTATGCTTTGTAAATCGTGCATGTGGCACAGGTTGTATTTTCTTTGGTCTAGACTTGGCTTTCACAGGACATTGATTGTGTATTCGGGTCTGTAATAATGTTTTTGATTTACAGACATTGTTATATATTATGCTTCCGCTTTTCTGTCAGTTATCATTATCTTGCTTTGCCGCCTTGTGTATTGTTGTTGGTGTCCTTATTGACCTCAGGTATTGATAGCTGATATTATATTTTATTTTGCCACGTCTCGGGGACGCCTGGGGCGTGACAAGGAATATGGGCCCGATTAACCCGCAGGGGGATTTGGGCCTATGAGCTTTCTTACCCTAGGTCCCCTTTTAATCATCATAGGCTAATTCACACTTAATTCCTGTATTTACGCAATCCTATTCCATTTTCATATAAATTCGGTCTCCTACAAGAACGATCGGTTATTTGATTGAAAGGAATACAAGAAGAAAAAAGAAGAAAGAAAAATAACGCGAATAACAATGGATCACACGATTCTAGATGTGGAAAGAGATAAAGAATCGTAACTTGACTCCTTAATTATGGAGGGCAGTTACGAAAAATAGCAAAAAAACACATAAAGAGTGAAACATAGATTAACCATATGCTCATTCAAAGGGCTTCTAATGGGGCCTAAAAAATGGGGCTTAAAAATCATTATTCAAAGTAAAAACACATAAACATGGAATTTCATAACAACATAATTAATAAACAATATAGAGATCCAAAAAAAAATTATTCATAGAAAAAATTTCTCCATAATATTTTGTAGAGTATCATGTTAGTAATATTGTGTTTTCTTATATGATTGTGCGTTCTCTTTTGGATCTCAGATGTGTTCATAGTTCTGCGAAATCTGTTCCTAACATTTTCATAAATAAATCAATTCTTCAGTGCATATATGTATGCAATAATGTAGTGTCCATGACTAACCAATAAACCATATTCAGGTGAACTAGGTGGAACTTTAGACAGAATCCTAAGATGCACCCCTATACGTATTCAAATAAGTTTTGGGAAATTTGCTTTTATACCCCTAATAAATATGATATTTTGCTTTATACCCCCTTTAAAAAGCCAATTGCATATATACCCCTAGAAAATTCTTTTCTGTTGCAATTGTGCCCCTCCATCTGTGTTTGTTACCATGGCTACCCTAACCATGATTGAAACTCTAACCATACCCTATGAAATCCCTCTTTTCCCCTGACTAACCTAACAAAAATTTCCAAAAAATGAAAAGAAAAGAAAAACTTAAACACTCTCAAAATCTTTCTTCCCCACAAAGCCGAGCAAAACCCTAGCCCTAAAACCAGTTGAAATCCCAAAACCCTTGCCCTAAATCGAAGATTCTCTCTTGATACCTCAAATCCTTCACGTCTTTCAGCAATGTGGAGGCATAGACACTCATTGAGGAGCGTAGTGAGGACTCCTGATGGGTGTCTTGTACCTCGTGGTCTGACCAGTCGTTTGCTGAGGGCGAGTATTGATGATCCTATTTTGTTAGACATAGACATTGTAAGTAAACCCCTTTAATCTAACTTTCATTTGCTTATTTGAGGAATAATGTTGAGTTTAGGGTTTCCTGTTAATGTATTTGGAATTTATCAATGTGGATAATGTTAGAATTTTTGAAGTTCTGTTGGAATTTGTCAATGTGATAATGTTTTGAAATTATCAATGTGGAATCTGATTTATTTATGTATGTTCAGTTATGATGTGTAGAACTTGTTCAGATTGTATGTTGTTATGCTATGCAGATTATGAATGTTATAAATAGATTTCTATTGTTGTTATGCTGTGGAGAATATATTGTTATGCTATGTATGTAAATAGTATTGCATTGATAACTTATCAGTAGTATTGGAATTTATGAATGTGGATATTGTTGTTTGAAATGCAGTTAGAAGAGGACACTCATGTTAACATAATGTTTAGATATGGAGGATTTTGGAAGCCAGAAAAGGGGTCAAGGAAAAGGGCATATAGGTTAGGTAGGCAGAAGAAGGTTAGGGTAGACAAGGATTGTTGTAACATGGATGATATACTTGTGGAAATTGATAAGTTCATGCAGTCTGGTCTAGATGATCATATGATTATGCAATACAAGTTTTGAGATCAAGATTGGTATGCTTTACTTGATTCTGATGCTGATTTCATGAGAATGTTTATTATTCATAAAAAAAGCAAACAAATAGATGTTTACATAACATTGGAGAAAATGTGGAAGGCAATTGTGATGTTTTACCCACACCAGATTAGTTTGAAGGGGAAAAAGAGTGGCAGAGGGAAGTTCAGATGATTCTGATAGTGCTAATGAGAGTGACAGTGGCATGGGTAATTGCAATCCTACTGTGTTTGAGGATGCAATTTTTGATGATGCAGTGGATGGGAATTATGTTGATGTTGAGGCTGAAGAACCATTAGAGCAGTCAAAGAAAACAGAAGCTAGGGAGGGGGATGAGAGGAAGAGAGATAAAGGAAAAAGTTATGACATATGAATTGGGTGATATGCAGGCAGAAAAAGCTACAGAAGGGGATGATAGGTAGAGGGCAGACGATGGGGAACTAGGTGAAGCTTGTGAGAATGTTTGCAGTGAGTCAAGATATCATGAATTGTATAGCTCTGACACTGCACAGTTTGTGACTGAAAATGATGGTCCATTTGATCATCATGATGTAGAGGATCCCAACATCAATGTAGGGATCAAATTCCAGAATATTGATTGTTTTAGAGATGCATTGAGGCAGCATGCCATTAGAAAAGAGTTTTCTGTTAGATATCTTAGAAGTGAGCCATCAAGAGTGACAGCCAAGTGTGCAGATCCAGATTGTCCTTGGAGGATTCATGCTTCAGTTATGCATGACAGAGTGACCTTCCAGATCAAGACCCATAACCCCACACACACCTGTTCCTCCATGAACAAAAGAGGTACTAGCATGGCCTCTGCTGAGTGGATTTCAAACAAAATTGTTGATTGGCTAAGGCATGAAGGTGATATTCCCATTTCACAGATCAAGAAGAGGTTGTAGAGGACATATGGGCTTGATAATGTACCATATCATAGGTATTGGAGGGGAAAAGACAAAGGAAATTTCAAGATCTGGGGATCTTATGAGGATTTGTATGCTCTGGTGCCTTCTATGAGGGCTGAGTTACTGAAAAGAAATGAGGGTAGTGTTATTCACTACACAGTTGATGATGTAGATCATTCATTTGAAAGATTTTTTGTGTGTTTCAAGGCCTGTAGCTCAGGGTTCATCAATGGTTGTAGACCATTCATAGGCCTTGATGGTTGTCATCTGAAGAGCAAGTATTTGGGTTCCCTACTGGCAGCAACAGCAATGGATGGGAACAGTGGACTATTTCCAGTGGCATATGCAATAGTTGAGGGGGAGAACAGTAGTAGCTGGCAGTGGTTCTTAGAGTATCTACATGAGGCCATTGGAAATGTAAATGGTCTTGTGTTTATGTCTGACAGAGGTAAAGGGCTTGATGATGCAGTGAAGGTTGTTTTCCACAGGCAGAGCACAGGGCATACATGAGACATTTATACAAGAACTTCAAAAGAAAGTACCCTGGAGAGTTTCTGGAGAGATTAGTTTGGTCAGCTGCTAGAGCCTATACCCCACAGTGGCATGCAGAATTCATGAGGCAGATTGAGGTGGTATCAAAGGAAGCATTGAATTATTTGTTGGCTGAGAAAGACCATTGTTGGAGTAGGGCCATGTTTGGAGAAACAGCAAGATGTCATTACCTCACAAATAACATGTCAGAATCATTCAATGCATTTGTTGGGGATGCAAGATTCAAACCCATAATTTATTGCATTGATGCCATCAGACAAAAGTTGATGAAAATAACGCACAATAGGAGGATAAAAGCGCAACAATGGACAGGTTAGCTGTGTTTACATAGGTTGTTGTGTTTAGTAGTTCATCTGTTTGAATTGAACTTTACTCACTACATATTACTTTGTCAATTGAACAGGGGTTCTGGTTCCAGAGGTTCAGAAACAGATTAATGAGCTCAGCAAAGGTAATGGAGGATATGATGTACAGAGATCAACTGATGTGAGGGCTGAGGTTGATGGACCTGAAGGGAGGTTTGATGTGATGCTCAATGAAAGAAAATGCAGCTGTAGAATGTGGCAGGTAACAAGCATACTTTATATTGTTTTAGGTTTAGGTTTAGGTTTGTTTGTTTCAGCTGTAGATAATAAGCATACCTTGTAATGACCTTGTTTGTCTGTTAATGTTGCAGGTAACTGGCATACCATGTAAACATGCTACAGTTCTTTCATCAATCAGAGGTGTGAAGTGGGAAAATTTTGTGGACATTTGTTACACAGTTGATAGGTATATTAGTTATATTCAATTTGTTACACAATATATTCATGTTTCAACTGAATCTAAGGAAGACCACATGTTTTGTTGATAGGTATAAGGCAGCCTATGCCTCAGAGATTTCACCATTACCAGACAAGTCGATGTGGGAGGCAGTAGACCTAACCTACATTGTTCTACCTCCAAAGTGCACTAGGCCACCAGGTAGGCCAAAGAAAAAAAGAATTCGTCCATTTGATGAAGAGACTAGTAGTAGCACAACAGTGAAGAAGGTCCATAGATGCAGAAGGTGCCTACAAGTTGGTCATCATCAAAAAACATGTAAAAATCCAATTAGGACCAGTGAAGAGCAATCTACTGAAAGCTCAAGGTAAAAAGGTCATGGTATTTGAAGTCAAGATGATGCATTTTATACTACTAACAACCAATTTGATGTTACTCATGCAGTTTGCAGAGGAGACCTCCAGGAAGACCAGCAAAAAAACAATCAAGAGGATCTCTTTCAGTTGGCAGAGGCATAGCAATAGGTGAGAAGTATTGCTATATTTGAGTGTAATAAAGAAATCTTTGTTGGCATAAGATCTTTATTGCAAATATTTCTCTGATATATCATCAGGTCATGGTAGAGGATCAATGACAATTCAATATGAGGCAGGACCATCTGCAACTAATCTTGAGTCAGCTGCACCACCACAGGAGGGAGGTCAAAGCACTGTTGGTAGAGGCTTGTATGCGCCATCCAATTATTCAACAAGAGGAACAAGCAGATGGTCACTGGGCTTGAGGGGAAAGCCATTGCAACCAAAAAGAGGTGGAGCAAGTAGTTCATGATTCAATAGAGGTGGTAGTTCTATGTGATGCAAAAGATGTCTGTCAGGTTGATGTTGTAGTAGGTTGTAGTGATCTGTAACAAAACAATGTTTGTGTGGTCTGTTTTTATAACAAAACAATGTTTGTGTGGTCTATTATTGTAACAAAATAAGGTTTCTGAGGTGTGTAAGTGTTGTGCCTGTGTCATTTGGAGCGCTCTGTTTGAAAATTTGGGTACATAATTTTTTTCCTAGAAGTTATGTATTCCGGATTTGGTATTTGGATTTGATTTTGTTAAAATCCAAGATGAAGAGGTTTAAATATGAGTTTACTATGAGATGTCCAGTTTTGAGTTAGCTTTCGTACAGAAGTGGAATTAGATCAACTGAATTCTCGTAGTAAAAGTTATGGGTATTTTGCCAAGTATACCCCGGGGATGGAAATTCTGGCAGCAGCCCTGCTCGATGTTTAGCTCTAATTTCTGAATAGCTAGAGGGATTATTTGATCTTGGCATAAAAATGACAGTTGTAGATAATCGCCTTAGCTTTCCAACGGACTTGGAATTGTGTAATTCAGACCTATATCGAGAAAGTTATGGCTGTTCTAGTGAAGCATGCGCAGAATTTCTAGTCAAAGGGCAACTAGGTCATTCCCCCTTTAGATATTTGTGAGCTAAATATCTCCTCTCTCTCTCTCCCTCCCATTTTTCCCACGACTACCTCTGCTGGCCTCTCTTTCTCTCTTTCACAAGCCCCCCTAGGTGTCACGCCCCAGGCGTCCCTGAGACGTGGCAATAATAAATATAATATCAGCTATCAATACCTGAGGTCAATAAAGACTCCAACAACAATACACAAGGCGGCAAAGCAAGATAATGATAACTGACTGAAAAGCGGAAGCATAATATATAACAATGTTTGTAAATCAAAAATATTATTACAGACCCGAATACACAATCAATGTCCTGTGGAAGCCAAGTCTAGACCAAAGAAAATACAACATGTGCCACATGCACGATTTACAAAGCATAAAATGACTCTAGGAATGTTGACAGCCTCGCACTCGCCACCCGCCGGCAGAACGCTCCACGCCCATAAGACCACGCCATAGAAAAGCTCCAGCTCCACGCCCAACACTGCCCCTGAAAAGAAACAGTATGCGAGGGGTGAGCTACAAGCTCAGTGAGTGGCTGTAAACCAATCACCAATCTACAGTTCAATACATAATCAGTTTCCTTTCAAGGAATACATGGGTAGAAACCCAGGGATCACTGGGTCACGCGGTGGCGCGACCAACCTCACCCCACCCTCACTCCCGGAGGGAGTCTTTTGGGACTTATGGGGAGAGACCATACCGTCGGTCGAAGAGACCCGGATTTACTGGTCTAGAGACCATGCCGTCGGTCAAAGAGACCCGGATTTACTGGTCTACTCAACACTACTGGATCATCTACATCTAGATAATCGCCCATCGATGTCCTTCAACATCCATCACGAGACCGGACCCAACATCTATGGGAACGGTCGAACAACGAATGGGTCACGAGGCGACGCGTCTTCACCTCATCCACACCCTCACTCCTGAAAGGAGACATCTTGGGACTTTGGGAGAGACTTAGACTGCTCTAAACCCCTGGTCCACCGGTAGCCTCTCCCCGTTCCGTAGCTTACCTGATATACTCCCACGATCAGCACTGTCCGAACACATCGGAGGTACCTACAGTGTTAGACAGGCTGTCCTGACAGAGGACTCCCATCTGTAGGTACCTCTGATGTGTTCGGACAGTGTTGATTGTGGGAGTATACCAGGTAAGCTACGGAGCGGGGAGAGGCTACCGGTGGACCAGGGGTGTTGTGCAGTCTAAGTCTCTCCCAAAGTCCCAAGATGTTTCCTTTCAGGAGTGAGAATGTGGATGAGACGAAGACGCGTCGCCTCGTGACCCATTCGTTGTTCGACCGTTCCCATAGATGTTGGGTCCGGTCTCGTGATGGATGTTGAAGGACATCGATGGGCGATTATCTAGATGTAGATGATCCAGTACTATTGAGTAGACCAGTAAATCTGGGTCTCTTCGACCGACGGCATGGTCTCTAGACCAGTAAATCCGGGTCTCTTTGACCGACGGTATGGTCTCTCCCCATAAGTCCCAAAAGACTCCCTCCGGGAGTGAGGGTGGGGGTGAGGTTGGTCGCGCCGCCGCGTGACCCAGTGATCCTTTGGGTTTGTACCCATGTTTTTCCTTGGAAAAGGGAACTGATTATGTATTTGAACTGTAGAATGGTGGTTGGTTTCTAGCCACTCGCTGAGCTTGTAGCTCACCCCTCGCATACTGTTTCTTTTTAGGGGCAGTGTTGGGCGTGGAGCTGGAGCTTTCCTGTGGCGTGGTCTTATGGGCGTGGAGCGTTCTGCCGGCGGGTGGCGAGTGTGAGGCTGTCAGCATTCCTAGAGTCATTTTATGCTTTGTAAATCGTGCATGTGGCACAGGTTGTATTTTCTTTGGTCTAGACTTGGCTTCCACGGGACATTGATTGTGTATTCGGGTCTGTAATAATGTTTTTGATTTACAGACATTGTTATATATTGTGCTTTCGCTTTTCAGTCAGTTATCATTATCTTGCTTTGCCACCTTGTGTATTGTTGTTGGTGTCCTTATTGACCTCAGGTATTGATAGCTGATATTATATTTTATTTTGCCACGTCTCGGGGACGCCTAGGGCGTGACAGTAAGAAAACAATATTTGTGTGGCTGTTGCAGTTTTGATGTAAGGAAAACAATGTTAGCTTGCTTGATATAATGTGATGTGTCACGCCCCAGGGCGGCCGTCCCTGGGACGCAGCAAGGGTATACATGATATCAGCAGTCAATACAGGAGATCAATAATACACCATAAACAACAGCTAAAAAGACAACACAAACAACAAAGAGGCTGACATGATGTATACACAGAAAGCGGAAGCTAAAAAGATTGAATCTGTAAATCAACAACACTTTACAGACTCGATACATAATCATATGTCCTGTGAGAGCCAATATATCCACAATACATCCAAACACAATCCAAACTGGGTGCCCAAGCACAGAAGTATATACATACAATGAGAAGGAAGGATGCTGATGGCCTCAAAACTCGAGGGACGTGGAGCTACTCCGCTACTGGTGCAGTCCGCCTCGGTAATCACTGGAGAAAAATATTATGCGAGGGGTGAGCCACACGCTCAGTGAATAGCACAACCCATGCATCACAGTTTATATTAACCATATTTAATCAAGTCACTAGCCTCAAAATGGCATAAACAACACAAATCCGGGGGTTCGTTACATCGCCGAACCACCACACCCTAACCCTCACCCTCACCCCTCAATAGGTGACAAAGGATATTGGGACTTAGTAGGCTGATAATCATCCTCACACAATCCAGTGGGTCGCCACATCGCCGGCCCACCATACCCTCACCCCGGCCCTCAATAGGTGACATAGGCTCTTGGGACTGACTAGGCTGTTGGTCACCCTTGGTCCACTGATAGTCTCTCTGTCACCCCCAGGGCCGGCCGACCCCGGGATGCGGCAAGTGTATATATGATATCAGTAACAGGAGTTCAATAATATACTCACACAACAGCTAAAATGACAACAAAGACAACAAAAGCAGGGCTAACATGATATATACACCAATAGCGGAAGCTAAAAGACTGAATCTGTAATCCAAAACATATTACAGACTCGATACATAATCAACTGTCCGGTGAGAGCCAATATATACAAAGACATACAAATATAATACAAACACGTGCCCAAGCACGGAATATAATACATACAATCACAAGGGATGCTGATAGCCTCTGATACTCGCGGGACGTGTCGCTACTCCGCTACTGATGAAGTCCCTCGGGGAGCTCTTCCTCCAGATCCGACTCAGATGACACTGGAGAAAATATTATGCGAAGGGTGAGCCACACGCTCAGTGAACAGCACAACCCATGCATCACAATATATATTAACCACCAGATCTTATTAATCCACAATCTCATTATTAAAAACCACAAAATGGCAACAGCTATACAGGCCAGGGGGTCGCTATCGCCAACCCACTACACCCTCACCCTCACCCCTCAATATGGTGACATAGGATATTGGGACTGACTAGCCTGATAAACATCCATACACAATCATACACCCTCACCCTCACCCCTCAATAGGTGACATAGGATATTGGGACTAAC
Organism: Acorus gramineus; assembly: GCA_030737835.1. Taxonomy (NCBI): domain Eukaryota; kingdom Viridiplantae; phylum Streptophyta; class Magnoliopsida; order Acorales; family Acoraceae; genus Acorus; species Acorus gramineus. The sequence goes on along the minus strand of CM060854.1, from coordinate 13,730,383 downwards.
AATCCAGTGGGTCGCTACATCGCCAACCCACCACACCCTCACCCTCACCCTCACCCCTCAATAGGTGACATAGGATATTGGGACTGACTAGGCTGATGGTCGCCCTTGGTCCACCGATAGTCTCTCCCCCACTCCGTAGGCTGTTTGGCCACTCCCACATTCAGCACAGCCCGATTCCAAGATCAGGAGGTGCCTACTGATGGGAGCCCCTTCACGGGACAGTCTCTCTACGCCGGGGCAGTCTCTAAAGGATCCAACGAAGGGAACAGATCAGCCTATCCATCGCATATGATCCACTCGGATCCGCTGACAAACCCATCTCAACAACTCTAGTGTCATGAATTCCTCATAATTCCTCCAAGGCGCATAACCAAGATGCGGGGAACATGTATAATAATAATAATAACAGGGGTATAATATTTTGGGAAAGAAACCTTGGGAGGGAAGCGTGAGGTCCCGATATAGGACATCCCGACAACCAAACAAGGAACACGGAGTACCCTAGCACGGGTCTCAATGTTGACCTCGCAAGGCCCCTCCCTATAATATTATCTAAGGCATGCAATTAAACATATTCTAGCATTTAACTTAACAAATTAAACTAGTAGGACACATGCATAGGCCGAGGCTTCCTAGCATGGTAACAAGGTGACAGGATGCACGGCTCTTACACAACCTAAGGGTGCAAGTCCCTAACATACAAGTCTAGGGTGGCATGCATTCTACATTTTTCATGCTTGCATGGATTTCACGTTACAACAAGTTAATATAATCCATGGTGCCCCAGGGGAGGACGGTACACGCCCAAGTGCGTATACGCCTCCCTACTGGGTTGGATTGTCCCACTCACCAATACCCGGGTCGTCGCGCGACAGTCCGTCAAGATCTACAAGACAGGGAAATCAACTCGGTGAGTAAAATACACAACACATACAAAAATACACTAAAAATACCCAACACTCGGACAAGCGTACATACGGCCCGTACGCACGCGACTCCGAGCACCCCGACTCACTCCCGAACCCCCGGGCAGCCAAACGCACGGCCACCTGCACGCGCACGCATGAATGCGCATGCACGCACGCACCCCGGCACCATTGGCGCACTGCCGCGCGCTTGCCCGCGCGCCCCGACGCACTGCCGCACGCACGCGCACGCTCACGCTCGCCCGCGCGCACCGCGCGTCCAGCCCAGCGCGCCCCCGCGCGCACTGCGCGCACGCCCCAACACGCGCACGCACTGGTCCCCAGCTCCGCCCCCAGGCGCATGCCCGGGCGCCCTGCCCCGCACCCAGGCGCAGTGCCCAGGTGCCCGCGCGCACTCCCGCGCACACCCCCGCTTGCGCCAGCACCCGCGCGCACCTGCGCGACCACTCCGCGCGCACCCGCGCACCCGCGCGCACGCACTCGCGCGCGACTGCGTGCCCGACTGCGCCCGCCTGCACGCGCGCAGACCGCGCCCAACGCGCGCCCAAGCCCTCTTAACCCCTTTTTCACCCCTTTCAACCTCTCACACACACCCAAACACCCCTACCTAGCATGCATGACTTTCCCACAACCCCTTAAGCCAAGAAAACCAAGAAAAAGGAGGGGAGGAGCTCACCTTGGGAGGGAAAAGAAAGGGAGAGGTTCAGGGGCCCTTCGCGCACCGAAACGCCGCCACCAGAACCACCACCACCACCACCTCCACTCAGCCTCCTCAGCCTCCTCTTCAGCCCTCTATGGCAGCAAAAACAGGGGGGGGGGAGATCATGCAAAGAGAGCTTGATATAGAGGGGAGAACAACAACACAACAACACAAAGACAAAGATCCACCACCACTAGCACCTCCACCCTCTCCATCTCTTTGAAGCATAAACCCAAACACATGGGGTGCAAAAGAAAGAGAGGAGAGGGACCAGAAATGCTGGTCGACGTGCACATTGGGAGGGGAAGAGAGAGAGAGGAGATATTTATCAAAATATCTAAGGGGGAATTACTAAGTCGCCCTCCGACTAGAAATTCTGCGCAAGCTTCACTGGAACAGCCATAACTTCCCCGATACAGCTCCGAATTGCTTGATTCCAAGACCGACGGAAAGCTAAGAAGATTATCTACAACTTTCATGATTGTGCCATGATCAAATAATCTCTCCAGCTAATCCGAAATTAGAGCCGAACATGGAACAGGGCTGCTGCCAGAATTTCCATCCCCGGGGTATACTTGGAAAAATACCCATAACTTTTACTACAAGAATCCAGTTGATCTAATTCCACTTCTGTGCGAAAGCTAACTCAAAACTGGACATCTCATAGTAAACTCATAATTAAACCTCTTCATCTTGGATTTTAACAAAATCAAATCCAAACACCAAATCAGGAATACATAACTTAGGAAAAAAAAAATTATGTACCCAAATCTTCAAACAGAGCGCTCCAAATGACACAGACACAACACTCTCTCCACTCCGTAGGTCGTTTGGCCACTCCCACATTCAGCACTGTCCATCCCAAATCAGGAGGTGCCTACTGATGGGAGCCCCTGCACGGGACGACCTTTCTAACGCTGAGGCAGTCTCTACACGGATCCAACGAAGGGAACAGAACAGCCTATCCATCGCATATGATCCACTCAGATCCGCTGACAACACATCTCTACAACTCTAATGTCTTGAATTCTTCAGAATTCCTCCAGCGCGCATAACCAAGATGCGGGGAATACATAAAATAATAATGAGGAAAAGAGACCTTGGGAGGGCAACCTGAGGTCCCGATATAGGACATCCCGCCAACCAAACAAGGAACACGGAGTACCCTAGCCCGGGTCTCAATGTTGACCTCGCAAGGCCCCCTTAATATTCCCCAAGGCATACTAAGATATCATAAGTTTGCATTTAATTAATAAATCAAACTAGTAGGACACATGCATAGGTCGAGGCTTCCTATCATATGAACAGGGTGACAGGATGCACGGCTCTTACACATATCCTATGGGTGCAAGTCCCTAACATACAAGTCTAGGGTGGCATGCATTCTACACACTAATCATGCTTGCACAGATTACATATTAATCAGTTAATATTAACTATGGTGCCCCAGGGGAGGACGGTATACGCCCAAGTGCATATAGCGCCTCCCAACTGGGTTGGGTTGTCCCACTCACCGGTAACCGGGTCATCGCGCGACCGTCCGTCAAGATCTGCAAGACAGGGTAATCAACCCGGTGAGTAAAATACACAAATACCACAAAATACACAAAAATACACTAAAAATACCCAACACTCGGGCAAACGTACATACGGCCCGTACGCACGCTAGCCCGAGCACCCCGACTCACTCCCGCACCCCCGGCAACCACCCGCACGGCCACCCGCCCCCGGATGCACCGCCGCGCCTCAGCCCGCGCACCCAGGCGCACCGCCGGGCCCCTACCCGCCGCCTGGACACGCCGTCGAGCTCCCCGGGTGCACCGCGCGCTCACTGCGCCCCAGCGCAGCAGCCCACGCGCACACAGCACGCTCCGCGCGCCCATCGCCACGCCCCGCGCGCACCCCGCGCGCACCTCCGCTACCCTCACCTCGCTCCGCGTGCACCCGGCGCGCACCACCGGCTCGCCCAGCACTCCACCGACTCGCCGCGCGCGCACACACGTGCACGCCCCCGCATGGCGCCCTACACGCAGCGCCCCACCGCCCACGACCAGCTCCCAGCACACCCGCGCCCAGCATGCCCTCCAGCTCCACCCGAGCGCACGCCCGCGCGCACGCGCCCAGCCAGCTGCGCTGCTTGCTGCCTGTGCTGCTGCCTGTGCTGCCAACCTGCCCGAGACCACCAGTCACCCTTCCCGAGACTGCCAACCCCCTGCCCGAGCCACCCTACCTCCTCTATCCGGCCACCAATCACCCCCCACAGCCACCAACACCCAAACCCACCCTCATAACAAGCATCTAAGCAAGAAAACGAAGGAAAGAGAGCTTACCCAAAGCAAGGAGAGGAAAAGAAGGGATCCGGAAGCTCTTCGTGCACCGAAACGCCTCCCCAAAGCCTCCACCACCAAGATCTCCTCCTAGCCAAGAAAGGGCCAAAATCTGAGGAGAAGAGAGGGGGTAAGAGGGGGCTAAACACCTCGGAATTCGAATCCAAAACTACCGGTAGATAGATCGGGACCGGATCTAACCTTTCTATGTTTTGAGTTTTGAGTTTCAAGAACCCTAGGTGGCTCAAAACTAAGAAATGAGAGAGGGGGAGAGAGAAAATGAGTTTGAGAAGATGATGAATAGTGTAGGGCAACATTTTAGATCCCACTTAAATAAGTCAACACACTTAAGTTAGTGTTAACCTAGGTTTAAGGCTTGATTAATTAGGTTAAGTGGTTTTAAGTGGGATTTGACTTGGGTCAACCCAACCACACAAAAAAAAAAAGGGTTGACCAAGTCATGGGCCCACTTTGACCGAGTCAACTCTCCCAATGACTTCTCGCTCGGTCAAAACCCGGATACGCCCCGGAACTGTGAAATTCTGAAACGTACCGGAATTCGATGAAATTTTTGTGAGTGGCTTAAATGGCACCAGGACACATAATATGCAGTTAGATTTTCAATCGGAGTCCTCAAACACAGGACGATAGCTAACAGTCCAAAATTTTGCGGTTCCGATCGAAAAATGAAAAAAACTCAAAAACTGCCAAAATGCTCCAATGGTTACCAGAAGGCAAAAAGTGACACATATATAACATTCTCCCCCCCTTAGGAAATTTTGTCCTCAAAATAAATACAAGAACATCTAAGAAGGGAAAAGATGCGGATACGCGTCACGCATGGCGTCCTCGAGCTCCCAAGTGGCCTCGGCACCGGAACGGTGCTGCCATCGCACCTTGACCAGCTGGACGGTCTTGGTGCGGAGCCTCTTCTCGCGGCGGTCCAGGATCTCAATCGGCTGCTCAACGAAAGACAAGTCCGGCTCGAAGACGAGCGGCTCGAACGGGATGACGTGAGCAGGATCGTGGACGTATCGCCTCAGCTGCGAGACATGGAAGACGTCATGAGCCTGAGCCAACTGTGGGGGCAGAGCTATGCGATAGGCCACCTCTCCAACTCGCTCGAGGATGAGGAACGGCCCAATGAAACGCGGACTCAGCTTGCCCCGCACACCACAACAGAAGATGCCCTTCATCGGGGACACCTTCAAGAACATGGTCACCAACCTCGAAGGCGAGCTCACGGCGACGACGGTCGGCGTAGCACTTCTGACGACTCTGAGCGACTCGGATACGCTCGCGAATCGTCTTCACCATCTCTGAGGTCTGGTGAACGATCTCTGGTCCCCGCTCTCCGACCTCGTCCCAACACAGGGGGACCTGCAGCTGCGGCCATAGAGTGCCTCGTAAGGAGCCATCCGGATGCTCGAGTGGTAGCTGTTGTTGTAGGCAAACTCCACCAACGGAAGGTGCCTCTCCCAACTGCCCCCAAAATCGAGAACACAGGCCCGCAGCATATCCTCAAGAGTCTGGATCGTCCTCTCCGACTGGCCGTCCGTCTGCGGATGAAACGCTGTACTGAAATGGAGGTTCGTACCAAGGGCGTGCTGGAGGCTACGCCAGAACCTCGAAGTAAAACGCGCGTCTCGATCGGAAATGATGCATGGGACGGACAATCTCGGAGACAAATAACTGCGCCAGGGTGTCCAGAGAATCGGTGAGTCGGATGGGGAGGAAATGAGCAGACTTCGTCAGCCGGTCGACGATCACCCAGATGGCATCGCGACCCGAACGTGACCTCGGCAAACCCGAGACGAAGTCCATGGTGATCTGCTCCCACTTCCACTGAGGGATCTCAATGGACTGCAGCTTCCCCGCAGGGCGCTGATGCTCCGACTTCACCTGCTGGCATACTAGGCATCGGGCAACGAAACGGGCAATATCCGTCTTCATCCCGCGCCACCAGTAGCCGCGACGAAGGCCCCTGTACATCTTCGTGCCACCAGGATGCACTGTGTACCTCGAGCGATGGGCCTCGTCCAGAATCTTCCGCTTCAGCTCTGCGTCGTCGGGAATGCACACTCGGCCTCTGAATCGCAGGATCCCGTCCGGCGAATCTGGTAGTCCGGACGCTCGCCCCGGGCGACGCCTTCAGAGAGGACTATAAAATGCGGATCCTGTGCCTGAGCCGTGCGGATATCGTCGAGAAGGACTGGCTGCACCACTAGCCTGGCCAAAAAGCCACCAGCAGGAGTCTCTCGAACGCTAATCCAGCAAGCGGCCTCCTCCAGAAGCCTCCAACGACGGACAGCCATGTGGGCGGCCATGCCCAAGGGCTGCCTACTGAGCGCATCTGCACGACATTCGCCTTACCCGGATGGTAAGCGATGTCACAATCGTAGTCCGTCAGGAACTCAACCCAACGTCTCTGACGCATGTTGAGCTCCGGCTGGGACTGCAGATATGTCAAGCTCTTATGATCGGTAAAGAGCTCGAACTCCTCTCCATAGAGGTAATGCCTCCACATCTTCAGCGCAAAGATGATCGCTGCCAACTCAAGGTCGTGGGTGGGGTAATTCTGCTCATGGGGCTTCAACTGACGAGACGCGTAAGCCACAACCTTACCGTGCTGCATCAGGACGCAACCCACACCCAACTGCGATGCATTCGTGTAAACTGCGAACCCACCACTCCCAGACGGAAGGGTAAGAACTGGCGCTGAGGTGAGCCTTCGCTTCAGCTCCTGGAAGCTCTCCTCGCAAGCAGGGGACCACTCGAACCGAACATCCTTCCGAGTGAGGCGGGTAAGAGGAACGGCTATCTTCGAGAAACCCTCGACAAACCTCCTGTAATAACCCGCCAAGCCCAAGAAGCTCCGAATCTCTGTGGGGTTCGACGGTCGACGCCAATTCGACACGGCGAGCGTCTTCTCCGGGTCCACAGATATGCCCTCACCGGAAATCACATGGCCCAGAAAGGCCATACGCTCCAACCAGAACTCGCACTTGCTGAACTTGGCGAACAACTGATGTCTGGCCAAAGTCTCCAAGACAGTGCGAAGATGGTGAGCGTGCTCCTCAAGACTCCTCGAGTACACCAATATGTCATCGATGAATACTACCACAAAGGAGTCGAGGAAGGGCCGAAATACCCGGTTCATCAGATCCATGAAGGCCGCCGGCGCGTTCGTCAACCCGAATGGCAGTACTCTGAACTCGTAGTGCCCATACCGGGTGCGAAAGGCCGTCTTCGGAATGTCTGACTCCCGGATCTTCAGCTGGTAGTACCCCGAGCGGAGATCGATCTTGGAAAAGACACGCGCTCCCTGGAGCTGGTCAAACAGATCGTCGATCCGCGGCAACGGGTACTTGTTCTTCACTGTCCGCTTGTTCAGCTGCCTGTAATCAATACACAGCCGCAGCGAACCGTCCTTCTTCCGGACGAACAGGACAGGGGCTCCCCACGGAGAAACACTCGGACGTGCGAAGCCCTTCTCCAGCAACTCCTCCAACTGCTCCTTGAGCACCCTCAGCTCTGCAGGGGCCATCCGGTACGGAGCTCTCGAAATCGGCTCGGTCCCCGGAATCAGATTGATCTCAAACTCGATCGCGCGATCCGGCGGTAATCCCGGAAGATCATCGGGGAAAACCTCGGGATACTCTGCCACGACCGGAGTCTGACTGATATCTGCCCGCAGCGGTGCATCCTCCTGAGCAATGTACGCTAGAAAGCCCTCGCATCCTCCCTGAAGGAGTCTCCACGCCTGCATGGACGACACGAACCCCAGAGGGCTACGTCACGATCGCCCACGAACTGGAAGGACCTCCGACCCGGAAGGTGGAAAGACACCGACTTGGCAAAACAGTCGATGCTGGCATGACTAGCTGCAAGCCAATCCATCCCAGAATGGCATCAAAGTCCGTCATCGCGAGCTCCACCAACTCCACTGGAAACTCATGCTCCGCAACCTCTACCGTACACCCTCGGTACACAGAACTGAGGAGAATACGGTCTCCCACGGGCAATGATATCTCCAAGATAGCATCCAAAGGGGCGGACGCCACGCCCGTCCGTCTCGCGAAAGCGGGAGACACGAACGAGTGTGTGGCTCCGGAATCAAACAATACATAAGCAGGAAGCTGGGAGATCTGAACAATACCTCTGACCACGCTGCCTGATGCCTGAGCCTCCTCTGCCGAAAGCGCTGCCACTCGGCCCTGAACGAACTGAGGCTGAGGAGCAGGGGCACGCCTCGCCGGCTGCGCTGGCTGCCTCCTCTGATCAGCACGGCCACCCTGTGGCTGCTGCTGCTGACGCTGAGGCTGCTGCGGCTGGCGCTGAGGCTGCTGCTGCTGCTGGCGCTGCTGCTGAAACGGCTGCTGCTGCAACTGCTGCTGCTGCGGAGGCATCACTCGGGGTCGGCCAGCGTCGGGGCAATTATACAAGATATGCCCGACGCGCTGACAGTGATAACAGCGCCGCGTCTCTGGTCGCCTCGCCTGGACTGGCACTGCTGCGATGGGTGCTGGACCTCGCACTGGCACCGCATCTGCTGGAGGAGAGGCAGCCGCTGACTGCTCAAAGCGGGGCCTCTTCTTCTTGCGCTGTCCCCGGTCCTGGCTCCTGGGTGGCCTCTGGTCTGCCGAAAGGGGGTCGAAGCCCTCACTAGGATCCCGAGGTCTCGCTCGACTGTCTTCGCTCGAGACACCAAGTCGGAGTACCTCGAGAAAGCCTGGGAGGTGACGTGCACCCGAATGGCGCTGCTGAGACCGAGCTCAAATCGACGGCACCTCGTCTCCTCGTCCATCACCAAAGCTGGAGCGAATCTGGACAGCCTCGTGAAGCGCGTGGAGTAGTCAGCGACAGACATAGTGCCCTGAGTCAGCTGCTCAAACTCCTGCATCACTATCTGCGTGTCGAGAAGGGGAAGTACTCCTCCAAGAAATACCTCCGGAATCCCGCCCATGTAAGCTGCTCCAATCCCTCTGGGATGTCCACTGATCTAGTAGCCCACCAGTCGGCGGCGCTACCCTTCAGCATAAAAGTGGCCAGGGAGACTCGCTGGCGGCGGCGCATCCACCTCCATCAACCATCTCTCTGGAGCAAGGGGGGTCCTCCGTCTGACCCTGGAACTCGGGAGGGTGGAGCTTCAGAAAGGCTGAGAGGCCACTCTGCTGCACCCTCGCTGCAGCCTCTAGCCCCACCTCCCTCTCCTGGGGATCCTGAACTCTGACCGTCGGACCACCACGGGGACTGGGGGTACATCGGGTACCACAGGTGGATCTGCCACCAAGGGAACCTGCGGAACTGCCTCGCGGGCCGCCCGCAGCTCCTGAATCTCCCGTGCCTGATCTGCCAACACTCTGGTCTGGGCCTCCAATGCCCTGGTCTGCGTCTCCACCAAATCAGCTATCCGCGCAAACGCGCGCTCCCAGGCAGGAGGCTCCTGCGCTGATCCTGGCCTCACGGCTGAGGACTCACCAATAGCATCCTCGCCCCTGGTAGGTCCGGAAACCTCCAAGGGTCGAGAGGGACCACGTCCGCGCCGTCCTCTGCGAGGAGGCATATCAGCAACCTAAGAAAACCAGACACTAGGATCAGAATACTCATATAGAAATCCTAGGACTCATCTCTACGAAAAAGAAGACAATTGGCTCTGACAGGACCAGGCTCTGATACCAACTTTTGTCACGCCCCAGGGCGGCCGTCCCCGGGACGCGGCAAGGGTATACATGATATCAGCAGTCAATACAGGAGATCAATAATATACCATAAACAACAGCTAAAAAGACAACACAGACAACAAAAGGGCTGACATGATGTATACACAGAAAGCGGAAGCTAAAAAGACTGAATCTGTAAATCAACAACACTTTACAGACTCGATACATAATCATATGTCCTGTGAGAGCCAATATATCCACAATACATCCAAATACAATCCAACTGGGTGCCCAAGCACAGAAATATATACATACAATAAAAGGAAGGATGCTGATGGCCTCAAAACTCGAGGGACGTGGCGCTACTCCGCTACTGGTGTAGTCGCTCGGGAAGCTCCTCCTTCAAGTCCGCCTCGGTAATCACTGGAAAAAATTATGCGAGGGGTGAGCCACACGCTCAGTGAATAGCACAACCCATGCATCACAGTTTATATTAACCACATTTAATCAAGTCACTAGCCTCAAAATGGCATAAACAACACAAATCCGGGGGTTCGTTACATCGCCGAACCACCACACCCTCACCCTCACCCTCACCCCTCAATAGGTGACAAAGGATATTGGGACTTAATAGGCTGATAATCATCCTTACACAATCCTGTGGGTCGCCACATCGCCGGCCCACCACACCCTCACCCTCACCCCTCAATAGGTGACATAGGCTCTTGGGACTGACTAGGCTGTTGGTCACCCTTGGTCCACCGATAGTCTCTCCCCACTCCGTAGGCCGTTTGGCCACTCCCACATTCAGCACAGTCCGTCTACCAAATCAGGAGGTGCCTACTGATGGGAGCCCCTGCACGGGACGACCTTTCTAACGCTGAGGTAGTCTCTACACGGATCCAACGAAGGGAACAGAACAGCCTATCCATCGCATATGATCCACTCGGATCCGCTGACAACACATCTCTACAACTCTAATGTCTTGAATTCTTCAGAATTCCTCCAGCGCGCATAACCAAGATGCGGGGAATACATAAGATAATAATGAGGAAAAGAGACCTTGGGAGGGCAACCTGAGGTCCCGATATAGGACATCCCGCCAACCAAACAAGGAACACGGAGTACCCTAGCCCGGGTCTCAATGTTTACCTCGCAAGGCCCCCTTATATTCCCCAAGGCATGCTAATCAATATCATAAGTTGCATTTAATTAAATAAATCAAACTCATAGGACACATGCATAGGTCGGGGCTTTCCTAGCATGATTACAAGGTGACAGGATGCACGGTTTTACACATATCCTAAGGGTGCAAGTCCCTAACATACAAGTCTAGGGTGGCATGCATTCTGCACACTAATCATGCTTGCATGGATTACATATAACAGTTAATATTAACTATGTGCCCCAGGGGAGGACGGTACACGCCCAAGTGCATATAGCGCCTCCCAACTGGGTTGGGTTGTCCCACTCACCGGTAACCGGATCGTCGCGCGACCGTCCGTCAAGATCTGCAAGACAGGGTAATCAACCCGGTGAGTAAAATACACAAATACCACAAAATACTCCAAAATACACAATAAATACCCAACACTCGGGCAAACGTACATACGGCCCGTACGCACGCTAGCCCGAGCACCCCGACTCACTCCCGCACCCCGGCAACCACCCACGGCCACCCGCCCCCGGATGCACCGCCGCGCCTCAGCCCGCGCACCCAGGCGCACCGCCGGGCCCCTGCCCGCACGCCTGGACACGCTGCCGAGCTCCCCGGGTGCACCGCGCGCTCACTGCGCCCCAGCGCAGCAGCCCGCGCGCACACCGCACGCTCCGCGCGCACCCCGCGCGCACCTCCGCTGCCCTCGCCTCGCTCCGCGCACACCCTGCGCGCACCACCGGCTCGCCCAGTACTCCACCGACTCGCCGCGCGCGCACAGCGCGCCTGCGCCTCTGCGCAGCGCTCCGCGCGCACGCCCCCGCATGGCGCCCTGCACGCAGTGCCCCACCACCCACGACCAGCGCCCAACACACCCGCCCAGCGCCCATCACGCGCGCCCAGCACACGCGCCCAGCACGCCCTCCAGCTCCACCCGAGCGCACGCCCGCGCGCACGCACGCGCGCGCCCAGCCAGGTGCGCTGTTTGCTGCCTGTGTTGCCAACCTGCCCGAGACCACCAGTCACCCTGCCCGAGACAGCCAACCCCCTGCCCGAGCCACCCTACCTCCTCTATCCGGCCACCAATGGCCTCCAACAGCCACCAATCACCCCCCACAGCCACCAACACCCAAACCCACCCTCCTAACAAGCATCTAAGCAAGAAAAGGAAGGAAAGAGAGCTTACCCAAAGGAAGAAGAGGAGAGGAAGGAACCGGAAGCTCTTCTTGCACCGAAATGCCTCCCCAAAGCCTTCCACCACCAAGATCTCCTCCTAGCCAAGAAAGGGCCAAAATCTGAGGAGAAGAGAGGGGGTAAGAGGGGGCTAAACACCTCGGAATTCGAATACGAAACTACTGGTAGATAGATCGGGACCGGATCTAACCTTTCTATGTTTTGAGTTTTGAGTTTCAAGAACTCTAGGTGGCTCAAAACTAAGAAAAGGAGAGAGGGGGAGAGAGAAAACAAGTGGGGAAGATGATGAATAGTGTAGGGCAACCTTTTGAGATCTCATTAAATAAGTCAACACACTTAAGTTAGTGTTAACCTAGGGTTAAGGCTTGATTAATTAGGTTTAAGTGGGATTTGACTTGGGTCAACCCAACCACACAAAAAAACAAAAAGGGTTGACCAAGTCATGGGCCCACTTTGACCGAGTCAACTCTCCCAATGACTTCTCGCTCGGTCAAAACCCGGATACGCCCCGGAACTGTGAAATTCTAAAACGTACCGGAATTCGATGAAATTTTTGTGAGTGGCTTAAAATGGCACCAGGACACATAATATGCAGTTAGATTTTTAATCGGAGTCCTCAAACACAGGACGATAGCTAACAGTCCAAAATTTTGCGGTTCCGATCGAAAAATGAAAAAAACTCAAAAACTGCCAAAATGCTCCAATGGTTACCAGCAGGCTAAAAAGTGACACATATATAACATGATGTTATGCGAGTTTATAAACATACATATTTATTGTGTGTTTATATATGTCTGTATGTGTGTGTCATATTCTTTATACTTAGGCAGTTTATAAACAGTCAGCTTATATCAATTTCTTTATACATACATGCTGCTACTGGTTTACTATTTGTACCATGCACATTCCCATTACAGAAAATGATCTTATATTACACACATACATTCTTGGCTTAATATGTCACGCCCCAGGGCGGCCGTCCCAGGGACGCGGCAAGTGTATATATGATATCAGCAGTCTAAACAGGAGGTCAATAACATACTCCAAACAACAAGTAAAATGACAACACAGACAAAAGCAGGGCTGACATGATATATACACAAATAGCGGAAGCTAAAAGACTGAGTCTGTAAATCAAAAACATATCACAGACTCAATACATAATCAACTGTCCTGTGAGAGCCAATATATACAATTACATCCAATATAATACAAACGGGTGTACAAGCACGGAAATATAATACATACAATCAAAAAGGGATGCTGATGGACGTGGTGGGTCCATCCCACCAAGACCGAGCCCCTACCCGCACGCCCAGACCCGCCGCACGCCGCGCGCACGCTCGCGCGTGCCCGCGCGCACACCCGCAAGCACTGCGCCCCAGCGCAGCACCCCGCGCGCACCCCGCACGCAAGCCCGCTCGCCTCACCGCGCGCACAGCACGCATTGCACCTCTGCGCAGCGCTCCGCGCGCACGCCCCCGCACGGCGCAGAGCGCGCAGCACCCGCACGCGATGCCCACGCGCACGCCCGGCACTGCGCCCAGCGCGCAGCACCCGCGTGCACACCCGCGCGCACACGCGCGTGCCCTGCCAGCTCGCCCGACAGCGCGCCTGCCCTGCGCCTCCCAGCCTGCCCTGGCTGCCTGCCTGCCGCCTGCGCCGGCCTGCCTACGCACGCCGCTGAGCCCGCATGCACCCGAGCCAACCCTAACACTTCCAACCGCCACCAACATACCCCCAACAACCCCCAAACCACCAAGCTCCCCTAGCACACCCATAAACACCTCCTATACATGCATCTAAACAAGAAAGGAAGGAAAGAAAACTCACTCAAGGAGAGGAAAGGAAGGGAGGGAACTTCGGGCGCTCTTCGCGCACTGAAATACCACCGCCAAGGCCACCACTACCAAGCCCTCCTTCAGCCCTTGAAGTGGCTGAAATCTGAGGAGAAAAGGGGCCATGAGAGGAGGAAAAACAAAGGGAAATGAAGGTCCAAGACCATGGATGGATAGATCGGGACAATTCCTTTGCATTTCTCCTTCTAGGGTTTCTTCTTTTGAACACTCTAAGTAGGTCCAAATGGGGATTTAAAGAGAGGGGAGAGAGAGAAATTTTTTGGATAAGATGATGAATAGTGGGGCTTATTGTTGTCGTGGGATTTATTTATGCTCACACCCACACCACACACACTCACACCCACTTAACTTAGCCCTAATTAGGTTTAGGCTAGGTTTAGGTGCACTTTGACTTGGGTCAACCCATCCACACTAGAAAACAAAGGAGTTGACACAGTCATGGGCCCACATTTGACCAAGTCAAGTCTCCCAATGACTTCCCGCTTGGTCAAAACCCAGATAAGATTCGGAACTGCGAAATTTTGAAACGTTATCGGAATTCTACGAAATTTTCGTGAGTGTCTTGGAATGGCACCAGGACACATAATATGCAGTTAGATTTTCAATCGGAGTCCTGAAACTCAGGATGATCGCTAAAAGTCTAAAATTTTAGCAGTTCCGATAGAAAAATGAAAAAAACTGAAAAACTGCCAGAATGCTCCAATGGTTACCAGAAGGATAAAAGTGACACATATATAACATAATACTTGACAAACAAACATCTCATTACATACCAATTTCATTACTAAACAGGTAAATCAACTATTTCACAATCAATAATACAATAAGCAAGAACCCTATAATGAATAGGCACAACCAAATCTGTTTACGCATGTCATCAATCTTCTCTTCCATTTTTTCAACCACATTTCGCATTACAGTGACATTCTCATCTATTTTTTCTTGGAATCTGTTGATTTGTTGTTTCAATGCAGCAGTGCTTGGATGAATTTCATCTACCCAAGAAAAGAAATGGCAGTCCCCTGAAGTCTGAAACAAAGCACAACAAATCAAATACATTTAATCAACATAAACACCTTAACAACATAAACAACCAAATCAAATACATTGTCATCAACATAAACACCCAAATTAAACATTTACCTTCCATTGTCGACATCTGTAGAACTTTCTTCCCTTGCTAGCTTCTTTGTTGGATGTCAGCACCACTGTGGCTACCCCGCATCGACAATTAGGGTTTCATAGAGTATGGACAGAGGAAGATGAAGCTTCACTCATCTCTGCTGGAGTCGGGTTGCCGACAGTTAATGATGGCCTTTGGAGAAGAAGCTGACCGTTGGTGAAGCAGCCGATCGTTGGAGAAGAAGTCGTTGCAGCTGAAGCTGACCGTTGCAGCAGAAGAAGAGAGGATGAAGACGACCATATATGCATTTGATAGAGGCAGGGGTATGGGTGTAATTTTTCAAAACTCAAATGGTCATAAGGGCAATTTGGATATTTCAACATAGTCTAAACGGAGTTAATGGAATATTCCTGGCATATTCCTCTCCCAACGGACGGAACTAAACCTCAGGGCACAGTTGCAAAATAAAGAATTTTCTAGGGGTATAGATGCAATTAGATTTTTAAGGGGGGTATAACGTAAAATATCATATTTATCAGGGGTATAAATGAAAATTTCCCATAATTTTTTTAGTACATGATGTTGATTTTCTTTGAATCAATTTTAACAGTGCTCATGAGTGTTAAACTGGGGTGAGTGTATTTTTTTAGGGATGAGGGTGAAGTCCTTAGTCTTAGGACCAGGACAAACTCTAGTGGAATCTCATTTTAAAGGTTTATTTAGGATCGAATCTTACTTGTCCTCATTCAGCTAATTAATCCCCGAATATCATTCAACTTTTTGTATATAATATTGTTCAAAAAATGCTTTGAATAATGTTACAATTCAACCACTACGCCTCATTGTCTAAATTTTAGTTAGGAGAAATGTATTCAACTTGAGTGTACTTGATTTCAGCTAGTCATCAAAATCAATAAATCATGCAAGGAAACAAAATCTCTCTTCACGTGAATGAGTACCAAATGCAATCACTCGTTTTTTTTATACTTAAATTCAACTTAATTTGTTCCATCTAAATAAATCACATAGAGTGAAAGACATGTGGTGCTTCAGCTTTGACCACGTGGATACACGTATTACGGCCCCACACCTTTTCCCTTTGTGGTTTTCATACTGTTTTTTTTTTTCAATGGCTGACCCACGTAGAAGAATCTTTATATTGTAATTTAATTTGGTGATCTATCTATCTGTATATGTCTTGTTGCGTGCCGTGGTTCAAATTTGATTGGTCGTCTGTATTTATTATTATTATTTATCTTATCTATATATTCATCATTCATATTAGCTCGCCGATGTTTTGTGTAAAGTCGCCGAGTTGGTCGACGAAGGAAAAAAGAGAGTCGCTTTTGCTGTCCGAGATCCAGATAAGAGTCCAGAATGGACGGCCAAACAATAATTAAAAAAAAAAAAAACCGAAGTTTCAATGTATATTCGTAATTCGTTTTCTGTTCTCTCGTGTTTGATATGAATTAATGGGTTGTTCTGTTTGAATGGGTTTCTTTGGTTGTGATTCGAATTAAAGGGTGTTCATTTATGTGAATTTGCTTCAAATATATGATTTGATTATATAAATAAGTTGAGTTTGAACACTTTTTTAAATTTGATTTACAAATGAGTTAAATATGGGCTTACGAGCTCGTTATTTAATATGAAAAGGGAAAAAAAAAACCCGAGCCGAGTCTATGCCCCAACTTATGTCATTTTCATATGTATAAGGCGTTGTGATGTGTGAAATGTGATTTCTTGAATGCTAAACAAGTTTCCTTTTTAACTAAACTAGCCTGAATCAAGCCTTACTTCGAGCTTTGGCTTGGCTGCTTTAACAAAAGATCAAACCGAGCTTTTCAAGAGTCAAATAAGCCGAGTTTGTATACGAAACTAAGCTCGATTTCGAGTCGAGCCGAGGCGAGCCTAATACTAAATGACCCTAGCTTGAACAGGTCAAAGCTCGGCTGTTCAACTCGTTTACCACCCCTATCTATTATCTATTTATTAAAAGAAAAATGATCCAGCTTTTTCATTTTCATTTTTATCTTTAAGCAATTGTTTAATTATTCATATTTATATTATTTAAATTTCAAGAAAAGAAATTAATTAGAGGTCTCTCTTGTCACCCATGAATTATTTTTAAGTCCTTGGGTTTTTTTTAAGTTTTTTTAATCTTTGAAGAGGTGAAAATTTATATTTAGATCCCTGGTACCGGATGTCAATTTTTTTAGTACACTGTTAACACTCCTCAGTACATTGTTAAATAATTTGAGTACACTATTAACACTTCCAAATACTCTGTTAACCTTTGCAAAATATTAACAAGCGGCAAGGGGCATTTTCAATAATTTTGATGGATAACGATATTTGTTCCAAGGATCCAAAGATAGTTTTTCATTGCTTTAGGGACTTTAAAAAAATATAAAAAATTCTAGGGACCTAACAATAATTCACGGGTGATCATAGGGATCTCTCATTAATTTCTCCATTTAAAAATTCAAAATTAATAAAAAATACATATCTATGTCATATTACACGTAGATTTGAAAAATTATCTTCACCCAAAAAATATTCCCATATCTTTTATATGGTTATATCTTCATTTGAAATTTTATATCAAGTACTCTATACCAAATACACTATAAATAGTTATTTTGTCTCCTCTCCCTAGGTTTCATCTCCTCGCACAAGGTTTTTTTTTAATTAGGTAATATACAAGATTAAGTTTTCTTTATTTGGATTTTTTTTTTTCGTAATTACATCTATCAAATCTTATTTTTAATGTCATGTTCTTAATTTATTTTTTTAATTTTCTATTGCTATTGTTTTCATTAATTGGTAATGCTAATCTTTCTATTTTCTTTCTTGATGGGTTTTTCTAGAATTACATTAGGTTTTGTTGTTCTTTTTTTTTTTTCCGGTTTAGTTTTATTAAGTTTCATGTTCTTGATTTTTAAAAGATTTTAACTAGGTATCATTGAACTACATGGATTTGTTTATTATTAGTTTATTGTTATAAGGTTGAATTTCTAATAGGATGTTAAATTCATGTGCTATATCATTTTATATTGTTAATTTCTTTAGTTGTTTTTTATTATAACGTTGAACTAAATCATGCTAGAATAATGATATATGATTAAATGAAGTAGTTTCGAATTCACACCTATAGTAATTTTATTATATAAAATATAATTTGATTAACATTAATCCATTTGTATTCTAATCTAGACAATCTTATTTTTGAATTCTCACGATATAATAATGTTATCAAAAATAATTTTTATTAAAAAAATTTTATATATCTATTACTTACTTATTAAAAGAATTATGTGACCCAATATTTTCATTTTCCATTTTATCCTTTAAATAATTAATTTATAACTAATATTAAATACTTATCTATTAAATGAAAGAGATCCACCTTTTTTGTTATTCATTTTCATTTATCTTTATCATCTTTTATTTTTATTTTTTTAATCCCCTATTTTGTTGGTATTCTTATTTATAAACGATTTATGTATTTTTAAAAAATCTTATCAGTATTTTGTGTTTGATAATTCATTCATCCCTAATTTATGGGAATTTAAAAACAAAAAAGGTGATAATTATTAAATTAAAAAAAACTTATAGATGATTTAATATTAAATAAATACTAGATATAAAATCAGTTTTTATTTTAAAATTTAAATTCCTTGATTGATAAAATCTATTAAAAGAATTATGTGACCCAATATTTTTCATTTCTCTTTTTATCCTTTAAATAATTAATTAATTATTAATATCTAATACTTATTTTTAAAATGAAAGAGATCCACCTTTTTTGTTATTCATTTTCATTTATCTTTATCTTCTTTTATTGTTATTTTTTTTAATCCCTATTTTGTTGGTATTCTTATTTATAAACGATTTATGTATTTTTTAAAAATCCTATCCTTATTTTGTGTTTGATAATTCATTGATCCCTAATTTATGGGAATTTAAAAACAAAACAAAACGTGATAATTATTAAATTAAAAAACTTATAGATGATTTAATATTAAATAAATACTAGATATAAAATCAGTTTTTGTTTTAAAATTTAAATTCCTTGATTGATAAAATCTATTACTTACTTTTTAAAAGAATTGTGACCCAATATTTTTCATTTCCCTTTTTATCCCTTAAATAATTAATTAATTACTAATATCTAATACTTATCTATTAAATGAAAGAGATCATCCTTTTTTTGTTATTCATTTTCATTTATCTTTATCTTCTTTTATTTTTATTTTTTAATCCCTATTTTGTTGGTATTCTTATTTATAAACGATTTATGTATTTTTTTAAAATCTTATCCTTATTTTTTGTTTGATAATTCACTCATCCCTAATTTATGGAAATTTAAAAACAAAAAAAACGTGATAATTATTAAATTAAAAAAAACTTATAGATGATTTAATATTAAATAAATACTAGATATAAAATCAGTTTTTATTTTAAAATTTAAATTCCTTGATTGATAAAAAATGTATTAAAATAAATATATAAAAACAAAAAATCAGTTTTATTGTTTTTAAATTTAACTTTAAATATTTGATAAATACAGTGATTAGTTTTTTTAGTTTAGGATATATACTCTAACCCACACTCCCTTGATTTTAGGACAAAATCCATCTAAAAATCTATAAATGACATGCCTCTTCTACAATTCATTCCGTGTTTTTTTTTTTTTTGGGTTTTTGTCTATTTAGAAAAGAATTTATTTTTTTATTTTATGTTATATGATTTATGTTTGCTTATGTTTTAATAATTATTAGATTAAAAAAATTAGGTTTTGTATTTGTTTTAAAATGACTTTTATAAGAATGATGAATGTGTTTTGTTTTGAATATCTTTAATAATATTTTTGTTGGGGTTGCTTAACAATAAAAAAAGCTCTAATCATTTTTTTAATTGAATGTTCTCAGGAGAATTGATTAATGCATACACAGAGTTCGACACACATGGAGAGTAAATTGTTCTTTTTAATATTTTGATTTTATTTTTATAACCTAATTAATTATTTTAGTCAAAAGTAGAGTTGATGTTCTCAAGGTTTTTTTATTTAAATAATCATTTAAAAACAATTATCTAGAAAATAAATTTCAACCACAAAATAATGTTATGAGAATCTTTGTATAACATTTAATTAATTTGTATATAATATTGAAGAATAAAATTTATTATTTCTGTGTAGGTAGGAATAAAATTAATATTAAACATAACTTTTATTTATGAATGATGTGATGAAAAATTTATTGACATATTTTCATGAAATGCTAAGTTGAGGCAAAATAAATTATTGTTTTTTCTTTGGGATATACATTTGGTCTATACTACAGACAGAGATTTTTTAGGGTTGTTTAAGACTTATTAGAAGATTTGATTGCTTATGTGGTTTTTTTTTCAAGACCGTACATTTATTTTTAATGATTTTTTTGTGAGAGTAAAATAAGTGCAAATTTGACCACTTTTTATTTTTTATATTATATTAAAAATATTGATGATTTTTTATTTATTAGTTGTTGAACCATTAATATGTCCACTGTTTTTATTTTTATTTTTGTAAGAAAACTTGTGATTGATATTTCAGAAATATATACATGTTATTTTTATATTACAGTAGCACATTCTTTTTAGCATTGTATATATATACACACAGACACAAGTTCATATATATTTTTATTTAATGAATATTTAATTTTTATATAATTTTTTTTTATAAGAAAACCTGTGATTGATATTTCAGATATATATACATGTTATTTTTGTATTACAATAGCACATTTTTTTAGCATTGTATATATATACGCTCATACACAAGTTTATATATTTTTTTATTTAATGAATATTTAATTTTTATATAATTATTATTATTTAATTGTTTATTTATATGTAATTAAAAATGTTATACCACGTGTTTTAGCACGTGCATTGTAACTAGTAAAAATGTATAATAATTAGCTTTTATTTTTTACTTTAAATTAAAAATTCATGATAAATAAAATACGTTTCATTTTGATACTTTTATTTCGTGTAAAACAATAAAACTGTAAAAAAAAAAACCTTCATATTTAAACGAGTAAAATTTTAATTTTCTCTAAAAATAATCCCATTTTGTAGGGATACGTCTTTGGTTTAGTTTCTTTTAGTTCTAATCCTCTAAATTTTCTTGAGATTTCTTATTTTTTGGAATGGTAACAAAAGTTGATTCTTTATCAAATTTCAATATTGATGAAAAGTGAAATTATAAATAGAAAATATAAATTAGACAGTTTTAATTTAAATTTAAATTTCAAATTCGTTATAAATAAAATAAATTTTATTTTATACATTTTTGTGCAATCAAAATATATACAAATAATATTAATGATTATAAACAAAAACCCTTCATACCTTAACTAATAATTAATAATATCACCTAAAAATCAAAATTTAATTTTGTTATAAAAAGAATCCCATGACACACACATGTATGTATATGTATATGTGTGTGTGTATATATATATAAATTTTAAATTAGATCTATGTAAATCATAAATACATATTTAGTATTTTAAAATCAGAATTAAGTAAATCTTATCACTATATTGAAATTTAAATAACTCAAAATTAAAATATTTTAATAAAATGTATCTCAATTAATTTATGTGAAGCTTTTCTTATCATATTTTTTATTATCAAATTATTCATATTTTGTATTTATATATTTCATTAATTTCAGATTTTGAGATCAAATTTTAAATAAGAATAATGTAATTTAAAATCATATTATTTGATTAATGGGGAAATTAATTAGGGGTCCCTGACTCTATATCCATAATAACAATAAGTTCCTGTAATGTTTTACCTTAATCATAAGTCCCTAGTCCCAAAACCTATTATCTTTAGGTCTCTCTGACTAACAGCTCCTCAAACGTCCGTTAACAATACCTATTCTGCCCTCCCAATTAAATCGACCCAGAGACCCTTGTCTCTACCCTTCTCTCCCCCAAAAAAACTCTAGCCACTCCTCCTTGTCGACCGTCGCTTCTTCTCCTCGTCGACTGTCGCTTCTTCTTCTCGATCGCTTCTCCATTGACGCTGCTACTCCTCGTCAACCACTTCTCCGCCGCTTCTCCTCGTCGACTGCTTCTCCTCCTCGATTGCTTCTCACCTGTTCACGATGAAGGCCACTACTAGTCCCTCCCAAGGCGACGCACCTTCTCCTCTGCGGTAAGGCTGCCACCTCCTCTGCTCATGGACAATATTTTTGTGGATGTTTATTTTTATGAGGTTTATTTTTGTAGATGTGAGATCTGTTTTTTGTGTTGAAATTTGATTTTGTTTTTTTTGGAAGTGAGTGTTGGATTATGGGATGATCTTCTCATTGTTCTAAAAGGGATTCAAGATCTGATTTAAGGAAACCAGTTAAACTAATCTGTGCCTAACATTTTTCAATATATGATTCACTATTATATTATTATTTTATATATTATTCACTTGGGATTCCTTTTACAGAGTTGGTGTTGTAGTTTTGATATTTTTATGAGGTTTATTTATTATTAAAAAACTTATGGTGGATTTGGTTATGGATACTGTGTAAACATTTGGGTTATTTGATAATGATCTTCGCAAAATTAATCCTTAAATGGGCATTTGATTCCTCTATTTTGAAAATATAATGCAAACATCATGGAAGGTGTATCTGAAAAGATTCAAAATAAGTAGTTTTATTTGATCAGTAAAACCTGGTTTATTCATCATCATTCTTATAAAGAGGTCAATTTTTCAAGCTCAGTCGAAATATCTTCGAAATATGTTCAGTACATATGTTGTAGACAATTTGGGGAATAGATTTTGTCTTGATTGATTGCGTTGTTGTACTGTTCATAAATGTTCAAAAGTTTTATTGTTCTTTCATATGTGAATCTAAAATCCTATCTAAACAAATGTCTGTTTCATATCATAATACACCATGCTTTTTTTAAAAAAAAATCCTAAAGTGGACACATTACAACACACATTTACACATTTTGAATTCCCTTCCCCAAAAGAGAAACCAAGACTTCAGTGATAAACCATACAAATTAAGGAAAGTTGAAGATAATTAAATAAATTGTAAAATATAAGTCTAAATTTAATTAACCTAAAACGATATGGGAATCCTGGGAATCCCAGTTCTTTAATTAACCTAAAGCATACGTAGCAGCTCATACTAAATTTAATTAGTATAAACCACTATGTATGTTATGTTTATCTAATTTTTTTTCTTCTTGTACACCGTTATTCTCTTCTTGTACATTTTTATGCTTCTTTGATACAATGTTATGCTTTATATGTACATTGGTAAATCATTATTCTAATTATGTAGTATGAGGGACTATCCACCACTGTTTCTAACAATTTCTTTTCACATTGTCAGGTTGAAATACGGCGAGCACCTCATAAAAGGAACGAACATGGATTTTGAACAAAAAGACATTCCAAGGTTCTGAGGGGAGTATGCAATCAAAGTCATTCGAAAAACTAAAAAGAGTGAGAATCGGATAAAGAAAATACAAGAAGACAGTGAAACATATAAAAAGCAAATGTGTTTGTAATATAATTTGGTGGTGGTGTAATGTGTTGCACTGTTTACATCAGTGGTGGTGAAGTTTAATATGGTGCTGATGTTTTATATATTTTGAACAATATATTTTGAACAGTTTTTATCAAAAAATATTTTAATTGCATGTTATATACACTGTTATTCAATATGTGCACACTGTTGTGGATGCTACAGGTTTTCTATGTTATAATATGTACACTTCTATGCAGTATGTGTACCATGTTGTGGATGTTACAGGTTTGGTAGTTGACATTGTGTACACTGTTATGCAGCATATGTACACTGTTATAGATTTTACAGGTTCTGTCTGTTACTGTTATAAATGTTACAGAATACGTCTGTTACATTGTGTACAATGTTATGCAGAATATTTACACTGGTATAGATGTTACAGATTCTGTCTGTTACATTGTGTACATTGTTTATAAATATTAATAGATATTACAGGTTCAAACATGTACACTGATAATGCGCTACAAGGAATAAACAAACGTATAGATTCAAACATATATGCATACATCATTCATGTTATACATCATTAAGTTCTCAAATATTTGATTGTGAAAGATACATCATTCTTCAACGGCCACTGAATTCCTATATGTCTTCCTGTTGTGTCCAAATCTCTTACACCTCGAACATCGATTGTGAGTTATTGCATCTGGATCTTCATGTGACTCTATTCTCTTTTTCTTCTTCCTCCTTGGCCTGATCTTTGTGAACGGAGGTTTGATCAATATGTTTCCTTCCTCCTCCTCAGTCAGTCTCTGAACGCCCACCACAGGTGGGATTGCACCTGCATATGCTTGACGAAAAGGATCCGATAGAAAATACAGTGAACAATAATCATCGTCTTGATTTGAAAATCAGGACCCAACCCCACTCTCGAGCAATGTACCCACCATCACATGAAGAAATCTTACGTTTAACGGTCACCCTTTATCATTATTCACGTACTCAAAATCAAATAAATATCTTATGGCATAATTGGTTAACTTAATTAAAAAATCTTTGACATCTTGAAACTGTTGATTAATTGAATGAATGCACTTATCCCAAAAACTTGTGAGCATCCCATTTGACGTACTCCCCCAAATGGCTACCCTTTGGGTAACCATGCTACAAGATGTAGGTGTCGTATTTATCATGTTCATTTGGACTATATTGGAAATCCTACAATTCATTTCGTTGATGGCATTCATTAGGTATAATAATATATAAAACACTTTTATATCTATCTATGTACATTATTTGTAATATGTGTACACTAATAAAATTCCTATAAAATGGACTATAAAGGAGTATAACATATCTTTACCTTATTCCTTCATCTCTATCACAAATTTGTCCATCATTGAGGGTAACATAGATCTCAACAACTATAGTCCCACACATCTTATGGATGTCGTACATTTTCTCTATGGCCTTATCATTCTCAATAGTGGGCTTAATCATTGTTTTCCCTGAAATTTCATACTTCAGAATAACTTTGGCCACATCGAACCCCCATTTTTCCACTAATTCATTGACAATGTAAGCATAAGTTGTTGTTCTACATATGCTAACTACCTCGGCATCATCGATATATGTACAAGCTGCCATAATTGGTTCCATTATTCAACAATGATAAATTAATCTGCAAATATTAAAAGACAACTAACATGAATTTCATGTTTTCAATATATTATAACATGCATGTACATTTAACCACTTTTCACACATAAACTGACAATAATCCACTGTTATTGTATACATTGTTACAAAGAACATCTTTCATGTTTTTATCATATTGTAACATGCATACTCATTGTCTAGTTAACATAGAAAACACACAATGTACTCAATGTACATTATTAGGTTCACTGTGCATACTATTAATATTCACACTTTGATAATCTTTTAGTTCAAAAATATATACAACTATATAAAGAGAAACTTTAAAAATTTCATAATTCCAAAACATGCACGATTACAAAAAACTGAAAATCATCGCATACTATGTCATGTACTATATGTGTACACTGATAAGCACACTGTGTACACCCTTACACTTTCATATTTCTGAAAACTCTCCAAATTAGAAACATTTATACAAACATCTAAGATGCATAAAATCAACACTATAACACTAAAAACTATAAAAATAAATAAATTATTGCTTTGAACAATCAATAAAAACATACATTGGTGATTCCGGAAGTGAGAATCAATCGATCCGGGTCCGGGGCAAGATCCGTTGTCAAGATCGGAGGTCGGAGTCACGGGAGAGGGTGGGGGTCACGGGAGGGGGTGGAAGGTGCGGATGGGATCGCGGGAGGGGGTGGGAGGCTGTCGGGGGAGGTTGGGGGACACAATGGGAGGTGCGAGAGGCACGGTGGAGGGGTCAGTGGAGGTGGTCTCACATTCTTATCTTATGTTGAGTTTTGAAAGAGAAAGAGACATATTGGGGAAGAAGAAGAAAGCAAAGAAAAAGGTTATGTTGAGAGTAAAAGAGACATAAAAACAATAGATTAGATGGAAAAAAGATGAAAGGACCTAAACAAAATACCACCACTAACTGAAGGACTAAAAAAACTTAAAACATTACAAGGACTTATTGTTATTATGGATATAAGGTCAGGGACCCCTAATATATATAAATGGTTAGAGAAAAATTAAAAAAAATTAAATCATTGTATGTATCTAATCTAATCTACAACTTATTTATCCTTGAATTACTCAAACAAAGTGTTCACGAAGAAAAAAAAATCATGCGTTTTGTTTTTTATTTATGTTTCTTTATTTTTCCTAGTGGAAACTTATGATTGATATTTATTCAAGACTATAGTTAAAATGCACGCGCTGAAGCGCGTGTTAATTATTAATCACAGGTAAGTAATGAATAACGAAATATAAATGCTCCATGTCTTAAAAAGAAAGGTATTTAAAAATAAGCTCGTATAATTTTCAAAACAGAATCTCCAACTGTTG
Organism: Acorus gramineus; assembly: GCA_030737835.1. Classification (NCBI taxonomy): domain Eukaryota; kingdom Viridiplantae; phylum Streptophyta; class Magnoliopsida; order Acorales; family Acoraceae; genus Acorus; species Acorus gramineus. The sequence goes on along the minus strand of CM060854.1, from coordinate 13,703,869 downwards.
AAGCTGAGGATCCATCATCTCTTGCATGATGACTTTTAGAATTCAAGAAGTCTGAATCAGTCTCTTGATATGTTTCACCTGCAGCTGACCAGCAAAACAAAATAAATCAAAAACAAAATCTTTATAGTAAAAAATATGTTATTGAGAAATAAACATGTATAAACAAGCCAACACTGCATTTAGAACTGTTACAAAATTCTTTGATTCAAGGAAAATAGAAAATATCAAAATCCCCATGAAATTTACTACCATTTTACAGGTAAATTTCCACCATTAATCTATAAAAGAATCAATGCATCAACAATGGAGCTTGCAAGATTCAAATGCACCATAAACAAATACATCGGTTTAAACACTCCTCAACTCTCCGAGCTTCTTTTCCAATCTTTCTTCAAATATTCCTTCCTGCCTTTAAGAGTTCTCTGAAACTATTGAAAGTAAAGGCTAAATCAGCCTTGATGGCAATAAACAACACGAACTATGGAAAGAACAGACATAATTTCAGTTTTTCCTGTAAAATGGAACTACAATTTTATACAACTTCGCAATAAAGTCGAAGCAATATTCTTTCATGCTCCCTTGCAACCATTTCCAATACCTCTACCCAAACTTAAAGGCAACAGCAATCTCCATTAAAAATTTACATCACAATTCACAAATTAAAAGAGTACTAATAAAAAATATTAAATCTAAGATCATAGCTACTCATCAAGAGTACATATCAAATCAAAGTTTTAAACCATGGATGTCCAACTCATTTGGAGTCCACCAATCTTAAAACAAAGAAAAGGCAGGCATAACTTGGCAATTAAATGAATATAGAAAAGTGAAAGATAACAAGAACCGATAAAATGGTAGTAATTTATACAGTTTAACGCCAGGTAGCACCCAAACAAGTAACACTAAACATGACTGAATATATACTGAAAAACAATTCAAATGAATGAAAGGTGTATCTTTTCAGGAACACAAAAATTTGCAGAGAAGTTAGAGAAGTTAGATTCTGACGTGACAACTAAATACATAAAAAAAAATCACCATACATCCAATAAGACATGGGGATATGGCGAAGACAAAATACATTACCAACCTAACAAATAAACCCCACAAAAACAGAATTATGGTAATAGGACTTGTTAATTTTTGAATAACAAATCCCAAATCTCATAATTTATCTATTTGATGATCATACAATAGGCCTCACAGTCACCACTATCTTATTTTAAGGCTCAAGGGCCCCATACTACCATTAATCTTATCTGCGAATTCTACTGAAGAAAGAAAGAAAAAAAAACACATTAAAAAGATGAATGCTATATACCATAGTACTACAGAACTATAGAACACTACAAATAATATACATATCTTTAAACTTACGGACTTGTTTTCAAATCTACGAAATTGTAAACAGTCATAATAATTTGTCTAAATTATATCCTCTCTGCAAGGATGAGACCTTGGTAAGTTGGACTAACGAAAATTTAACACAGTTGTTTAAGCAGCTGACACGTACACACAGATCGTTATATGCCTTGCATTAAAAAGGAAGAAGAAAACTCTCTAAATGCATATGATATCAATAGTAAGTAAACAAAAAAATGATTACTTTCAGTTAAAACCATTGCAATGCTAGATGAAGAACTCGTAGTATACACATGGATGACCAATGACTTATTTACAAAATAAAATTTTCAAAGAATTTAATTAAATTTACGGTCCTTATTTTTTTGAAAAAGTTTACTTCTCTATTAAGAGGAGACTAATATAAGAACCTCAAAAAGGACCAAGGCACACTTCAATCAAAGATGTGTAGAGGATGCAAACCATTTCGAGTCACATTTAGGCCCCGTTTGGTTGCGCGTTTGGACGCGCTTTTGCTTTTTAAAAAGCTGAAAAGCTAAAATCGTGCATCCAAACGGGACAGCTTTTTGCAGAATCGGAAGTTGGATTCCTTTTAATTTTTCTCTCAAATCTGTGTTTTAAAAAGCTAAGAAACAACGCTTTTTTGTCAGAATCGATTTTTTGAATTGAAAAACAACTTTCTCTGCCAAACATTAAACTCTTTTCAAATATTGATTCCTAAATTAAAAAAAAAATCTTAAAAAAGTCAAGGTCTAAAATCATCTTAAAAAACAACTTTATTCCAAAAGCTATTTTTCAATCGGTGTTTCCAAACGGACCCATAATACATTTCCATGTTAAAATTATTACACTATAGGAGAATGCACGAACATTGAGAAATAAAGTAGATTAATTAAAAACTATAAGAAACCATGAAATCAAGCAATTTCTGTAAAACTGTTCATAGAACAGGTAATCTCACCTTTGTCTGCTTTCTCATTGAGAGTCCAATAGCAACTCCCTGAAATTTTTAAAAGTGATGGACCATAAATATAAAGTTCACTTTGTTTTTAAGATCTATTATTATTTCACAAAAAAAAAGGAGAATTGATCAAATAAATCAAAAGTGTTTATCCATTTGTGTAATGCATCATTGCAGAAACATAAAAAAGGAATCATATAAATGGTAGTGATCATTACCCATAAAAATGCGTTGATACTTTCAGTTTTGTGATGACTGGTTAATCTCCTTTTATTTCCTTTCCCACTTGCAAGAGGTGTGTTCTAAAACCTGCATCACGGATTCCCAAAACGATCATAAGAACAACAACAAAAATCAATATGAAACAACGTATAAACAGCGGAAAGAAATATATTTAACGTGGGTTGATCCCAAGGTCTACCTTGCCATAAGGGGAAGGAAATGCATCCATTAGTCCTTTCTTCAGAGGGGTCCAACTTTTCTAACTACCACCTTCCCTATCGGCCACCATAAACACTATGTAACACTTCCCTCGGTCGAAACAACTGCACATGACAAACCATTTGGGATCACCAAAAAAAAAAAATCACCAACATATCAAAATCTGATCTTTAACATCATTCATCAAATCCTTTCTAACCTACAAAACCCACACAAGAAGAATCATCTATTCTTATCCATGTAAACACAGCCAACAAATCACGTTCACCAAATCCTAGAAAACAGAAACCACATCTGGACAAAATAAAATTATAGGAAACTCGTAATCAAATCGAAAGTATTAGATTAAGCAGATTAAACAATAAAATCGTGGGGGAAAACAACAAACCTTGGTTTTTTTTTTTAGATGTGTTCCTTCTCTGCTTCACCGATTACCCTCTTCTCCTTGTTCTCTGATTAAACAACAAACGTGTCTAAAATTTACTCAGACAAGGAAGATGGGACACCAAGTTGTGGTGTAAACCTTCTAAAATGTCAGTCTCCTTCACCTTCCACTTCATCTTTCCGGGTTCGAGACAGAGCTCTTCATAGTGGTCTTCCGAGAGGTAATTAACGGAGGAGGTAAGGAGCCGCTCGGACCACCATCGTCGCCACTTGTTCCTTCCGATTCTCGGATTCTCTCGAAACATCTTCCCCATTTTACCGTCTCTCACAGGCTTGTGGAAAACTCTAGAAACGGGCAGAAAAAAAAGACACAAACACTGAGAACCTCAAATGCCGAATTTACCCCTGTAATGATCCCGGGAAAAAACAAAATAGATACTAACATGTCATTTATAGATAGATGTATGGGTAGAATAGAAAATTCAAAAAAGTGTCGACGTTGTCTTAGGACCAATCCTTATAATATATAAATAAAAAATATATTATATATAAATAAACATATATATATATATATATATAGGGAATTGATTACCTGCGGTCGTGCGGTCGTCAGGTCCATCGTGCGCCCGCACTCTTAGTCGTCCGATCGGTGCTCTCTCGATCGGACGGCTAATGACTGTTTTAAAAAAAAAAAAATCAAACCGGGTGAAACCGGTTGCCTTCTCTCTCTCCTCTCATTTTTCTCTTCTTCTCTTCGACACAACAGAGCTTCTCTTCGACCCAACAGAGGAAAAAAAAAAAATGGAGGGAGCACCACCTACTGCGGCCTCATCCGCTCGGCCACCCCCACCCCTCCCCGTTCTCAACGACCACCGGCCACCCCTACCTCTCCCCGTGCTCGACGGTAGGTTTTTATCTGGCTTTTTTTCAGATCTAGGGTTTTATTTTCAGATTTATTTTGGGTCTAGGTTTTTATTTGATTTTTTTCAGTCATAGGCTTTTCTTTTCAGATTTATTTTGAAATCTAGGTTTTTGTATGATTTTGGGTCAGATCTAGGGTTTTCTTTTCATATTTATTTTGGGTCTAGGTTTTTATTTAATTTTTTTCAGTCATAGTTTTTTTTTTCAGATTTATTTTGAAATCTAGGTTTTTATCTGATTTTTTTTCAGTTATAAGGTTTTTTTCATATTCTTTCATGATCTAGAGTTCTCTTTTCAGATTTGTTTTACTTTGTATATGCTTATTGAGGAAGGCATTTGAAGCAAAAAAAAAAAAAAAATTGATAGATGAAGCCGGTGGTAGATGAGGAGATCGGTAGCAGCACACCCTGACATTATTTAGAAATAGGTGTAAGTGCATACTATACACATTGGATTACTGTGACTGATAATCTGAATTGAAGCATGAAAAGTACTGTTAAGGGATTGTTTATGCAAGAAATAGAATGAATAGATTGATTTGTTTTTCACCCCATCAGTAGTTGAAATCCTACTGAAATTAGAATTGTTGGTTATGGATAGAACAAATAAAAATTTACAGAGTAAGTTTTTTGTTATTTGTGAGATTTTGGAAGGATTATGATGAATGTCATATTGATATTGATGGTGTACTTGTTGCCTGGGTAATTTAAATTTTAATCGAACAGTGGTTATTAAGGTATCATTTAGGCATACATTATCATGCAAAGTCCTGATTTTGATGTCTCAGGCTTTTGGATAACTAGTTTGTATCGATTCGGAGTCTATTTTTGTCCAAAACTGGAGTAGGTGTGACATCTTCCTATTACTGATGTGACATAGAATAAATAAGTCATTGATATGGCATTAGGGGAACAAGAATTTGTGGATGGACTTCCTCGGATCATGCTTGCATGTTCATATGTATGTTACATTATAAATGTCACTGCAATTTTCTTCTTCTTTTTTAACTGAATATGTTTAAATCATTTTGAATTGTGGGTTGCAAATTGTGGATGCATGGCGATATGTAGATAACCCTGTGTAGATTGCTTAGGCACCTTAATGTAATCAATATTAGTGGGTGTGTTGTTCATGAAATGTATGTTTAGCATTTGAATCACATTTGGTCTTTATATTTCAGTTAAAATGTTTAATGGATTATCAGTCCCTCCTATTCTTCTTTATTAATATGAGCTGGCAGATTTGGTTGAATTGGAATCATGCTGTCTTTATTTTCAAGTTATTTTTAGATCTTGGGTTTTTTAGATTTATTTTCAGGTATTTCAGGTTATTTTAGGTATTTCAGGTTTTTAGATTTATTTTCAGATCTTGGGTTTTTTGAGGTTTTTCATATTTATTTTCAAATCTAGGGTTTTTCAGTTTTTTTTTTCAAATCTAAGGTGTTTTAGATTTTTTAGATTTTTTTTCATTGTATAATGGTTCTGAACTTCTGATGACTTTCTTAGAGGAGCATAGAAACCTTCATTATTAATCACAAGGGGAAAAATATGGTAGCTTTAAAATATGATATTTGAAAGAAGTATATTTTGTGCATGTATAGTAATGAATATCAGGGATTTTTGTATGATTATTTTTATGGAATGTGCATTTTTTTACTCATGATTCAGGTTTGTTGAGCATTTGACTCACATTTGGTCTTTATATTCAGTTAAAATGTTTAATGGATTATCAGTCCCTCCTAGTCTTCTTATTAATATGTGCTGGTAGATTTGGTTGAATTGGAATCATGTTGTCTTTATTGATAAGATAAGTAATGAAATTCAGATTGTAAACAGGGTATGGGCAAATTGGAAGGAATGCAAGACTCAAATATCCATATCACTTTTTCAAGGTAATGGTATGGGTCCTTTTGTTGAGGATTCTATTAAAGCCAGTTTTGGAAGGTGTCTCATGAAGCTGTGCGTGCACCTGAAGTACTAGCAAAGTTAGCCAGAAGAAAAAAGAATCACTCAACATACTCAGTTTTCGGCAGATGATACGTTGAGAAGTGTTTTGTATCCTCATCAAAGAGCTTAGATATATGCATAGATGATATTAAAGATGTATACTCTCAGTATGTACATGATGAAGGACCTTAATTTCCCCTTGATCTTTTGTTACATATTATATGCCTCTGATGAGGCCAGTTTTCACCAAAAAAAAAAATGTTTAATGGATGAAGACAATGAAATTGTGGAATGATGTTGTTCTATTTGTTCCAAGATCATATTGAAGTGTTCCAGGTGGTTGAGAGTGCATATCATTAAATCAGATGACTAATAAGTTGTTGAGAGTTCATATCATTAAATCAAATGACTAGGTGGTTGAGAGTGCAAAATGCTTATGTTTTTACAAATTCTCAGATTCATTCAGAAATGAATGAGCAGATTGTATTTTTATAAGGGCCTGTTTGTGGATAAAAACTCCTTCTACTGATGATGATAGTCAGTATAGAGGCCTGTTTGTGCCTTCCTTTTGAGAACATTCTAGTATTTTATAGAGGCCTGTATGTGTTAGATGATTTTGATTATTTTATTTGTTGCAAAATTTGAATGCATTTTCAGTTTGAACTCTTCAGGTACTCAATGACTTTCCCTGTTGCCCAGGTTTTCATTGTGTTTTTTTTTTTTTTTTTACTATACTTTCTTGTATTAAGGTGTTAGATTATTATTGGTGCCTTGATTCCTTCCAATGGAAGCATCTCAAATTGATTCACAGGAAAGCTGCAGGTTATGATTTTTATAGACAAGGTGTGCCCAATCTTTCAGGGACAATTATGCATTTCTGGACATCTACAATAGTTTCAGAAATTGAACCCAATACATGATATCTGCAATAACTCTCCACAACTGCAAAAGCTAAAGACCTCTTGCTTTACTGAAGGAACTCTCTAAAATAAATAAATAAAAGACAACCAAGACAAGCTCAATTTAAAGAGTGATATCTGAAGGATTAATATGAATCAATTATTGAAGCACAATACATGTAAACCCACAGCCGGAAAACAACACAAGCACAGTGCATAAAATGCATTGAATATTCAACTTCCCCTAACAAACCTTTTCTATCAGATAATTGAGAACTCTTAAATTTCCTTGGCAAATAAAAATAATGACAAACAGAGAGAATAAAGTTGAAGAGAAGAAGAAAAAAATTGGGAATATCTATCAAGTCAAAAGCATCCAAGACAAATACTCCAACTACTAATTATCATTGTTTTGGGTTCCTCACTCACAATCCAACCATTACAGCAACATTTTAGCTACGAAAACCTGTTCAACAACAACCAATTGAACCATTAAAACAACATTTCAACATGTCTAAAGGCCAAACATTTCACATCGATTTGGAGACAACAAGATACTACATGAATAATAAGTTGTTCACAATAAGGCCGTGCAGAAGTTCAAAGCTCTTCTTGCTTTTCCAGTGATCACATGTGCTCATATTTCCATGATAGGTAACGACACCTCCAAGCTGATCAACTATCTATACAATCCACAGAGAAAATCATTATGAGCTTAATCATTTAATCAACCAAATCAGCTAGTAGTAGTTATATCACGTTGATCAACTATCTATACAATCCACAGAGAAAATCATTATGAGCTTAATCATTTAATCAACCAAATCAGCTGGTAGTAGTTATATCACGTTGAGAAGAATATACAGATGAATCACATGTATTGTTACCCTTTCACTTACATTGAACTTCAGAGAAGAAAAAACTCTATTCATAGACAGCATGATTCCAATTCAACCAAATCTGCCAGCTCATATTAATAAAGAAGAATAGGAGGGACTGATAATCCATTAAACATTTTAACTGAAATATAAAGACCAAATGTGATTCAAATGCTCATACATTTCATAGAATTAGAGTAGTAACATTTTCATTGCAAACAAAAAATAAACATACATTTCATGAACAACACACCCACTAATATTGATTACATTAAGGTGCCTAAGCAATCTACACAGGGTTATCTACATATCGCCATGCATCCACAATTTGCAACCCACAATTCAAAATGATTTAAACATATTCAGTTAAAAAAGAAGAAGAAAATTGCAGTGACATTTATAATGTAACATACATATGAACATGCAAGCATGATCCGAGGAAGTCCATCCACAAATTCTTGTTCCCCTAATGCCATATCAATGACTTATTTATTCTATGTCACATCAGTAATAGGAAGATGTCACACCTACTCCAGTTTTGGACAAAAATAGACTCCGAATCGATACAAACTAGTTATCCAAAAGCCTGAGACATCAAAATCAGGACTTTGCATGATAATGTATGCCTAAATGATACCTTAATAACCACTGTTCGATTAAAATTTAAATTACCCAGGCAACAAGTACACCATCAATATCAATATGACATTCATCATATAATCCTTCCAAAATCTCACAAATAACAAAAAACTTACTCTGTAAATTTTTATTTGTTCTATCCATAACCAACAATTCTAATTTCAGTAGGATTTCAACTACTGATGGGGTGAAAAACAAATCAATCTATTCATTCTATTTCTTGCATAAACAATCCCTTAACAGTACTTTTCATGCTTCAATTCAGATTATCAGTCACAGTAATCCAATGTGTATAGTATGCACTTACACCTATTTCTAAATAATGTCAGGGTGTGCTGCTACCGATCTCCTCATCTACCACCGGCTTCATCTATCAATTTTTTTTTTTTTTTTGCTTCAAATGCCTTCCTCAATAAGCATATACAAAGTAAAACAAATCTGAAAAGAGAACTCTAGATCATGAAAGAATATGAAAAAAACCTTATAACTGAAAAAAAATCAGATAAAAACCTAGATTTCAAAATAAATCTGAAAAAAAAAACTATGACTGAAAAAAATTAAATAAAAACCTAGACCCAAAATAAATATGAAAAGAAAACCCTAGATCTGACCCAAAATCATACAAAAACCTAGATTTCAAAATAAATCTGAAAAGAAAAGCCTATGACTGAAAAAAATCAAATAAAAACCTAGACCCAAAATAAATCTGAAAATAAAACCCTAGATCTGAAAAAAAGCCAGATAAAAACCTACCGTCGAGCACGGGGAGAGGTAGGGGTGGCCGGTGGTCGTTGAGAACGGGGAGGGGTGGGGGTGGCCGAGCGGATGAGGCCGCAGTAGGTGGTGCTCCCTCCATTTTTTTTTTTTCCTCTGTTGGGTCGAAGAGAAGCTCTGTTGTGTCGAAGAGAAGAAGAGAAAAATGAGAGGAGAGAGAGAAGGCAACCGGTTTCACCCGGTTTGATTTTTTTTTTTTAAAACAGTCATTAGCCGTCCGATCGTGTGAAAGCACCGATCGAACGACTAAGTGCGGGCGCGCACGATGGACCTCAAGACCGCACGACCGCAGGTAATCAATTCCCTATATATATATATATATACACAGGGAAGTGATGGGGGTGCGAACGTGCGTCCGTACACCCCATCATGTGGTTTAAAGAAAGGGCCGTCCGATCTGTGTTCCTCTGATCGAACAACCCAGATTTAATTTTATTTTTGAAAAGGTAAAACTTATTCACCAGGTCACTAGGTAATTCAATGACACCCCATTGTCCCCCACTTGTCCCATCTCTCCTCTCATTTGTGCTCTTCGAATCAAAAAAACACACACACACACCCCATCTCTATCTCTCTCTCTCTGCACAACCCGTCTTTCATTTTTATTTTATGGATAACTTGGAACAACCCATCTTTCTCTCAGATCGGCCACCACCCTTTGCGGCCTCTCTCCGACGCCCCTTCCTACGCGACCACCCTCCGCCACCTCCTCCACGTGCGACCACCACCCCCACGAGGCCACACTCCCTTCCATGAGACCACCCCTCCTACTCCCTCTTCTCCTTGTTGAAAAATTATGTATTTTTTTAGAATGTTTTTTCAGATTTAGGGGTTTTATTTATTTATTTGTTTTCAAATTCACAAATTTCTAGGATTTTTGTGTTTCGATTTATTTTTTTATTTTAAGAATTTTTTTAGTTATAGGGTTTGGTTTATTTTCATATCTAAGGTTTTTCTTTTCAGATTTTATTTCAGATGTAGGGTTTTGTTTCTAGATTTAATTTTAGATCAATGGTTTTTCTTTTGAGGTATATTCAGATCTAAGGTTTTTCAGATTTGGATTTGAATGTTGTTTACTTTAAATGAATGTTGTTTATGAAATTGACACCAATTGAATTTAGGATTTTGGATTTGGATTTATGCATTCTTACACCTTGAATTCAAATTCACAAATGGATACACTGAATTAGTTCCACAAAAATTCACTCATTGCAATATATTCGGCAACCTGGACCTGGACTGGAACACTTCCATTGTTGCTTTGTAGAATATGGCAGATGACATCTGATCTGATGCTATGCATTCTTCCATTGTTATTATTGAAATTGTTTTTACAAAACAAGTATTGCTGTTTTGTTGAGCATGTAATCAAAATTATTAGTAAACATAAAATGAGAATATACAAGGCAGATACTGCTGGCCTGAATTCTGCAAACACCCAATTAACAATTAACAAACAAAAATTAAATCCCATAGGACTGAATATACACATCCAACAATAACAATTAACAACAAAATCTAAAACAGAATAAAAAAACAACATTTCAACCTGTTTGAAGACCAAACATTTCAACCATTAAAAGGCACCTGTCCAAAGACCAACACAACATACCTGAATAGACAAACAGGGAAAACCAATACAACTTAAAAAAAAAACACTACAATGCTTTACAACAACATTAGACCTCAACCATTACAACTATACAAGCCATGTTAAAAGATACATATTGAAAATTTTGATAAAAACTTGTTACATTATCAACTAAAGATAAAGATAAATTACATGAAGATATTGCTACTAAATAAATTAGTGCAAATAACAATAAGCAAGAAGAAAAAGCTTTATCATGCTTCTTATGTCCTCAATTTTTTCTTCACCACAACTTGGATCCCATTGTGTTAATCGACTCGAACACTTCTTAAAATCACTTCGCTGAGGAAACCTCCACCTGATTAGGATTCCAATATGTCAAAAAAAAACCTTAAAACTGTATACAACATCAAATTTATATAAAAAAAAATTCAAAAATGAACATCTAACCAAGAATAATATACAGGGCGTTGAAAAATTCTTGCTCAGTTTGATTTGGGCATTCATCATGCCTTGTTTATTACATTTCATAAATAAAGTTTCACAAACCTTAATACTTATATTAAAAACATTAGGGAAATCTGATAATTTGTCCAAAATTATTGAAGGAAATGAAAAATAATAAAAGGGGATTGTTTACATCAGAAAAGTATTGACATTTGACCTTAATCTAAAATAGACTTTGGATGATAGGGATGCAAGGTGACTGGTTTTAACATCACACACATTTCAACATCAAACATTTTACACATTTTAACATCTAACATTTTAAACATCAAAGTAGAATTAATGTACTTACAATGTCACTAGGGAGGGTCGAGTTATCGCTGTTTTCGCTGTGAGGGATGGCTGAGAGAGAGAGAGGAGGCGGGGGGGCACATGTAAGGGACAAATTCATACATCAAACAGAAAAAATCTGAAAAACCTAAAAATCCTTAGATCTGAAAATAAAAATACTTACAAGTTTATACATTAAACAGAAAAATCTGAAAAACCTGAAAACCCTAGTTCTGAAGATAATAAAAAAAAACACTTACAATTTTTTTGAATCTGTGATAGATGGGGTGGTCGCATGGAAGGGGGTGCGGTCTGGTGGGGGTGGTGGTGGCACATGGAGGAGGTGGCGGAGGGTGGTCGCGCGGGAAAGGGCGTGGAAGAGAGGCTGCAAAGGGTGGTGGTCGATCTGGGAGAAAGATGGTTTGTTACAAGTTATCCATCAAAAACAATTGAAAGAGGGATTGTGCAGAGAGAAAGAGAGAGAGAGAGAGAGTTGAAAAAAAAAAATGAAAGAGGGGTTGTGCGCAGAGAGAGGGAAAGAGACGGTGTGTGTGTTTTTTTTCTGATTCGGAGAGCACAAATGAGAGGAGAGAGAATAAGTGGGGGGACAATGGGGTGTCATTGAATTACCTGGTGACCTGGTGAACAGGTTTCACCTTTTCAAAAATAAATTAGATCTAGGCTGTTCGATCAGAGAAACACAGATCGGACGGCCCTTTCTTTAGGCCGCACGATGGGGTGCACGGCCGCATGGCCACACCCCATCACTTCTCTCTCTCTCTCTCTCTCTCTCTCTCTCTCTCTCTATATATATATATATATACACAAGTGATATTGTGCGGATGGTGTGGGAAGGGTTACATCGTGCGGGATTCAATCTGGGCCGTTCGATCGATGGTCTCTCGATCGAACAGCCCAGATTTAAAAAAAAAAAAATTGAAAAACCGGACAACCCGGTTCCCATCTGATTTTCAACCCATCGAAAACCCTCTCTTCTCTCTCTCTTCTCTTTCATTTTCTCTGTTTTCACACCCTCCCCAAAAACTTCATCTCCTCCTGAAAACTCTCTTCTCTCTCTCTTCCCTTTCATTTTCTTTGCTTTTTCACCCACCCCAAAAACACCAACTCCTTTCGGCATCATTTCCAGCATCCCCGTTCCGGCATCCCCTTCCTGCATCCCTTCCGGTGTCCCCTTCCGACATCCATTCCGGCATCCCCTTCCCTTTCGGCAAGAATTTCTTTAACCTTTTTTTATTTATCTGATTATTTAGGGTTTTGATTTCTTTGTTATTTTGTTTGATTACTTAGGGTTTTATTCTTCAAATGAGTCTTTTAGTTGTATAATTGTTTTTCTTTGAGGGTTCGTATGGTTTGTTAGGTTTTTTTCCAAGGGTTTCTAAGGTGTGTTTTATGTTTTCTTTCTCATATTCTAAGGAATCCTTGATAGAATAAAATCAATAAGAAAACTTCTAAATAAAAACTTCACCAAAATGACCTATGAAATGTCACAGAGAATAAAATTGCACTGTGCACACCAAGAAATAAATGAAATGAATTGATTTGAAGTGGATATTAAATAGCACAATACACTTCCTAGATATCTTGCCCGGTTGCTTCAAATGTTTAAATTAACTTTTAAACATCGGAAAATTCAAGCACAGCATTACATGGAAAAGGTGAGTAAAGAGACTACCACACTAACAGAAGACTCATGTTTGAATTTGGTCCTGATGGGTTTATTTTTTCTTTTTAGATTTTTATAGATGTTTGATTAATCTAGCACGAGACAATGAGTTTATGAGCAACAATACTAATCAATTGTGTGTGCATATATTTTGTCTAATACTACTACTACTACTACTACTGGTGGTGGTGGTGATAAGAATGCAAGCATTGCTTCTGATCTCACACAGTGAGTGTTGAATGTGTTTGTTAGTGGAAATTCAAAATTTTTCTTTAGGATTGGGTTTTATTTGGTGTGGAATTGTGTGTTCATCTCGAATTATTATTGGAATTTTTTTTTTGTATGTGTTTTTGTTCTAAAGTTCTCTCTTCTAGATGGTCACATGAATCTCTGTCTCATATACATCGTGCACCATCCAACTAATTATTGCATTGTTTTAATGACATCTGGTATTGGTCTTGCAGATTTGAAAATTTGACCCTGAAAGCATTGTAGTATGCAGTTCTTGCGAAGTTTGAATCAATTAATCATGTATCCACGTTGAAGGAAGAAAGGCCAGAAAGTATTAGGGGAGGAGATGAATTGAAAGTCTACAGGATCTACACTATAGGAACAACCCAAAGACAAGCATTGTACACTTTCAAATTCAATAGTGATATCCAGTTTAGGTGCCACATGAAAAAAACCCTTGCCCAAAGTTTAAAGTTATTTTTTGTTTTGTTGGAAAACTAAATGTATGCATCACTCAATGGATATGAATCATTTTAATTTCTTGTATATATGTCATATAAATGAATTAAACCTGCTGCTGTTGTTTGATCACATCCCATCGTTTGTGTTTTGCATTGTTTGTGTTTCTAACTCACATTGTTAGATTAAGATACTGGTCTAAACAAATTATTAATGATTATTTAATGGGTTTTTTGTTAAATCTTTTGCGTAAGCATAGTGTTGTTTTTGAAGGCATGTGATGCATGTTGAAACATGTTTATGGTACTTATATGTTAAACAGAGTTATGTTGATACAGGGTCATGGAATAGGTTTTTTTTTTTTTTTGGTCCTTGAAGTGTCCAGTTCTTAGATGACATTGAAATTTGGTTGAAAGCTGCCATTTTTGCTTAACAGTGTTGAGCAAGAGAACTGCAATATCATTGTAATATTAACAGGTTTATATTCTGAGCTTTGACATCAAGAAAACCAAGTGAAGAAGAGATGGTTATTTTCAAGACAGATTCTATATGTACTGAATGGATTTGGTAAGATCTCATTCAAAGTTTGCTCTATAATTTGAGCACACACTTTAAGTTATTATATGCTCTAGACCACTTAGGTGTGGTTATCAAGGATATTTGTAGTAGTAGCTGTAGGATGCCCCATTATGGAGTATGTGTTGTGGAGGTCTGCAGACTTGTTGAGTATCAGGGGACTTCATAAGATGAGGTATAGGATAATGATACCTTGTCTTCAATGCACTTCAACATACATGTCTTGGCATTTATTGTTTTATATGTAATGCAGATCATGAGAGTTCAAATATCAAATAGTAGATGAAAAAGTCCAGAACAACATGAAAAGGAGATGTCTCTTTTGTGAATTGATGTATATGAAATCATGTAATTATTTGGGTTGATGTAATATATATTCTTTTGTAATTATGCAGAACAATACTTTAATTTATTCACTGTCTAAATGTAACAATCTTTGAAGTTTTGATCAATTTTAATGGAACCGGTACCACCAGAGAGAGGGAATTCTCTCTGCCCTTATTGTTCCCCCAAAAATCTAATCTCCCCCAAAAACCTCCTCCCCTCGAATCTCTTCCGACGGGCCAGTTAGTTTTATGTTGGTAACTGTGTCTTAAAACACATCTAGAAATATTGATAGCTTCAGACAATGAGTAAATTCAAGCGTGTATGTATGCAATTTCAGCCTATAGGTTATTAAGCCACTTCACCAATATATGTAACATGTCAATCGTATGTAGGTAACTGCATCTGAAACACATCCAGAGATATTGGTAGCTTTGGATATGTATGTAATTTAAGCCTATAGGTGATTAAGCCACTTTACCAATATATGTAACCTCTTAAATGTATATAGGTAACTGTGTCTTAAAACACATCCAGAGATATTTTAGCTTCAAATAGTGAGTGTATGTATGTAATTTATTTCCATAGATAGTTAAGTCACTTTACCATTATATGTAACCACTGGATTGTATATTGGTAACTACTTTTTAAAACACATCCAGAGATATTGATAGCTTTAGACATTGATTAAATTGGTGTGTATATATGTAATTTCAACCTACAGGTAGTTAAGTCTTTTCACCAATATATGTAACCGATGAGTTGTATTTAGGTAACTATGTCTCAAGCCACATCCAGTGAGATTGGTAGCTTCGGCCAGTGAGTGAATAGAGGTTTATATGTATGTAATTTAAGCCCACTGGTCTAGGGACCATGCCGTCGGTCGAAGAGACCCGGATTTACTGGTCTACTCAACACTACTGGATCATCTACATCTAGATAATCACCCATCAATGTCCTTCAACATCCATCACGAGACCGGACCCAACATCTGTGGGAACGGTCGAACAACGAATGGGTCACGAGGTGACGCGTCTTCGCCTCATCCACACCCTCACTCCTGGAAGGAGGAAACTCGGGACTCTGGGAGAGACTTAGACTGCTCTACACCCCTGGTCCACCGGTAGCCTCTCCCCGCTCCGTAGCTTACCTGGTATACTCCCACGATTCAGCACAGTCCGAAACACATCAGGAGGTGCCTACTGATGGGAGCCCTCTGTCAAGACAGCCTGTCTAACGCCGGGGATGTCACTACTCGGATCCAACGAAAGGGGAGAACAATTCCACGCTTGCGACATCATTCAATAACCCTCTCCCGGGTAGTATCTACAACCCGGTCTCCTCAACTCACCGCTCTTACCCTTGGTCCACCGGTAGTCTCTCCCACCATCGTGGCCTCCGCCTAGTCCTCTGACAGGTATAGCCAACGCCGGGGAGTCCCTACATCGGATCCAAACAAAGGGGAGAACGATACCATGTTCGCAAAGCGAAACCCAATGGAAAACAACCACTCTCGATACTCGCTCATCGAGATATCACGCATATGCATAACAGCAACCAACACACTCATATTAACCTCAAAGTAGTCATAGTCCCTAAACGGGAGTCACTGTACAAGATAGTGGGTCGTAACATCGCCGACCCACCCCACCCTCACCCTCACCCTTTAGGGGGTGACATGGGCTTTTTGGGACTGACTAGACTGTTATTCACCCTTGGTCCACCGGTAGCCTCTCCCCGCTCTGTAGCTTACCTGGTATACTCCCACGATCAGCACAGTCCGACGCATCGGAGGTACCTACAGATGGGAGCCCTCTGTCAGGACAGCCTCTCTAATGCCGGGGGTGTACTACACGGATCCAACGAAGGGAAGAGAACAGCCTACGCACACGCATGCGATCCTCTTGGATCCGTCGACAATGCTTCCTAACCTTTCTAATGACATGAATTCTCAAGAATTCCTCCAGGGCGCATAACCAAGATGCGGGGAGACATATATTATAACAACAAGGTTATAATATTCTCTAAGGCATGCTTGCAACTATATGCTCACATAATCCCCTAAGATGCGGGGAGACATATATCATAACCACAAGGTTACAATATTCTCTAAGGCATGCTCACATTCTGATTTAATTAGATTAAACTAGATGGGAATATGCATAGCTCGGGGCTTAGTGTCTAAGCATGCATAGGCCGCGCTATACATGATATAAGGGTGCGTATCCCTAGCATACAAAGTCTAAGGTGTCATGGATACATCATATTGATCATGCATAGATCAAGGCTTTGAAGTACAGGACATGGTGTCCAGGCATGTACGGGCCTCTATACACGATACATGGATGTATATCCCTAGCATGCAAAATATCTACACATTAGTTAGGGGGGCCCATCGATGCGCGACTCGCGTCTACGCGGGTTGAGCGCATCCCTAGAGAGGGGGGGGGGGGATTGGAATCAAACCAGTCACCTTACGACCCGGGACCTCGCGCATCCCATCCGACGAGATCTGCAAGGTAGGGGCATCCAACTGGTGAGAAACAACACAATTTACACAAAGAAATCATTAGAAATACCCCATACTCGGACAAGCATGCATACGGGCTCGCACGCATGCGAGCACGCATGTACGCACGCGAGTCTGAGTGCCCCGACACCTACCCGAACCCTTGGGCAGCCACACGCATGGCCCCCCGCATGCGCACGCACGAATGCGCACGCACGCACCCCAGCACCATCGGCGCACTGCTGCGCGCCTGCCCGCGCGCACTGCACATCCAGCCCGCGCCCTCGCGTAGCACCCCGTGCATGCCCCAGCACGCGCACGCACGCGCAAGCACGCGCGCGCCGCACTGGTCCCCTGCCCAGCGCCCAGGCACATGCCCAGGCGCACTGCTGCGCGCGCGCACGCTCGCGCGGGTGCGCACACACTCCCGCGCGCACCCCCGCTTGCACCCCCGCTCGCGCCTGCACCCGCGCGCACTCCCGCTCGCGCCTGCACCCGCGCGCACCCGCGCACCCGCGCGCACGTGCCCGCGCGCGTATGCGCACCCGCCAGCGCCCCCCAGCGCTCGCCTACGCGGGCGCCTGCGGGCGCACGCGCGCAGACCGCCCCCAACGCTCGCCCACTTTGCCCTATCCCAACCCCTCACACACACTCTAACACCTCTACCTAGCATGCATGACTTTCCCACAACCCCTTAAGCCATAAAAACCAAGGAAAGAAAGGGAGGAGCTCACCTTGGAGGGGAAACAAAAGGGGGAGGTTCGGGGGCCCTCGACGCACCCGCGACCACCTCAACCGCCACCACCACCACCACCACCTCCTCGGCCTCTCCTCAGCCTCCCATGGCTGCAAACAGGGGGGGGGGGTTCATGGAAAGGAAGCTTGAGAGAGGGGAGACAAACAACAACAACACACTTACACAAACCCTCTTCTTCCTTCACCATCCCATCTCTTCCTTCTCATTGGGGAAAATCCACAAACACTTGGTGGGTGTGTTTGAAAGAGAAAGAGAGAAAAAAAGAGGTTTTCGTGGGATTTGGGAGGGGAAGAGAGAGAGAGGGAGATATTTATCACAAATATCTAAGGAAAAATGACCTAGTCGCCCTTTGACTAGAAATTCTGCGCATGCTTCACTGGAACAGCCATAACTTCCTCGATATAGCTCCGAATTGCACAATTCCAAGTCCGTTGGAAAGCCAAGAGGATTATCTACAACTTTCATGTTTACACCAGGATCAAATAATCTCTCCAGATATTCCAAAATTAGAACTAAACATCGAGCAGGGCTGCTGCCAGAATTTTCATCCCTGGGGTATACTTGGTAGAATACCCATAACTTTTACTACAAGAATCCAGTTGACCTAATTCCACTTCTGTACGAAAGCTAACTCAAAACTGGATATCTCATAATAAAATCATATTTAAATCTCTTCATCTTGGATTTTAACAAAATCAAATCCAAATACCAAATTGGAAATACATAACTTCGAGGAAAAAATTTATGTAGCAAATTTTCAAACAGAGCGCTCCAAATGACACAGGCACAACATTCCGGGGGGTGACATGGGCCTCTTAGGGCATAGTAGACCGCTCTCCACCCCTGGTCCACCCGGTAGCCCTTTCCCACCCTCGTAGCCTCGACCTAGTCCACTCCAACTACTAGTACTGTCCGAACACATCGGAGGTACCGGACGGAAGCCCTCTGTCAGGTCAGCCATCGCCGGGGAGTACCTACATCGGATCCAACCAATAAGGAGAAGACAACCTACTCACACGGATACGATCCTCATAGATCCATCGACACCGATGGTAACACTAAAATAATGTCCTGAATTCACAAGAATTCCTCCAGGGCGCATAACTAAGATGCGGGGAGACATATATTATAACACAGGGTTACAATATTCTCTAAGGCATGCTCACATTTTGATTTAATTAAATTAAACTAGGCGGGAGACATGTACAGATCGGGGCAAGCTGTCTAGGCATGCATAGGCCTCTATATATGATGTAAGGGTGCATATACCTAGCATACAAATCTAAGGTGGTATGGATACATCATATTAATCAATATAAGGGTGCGTATCCCTAGCATACAAAGTCTGAGGTGGCATGGATACAACAAAATATTCATGCAAGGCATAGTTTACATTCAACACTAGCTAATATGCAACTATGGTGATCCAAGGGAGGGCAATGCACGCCTACGTGCATCGAACGCCTCCCTACTGGGTTGGATTATCCCACTCACCAAAAACCCAGGTCGTCGCATGACCACCCGTCAAGATCTGCAAGACATGGGTAATCAAAATAGTGAGTAATTACATAAATACATAAGAAATACGCTAGAAATACCCAACACTCGGACAAGCATGCATACGAGCCCGCACGCACGCGAGTCCGAGTGCCCCGGCACCCTCCTTCACCCACGGGCAGCAATGCACCCGGCCACCCGCACGCGTACGCACGGGTGCGCACACACGCACGCACGCCCGCGCCCCGGGCGCACTGCCGCGCCTCAGCCCGCGCGGCCAGACGCGCTGCTGCGCCCCTGCTAGCGCGCCCAGACACGCCGCCGCGGGTGCGCGCACGCTCGCGGGCGCCCGCGCGCAGCGCCCGTTCAGCCCTGCGTCCACCCGCGCGTACTGCGCAGCACCCCGCGCGCACCCCGCGCGCACGTCCGCGCTCACGCCCGCGCGCACCCTCGCGCGCCTGCGCGTACGCGTGCGCGCCTGCCAGCGCACCCGTCTGCGCGCGCCAGTACCTGCCTGCGCGTGCAGACTCGCGCGCACGAGCGCGGATGACCCTGCACGCGCCCGAGCCCTTCCCACCACCTCCCTCAGCCCTCCCACACCCCTAGCACACATGCATACTCCATAACACACCCTAACATGCATCTAAACAAGAAAATAGGGAGGAGAAGGACTCACCCAAGAGAGGAAAGGAAGGGAGGGAAAATCGGGTGCTCTTCGCGCACCGAAACGCCACCAACAAGACCACCACACCTCAGCCCCTTCTCAGCCCAAGAATGGCTGAAAACAGAGGATAAAGGAAGCCATGAGAGGAGGTCAACAAAGGGGAAATCCAAAAACAAAACCATGGAAAGGTAGATCGGAACCCTACCTTTCTTTTCTTCTTCTAGGGCTTCCTATTTCAAGCTCTTCTACTAGCTCAAATGGGGGATTTAAAGAGAGGGGATGTGAGGGTTTGTGAGTGAGAGAGATAGAGAGAGATGGGGAAGAAGGACTATTGGTGGACGCCTAAGTGAACTCACCCACACACACACACACACTCACACTTAGGGTTTTTTGTCATTTGGTGAGCTTTGACCTTTGGTCAACTCATCCACACAAACAAACAAAAGAGATTGACCAAGTCAAGGGTCAAACTTGACTTGGTCAAAGTCATCTTTGACTTGGTCAAGTCTCCCCATGACTTTCCGCTTGGTCAAAACCCCGAAATTTTAGCGGTTCCGATCGAAAAAAGAAAAAGTTGAAAAACTGCCAGAATGCTCCAATGGTGACCAGAAGGCTAAAAGTGACACATATATAACACCCTTTTTGCCCCTGTTTGCAGCCGTTAGAAGGCTGAGGAGGAGTTTGAGGGGTTGTGGTGGTGGAGGTGTCACGCCCCAGGGCGGCCGTCCCCGAGACGTGGCAATAATAAAATATCAGCTATCAATACCTGAGGTCAAATAAAGACTCCAACAACAACACACAAGGTGGCAAAGCAAGGATAATGATAACTGACTGACAAGCAGAAGCATAATATATAAACAATGTCTGTAAACCAAAAACATTATTAAAGACTCGAATACACAATCACTGTCATGTGAGAGCCAAGTCTAGACCAAAGAAAATACAACCTGTGCCGCTTGCACGATTTAATATATACAATGACTCTAAGACTACTAACAGCCTCGCACTTGCCACCCACCGGGAGAACGCTCCACGCCCATAAGACCACGCCACAGGGAAACTCCAACTCCACGCCCAACGCTGCCCCTGAAAAGAAATAGTATGCGAGGGGTGAGCTACAAGCTCAATGAGTGGCTGGAAACCAATCACCATACAACAGTTCAATACATAAGCACTTTCCTTTCAAGGAAAACATGGGTGGAAACCCATGGATAACAGGGTCACGCGGCAGCGCGACCAACCTCACTCTCACCCTCACTCCCGAAGGGAGACTCTTAGGACTTTCGGGGAGAGACCATACCGTTGGTCGAGGAGACCTGGGATTACTGGTCCACACAACACTACTAGATCATCTCCATCGAGATAACTGCCCAACGATGTCTTTGAATATCGACACGAGACCGGACCCAACATCTATGGGAACGGACGAACAACGAATGGGTCGTGAGGCGACGTGTCTTCACCTCATCCTCACCCTCACCCCTTAGAGGTGACATAGGACTTTTGGAAGAGACTTAAACTGCTCTACACCCTTGGTCCACCAGTAGCCCTTTCCCCTCGTAGCCTCTACCTGGTATACTCCCACGATCAGTACGCTTCCAAACGCATAGGTGGTACCTACGGATGGGAGCCCTCTGTTAGGACAGCTGTAACGCTGGGGAGTTCCTACATCGGATCCAATGAAGGGGAGAACGATTCCACGCTCGCAATATCATTCGTTAACCCTCTCCCGGGTAGCCTCTACCTGGTATACTCCCACGATCAGTACGCTCCCGAATGCATCGGTGGTACCTACGGATGGGAGCCCTCTGTCAGGACAGCTACAACCCGGGCCTCTTCAACTCGGACGACATTGGGAGTAAACATTCCATGTTCGCAAAGCGAACCCAATGGAAAACAACTACTCTCGATAATCACTTATCGAGATATCGAATACTACTATACTCCCACACCGTTGCGTCGCTCAGACACAAGGGGGGGACACGCCCCAACTACCATCTTAACAATCCGATAAGATAATGAATTCTCCTGAATTCCAAACGAGTGCATCTGTCGGATACACGGGCGATTACATTGCTAGCGCTCTAACTAATAACGTACAACCTGACAGCGGGTCATACCCACGCCTATTCTAGCTAGGCCTATCAGTTTTTAACATGCGCATATAAATATATCCAGCTATGTGCATGAATCATATGCACAATCATCTAATAATTATAGGGACACTCCCTAACATGGATTTACATCATAATAAATCATACAACATGCATACATGGTCATTATTGACATAAGCAACATGCATGCATTGGATATCGCCAACTTAAAAGAAAGGGTTAAGCGCGATCTCGTGCACTAACAGGTGCATGTCAATATTCCCAACGAACCTGAGTCGAGTAGAAAATCACTTCTACTTACTCAGTTCGTTCAGAGGGAGAGGGAGAGTGAGACCATCATCTCATGAAGCTGGTCATAGCTTTCCCCCATTAGCATGGGCGCAACAGCTACACCACGCCCTCGAGTCTTATCGCAAGGGAATATTAGGCAGGTACTCGTTATTAACCCAGACTTAATCATACTGTATATTCCCATTAATATGGTGGGAGTAGTATTACAATACCACCTAAGACATGCCATATTCTATACATCCATACACATTTACAACATACATGCCCATACTAGAGGGGCTCATGCAACACAATCATTCATACATGAATACAATACATGTATATAAGCCTAGCATGCAAGATATCTAACATATTATGGCTTAAGCATGGCCATTCTACTTATCTGCACAAGTAGTATAGCTAAGATGCCCCATCGATGCGCGACGCGTGACTACGCGCGTCGAGCGCATCCCGAGGGGGGGGGGGATTGGACCAAACCACTCACCATACAACCCGGGACCTCGCGCATCCCATCTGACGAGATCTGCAAGGTAGGGGCATCAATTTGGTGAGTAACATCACAATCTAGCACATAGAAATCATTAGAAATACCAAAGACTTAGACATGCACGCATACGGGCTCGCACGCATGCGAGCACACGCGTACGCACGCATGCCCGGGTGCCCCAGCACCCACCCGAGACCCTGGGCAGCCCCACGCATGCCCCAGCACGCGCACGCACGCGCGTGCACTGGCCCCCAGCCCCGCGCCTAGGTGCATGCCCAGACGCATGCCCCGTGCACACTCCCCGCGCGCACCCCGCTCGCGCCAACGCCCGCTCGCACCAGCGCGCCCACTCCGCGCGCACGCACCCGCGCGTGTCTGCGCGCCCGCCTGCGCCTGCCAGCGCCCTCCTGTGCGCGCGCCAGCGCGCCTACTCCGCGCGCACGCACCCGCGCATGTCTGCGCGCCCGCCTGCGCCTGCCAGCGCCCTCCTGAGCGCACGCACACGCGCAGACAACCCCCTGCGCGCGCCCAGCCTCTCTTAACCCCTTTTTAACCCTTCCCAACCCTTCACACACACTCTAACCCATCTACCTAGCATGCATGACCTCCCCAACCATCCCAATAGCCCTAAAAATAAAAAGAAGGGGAAGAAGACTTACCAAAAGAGGGAAAGGGAAAGGGGGAGATGCGGGGCTCTCGACGCGCCCACGGCCACCTCAACCACCACCACCACCACCACCACCTCTTCAGCCTCTCACCAGCCCTTCTTGGCTGCAAATCAGGGGGGGGGGAAGTTCATGAAAAGGTGCTTGAGAGAGAGGAGATCAACAACAACAACAACTACTTGTACAAACACTCACCATCTTCCTCCACCTTCTCCTTCTCTTTGAGGAAATAACACAAACACCTTGGGGGAGTGAAAAGAGAGGAAGAGAGACCTAAGAATCCCACGTGGGGAGTGGGAGGGAGAGAGAGAGAGAGATATTTTGGGCAAATAAATATCTAAAAGAGGGATAGAAATGACCAATTTATCCTTGACTAGAAATTCTGAGCATGCTTCACTAGAACAGCCATAACTTCCTCAATATAGCTCCGAATTGCACAATTCAAAGTCCGCTGGAAAGCCAAGAAGATTATCTACACCTTTCATGTTTATGCCAAGATCAAATAATCCCTCCAGCTATTCAGAAATTAGAGCTAAACATAGAACAGGGCTGCTGCCAGAATTTTTCATCCCCGGGGTATACTTGGAAAAATACCCATAACTTTTACTACATGAATCCAGTTGATCTAATTCCACTTTTGTACGAAATCTAACTCAAAACTGAGCATCTCATAATAAAATCATATTTAAACCTCTTCATCTTGGATTTTAACAAAATTAAATCCAAATACCAAATCGGAAATACATAACTTCTAGGAGAAAAATTATGTAGCCAAATTTTCAATTAGAGCGCTCCAAATGACACAGGCATAACAGGAGGTGGTGGTTGTGGGTGCCGTTGGTGCACACGAGGGTCCCCCCCGAGCCTTCCCTTTCCTTCCCCCTCACTTGAAAGGCTCTCCTCCTCCCCTATCCTTGTGTTTTAATGGTTGTTAGGGCTGTTAGGGTGGTCATGCATGCTATGTATGTGGGTTAGGGTGTGTGTGAGGGCAGTGGAGAGGATAGGAGAGGTCTGGGTGCTGGGGTGCGCAGTCCAGCGCGCTGGCGAGCACGCGTGCTTATGCGTGCTGCCCAAGGGTTCGGGTAGGTGTCGGGGCACTCGGACTTGCGTCCAAGCCCATATGCATGCTTGTCCGAGTCTTTGGCATTTCTAGTAAATTCCATGTATATTTATATAGTTATACTCACCATATTGAATGCCCTTGTCTTGCAGATCTTAGCGAACGGTCACACAACGACCCGGTTTGCGGTGAGTGGGTCGATCCAACCCAGTTGGGAGGCGTTCGATGCACGTAGACGTTCATTGCCCTCCCCTGGGCTTGCTAGGCTGCATCCATGTCATGTTATACCTAACATGTTAGGGTTATACATCCTAGTATCATGTGTAGGGACCAATGCTTGTTCATGCATCACGTCCCATGTTAGGATAACATTTGATTCCTACATGCACCCAGACCTTGCTTAAGTATACCCTTAGCTATCTATGAAAAGCACAAGTGTAAGCATGTCTTAGAAAGTATTATAACCTTGTTATTATATTATTTAAATGCTTCCATGATGAATTCCTTGTATATTTGTTATCCATGTTATGTGCTTAAGTTAGGCCTTAAATCTTGCCTAATGAGTTTAGGCAAGTGTATGACCACTTATGGGGGTCATACTTGGCAATTGTCACTATGAATAATATGTTTTTCCCCGCATCTGAGTTATGTGCCTTGGAGGGAATTCTTGAGAATTCGTTACCTTATCAGTGTTTAGTAACCGGTGTTGACGGATCCAAGAGGATCGTATCCACGAGTGTAGATTGTTTTCTCCCCTTCGTTGGATCCGTGTAGGAACTACCCGGCATTGGAAAAGCTGTCCTGACAGAGGGCTCCCATCTGTAGGTACTACCGATGCGTTCGGGAACGTACTGATCATGGGAGTATACCAGGTAGAGGCTACCCGGGGAAAGGGCTACCGGTGGACCAAGGGTGTAGAGCAGTCTAATCTCTCCCAAAAGTCCTATGTCACCTCTAAAGGGTGAGGGTGAGGGTGAGGGTGAGGGTGTGGTGGGTCGGCGTCGCTACGACCCATCAATTTGTGCAGTTACTCCCATCTTAGGGACTTTAATGATTTTAAAGGTT
This sequence comes from Acorus gramineus, assembly GCA_030737835.1. Classification (NCBI taxonomy): domain Eukaryota; kingdom Viridiplantae; phylum Streptophyta; class Magnoliopsida; order Acorales; family Acoraceae; genus Acorus; species Acorus gramineus. Next base: position 13,677,913 of record CM060854.1, on the reverse strand, counting down.
AATATGAGTTGTGTTGCATGGATTGTACCATTCACTGAGCGTGTGGCTCACCCCTCGCATACTTTTTCCTCTAGTTGTCGCTGAGTCGGATCTGAAGGAGGAGCTCCCCGAGGCGTCGCACCAGTAGCGGAGCAGCGTTCGCGTTTTGGGTCTTGCGAGTGAGAGGCCATCAGCATCCCCCTTTTTCCTTGTATGTATTGTTACTTGTGCTTGGGCACAGTACTTGTATTGGCTCTCATAGGACAGTTGATTATGTATTCTGGTCTGTAATATGTCTTTGAATTACAGACTTAGTCGTTTAAGCTTCCGCTATATGTATATATATTATGTCAGCTACCTTGTTAATTGTGTTATTACCTTTGATGTTGTGTAGAGTCTTTTATTGATCTCCTGTATGGACTGCTGATATTATATATATTTGCCACGTATCGGGGACGGCCGCCCTGAGCCGTGACACCTGGGCCAGATCATCTTCAATCCGGGCTTTTGTTGTGGATCTGAGAGGATGTTGATGACGAATATCCTTCAGGACGTCCGGTGGCAGACCTTCAGTGCCCGTCGCCATCGCTGTCCTCCTTCTTCGTCCTCTGGGTACTTGAAACTCACACCAGTGTGGTGCCGGCTAACGCCCCTCCGACGCTCAAGTCAGACCTCTTCCTTGGGAAGAAGAAGAACTTAGAATTATTGAGGACCAAATAGTGAGAGGGAGTGTTCGCATACCTTGATAGGAAGATGAAATTCCTCTTTTATACCAAACAGGATCGTGCCAAGTTTGGCCTTACGGAGTGACTGTATCATAATATGGAATCTCCACGTGGCATCTGGATCCGTGGACATGTGTCGCCTAGGGATCGTCACCCTATAATTGTTTTTTGACACCCTGTCCTTTTCCAGTAATAGGGAATATTCCCCTTGTTAGCCGTTACTGTGCAAGGTCGGGCTTGTCACGCCCCAGGGCGGCCGTCCCCGATACATGGTAAATATATATAATATCAGCAGTCCATACAGGAGATCAATAAAAGACTCTAAACAACATAAAAAATGACAACACAATCAATAATGTAGCTGACATAATATATATACATATAGCGGAAGCTTAAACGACTGAGTCTGTAATTCAAAGACATATTACAGACCAGAATACATAATCAACTATCCTGTGAGAGCCAATATAAACAAAGACATCCATATACAAGTGTTGTGCCCAAGCACGGATAACAATACATACAAGCAAAGAAGGGGATGTGATGGCCTCTCACTCGCAGAACCCAAAACGTGAACGCTGCTCCGCTACTGATGTGATGCCTCGGGGAGCTCCTCCTTCAGATCCGACTCAGTAACAACTGGAGGAAAAGAATATGTGAGGGGTGAGCCACACGCTCAGTGAATGGCACAATCTATGCAACACAACTCATATTAACCTTAAAATAATTAAAGTCCCTAAACGGGAGTAACTGTACAAGCTAGTGGGTCGTAACATCGCCGACCCACCTCACCCTCACCCTCACCCTTTAGGGGTGACATGGGCCTTTTGGGACAGACTAGACTGCTCTCCACCCTTGGTCCACCGGTAGTCCTTTCCCCCGCGCAGCCTCTACCTGGTATACTCCCACGATCAGTACCCTCCGAACGCATCGGTGGTACCTACGGATGGGAGTCCTCTATTAGGACAGCTTTCCCAATGCCGGGGAGTCCCTACTCGGATCCAACGAAGGGGAGAAAACAACCTACTCTCACGGATACGATCCTCTTGGATCCGTCGACAACGATTACTAACACTACTAAGGTAATGAATTCTCAAGAATTCCTTCAGGGCGCATAACTAAGATGCGGGGAAACATATATTATAATAACAAGGTTATAATATTTTCTAAGGCATGCTTATACCAACATAATCTCATTTTGATTTAATTAAATTAAACTAAATGGGAAACATGCATAGATCAAGGCTTTTCAAGCATGGGACATGGTGTCTAGGCATGTATGGGCCTCTATACATGATACATGGATGTATATCCCTAGCATATAATGTCTAACATGGCATGGTTACATCATAGCAAAACATGCATTTACATAGGTTTTCATTCACACAAGTTAATATGCAGTTATGGTGCCCCAGGGGAGGGCAATGCACGCCTACGTGCATCGAACGCCTCCCTACTGGATTGGATTGACCCACTCACCGCAACCCGGGTCGTTGCGTGACTGTTCGCCAAGATCTGCAAGACATGGGCATTCAATATGATGAGTAAACTACACAAATGTACATGAAATTTACTAGGAATGCCTAAAACTCGGACAAGCATGCATACGGGCTCGCACGCATGCGAGTACGCACGTACGCACGCAAGTCCGGGTGCCCCGACACCTACCCGAACCCTCGGGCAGCCACACGCATGGCCCCCCGCACGCGTACGCATGCATACGCACGCACGCACGCGCCCCAGCACCCTTGGCGCACTGCCGTGCGCCTGCCCGCGCGCCCAGACGCACTGCCGCGCGCGTGCACGCTAGCGCGCACCCACGCGCACTGCGCGTCCCGACCTGCGCGTACCCGCGCGCACGCCCGTGCGCCTGAGCGTACCCGCGCGCGCCCTCCAGCGCGCCCGTCTGCGCGCGCCAGCGCCCCTCTGCGCGCACAGACGCTCGAGCGCCTGAACCCCTCCCACCCCCTCCTCAGCCCTCCCACTCCCTCTACCACCTATGCAAGGCATGCTTGAACACTTAAAAGCCCTAACAATCATCTAACACAAAGCTAAGGGAGGAGGAGAACTTACCAAAAAGGAGGGGAAAGAAAAGGGGGAAACTCGGGTGCCCTTTGCGCACCAAACCACCACAACCGCCACCACCTTCTCAGCCACTCTTCAAGCCCTTAAATGGCTGAAAACAGGGGTGGGGAAGAGGCATGAGAGGGAGTTAAAGAAAAGGGGAACAAGAACAAACAACACACAAGGATTGCACACACACATACCTTCTCTTTTCCTTTCTAGGTCTTTCTTCTTCTTCTTCTTTTACTACCTCTATTTAGAACAAACAAAGAAGAGGGAGTGAAGGAGTGAGTGAGAGGGAGATGTGAAGGGGACGCCCACCAATAGTCTCCACACACACACACACTACACTAACACACTCACACACACATTTATGAGGAAAATGGGTTGGTGGAGCTTGCTTTGAGTCAACCCAACCACACAAAAAAACAAAAATCCTTGACCAAGTCAATGGTCAACGACTTGGTCCAAGTCTTCTTGACTTGGTCAAGTCACCCTTTGACATTCCAAAATCGGTCAAAACCCGGATACGATTCGGAACTGCCAAATTTTCTAAAATTACCGGAATTCGATGAAATTTTTATGAGTGGCTCGAAATGGCACCAGGACTCATAATATGCAGATAGATTTTCAATCGGAGTTCTCGAGCTCATGCAGATAGCTAAAAGTCCAAAATTTTAATGGTTCCGATCGAAAAAAGAAAAATTGGAAAACTGTCAGAAATGACCCAAAGGTGACCAAAAGGCTAAAAAGTGACACATATATAACAGGGCTTATGGCCGACTTGCATTTCAATTCGGGTATTGAATCCTGGATGGTCTGTCCTTTAAGTCGGGCCTTGTTCAGTGTCCGCTTTTAGCCGGTAAAACTTTAGTCAACCATTTTTCGGTGCATATCCGACTTGACCTGATCGGGCATAGCCTCATGTCCGACTTGGTCTGGTTGGCCATAATCATTTGCCTGATCTGACGGAGAAAGTGGGCCTGATGAGGCCGAGAGGGAATTTCAGCCCATGGGCTTTATTACCTCGAATCCCCCTTTTATTATCATGGACTATTCATCGTTTAATTCCTATACCCTATCCCTTATTCGGCCTTCTGATAAATTTGGTCCTACAGCTTGAAACCCAAAAAAAGAAAACAAAAAAATTGTCTTCTTTCTTAAGTCTTCATCTTTGTTTTTTAACTCCAATAAAAAAATATTATTTTTACCTTTTTTTCAAAAAATTGGATGATAATAATTTTTAAATTTAAATATCTTGAAGGTAATAAAAATTGAGTAGTAAAAATATTTGAGAAAAGAACTTTGAAAATGTTTATAGGAAATAATTAGAAGAAGATTTGAATTTTTTTAAAAATTTGAGTAAAACACAAAGTGATGGTTGAAGACACATCATATCAAATTAAGCTTTTACTTAAATTTTAAGGATTCGTTTGGAAACATGCATTAAAAAGTAGCTTTTACAATAAAGTTATTTTTTAACATGTGGTTTGACCACATAATCATGTAGGCTGCTTTCTTTTAATCTAAGAATTATGTTTGTTGTTGATAACATAAGCTGCTTAATTCACATTCAAAATCAGGACATGCTTGGTTACAATGCTACTATTTAATAAATCTCATATGCTAATTAACCGAAATACCCCTTTTGTTTTTTTATAGAACCCATTGAAGGTTTTTGAATGGGTTTTCAATTGAATGGGTTTTCAATTGAACCATATTGAATCTGCATAAAGAACCAAACTTGTGTAAGTAAAACCCAAATAAATGATGTCATCAAACTGAGACATCAGCACAAAATCAAACACCAAGCAAAGTTCATCCTCGCTCGCAATGCCAAAAACTCAACGAATAGAGCCGACTGAAAGATGAGGGCCGCAACACTTGGCAATCCACGGCGCTGCCGACGATCAACCACCGTCAGACGACACCCAGAGAGGGGGATCTCAAGGTCTCAAGGACTCCCAGTGACAGATAGTGGCGGAGGGTATCGGGTCGGTGGTGGAGGAGACACATATCTAGGGTTTCAAATGAGAGAAACCACAACAGAAAAAAAAAAGTGACTGCCCTAAAGAGAGAGAATATTGGTCGGTGACTTTATAAAGGGGTGTGAATGCTAGGTTATGCAAGGGTTAAAACCATCATTTTCCCAACTTCCCATGATTTTCCAAATATTTGATTCCCCAGAAGCATTCTTTTAATGATTTGAAAAACACATATTTCAATGCATGAATTGACCCAAATCAACTCATCGATTTCTAATTAAGTCAAGCCGTTTGACAGCCCTTTTTTTTGTTTTTTGACCAACTAAAAAGCAAAATCAAACTCTAAGTAAAATTTGGGTATAAATTTGAGTAAGGACTGGAGATAACCTAAGAGCACTCTATCCTTTTTATTTCATGTTCCGTTTCCTTTCCTTTTATTCTTCTGGCCCTTGCCCAAACTAATTTCACACCCAAGCCTCGGTTCATTTTCAGGTTGGACATCGTCAGGAGCAACCCAACACAACACAACACAACACCCACAAAAACAAGCCTTTGATTTTTTTTCGGGGTCCAAGCAGTCCAGATGGTGCAGTTGGGCCTTCTCAAGCCTTCTGTGGCGATCCCAACCTGGGCTACGCGATCCGCACAGACGCCCGTGCTCGGCATGTGCGGCCGTCGTCCTCCCCCGCTCGACCCTCGCGTGCGAACCCTCGTCCCCGTCGGAAGTCTTAGAGGGAGCTTGGGCCGGCCGACCATGGTCCCTTCTCTGTCTCGGCGGTATATGCACCTGCGTATAGCGGGAAACTCTGGTATTTGCTTTGTCTTTTCTTCACAAAAAGTGTTGTTTGACATGCGTGACATTTGTTTGTACAAATCTCTCTGTGAAATAGTCTTCATGTTTTTGGTTCTTCGATTTTGAGGTGTATTTAATTCACTTGTTGGTGTTCCTTTCTTCTTTGTGCGAATGGCTTTTGTGTTTTTACACTTGTCAAAGACCTATGTTACACTCAATCTGTTTTACAGTCCAAAGTGTAGTCCTATATACAATGTTAGCTCTCTTCACTCATTGTATTGGAGTATATACCTTATTGGAAAATTTTTACATTTTTTTTGTAAATGATATTATTCAATTTATTGGAGTATAAACTTCAGACTTTATAAAAGTAGATGAAGTATGTGATTTTTTTTAAAAAAAAAAAAACAACATTTGTGGTCTGAGTTTGAGATTTTAATAAGGTCTGAGTGTAACATTTTCCCTTGTTAAAATGTGAAGTTGGATATCATATTATAATTTTGTTATGTCGGACATCGATGTGCGGTTCCTTATTGTTAGTGTTAGATTATGTATTAGTTTGTTATTCTAACAGTTAGAGACGTAGGCAAAATTCATAGACATTGAATGCCTTCCTATTTGAATTCACAATGTTGCTCAAGCAGATATGATGTCTGAATTGGAGCTTGGCAAACCTGAAGATAAAGGTCCAAAAAAGCGTGTAAATGGAATATTCTGGATATTACTTCTTAACATCGGTATTTATGTAGCAGATCACTTGTTTAAGGTACTACAAGTTTCCATATATTTGTCTTTTCTTCATACAATCAGTGCAAGTAGCGGCATCCTCTAAATAATCTGTGGGTTCTCTGTTTCTGTTTGCGTTCTCAGATTAGAGGAATTAAAGCTCTCTATTTTTATCATGCACGTCCTGCTTGGTATGAGTTTATAACTTCAGCATTTTGCCACGCCAATTGGTAAGCTCGCTTTACTTTATAGATTTTCACAAATGATACTTGTAAGCATGTGTCGGGTGAGTGACAATTATTGGTATGCTCTTTTGCTTGCTATTGTTAAAATGACCTCCATCTCTTAAAACTTTGACTGTAGGATTTCTTTTATTTCCTCATAAACCTTGACAGGAACCATCTCTCAAGCAACTTATTCTTCTTATATATTTTTGGTAAGAGCTTTCTTTTTGAATTTCACGAACTTGACCGATTATGTAATTAGTTGTAGCAATTGAACATAGTTCTCATGAAAGATGCTCTCTCTTCTTTCTGTTCACAAAGGGAAGCTCGTTGAAGAGGAGGAAGGAAATTTTGGATTGTGGCTCTCATATATTGTAACTGGTGCTGGAGCAAACCTAGTCTCGTGGTTGGTTCTTCCAAGAAATTCAGTTTCCATTGGAGCTTCCGGTGCTGTCTTTGGACTATTTGCAATTAGTGTCCTTGTCAAGGTTGTAGTAGGTCTACACCTCTTTCTAGAAAATTAAATATATTATTCGTGAAATATATAACCATAAATGAGTATGCTATATCACTTGCAGATGTCTTGGGATTGGAGGAAGATGCTAGAAGTACTTATATTGGGACAGTTTGTCATAGAGAAGGTAAGCAATGATCACTGTAGAACCAGCTAATTATATGTTTATGGTGCTATATAACTTCTTCATAATAATGTATTATATTCTTGTTTCCCTGCAATTTTTGTACTTGTAATATGCTATTTCTGTGAATCATGAACTTGATGTGAAATTTGGAGGTGACTCCAAAGTGGTCAATGCACTCGAGCTATACTCTCTTGCCACCAGTGTTTATCTTTAACTCCAAACATTCTAGAATTTTGTTTACCTGATGAAGCCAACGCATTCATAAGCAGGCAAATTAGCAAACATAACTTCTTGTTAATCTCAGTTTAAATGTATAGATTTCATAGAGAATCTGCAGAGCATCTCATTTTCCCCACGTATTATTGTGTTGACTGATTTCCAAAATACAATGGGGCCATACAAAATTCTAGAATTTGTTTACCTGAAGAAACCAATACATTCATTAGTAGGCAAGAGAAGTAACAGACCTTCTTTTCACCCTAGGTTTTAATCTGTAGATCTCATAGAGAGACTGCAAAGCATGTCATTCACACCACATTATTTTCTTGGCCAATTTCCAATATACATGAAGACTTTTTGTCATCAGTCTTGCATGTTTCGAGTGAGATGTTACTGTTCCACTGTGGAATATGTCTGTTCAATACCCTTGTTATTTCATGGATGATTTAAGTTGCTTTCATTTATCGGTATTGACCTCATCCTTTGTCCATCGGTTCTACAGGTTATGGAAGCGGCTCAAGCATCTGTAGGAATGTCGGGTCCATTTGCGATAGGGAATTATTTCCAGAATATCAATCACATTGCCCATCTCTCAGGTGCACTGGTCGGTGCGGCGCTAATATTACTCATCAGCAGAATTCCAAATAAATCCTCTGATTGAGATGTGTCAAGTCTATCAAGTAGAAAACCAGACGGGGTTTTGATGTTTCTATTGACATTCCTACCAAAATATGATGGAGGATCTCACTGAATTATGAGTAATTTTGTTTTTCATTTTTGCACATTATAGTGGCAGCCTGGCAGGTGCCATGTATGTATACCTCTCAGATTCTGAAGTACTTATTTCGTGGTTTGATTGTTTTACTCTTTAAAATTTTGTTTTGAGATCTTGTGTTTACACATGTTTTTTATTTTTTAAAAATAATAAGTATCATCTAACAGGGTATATGTTTTGATGAACAATGTATATCGCTCCATTTTGAATTTGAATGAATCAATTTTTAGTAAATTTTAAAAAAATTAATAATGTATATATGTTGTCTAACGATGTATATGTTTTATTGAATTTTTAACAACGTACATGAAAGTGCTTTTAAAGTGTAAAAAATATTAAGTATAATAGCGGCGCCCTAATGTATATGGCCTCTGGCAAAGGGAAAATATCACACGATTACCCATTTAATTTGATGCTTCTGCAATCTTGATTTTAACACGGTGATTTGATAATTCCACAATAAAAGTTAAATAAGATAAAATCATAAGAAAATAAATTGAAAACTCAAACTTGAAATTGAAGATTGATACAAATATTAGAGCTCATATTTTGTTTAATTATTAGCAGCTAAAAATTTAAGCTTGTCAATCGGATAGATACAGATCGGATATGTTAATATCCATATCCTAACTTTCAAATTCAGATACGGATATTAATTTTCAGATTCGGATCCCTTCGGATACGGATCGGATACTGATATTTTACTGATATTTTTTGGATAATTGACATGTTTGAATATTAACATTAATTTGGATAATCAAGTGATATTTTAGAGAGACATTAAAATTAAAATTGAGATTTTAAGGCTTACTATCTCTTTCAGATATCATACATTGAAAATTTAATAGTATTATAATATATTATAATTTATTATCATTGTGATTAATCATACAAGATAACAATATGGGTAATATATAATACAAATATATATATTTTTATAATATACGTCGGATACAGATATTTTTCGGATTGGATAGATTGATATCCATATCCGCACTTCGGATCTTCGAATATCGGATATTTTTTATTTTTCAGATACGGATTCGGATCGGATTCGGATTTTTTTTAGATAATTGACAGGCTTAGCTAAAATCTATTCTATTATATATACTAACAAAAACTGTTTAAGTTTTTAATTTTGCTTTTTTGTAACCTTTTTATTTCTGATTTTATTCTTAATTTTTTATAATATTTTATTTTTGGATTAAGGGTAAGAATGAAAAAAAAAAGTCAATATATTTAAGGGTTTTTTATTTTTAAGTTTCTATAAACTATAAGATTTAATGATCGATATCTCTCTTCTTCATATTTCGGTTTAAGTCCCCAGATTTAAAGGATATGCTTCTTTTTAGTCCCCTAGGAGAGACCTATCCCTAAATTATTCGGTTTTCTTTTTAGTCCTTGGGAGGGACTAAAATGGAATATATCTTTTAAATTTGGGGACTAAAATCAAAATATGAAGAAGTGAGGGATCGATCACTAAATCCTATAATTTATGGGAATTTAAAAATAAAAAAATCCTATATTTAAAGGATAATATGAGATATTCGTCAAATCTATCTTATTGAATTTCACAAATTCTTAATTTCGCCAAATATCCGAATAACATTGTGACATTTATCTCACGTTTGTGTAAAAAAAAAAATGACTAGTTTGACAAGGGGTTAAGGTTTTGAGGATAAGTTGTCCTAATTTTAGAAAATAAAAAATCCATTAATTTTGTTCATATTCACATTTGTCAAAATTGAAAAATAAACTTTTAGAGTATAGTATGCTTTCCCGTCAACATCTTATTTAATTAGACCAACCTTTCGTGTTGTGACGTTTCTTCATCACCGCCTTCCTCCTCAAACAAGCCAGTGGGGAATATAAAATGGGGATAAACGCTACCTCAACATTTAGGTAAAACAAAATATCCTTATTTTTATTTTAAATTTGGGACAACTATTCGTAATTTATCTAGGTTATTTTTTTATGCCAAACGGGAATAAGATGTCCTCCCACTCACTTATTTTTATAATTATCCTTTATCACATCACTTATCCTCTTGCCAATTCAGAATAGAGGTGAATACTACAGAATAACCCTTATTCGTTGTTTGTTTTGCATGAATAAATCTTTATAGATATGCCTGGATAAACTAGGATAAGGCTTAATAACAATTCTAATGAAAGGTAAAAATTGTTTATCATGACTTATCTATGTCAGAGAATAAAAATACCATTTTCTGTCATTTTAAAAATTTATCTTACTTAACAGTCTCACACACACATTCCAAAAACTGTTACATCTACTAAATCAGTCACATATCTCTCACACTTATTCAAGGGTATAATCATCATTTAAAAAGTCACAAACTCTTTAGATATGCATGTGAATAAATGGGGATAAAGCAAAAAAATGCGTTTGCATGAGTGGGTATAACATGGTATAGGTGGTATAAAGTAGTATATGGATTCCAACCAACCACTGGAATTAAAGTTATTCTAGGTTATTCCACCTAAAGAATATGTGGGCCAACTGTCAAATCAACTATCATCACCTTTTATAAATCACATGTCCAATCAGCCATCATTATTTTTTCACCTTTTATAAATCCTTATCTACACTTTATTCACATTTTACCCAAGCAACAAAAACTTTATTATTACGTTTTCCAACGAGAATAATTCAAAACACAATCAAACAAAAAATTACTTTATTCTTATTTATACTAGAATAGTCATAAACATCAGAATAACTTAATTCTATATCCAAACGGCGGCTTATCCATCCCTATGCATCATTTATCATTATTTTATCTAAAGTGAATCAAACAACAAAAATGTCACTTTTATGTTTTCCAATGAGAATAACAGAAAATGCAACCAAATAGAAATTTTCTTATTTTGCATGGATTGTTTTCTATCCCGATATAACTATTAGGGCTGAATAACCCTATGTCACTTCCCATTGGGGGGGGGGGGGGGGGGGGGGGGGGTTAGATTATGCATAGAGTCACAATGAGGTAACATATATATTTTCCATTTCTAACCCCGTTTAAATTTTTATGTTTTGTTAAGATCAAGATTTAGTACTATAATATTTTATAATTTTATTTTTTCCTTGTGATTACTATTTGTTATATCTATTGCTTGGTTATATTAGATCAGATTGAATAGTTATAATATGAGCTT